>OZ038457.1:1126309-1245508 GCA_964036195.1 Sphaerolaimus hirsutus
CAGCAGCAGGTTGTGAAAACTGCTTTTGATTAATCGCTCCGCTCGCGGGAGTTCTGGGAGGTTGAGTGGAATTTTTATTTTTTCCCTGTTGTTTACCAACGTTAGCATTTGTACCAGCAAAAGCAACTGTGTTGTGAATAGGTTTTTGTTTAGAAAAGGTATTTTGTGATTTATTTCCCTTTTTCTTTTGCTGTTGCCAACCACCTCCACTTTGTGGCCTTTTTGACAATGAATTTTGTGATTTCTGAACAACATTTGAAGATTGTGAACCTTGCTGTTCAGTTTTCATCGCATCTAACCGAGCACGAGCAATGGTAGTTAATGCATCAACAAACCTGACGACTGTGAGTTCTGTGTCGTCGGTTGCCGCAGTGCACATCGAATTCCGGTGTTCTTCTGTGACGGCAAGAACAATATTATCGGGGAGATAACCTCGAATTATTCTTAAAACAGCACCAGAATCGACACTTTTGCCCCTTTCTTTTAATTGATTGAGAGTTGACAAAAGGGTTCGTGTGAAATTTGTGAGGGAATCTCCTCTCGATGAAGGTTTTTTGAGTGAATACAATTTATCCCAAAGGGCTGCTTGTACCCTATGCGTTTCACCAAAGTTTGACTTTAACACCGCTGTGATGTAATCATGACCATCACCTTTTAATCCGACCAGCAGTTCGGCTGCTGGACCGTTGAGGCTGAGCTTGAGGTACGTATATTTCATACCGTTTGACAAAGTAGCTCTGTCGTGAATTTGAGCTCGAAAAATTTCCCACCAAGCTGCCCATTCTAACGGATCGCCGTTATATTTAGCAAGCTCAATTTTAGGCAACTTTAACAAAGTTTCTGGTTGTGAAGGTTGAGAACTACTTTCCGTTGTGACATTAAGGGGTGGTTGTGAAGGGGGTTGAGTAGTTAAATCAACAGTGGACTGACCTTTCAGGGAAAGTATCAACCTTTCCGCGGATTTGATTTGCGCTTTGGCGGACGCCATCTTTGATTCCAGCTCATCCATGAGCTTCGTCGCGTTGTTCGAGCCTGAGTAGAGCGCGCGTTCCAATTTAGCCGTGGCGCTCTTTGCTTCTTCGGCCGCACTGTCTTGGTCTCTGTCCAAGCTTGTGATGTAGTCTTGAACGATGGATGTGAATCGTTCCATAGCTAGGGACAGGTCCGAGCGTTTCATTTCGGCTTGGTAGACGTAGGTCTGAAGTAATTCTAATACTTCCTCCACCGCGCGCAAATTTGCCGCGGCGGGTTGTGACTCGTCCTTGACTTTAGGAATCGGTTTAGTTGTGAATCGCAATACAAAATTGCGAACTCCAGTCAACGCCTGGCTATGCTGAGTCAACGGATGAGTTGTGTCGGCTTCATCTACGTTGCTTGAAGGCATGGCTGAGGCGGCTGGTGCGCCTCGTTGAGCGCGTAAGCGTTCGTCCATAGCAAATTTCGATCGATGGTTTGCTTATTAGCAAAAGTGATAGCTAGCTGTGAACGAAATAATATAATAAAATAAATATTTTGTTACTTGTGAATTGTACTTATAAAATCGTAAGTAAATATATGTGTTACTAACGATTTTGCGTCCAAAACTGTATTACCGTAACTCCGTACTGTGACAAACAATTTCCAATGAAATTTCGCGCGAGACAACTTAATTAGAGTGACCAATTTGTTAAATTAGTCACCCTGCTCGCTGCGCCATGTTGTGTAACATTATCGTAAAATGTAAAACCTTTAATATTTAAGTTGACGTTCTTATGTTCTTAATTCAATTTATTAAGATTCCATTTTAATTCACATTCCATTTTTAACATCTTCACATTCGTCATTTAATATCTCAAGCGACGTTGTTTACAACGTGCGCTTTACATCGCTCACATATTTAGATCTTAGTCATTGCTCACATTCCGCCACATTTCCTTGACAAGCAGCACGCAAATACGCCGTCATGTTTATGTTAAACGGCGGGCTCGCCCCAAGCGGGGGGCCGAGCCCGCGCGCCATTTCAAATGCTGTCTGGCTTGTCTCACATTTTCACTATCTTGTCAGTTTAGCTCGCTTTTCATCGGAGAAGCGAGCGGGCAAGGATTGAACTTTCACAATTGGAAATGTTGGGTAAAAATCGGAGATTAGAGCCGACCGATTGGCGCCAAGTCAATCGCCATTGGTCTGGCCCTTAAAAGCCGATTTCACAGCTAGAATCGGCAGTGTTTGCAACCTCGTCAACTTCACACGAATCTCTTCCTAGGATCTAAATAAGCGCCGTTGTCACTTTATTAAGTCGCTTGTTTTTGGTGCTAAGTTTAACTCTTGGTGCTTTAAGTCACCTCAGTGCTTTATTCACACCTGCGCTGTTTAAGGTGCTTTCCTCACAACCGCGCCACTTAATTATCGCCTTCTGTCGTAATTAAGTGCCTTCTTTAAATTGCCTTATTTCTACGGTAATTAGAGTTTATTTTACGTTTTATTTAAGTAATTAATTTAGTTGTAAATTAATTCCTTTATTTGCGTATAATTTTATATATATTTTATGTACACTTATTTCTTTGTATTTAATTGTCTAAATAAAAACGTTCGTCAAAACCTTTGGTAAACAATCTAAATTTGCTTCACACTAACTCACGTCAATTCAATTCAACTCAACTAATCACATTTTGATAAAATAACGGAACGTCAACTAAGAGACGACGCTTCACGTCAACTTTCATACGTTCACATTTGTCCTCTTCCTCGGTTAGGAATAGGAGCTAGTTCACAAGTCACTTCAACAAGTTCCGTAATATTTTACATGGCGCAGCGAGCAGGGTGACTAATTAACTAATTGGTCACTCTAATTAAGTTGTCTCGCGCGAAATTTCATTGGAAATTGAGTTTCACAGCCTTGAGTCACACGCACGAGGTTACGGTAATACGGTTTTGGACGCAAAATCGTTAATAGCGCGTGCATATTTACTTACGATTTTACAAGTACAAGTCACAAGTAACGAAATATTTATTTTATTATTTTATTTTGTTCACAGCTAGCTACCACATTGCTAATAAGCAAACCATCGATCGAAATTTGCCATGGAAGAACGCCTACGCGTTCAGAGAGGCGCCCCAGCCGCCGCAGCTATGCCTTTGAGCAACGTAGATGAGTCCGACACAACTCATCCGTTGACTCAACATAGCCGGGCGTTGACTGGAGTGTGCAACGGTGTGCTACGATTCACAACCAAACCGATTCCTAAAATCATCAAAGACGAGTCACAACCCGCCGCCGTAAACTTACGCGCGGCGGAGGAAGTATTAGAATTACTTCAGGCCTACGTCTACCAAGCCGAGCTGAAACGCTCGGACCTGTCCACAGCCATGGACAGGTTCACATCTATTGTCCAAGATCACATCACAAGCTTGGACAGAGACCAAGACGGAGTGGCCGAAGAAGTGAAGAGCGCCAACGCAAAATTGGAGCGCGCGCTCTATTCGGGCTCGAACAACGCGATGATGCTCATGGATGAGCTGGAATCAAGGATGGCGACCGCCCAAGCGCAAATCAAATCCGCGGAAAGATTGATACTTTCCTTGAAAGGTCAGTCAACTGTTGATTTAACTACTCAACCCCCTTCACAACCACCCTATAACAATGTTAACATGGGAAGTAGTTCTCAACCTTCACAACCGGAAACTTTGTTAAAGTTACCTAAAATCGAGCTTGCTAAATATAACGGCGATCCGTTAGAATGGGCAGCTTGGTGGGAAATTTTTCGGGCTCAAATTCACGACCGAGCTAATCTGTCAAATGGTATGAAATATACATACCTTAAGCTCAGCCTTATCGGTCCAGCAGCAGAACTGCTGGCCGGATTAAAAGGTGATGGTCGAGATTACATCACAGCGGTCACCATGTTACAATCAAACTTTGGTGGAACGCATCGGGTACAAGCAGCCCTTTGGGATAAATTGTATTCACTCGAAAAGCCTTCGTCAAGAGGAGACTCACTCACAAATTTCACACGAACCCTTTTGTCAACTCTCAATCAACTAAAAGAAAGGGGTGAAAGTGTCGATTCTGGTGCAGTGTTAAGAATAATTCGTGGTTATCTCCCCGATAATATTGTTCTTGCCGTCACAGAAGAACACCGGAATTCGATGTGCACTGCAGTAACCGGCGACACAGAACTCACAGTCGTCAGGTTTGTTGATGCATTAACTACCATTGCTCGTGCTTGGTTAGATGCAATGAAAACTGAACAACAAAGTTCACAATCTTCAAACGTTGTTCAGAAATCACAAAGTTCATCGTTAAAAAAGCCACAAAATGGAGGTGGTTGGCAACAGCAAAAGAAAAAAGGAAATAAATCACAAAATACCTTTTCAAAACAAAAACCTATTCACAATACGGTTGCTTTTGCTGGTACCAATGCTAACGTTGGTAAACCACAAGGAAAAAATAAAAATTCCACTCAACCTCCCAGAACTCCCGTGGGCGGAGCGATTAGTCAAAAGCAGTTTTCACAACCTGCTGCTGACTATCGCAAGCCGAAATTCGAGTGCTTGTTCTGTGGCATCAAAGAGCACTACACCACCGATTGCCCTCAATATGTCACACCGAGAGAGCGCATTGAACGGTTGCAAGCTTTGGGTGATGTGTGTACGCGATGCACACGCAGAGGCCATCAAGCGGAACAGTGCACTCAGAGACTGAGTTGCTACTATTGTCGCCAGATTGGTCAGCATCACGGGGCGTTCTGTCCTACTAGACAGGCACCCGCAAGGCGTCAGGTAAACAATTCACAAAATAAAGCCTTTGTCAAAGCAACGAGCGCTAATTTTGTCAACGCTCAGGTAATCACAACGGGCGCCGCTTCGTCACATGCACCGCCATCGTATCCGCCTTCACACACGGAACCGATGAGCGTGTGTGTCATTCCCCCGGACGAGAACGATTTTCGGTGGAGACAGCAGACGCTGTATCAAATGGATATGGACAGTCCGCTGGACATGGGCGAATGGCCGAAGCCCGCTAACGAGCTCCAGGCGAGAGCTCAAGAGGAAGCCCGCAAGTATCACAGCGAAAACGAGCTGTGGACGACGCTCCGTGCCGGCCTTATCAAGGACAGCATGGACATGGAGACCGTCGAAGCTAAAATCCGCAGCTTCCAGCAGAAACGGTACAAGGTGTACCCACACCTCAACCCGAACCAAATGTCATCGTCGGTGCCACTTCAACCCAGTCACAGGCCCACGGTGGAGGTGCTGAGCGCACAGGCGGGTTACGGTAACCCCAACACCGCTACCAGGCAGCAGGCCGAACAAGAATGTGAGTTCGATTTTGCGCCTATTGTTCGTTTGCAAGTGGCCCAGGCTTCATTAGTTAATAAAGACGCTGAATTAAATTGAGTCACAGACCCTTTGTTAATATTCTTTGACACTGGATGCGAATATTCATACATTAAAGCATCCGTGGCAAATGAGTATAACTTTGAAAACAAAGGAGATGTTGTTCTTCAAATGAACGTGTTTGCGACAAAAACGCCTGTCACAGTCAATACGTTTTTGATCGAGGCAGTCATGCCTATTTACAAACACGTCGACAATAAGGGCAATATGTTACAAATTCCACTCACCTTACGTGCAGTGGATAATTTGGCAACATATGCATGCCCACCTCCTTTGTCACAAGATGACAAAACAGTCATTTATATTGTGTACGGTGAACATGCACAAGAACAATTCGCGGAACCGCTTGAATTGACAGAAATGACTGACGAGTTTTGTCACAAACTATGTCAACCAGATGTAGTCATTGGTCAAGACTATTATTGGAAATTCAATATTCGACCAACTGAAATCGAACTCCCATCTGGATTGATCATAGTCGAATCAATACTTGGATTGATGCTTGGCGGAAATGCGTCATCACAGTCATTTGTCACAACACCCGACATTTCGCCACATCAATTCATGGTATCATGCAGTTCACATGCATCATCAGCTGTTGCTGTTGGTCAAGAGACATTATTTCAATTTCACAGTCTCGAGTCAATAGGTATCACAGATGATCCATTATCACATGATGATGACATAGCTGAACAGTTAATTCTGGAATCAATTACTCTTGATCCAGAAACTGGACGCTATAGTGTAGATTGGCCATTCAAATCAACAATTCACGAATTGCCAACCAACAATTCAGAGGCATTTCGCCGTTTTCTGTCACTGTTGAAACGGTTTTGAAAAGATCCCGATTTATTCGCTACATACGCTAAAGTCATCTCAGATCAACTTCACAAGGGTGTCATAGAACCCGTCTATGGTTCACAGGATGGTTTGCAAGAACACATCTTACCTCACCAACCTGTCATCACACCTGCCAGATCGACAACATGTCGAATAGTGTATGATGGTTCAGCAGGCAAGCCAAGTCTCAACAATTGCTTATTTTGAGGCCCAGTTCTCACACCACTGGCGCTCGGATTAATGCTTCGTTTCAGAGCCGGAAAAGTAGTGTTATTAGCAGACATTGAGAAAGCATTTTTACAAATTGCTCTTCACCCAAAATCACGCGCTTTCACAAAATTTTATTGGCTGCGTGATGACACTATTCCGACTCACGAAGACAATATTCAAATGATGCAATTCACAAGGGTGTTATTTGGTCTCACATGCAGTCCATCCATTTTGTCGACTGTTATTAAATATCACCTGGAAGCGGAATTAGCTCACATGCATCCCGCTGATTCACACGAACGAGCGAAGTTGGAACTGTTGCTCAACAGCATTTACGTTGATAATTTAGTTATCAGCGTAGATGATGAAAAATATGCAATACAGCTCTATCGCTTAATTAAAGCTGTTTTTGCAAGAGCAAATTTCAACATGCGCGAATGGATGACAAATTCGCGTATTGTATCCGAGAAAATCAAACCTGATGATCTCAACCTGAAACAGTCACAATACATCAAAGTAATGGGTCTTGTTTACGATCACGTTGAAGACACCATTGCGGTGCCAGCTCCCAAGAAAGATTTCACGCTCATTGTCACAGCAACGCGCCGCAATTTGAACAAATTGCTGGCTTCAACATACGATCCTGTTGGCATCACAGCACCCGCGTTATTTCGATTGAAATTTCGCGTGTCACAAATAATTCAAAGGTGCAATATCACAACCTGGGATGAACTCATTGAAGACCCAAGGGCGGATGATTTATTGGATGATTTGAAACGACATCTCTCGTCCATAAGTCAAATCAAATTCCCACGCTCATTTCACTCATTTGGCATTGATGTCAAAGCCGAAACACGTCCATTAGAATTACATGTGTTTTGTGATGCCTCAAAAGATGGATACGCCGTATGCGCTTATTTGCGTCAAAAAGCGATTTCACCTGATGAATATGGCTATGAGGATGACCGATATTTTAGTGGTTTTCTCACAGCTCGCACAAAATTGGCTCCACTTCCGTCAAAACAAGGTCAACCCCTCACAATTACACGCTTGGAATTGCTTGGTGTCACAATTGGTGCACAGCTCATCGATTATTTACATCATGAACTCGTTGAGCTGGGTGGATGGAAAATTCACAGTAATTTCCTATGGACCGATAGTACAGTGGTCATCGGCTGGCTATATACTTCAAAGCCGCTGGCTACTTTTGTCAACAATCGGGTCACAAAAATCCATTCATTTATGTCAAAACACTGCATTCAAATTTGCAAAGTTGCTACAAAAGACAATCCAGCTGACATAGCGTCGCGGGGATGTACTTTTGATCAACTAACGATTGAAACAATGTGGTTCACAGGACCAACATTTTTCGCTGAACCCTTCACATCAGCCATGGTTGACGTTTCGCAATATCAAGCGCAACCTGTCACCGAAGAGCTTGCGAAAGGCGACACTCACATCAGTTGACCTTTATACGCTGGAGCAGTAACTTCACAGCCTGCTTCACAGCCAGCTAATGCTCTTGCACAACAAGTGCCTGTCAATTTGGACCCCAATTTGTCACAAAATGTCACTCCTCAAAATCCGTTTGTCGAAAGTCGACAACGTCACATCCCTTCAAATCCGTTCGAAATCGACATTCGACGATTTTCAACATTGTCAAAATTGTTGCGCACAGTCGTTTATCTACTTCGTGTCAAAACATATTGGCTAAATCGTTCTATGCATAAAGCTGCAAAGCGCGAAAGCGAATATTTATCAAAACCTATCACACAAGCTGATTTAAACGAAGCATTTAGACATGTATTGCGCATTTCACAAGCAGAGGAATGTGCCAGTTGCATTTCACAAGCGCAACTTGGCAAGCACCACATGCTCAAATGGGACGCGTGGAATAATTTATTATATTGTGTCACGCGTGTGTCTCACAAAGAACACAGAAACCCTTCGTTGTTTTACTACCTACCAAAAACTGGGTGGTTAACAACGCTCGTGGTTACTCATTTTCATGAGCTTGCTGGTCACAGTGGCATGCTTCACACTTTAGCAGATTTACGCGAACACTGCTGGTTGTCAAGTGCCAAGCAGGTGGTTGCAAAAATTTTGCGCAAATGTGTCACATGCCGCAAAGCGGAAGGAGGTCCATTCACATTACCCGATTTTCACACACTACCTGTCACTCAAACTCAATCACAAATCAAGCCATTTCAACACATTGGCATTGATTATATGGGACCGTTAGTATATTCACAGAACAGTACCCATCACAGTCAACACATTTTGTTGCTAACATGCTTCAGTACACGCGCCATTCATTTAGAATCAACTAATAGTGTCTCAACCGCCGACACAATTATGGCTCTAAATCGTTTTATTTCGCGTCGTGGCATGCCGGACACAATTTGGTCCGACAATGCCCCCGCGTTCAAAAATTGTGTCAAAATGTTGCCGGACGTAAAATGGCATTTTATCACAGCCAATAGTCCTTGGCAAGGCGGCGTGTATGAACGCATGGTCGGATTAGTCAAACGCTTGCTCAAAAAAGCATGCGGCCGACGTTGTCTCACATGGCATGAATTCCTCACAGTCATGCTTGACGTTGAATTCTCCATCAACACATGACCATTGTCATATTTGTCAAACACCGACATTGGTGCAGCAATACTGCGCCCAATACATTTTCTTTGGGGCACCCCACCACCATGTTACATGGATGAAAAACGTGAGATGGAACTCGATTCCACCACGATTGAACCCATGCGAAAAATTCCAAAAGAGGAATGGGATAAGCTAACGGATGGATCTTTCAACCTCACACCCTCACAAATCGAAAAATCCTACGTACTCACACCCCCACGAGTCAATGACGTCAATTGCATTGACGAAATTGCACTCAACTCTGTGCCTGAAAAGGACAGAGATGACATCACATTACTTCACAAAACTCAAAAGGGGACCAAATTCGTCACAATCGTGAAGTGCTCTGGTATGAGTGGTCACGTCAATACATTGACCTACTCAAAGATCGAGCTAAAAATCAACGCTTGAAAAAAGGCACTATCAACGAGGCTCCCAAACGTGGCCAAGTGGTGTTAATTACTGATGATAAACAGCCACGTGGCATGTGGCAAATGGGCCGCGTTCACGAGATACACGTGTCAAGCGATGGCAAAATACGTGCAGTCACAGTATTGTCAAGTAACGGCCGTCGCACACGTAGATCCCCATCTAACCTCGTGCCTCTTGAAATCGACACAGAGGACGGTGTTGAGTATAAAATCGACACTGAGGTAAAAGATGATGATAAATCACAACCTCCACCTGATAAAGGTGATGATTCACAAACAGATCAATCACATCAACAATCACAATCTTCCCAACAAGATGCAAGGCGCGCAAACCCACGTTGAACTTGTCGCTACACTGGCACATATTCGTTCTGGGGAAACGTGTCGCATTTAATGGCACTCACGTTGCTAATACAATCAAAATTAGCCAACGCGCTCACATGGACAGATCAATATCACAAAACTTTCAATCTGTGCCATAAAACACGCACTGGTCACGCAATTCAACTTCCAGAAAAAGTAACATGTCATTTTCCTCAAGTTGCAACCATAGAGGATATTGTGATATCCATATGGACGTTGCGTGTTCAACCGCAAACGACACCAATTTATAGATGCTTTCAACAAGAGCATACTATAGTCACATACATGAGTCTGGTGGGCGGAAAATCTATGCTGCCACCAGAAATCATTAAAAATCACAGAGTCACAACCTACGATTGCATGATCGCCTACCAAAATAAAACTTGGAAAGGCGAACCCTTAATAAAAATCGGTCATGCATTGTGGAGCACCAACAAATCACTTCACATTGATTATTGTTACTTTTGTCACAATCTAAGTAACACAGTGATGAACTTTCACATAGAAGAAGGTGTGGTCGCAAGTCTTGATGGAAAGAAAATTGTTTCCAAAATTCAAGATCTGTCACATTGCAACCCACAAGCCGGCTATTGTTATGACAGCGACAATGGCGTCTCTTTATGGAATGCTACTGCTTTTAACAAACAGTGTGTGTTCCAAGAGATTGGTCAATTTGATGCGCAATAATCACAAAATCATTACATAGTGGAAAAATTGCAAGCTGCATTTTCGGTCACATGGAGATCACAACAATTTCCAAATAATGCAGAATGTGTGCCAAAAGACGCAAAATATATTGACCAAGGCTCGGCATTCATTCAATTTCTTCGATATCAACTTAAGAAATTGAAAAAACCTGAAACTGAAAAAGCTCCTCTTCATTTCAAACTCGCACCAAATCTTGATGTTGGTGTATTTCACTTGCTCACAGCCCGTCAACAATATGAAGTTGACAAAATTGCACATCTGGAACAAAAACAATTTGGATCCATCAGGCAACAACTATGTCACATCCATCAGACCCAGCTAGATATAATTCATGCAATTGTCACATTCAATCCCACACTTGGCTTGCGAGCGTTGCTAGGACGTCAAAATCTCTATGCTGAATGGCATGGAGATATATTGATGTTCTGGGATTGTAAACCTGTCACAGCAGAAATGATTTATTTTCAACATGAATATAACAATACCTGTTATAAATTTCTGCCGGTCAAAGTCACAGATCACCCACATATAATGTTCGTTGCTCCTGGTACCAATGATCTAATCACACATTCACCAATAGATCATTGTCTCATGAAAGATCACAAATATTATCAATTAAATGATAACTCATGGGCTAACGAAAACGGACCAACGAATTTACACGTCACAAAACTCCCAATCGAATTAATTTGGGCTGGCTCGTGGAAACCATTCACACTAAACGTTTCCGGGTCACCAGGTGTAAGCATGACTGATATTGCATTCAGTATCATGGCTGCACATCATCACTTTCAAAATTTGCAACGACTCAAACAACAAGTCACACGTTCAGTCGATTATATTGCAACAAAATCCAACGATCCTAAAGCCGTGCAAGCATATATTGCTGGCATCGGCCAAGGGGTTGGTGCATATTTTGAAGGTGTAGGAAAAGAATTGGGTCACATTATTCACGGTAGTGTCACAGGTGGTGCATCTGCATTAGACACGTTACTTACTGGGCCACTTCAAACAGCTGTGAACATCATACTCATTATTATCACAATTGCTTGTATTGGGTATATTGGCTATGTTTACATGCAGTGGCGGCTCGTAACCGGCAGGGGTATGCTGCCAGACATCAAGGGCTTTTTCTGAAGAAAGGGCAGAAGGGACAGAAGCCCAAACAAATGGGAACCCCGTCCGTTCAGCAAGGAAAAATCGGTAAGCGACGGCGACGTAACTGCCAGAAGAAACCGAAAAGCGGCTTCAACAAACCCGCTTTGTCAAGTCAAACCGTCACACAATCGTCAAGTTCGTCACAGTTACCTTCAAAGTTTGTCACACCCCTCAAGCGAGTTTCTCCATTCAAATGGCTTTCAGGACGCTCGGTACAGCCTAGATCGGATCCCCCGGTCGGTTATAGTACCGAGCGCGCCGAAGAAATCGAAATGGAGACGGGTGCGCGCCGGGTCACAAAACCTGCACCCCCCTGCGAGTCACAAGCGCAGAGCTCGTCATCAAACGCCAGACTCACGGTCACCGAGCCTGTCACAACAGAGGTCACAATGGAAGACGCGTTCCCTGACCGCGAGCCCTTGCAAAAGCGACTCAAGAGATTCGTTGGAGTCGCAGGGCTCCCAGGTGAGCAGCAATCGTCACACCAGACATTTTTCTTTATACCCCAAACTTTTCACAAATTCAATAACATCAATAAAAAACTGGTCAAATCAAAAGTTAAACGATCTAAAAAGATCCGTGACCTTCCTCAAACAAACACCCTCACAGTCTGACATAGAACTTGGAGAGATGGAAGAAAATCACGTTCAAGATCTAGATCCCCCTCCGTACCATTTGACCAATTCAACTCAATCACTTCACAATGTACGACCTCATTCACAACCTCCCCAGTCCCCTTGCTACCAAGCCAACCGCTTGCAGCAACGGAACAATGGCAGCCCACCGAGCCGTTGAAGACGAGCGTCGACGAGACCGACACGCTCCGACAAGCCCTCGAGCAGCTCGTCGAGGAATCTGAGAAGCTCCCCAACTGGCCAGGTCGACCAGCTGGGGCCCCAGAAAACCAGGCGCTCGGGCACGGGGAAGGCCGCCAGCCTGAGGAGGATGCCGTCAAACCCATGGACGAGCATCATGAGGAGGGCCGGGAAAATGCCGGCGTCGAAGACGCCGACGATCTACTACCACAGGAGTGATGAGAGTATCACAGGCGTTTGATTTTGATTTTGTTTCACATCAATTTGCCAAGATTGGCTGAGATAAAATTAAATTAGATTTAATTTTTATTCTAGTTTCGGGAGTGTGTAACATTATTGTAAAATGTAAAACCTTTAATATTTAAGTTGACGTTCTCATGTTCGCTTTTATATTTAATTAATTCAATTTATTAAGATTCCATTTTAATTCACATTCCATTTTTTAACATCTTCACATTTGTCATTTAATATCTCAAGCGACGTTGTTTACAACATGCGCTTTACATCGCTCACATATTTAGATCTTAGTCATTGCTCACATTCCGCCACATTTCCTTGACAAGCAGCACGCAAATACGCCGTCATGTTTATGTTAAGCGGCGGGCTCGCCCCAAGCGGGGGGCCGTGCCCGCGCGCAATTTCAAATGCTGTCTGGCTTGTCTCACATTTTCACTATCTTGTCAGTTTAGCTCGCTTTTCATCGGAGAAGCGAGCGGGCAAGGATTGAACTTTCACAATTGGAAATGTTGGGTAAAAATCGGAGATTAGAGCCGACCGATTGGCGCCAAGTCAATCGCCATCGGTCTGGCCCTTAAAAGCCGATTTCACAGCTAGAATCGGCAGTGTTTGCAACCTCGTCAACTTCACAAGAATCTCTTCCTAGGATCTAAATAAGCGCCGTTGTCACTTTGTTAAGTCGCTTGTTTTTGGTGCTAAGTTTAACTCTTGGTGCTTTAAGTCACCTCAGTGCTTTATTCACACCTGCGCTGTTCAAGGTGCTTTCCTCACAACCGCGCCACTTAATTATCGCTTCTTGTCGTAATTAAGTGCCTTCTTTAAATTGCCTTATTTCTTCGGTAATTAGAACTTATTTTACGTTTTATTTAAGTAATTAATTTAGTTGTAAATTAATTCCTTTGTTTACGTATAATTTTTATATATATTTTATTTACACTTATTTCTTCGTATTTAATTGTCTAAATAAAAACGTTTGTCAAAACCTTTGGTAAACAATCTAAATTTGCTTCACACTAACTCACGTCAATTCACTTCAACTCAACTAATCACATTTTGATAAAATAACGGAACGTCAACTAAGAGACGACGCTTCACGTCAACTTTCATACGTTCACATTTGTCCTCTTCCTCGGTTAGGAATAGGAGCTAGTTCACAAGTCACTTCAACAAGTTCCGTATTATTTTACATCGTTCATGACTTAAAAACAAATTACATTTGTCGGTTCGGTTTTCATTTTGAAACCGAACCGACAAGTGTAATTTGCTTTTGACTCTTGAACAACACGCGCAAATTATCTGCAAATTGGCATGTGTGTACACTTAACTAGTGAGTATACTTCAGTGTCTTACCTTGCAGATATGGAACTTTATTCTGGAATTATGGAACTTTTTCACTCGTTTTTTTGTCGGCACACGAAACCGTGTAAACGCCGCTTTAGTCATTATCAGTTCCCACGCTAGCTACATTCCACGTAACACAAGGTGAGAGGGGAATTTCACATTTCTAATAAGAATGCCGCGGCGCGGCATGGGGTCAGTTTTGAAGTTGTCGGCACAGTGTTGTGACTTTCTGGGTGGCCGATTGCACATTCCACCCTTACTTATCTTTGGGCATAGGCTGAGACTGCGACTGATAGGTAGGTGGCTACCTGAAGCAAGGAACAGTGACTTTCACTGAAACTTATCAAAATATAAACTGTTCCAAGTTTCTCCCCTTTGTTGACTTAAACGTTGACTTTGTTGACTTAAACATTGACTTTGTTGACTTAAACTTTTAACATTGATTAGATTGTTGACAGTGTCATCTAGTATCGGTGGGTGGTAGAAACAGCTTTGGATCATGCCCCAAGTGACAAGTCGCAGTCCAAAAATTCTATGATGTCATAATAATGGCATTGCAGGAACAAAATTTTACAGAATTTTCACTTTTTCATTCCACCCAAATAAATTTACTTATGTTGCCATTTTGGAGGTCATGTTGTTTACGTAACTTTGAACCTTAGACCCTCCTCTACTGAACTTTGTAAACCAACTTTTAAAGTGTGGAACAAAAAATTGGTTTAAAGTGAAATTTTTGGTCTGCCATTTATGATGGGGGTGGCTAAACAAAGGAAAAAAATTTAATTAGCAGAACTAGGGTGAAAACCGGATTCAGTTTTTATATAAGGTATGTTCTAAAAAAAATTTTAATTCCTTTAGGTGGTGAACTTACTTGGGACACTTGGGTCGTTTTTTTTTAAAAAACAACAAGTTTATACAGTGCGGCACAAACTGTAGTGGGTGGTCGGGAGCTGCCCCACTGGCGTATAGTAGGGGTGGGTGTTGCCAAGATACCCCTAAAATTTTAGCTTTCTACCACCCCCACAACTGGAGATACAGCCCCATTAGTGTAGCTAATCAAGTGGGTGGTGTACTTGTTTGGGACACTGAAAACCTGGCAAAAAATTGTTGCATATAGGGCGACCCACACTGTAGTTGGTCGCCATGCCTCCCCCCATTGATGCAGAGTAGAGGGATGTTACAAGTATATATTCACAAAGTTTCAGCTCTATAACCCCACCATAGCCCGAGATATAGCTTCCGAAATGAAATACAAAAATGGGTGGCTTACTTGACCGGGAAGGTGTTTAGTTCATTTCGCCCCTCTCAAGTGTAAATACGCATTGCACTGCTTTGTTATGTATTTCAGATTATATTAATAAAGTAGGAAGTAGTAAGTAATTATGGAAGTAATTAATTGTTTTCTGTACATTTATTATTCTGTAAAATAGGCCCCATGTCGCATGAAGCTAATATTTGATACTTTTATTGTATTTAGCTGTTACTGCACATTTAGTTGATCTAATTATGTATTATGTTTTTCTTGCTACCTGTGCCTTTCGATTTTAGTAAGTGCATAACAGATTACGTGTATTTTATGATGTTATACTTTTTAGTTCTTTTTATTCGTTCTGATTATGGTACTTAACTTCGCCTTATTAGTAGCCAAATTGTTGTTTTTTCATTTCACTTCAACTTTGAAAATCTGATTTGCTTTGACTCTGCTGCTTTAGCATATTTCCATCACCCAAACAATAAACTCTCGTCTCAATCAACTTGGACCCCCTTTTTTGTATTGATACTAACTGTATTCCCTTAGTGCCAATTAACAATCGCATTCAATTACTGTGCTGCTTGTGCTAAGTGTAAGTGCTGTGCGTGCCGCTGGAAACAGAACAGCATGATCCCCGAGTGGATCACTGCACGTTCTGCATAAAAAACTGTCTTCAAACATATTCCCTTAGTCTTAACGGCATCATTTTGGACCTCTGGGCCCAGTGCAGTGCACACCAGAGACGGGCGTGCACTGATACGCACACGTGCCCAATACGCACATATGCCCGTTTTTTTCACTTGACACTTTTTCAAGTGATTTTCAGATATGAGTAAAGTGAAAAAAAGTTGCGCAATGACATTAGTAAACTTTTTCACTTCACTCATATCTGAAAATCACTTGAAAATGTGTCAAATGGAAAACAGTGAAAAATGGCTATTTTTCACTGTTTTTTTCACTTGACACATTTTCAAGTGATTTTCAGATATGAGTGAAGTGAAAAAAGTTCACTAATGTCATTGCGCAACTTTTTTTCACTTTACTCATGTCTGAAAATCACTTGAAAAAGTGTCAAGTGAAAAAAACGGGCATATGTGCGTATCGGGCACGTGTGCGTATCAGGCCTGCCCCACCAGAGACAAGCACATGGTAAAGTGGTGTGATAGGGAAAAGCAGTGCACGGCAGATTTCTCTGGATTTGAATAGTCAAAAAACAGCAGAATACACGGATTCATGACCAGGGTTGGCAAAATCTCAGAAAAAAATAAAAATAAAATAAAAATAAAATGGAAAATTGGAGAATAAAATAAAATAAAATAAAATCGAAAATTAATAAAATAAAAATACAATTTTACTAAAATTCAAAATTTTTGTAAAATTTAAGTAAAATTGTACAATACTTCGAATTTTTGTACAATTTTAGTAAAATTTTACAAAAACTCGAGTATCTGTAAAATTCTTTAAAAAGTTTTCTATCATTGTGTTTAAGTTCCTAGCTGCCAATTTGCAGAACTAGTTATACTAGTTGCATTGTTGTATCTTTCATTGTTGTGATTGAAAGATTTTGTAGCTCAAAATTGCAAATTTTCACATTTTTAAAAATATTTTCACCTTAAAAATCACTACTTTATGTTATTTTTCCCCATTGTCTTTGTTCCATACCTTTAAAAAGCCTATATATTGAACCCCGCAAGCCCCCCCCACACAAAAAAAAACAACAACAAATTTTTAGCTATCTTCCCTTCGGAGGAGCAATTAGTTGCATTGCATATATCCAGACCCGTGAGGGTCAAAATACAAAATACAACACGTGTCACAAGTTAACATAAATTTTTTTTTTGTATTCATCTGCATGCTTCTAGCGTGCACATTGTTTTATGGCCTTGGATCCAAGATTTCCGATTTTTTGTAAAATATTTGTAAAATTTTTGTAAAATGGTTTCATTTTATTTTATTAATGACATTTCAGAATAAAATAAAATTAAATAAACTGAAACATGAATAAAATAAAAATAAAATACAATTTTAATAAAAATAAAATACAATTTTAGTAAAAAGAATTTTACTAAAACCAACAATGTTCATGACAACTACCTAGGTAAACACTGTGAAAAACCTTGGCAGAACGTGAAAAAAATTCGCTGAAAACATGGTGAAAAAATAGCCATCCAATAGAAGCAGTCTCCAATAGAAGGGCATCTCCAATAGAAGGGCAGGTAAAAAGTTGACGTACAGTATATGCATTATTGTATAATACTTAAATTACCTTTGGTTTTATTCATTCCAAGTGAAGTTAAGTCAAGTAATTAGTATTACCATAATGAGTTATTTTAACATTTTGTCACCTGTAATTGACAGCCACTGTATTCGGGTAAACTCAAATGCATTCAATTCAAAACTGATTTAAGAGTTTACGAAAATCTGAGTTTACTGGCAGTAAACTAGTGTGCGCAACGCAATGGCACTGCGCACACTAGTTTACTAAGCCCAGTAAACTCAAAATTGAGCGCCCATTTATTACCTTTGAATGAATTTGAGTTTAATTGTGGGTTTACGTTCTAATCTTCAGTTGACAAAGATTACAGGGTAAACTCAAACATTATTTTCATTTATGAGTACTCTGATTTGAGTAATCTGGTGTTAGTAAACTAGTATGTGCAGCGACAATATGTTACAAACTAATATGGCACAAGTTACGTCGGACAAAAAATACCCATCAATGACATAAACATATCACAGAAAATCATGTGCACTTTTGACACTTTTGCAGAACTGTTAAAAGTACCACGAGTTTTTAAAAAAATACAACAGTTTTTCAACTATCAAAAAATAAACCCCCGGGGGTATATCGAGGAAATACGGTAGTTAGTTTCACATACAAGTACGTCTGTGTCTTCTCCGCGGCAACAGCTTTTAAGCGAACAAAACATTTAAAGATCTGAAATTCACCAGAAAGTTAAAAAATTTCAATCATCTAGCGTAAAAATATTGAAAAATCGGAAATAGGAAATACAAAAACTAAATTCCAAAATTGCTTTCGGAAAAAAAATCAAAATTTGAAAATAAATCATAGAAAAAAATCTAAATTTGGACATTTTCCAAAGGGTTTCCCATCATTATTGGCGACTTGCAGATGTTGTTGCAGATGTTGTTGACGATGTTGTTGTAGATGTTGTTGCAGGTGTTGCTGCAGATGTTGTGGTAGATGTTGTTGTAGATGTTGTTGCAGGTGTTGCTGCAGATGTTGTTGTAGATGTTGTTGTAGATGTTGTTGCAGGTGTTGCTGCAGATGTCGTTGTAGACGCGGATGTTGTTTTCTTGGCAGGAGTTGTGTTCGTTGTCCCTGATGTACCATTAAAACTGGTAGTTGTCTCATCTGTTGTGCTAGGTTTTGTAGTTGTCGATGTTGTTGTAGTTCCAGATGTTGTTGTAGATGATGTTTTTGTGGTAAGGGTGGTGGATGTTGTGTGGTTTGTTGTTGTTCCAGTGCTGGGTATTCCCGTTGTCTTTATTGTTGTTGCAGCACTGTCTTGCGAGACCACTGGGGTAAATGAATTGGCATTTTAAATAAAAACTTTGAGTGGTGCTATTTTTGTTTTAAAAATGTAAAGATGATGCTTACAAATTTCAGTGAAATTTCCGTTCCCAATAAATGCGAGCCTCTCCTCAATTTGGAACACATCATTTATGCTGTTGAAAACTTCACCAATGATATGCAGTTTGCTTCCAGTGCCATTTCTGCGAGTGTCATGAAATAATTTAGTAGACTTATGCCGGAAAATATCATTCAAGTGGTTTTTATCAAACCTGAAGTGTATAACTGTAGCCAAACTTTGATGAGTTTTTACTGTAGATGCCTTCACAATCTGCATGTGATTGCTACAGGAAGAAATCAAATCATATCACCAAGATAAATAACATGCTATTTTACTAACGATGACAAACCCTCTGGAAAAATGTACCTATAAATTTTTAAGTCCTTTTTTCAAAAATGACTTATTGAACTTCAATTTTTTACAAAAGTAATTTTCGAATTTAGATTTTTAATTTTTTAACTTTTTGGAATGATGTTTGATTTTTTTCCACTGCGTTTTCAAATTTTTCTGCTGAATTTGGAACATATCTTTATGTCTTGCCGACTCTTATTATACGTACGGCCCTCCAAGCTCGCAGACACATTTTCACAATTTTTTTTGTTCTGCCGCTATGAATATAAATACCGTATTACCTCGAATTATCCCCCCCTTGAATTAACACCCCTCGAAATACCCCCCCCCCTAAAATTCGGCTGAGGAAATAATAAACCCCCCCTAAAATTGAGTGTAAAGGGAACGTACATGACAAATACCGCAGTTTGTGATCTGTACAATGCAGAACACACGTTAAAACTGATGATTGAGTGATGTTAGGGTAGGGTTTATGTGTATAAACAGTTATATATGCCTATAACCACATATCTATCTAAACACCTTCCCGATCAAGTCCGGCCGCCTATTTTTTTTTCACTTCACAGGCCATATCTCCGGTTGCGGGAGGGGTGGAAAACTAAAACTTGGGTGGTATATAGGCGCAACCCCCCACTACCCCGCATGAATAAATGGGGCAGCGGCGACTCACTATAGAAGGGGTCGCCATATACGTGAAAAAAATTTGCAGCGTTTTCACTGTCCCGCACAGGTCCGGCCCCCGGTTGATTTCTTACACTGCGGGTCCTGTATCTCCAGCTGTGGGAGGGGTATAGATCTCAAATTTTTGGGGATGTGTCGCCAACACCCATCCCCTACTATACACTGGCCAGGCGGTTTTTGGCAACTCACCACAGTTTGGGGTGCAAAGTTTAAAATTTATTAAAATGTTACTGTCCCACACAAGTCCAGCATCCAATTGAAATTCAAAAAATGGACACTTTTGCGTTGTTTTAACACTAATGTGGTTGACAATGTGAAATGAGCATGAAATATCCTCTAAAAATATCTTATCCGACCTAAAACTGGCCACCACATGAACCCCTTCCCCCAAGTGGGTGACAAAAAGTCACTTTTTACAACTTTTTTATTAGACACTTGAACGGCTGGTTTACAATAATTTATAGAGGAGGGTTAAAGGTCTCAAGTTGTGTAAAAAATCTTACCTCAAAAATGCCTTCATAAGAAAATTTGCTGGGGGTGAATTTTAAATTGTAAAAATGACATCATTGCAGGAACAAAAATAGGCAAAATTCACAATTTTAAATTTACCCCCAGCAAATTTTCTTATGAAGGCATTTTTGAGGTAAGGTTTTTTACACAATTTGAAACCTTTAACCCTCCTCTATAAATCATTGTAAACCAGCAGTTCAAGTGTCGGATGAAAAAGTTGTAAAAAGTGATTTTTTTGTCACCCACTTGGGGGAGGGGTTAATGTGGTGGGCAGTTTTAGGTCGGATAAGATATTTTTAGAGGATATTTCATGCTTATTTCACATTGTCAACCACATTAGTGTTAAAACAACACAAAAGTGTCCATTTTTTGAAATTCAATTGGATGCTGTACTTGTGTGGGACAGTAACATTTTAATAAATTTTAAACTTTGCACCCCACACTGTGGTGAGTTGCCAAAGACCGCCTGGCCAGTGTATAGTAGGGGAGGGGTGTTGGCGACACATCCCCAAAATTTTAGATTCATACCCCTCCCACAGGTGGAGGTACGGCACCCGCAGTGAAAGAAATCAGTGGGGGCCGGACCTGTGTGGGACACTAAAAAAGCTGCAAATTTTTTTTGCACTCGGCGACCCACCCTGTAGGGGGTCGCCGCGACCCCTTCAATTCATGCGAAGTAGAGGGGGGTTGCGCCAATATCTACCCCAAGTTTCAGCTTCTGGCGCGTCCTAGAACAGGAGATAGGACGTCAGAAGTAAAATAAAAAATGGGGGGCCGGACTTGATCGGGAAGGTGTTTATGTAATTGTTTGATTTTTCTATGTCTGAGTATGGGGAATTTCCGAAAATTTCTGGCGAAATAATAGATCCCCCTCGAATAACCCCCTCCCCCCTCGAATTATCCCCCCCTAAAATTTTGCTGGCGAAATAATAAACCCCCTGGAGGTATTTCGAGGTAATACGGTACATATATCAATGTGAAATTGATCTCTCTGCATTTTATACTCATTTTCAGCAAAAACATACTCTAATTTTTGCAGGAAAATAATCGATTTGAAGTTTTTTCTAAGGGTGAAATATAACTGTGTAAAATATGTGTAAATATGTGAAAACTTCAAAACTTCAAACATTCGAAACAGTTTTTGAATTATCGAATTTTTGTTTGCCATCATTAGGTATAACTG
Organism: Sphaerolaimus hirsutus; assembly: GCA_964036195.1. Classification (NCBI taxonomy): domain Eukaryota; kingdom Metazoa; phylum Nematoda; class Chromadorea; order Monhysterida; family Sphaerolaimidae; genus Sphaerolaimus; species Sphaerolaimus hirsutus. Next base: position 1,147,999 of record OZ038457.1, read on the forward strand.
ACCAAGTCAGAATATGTTCTATTTTTCTCCTCAAATCCTTTACTTGAAGTGTCTTCCAATTCAACAGCAAATGTAGTTTGGGTATCAATAAATTCCACAGTACAATTTTCGCATGGTAGCCCCTGTGTGGCTGAATAAATGGCACTGTCTGTTTTCCAGTAATATTTTTGACCTGAATTGACTTGAAAAAGCCCCCCCCTCCCGACTCCAAAGACTGTGTGAATCGTTGTTGATGTTGTTTTTATGATGCAAATATTTTTCCAAATTGTAATACCAAGCTACATACCGTATCTACTCGAATAATTCCCAAGTGGAATTATTTTTCCATTGGACATTTTTGAGGAGGAACTTTTCAACTTGGGGGATTACATTACATTAATATAAGGAGATATGGGGCCATACCTTTTGCAAGGTTGCGCCCCTCTCTCATTCTTCCCGACCATCTCTCTCTATCTGTCAATCAACTGGTTTAGACATTTTGAAATCATTTTATCAATCGCAACCCTGTGTGCATGACAAGTATTTCTTCCAAGTGGATTCTCTTTCCAGCTACATGGTATACTGCATATGATTTTCGGCAGATTTTCACGTTCATTCTCATTGTTTGTTTCTCATGTATCATTTGTTAGTATTAGCTGATGATATTTGTCAGAGGGTAGTATACCGTCTATGTCTAATAGCAGCGAGCTGCTACTGCAGCTTATCGGTAGTCGTAAGATCCTTTTCATAGTTTGTGTGTATATTTTATCCATCTCTGCAAGGTGCTTTTTATCTAATCCAGTTATTTCAACCCCATACATACTACCAGGTTCGACATACGCCTTCCATGTGATATAACCCGTATATAGCGGTGATATCGTATTGCGCGATGCATTAACAGCTAACGAGCTTAGTTGTTTCATTTTTGTGACCACCCTGTCTTTGTGATGTTCAAACGGGTCTTTTCCTCTGTTAATGAGGACCCCAAGGTATCGTATCATTGAGGTTTCCATAATAACCTCCCTTTTCGATGAAGTCAGTCCACCGACATTTATGTACCATTTGCTAGGTTTTATTTGACTGTCACCCCATCTGAGAACTTCACTCTTTGAGGCATTTATGCTAACACTCCATTTCCACGCCCATGCGCTGAAAGTATCCATGAGGTGTGTAAGTTCGCTATCTTTGGAGGCCATGAGGACTATGTCATCGGCGAAAAATAGTGCTGGTATTTTGTCTAAGTTCTTACCACATTTTGCTCCCATCTTGGTTTGCAGAAGTTCCTTCGCTAGGTCATGTATATATATTGCATAAAGTGTTGGGCTCAGAGCGCATCCCTGTGTCACTCCAAGCGGATATGACATAGTATTGCTTTCATAGCCACCATATGTCATTATAGCTTTCGTCTTGCTATAGATTGCCGAAATCGCAGCAGTCAATTGATCTGGTATCCCCATTAGTTCCATTTTCTTCCAGAGTTTATTGCGATCCACTCTGTCGAATGCCTTGACAGCATCCACAAAACATGTTATGAATGGGTTCCCATTTGCTTGGGCATAGTTGTGGCATGTTTTCAGTATTTGTACATTATCGAGCGTTCGCCTTCCTGGTCTAAAACCACCTTGCATTTCTGTTAGTGCATTTGTATCTTCCAACCACCGAATGAGTCTCCGGTTCAAGATTGACATATAGACCTTTTTCACATTACATGATAGGCCTAATGTTCTGTAGTTTCGTAGATTCCCCTTATCTCCTTTTTTGTGTAATAAAATTAGTTTACACATAGCTGCATTATCCGGTATTTCGCCTCCTTGAAACCAGTCATTAAACACCTTCAGCAGCACTTCCTGGTGTTGTTCTTCCAATAATTTCAAATGCTCGTGATATATGGCAGTCGTGCCTCCAGATTTATTATTTTTTAAGAGGACTATTGATTTTTCCAATTCAATGGCAGTTATCGGTCTGTTTAGTTTTTCCATGTCTTTCCGTGATGTCTTTATTTTGTCTACAGTTCCGATATCATCCAATTTGGCTCCTGGGTTCTCGGTCATTACCACATCCCATGTTAGCCTCATTTCTGTTTTCATGCCCTGTTTAGTGGATACTTCTCCCCCTTTTTCATCATGAATAGTATGAACAGTGGATCGCCCTTCATCTCTTAGCAGATTAACTTTTTTGAATATTTCTGCTAGCGGTTTATTACTATTTCCTTTAGCTGCTAGTTGTGTTATATATCTCTCTTTTTGTTCCCTCTCATTTTTTAGTTTGAAGTGCTTGAGGTTTTTTCTTTCAGTCTTTCAGTCTTTCAGTCTTTAAATCTTCAAACAATTCAAGGGGGATTATTCAAGTGTGGGAATTATTATTGCATCAAAATCTTCAAGCATGTTTCTATCACACTACATACACATTATGTCAGTTTCCACTGGTAGTGCACATTACATACCCTATTTCTTCTAATAGAACGGCATACCTCGAATAGAACGGCACCTCCAATAGAACGACAGGTTTTGGCGATTGTTAGCACTCACGAAAACAATAGAACGCCAGCCTCCAATAGAACGGCACCTCCAATAGAACGGCAGGTAGAATTTCTGTTGGAAGAGTACCAAAACAGAAAAATATAAAAAATAGATGGTGAGAACATTCAAAACATCCTTTTCAACATATTGATATTAAATGTCAAATTAATGCTCTGATATTGAAATGCTGCTTAAGTTTCATAAATACTAAAAATATCTTCAAATGAAAAATGTGTGAAAAAATTGGTGGAAAAATAGAACGGCAGCCTCCAATAGAATGGCACCTCCAATAGAACAGCAGGTAAAAAAAAGTTGATGAAAAATAGAACGGCGCTCTTCTATTAGAAGAAATACAGTAGATGTGTTGCATTTGCATACGATGTATCAAACCTGACGCAGCCCTTGCTTGGTATGATTGGGGGGATTATTCAAGTGGAGAAATTATTTTCTTCACTCATCTAACAGGGAGCAGACGTTCAACTGGGGGAGTTATTCGAGTGAATAAGTAGATTATTTTGTTTGAATCGCAAATTTGTCTGAAATTTCCCTCAATTTTTAATGTCGTAAATATATTGCGTGACAACAATAGATCATATGATATCACTTTCAGAATTGTGTTTTTCAAAAGATATTTTACACTTTGCTGTGTGCGGGACTGCCATCAAAATTGTCAGTGTACTTACCCACACCGACAGAACGACAAAGTGAACTCACGAGAATGAAAAGAACCACCCAATGTCCCAAAAATAGCACCAACAACAATTAGTATCAACAAATATGTGCCAGTGCAAAAAATACATGTTGAAAATCTTTTTTTTCTCTGTTCCCTTTCCCAAGATGGAAGGGCGGCCCATGCGGGCTGCAAATAGCTAGTCTGAAAAAATTTAATACCGTATTTCTTCGAAATAGCCCCCATGGTTATTGTTTTCATAGCAGGGTTGGCAAAATCTCAGAAAAGAATGAAAATAAAATGGAAAATTGAAGAATAAAATAAAATAAAATAAAATGGAAAATTTCTAAATAAAAATAAAAATTGTATAAAAATTCGAAATTTTGTAAAATTGTATACAAATTCATTTTTTTGTAAAAATTGTATAAAAATTCATATTTTTGTAAAAATTTATTCTGTTGTTTATAGTTCAACCTGTTCATTCGCGGAGCTGGGGCAGTCACAAGCCATGTGAAGTGTCAAAATGTCAGAATGGAAAGTGTCAATTTTCATGAAAATGGTCAGTAAGGTGTCAATTGTCATGACAAATATAAATTAAAGTGGAAACTGTAAGCAAATTGTATCCAAATCTTCTCTTTTGTATCCAAATCTTGTTGTTTTTGTAACCAAATCTTATGTGAACATTTGGATACAAAAACATAATATTTGAATACCAAAATATAAGGTTTGGATACCAAAACATAAGATTCAGATACACAATTTACACTCTGCATGGCATTTGTCATGACAATTATACTTTGCTTGCCATTTGAGATGCCAATTGACTCTTTACTACATTTGTCATGACAATTGACACTTTGCATGATGTTTTACAAATGCGCCCAGCACACTCCAGTAATCCTTCTACTGAAAATGCAAACCATTCTTATAGATAATTGTAACTTAACACTTGCAACTAGCTAACAATACCTACTGCATGCAACTTTTGCAAAGTAATGGAAAAATTTGTCACACGTTTTTCATGTTTAGGTCTAATTATCACATTTTTCTGACCTTGCATGCAAGATTCAGATTTTTTGTAAAATTTCTGTAAAATTTTTGTAAAATTTTTGTAAAATGGTCAATTTTATTATATTATTATTATTTTGGAATAAAATAAAATAAAATAAAATGAAACAAGAATAAAATAAAAATAAAATACATTTTTATACAATTTTTATACAATTTGTATACAAATGATTTTTATAAAAGCAACCCTGTTTCATAGTGCAAATTTTGAGGGGGTTAAACGGGGGGTGGGTATTTCGAGGGGACAGATCAACGTACATCGCTACAGAAACTAGTAAATGTGTAGCTACGATTCAAACTGGCAGGAAGCAATAAATACATCATGTACATTGCAGACATGATGTAAATATGTAAATACGTCATTCTAGACGGGAATATTTCGTGGGGGTTATTAATTCATACTCGCCATAATATGGGGGTATATCGAGGGGTGGGTATTTCGAGGAAATAAAGAATGTTAAAAACATCATTCCCCTGCGTGGTAGTCCCACCCACACCATTTTAAACTGAAAGTCAAGTGTCAAATGTCATGTACAAGATATCAAAATATCAAAGTTCCCTAATAAAATATTTCATTTGTATTGACACTTTTATAACACTTGGACATGACACTTGACTTCACACTTAACAGGGTGCGGGACTGCCCTCACGGGCCAATTCTGGTATTAATTTTATTTTTTTAACCACATTTGAAACTAGCGTACCCGTCTTTCAGGAATCACCACTGGTCCGTCCGGCACAGCTGGGGGTAGAACTTCCCCATCGAACCAAATATCTTCAGAATTTGAAGAGTAATGTGCTACACTCATTTTTAAAAAAAATTTCAAAATGTTTTTTAAAGAAAAATGTTTTCTACATTGCAGAGCGGAAAATGTTTACTAAATACATACAATGCGTCGATTCAGTTTGAAAGGATAGGTATTTGGAATATTTATTTTGCCTGATAAAAGTGACGCACGCAGATGCACCATAAATGTTTGTTTGCACACACGGCCCAGGGATGGAAAAACGTGGCCATTTTTAAAGGGCTTTTACTCGGCGGACCGCATGCTATGCATTTTTCTGAAGGAAACACTCCAACATGTCGTTAATAAAATAAAAATAAACATTAATAAATTGTTCTGGAAATGAAGAAAAACGTTTCAGGAAAAAATTCATTATCCCATGTTTGTTTGTTATGTTTTTTCAACATTTGTTTTTTCCCCAGCCCATTTTGGTGCACTGCAAAAAATAAGATCGTGAAGCGGATCGTGAAGTGAAGCGGAAAAGCGGAAAAGAAGTGGTTTCCGTGAAGCGGAAAAGTGGGCTGGATGCGATGTGTGTGAAGTGGCCATTGTGAAGACACTTCCGCACGCATCCCCACGCTTCACGAAATTTTGGGATGAAGAGTCTTCAACACACTTCATCCATCCCACAATTGACAAAATTTGTGATGCACACTTCAGGAACCATAGCAGCATACTTTGCATGGTTTGTGAAGTGCCTGGAGGCACAGTGAAGTGTCTTCACACTGACACTGCCTGTCTGCATGAAGACACTTCATGACACTTCACAACCAACCACTTTTTTGCAGTGTTTCCCTTGGTGCTAAATACCAGCAACCGAGTGTTGCCTCATGGTGCTGGTGCTATTTTTGGGGGAATGGCATCTGTGCTGGTGTGGTGCATGTTTTTCTAGTGCCCAGGGTGCCAGACTGCCCGGTTCCCTTTCTAAGGACTGTCAGAGGTTCCTGTGCGATGCCGTCCCATATTTTGCTGGTGCCTTTTACATCACTAGCACCAACCATGTTTAACAAAAAAAGTAGAATTGAAAGAAAATGTGTGGATTTTGCTAAAGTAATTCAGAAAAATACCGTTTTGCTGCACTTTCTATCATCCTTAATTATTTGTTCGATAAAAGTCGCTCACATTTAACATTTACTAGCAATGAGCCAGCCAGAATATATCTTTTTGTGCAGTTTTTTGCAATTTCCATTCTGCAGCAATCAATTCAATGCCATTAATTAAATGGCACTAGGTGCCCCATTTTACATAATATTTCTATCATATTTTGCCATCACTGGATGTGAGTGAGTGAGAAAGCATAGTGATTCCATGTAGGTATTCTGTTTGGTGATATGATATTTTAGTTCACATGTTTTATGTTTTGCAGCACATTGTACATGAAAAGGTATTTACTGTTTACACAGCTGTACCGGTCATATTTTGTATTAGATGCAGTCCAGCTGACTGTATTTTTCTATGTATTTTATGCAAAACTTTCTTCACGTTTTTAGTTTGAAATTAGTAACTGAATTAAGTTTCTGGAAAAACTCAAGCAATGCTGTATTCCCGAAAATCTTCTAATTTTCACGTTTCCGAACATCCTATTAGATGATAAACACATTCACTTTCTGTGTTTCAAAAGTGTATTCATTAAATCACATCGTTTGTGCTGATAGCCATTATCACTTCAAAGTTCAAACCTGCCATCAAAACTGAGACAAGATTCTATTTACCGTATTTCCTCAAAATACCCCCGGGGGGTGATTGTTTCAGAGTGAGAATTTTGAGGGGGGGGGGGGTTAAACTAGGGGGGTATTTCGAGGGGAAGGCTTATTATTTCGCCAGAAATTTTTTGAAATCCCGGTACAAATTTGCAAAGTTGTACAAAGGTACGTACGTTTAGTCGAAAAATACGCGTACGCGAGTACGCAGTAAATACATTTACATATACTTTTTAAAAAAATACCGTACGCACTTGTACGCGTACATTTTCAAAGCATACGCGTATGGAAAATGTATTTCTTAACATTCAATGTGGGACACATCTATAAAGTATAGCTATAAAGCTATGTATTTACAGAAGCGGTTCCGTTGAAATATACGCGGGGGTAGTGCCTTTCAAAATAAAAAAACATCAACCAAATCAAAATGGTTGTGGAGACAATAGAAGTGGAAACGAGTTGGGAGAGCGACGATTTTTATCTCCTAGAATACCTAAAGAGACCTTGAGAGCTATTTTATCTATCATTTGCTCATAGAAAAACATACGTTGTGTAGTCCACGGACGAAAAAGTGAAGAATTGCCAACTTTTACATATTGTATGAAGAAAAGTAGTCGTTGCTACACTCAAGTACCCACATTTACGCATACGTATGAGTAAAAAAATGTATTTTACGTTTTCTATACTTTGTGGTGAGTAAAAAATACTTTACGTTTACGTATACTTTTAAAAATGTCAGTAATTATAACAACTCTGCAAATTTGTCGTTTGTAACGTACGTGGACGTCGAAAAATGCACCAATAAACACCATGGGGCAGTCCCAAGCCCTGTAAAGTGTAAAGTAAAGTGTCAAGTCAAATGTCAAATGTAAAGTAAAGTGTCAAGTTAAATGTCAAATGTAAAGTCAAGTGTCAAATGTAAAGTCAAATGTAAAGTAAAGTGTCAAGTCAAATGTCAAATGTAAAGTAAAGTGTCAAGTTAAATGTCAAATGTAAAGTCAAGTGTCAAATGTAAAGTCAAATGTAAAGTAAAGTGTCAAATGTAAAGTCAAATGCAAAGTCAAGTATCAAATGTAAAGTAAAGTGTCAAATGTAAAGTCAAATGTAAAGTCAAGTGTCAAATGTCATGAAAAACATAAAAAAAACCACAAAAAAATTTAAATATTAAACGGAAAGTTATTATACTCCAGTTACTTTTCACCCTGCATGCGTGGTTCCCGTTGGAAGCGTGCCAACGGTTTTTTGCTAATGCGATTTTCACAGAAAGTTGAAAATAGTCATCTCAGTAATGTCACTATACGTTAACTTATTCACAACAATGATTTTTTCATCTTTTATACAAAAATTGCATGCTTTATCATCATTGGCATGCTTCCAACCTGAGACATAAATGAGTGCGAGGGCAGAGTATCATGTCCGCCGAGTATAAATCCAACCGAAATGGACTCTGACATGTATTTATTGCATTATGTCGGATGTATCGTGAATCTGCAGTATTAATTATTGGCAGATTGACAGATCTTAACATGTGTCGAGTATCAAATCGACTGCTTAATTTTAAAAAATCGGATCATGTAAGTATGTTAATTTGGCTCACATCCAAGTTACAGGTTATGTGTTGTTCGAATGAGAGTGAAAGCTGTCGAAATGGGATTTTTTGCTTAAAATTGCTAAACTTAGCTCCATTTTGACATTCATTATTTTCGCATTCATAATTAGCCATATTCATAGTTGAATACCGATTTTTACAGCGATTTCAAAACATTTGGCATTCTGCCGACTAACCAATCTGGCCAACGTCACAAAAGGGGAAATTGTCTCCGAAAAATGGAACAGTCACTGCATGTAATCCTGGCAGCTAGCCAAAACAGCTGTTTGGATCCACCCATTTGTATGGGTACATACTTCATATAGGTATACATGTGTCAGTTAATGTGTCAGCCGCTATTAGCCACCATTTCCGGCTACTTAATCATCTTCTGTGGTGATTATCGGTGAAGTGGACATTTTTATTTTTTTTCTTCTTGACATTGCAGTTTCGATAAACAGATTTCGTGATTTTAATTTAAATATTTTTCTTTTTTCGGGAATTTTTTTCATTTGTCATGACAATTGACACTTTACTTGACACTTTACTTTACATTTGACTTTACATTTAACACTTTACTTTACACTTGACACTTTACTTGACACTTTACTTTAAATTTGACACTTTAATTTACATTTGACACTTTACTTTACATTTGACATTTGACTTGACACTTTACTTTACATTTGACACTTTACTTTACACTTTACAGGGCTTGGGATTGGCACCATGTAATAGAGTCTATACACTTACATAAGTATGTAGATGGTGTAACAAAGTTCTAACGTAACACAGTGGTTCTTTTTAACGTCTGTTCTGCATTGCCCGGAACACAAACCGCAGCTTTAGTCATGTATGTTCCCTTTACATACAATTAGGGGGGGGGGGGGTATTTCGAGGGGGTGGGTAATTATTTCATAGTGTCCATTTTGAGGTAGGGGGGTATTTCGAGACGGGGGTATTTCGAGGGGCGGGGGGGTAGTTCGAGGAAATACGGTAGACCACGGCGGCTGCAAATAAATTCAAGGGTCTATCGTATTTCCTCGAAATACCCCCCCCCCCTCAAAATGGCCACTATGAATTTATTAGCACGCCCCTCGAAATACCCGCCCCCCAAATTGAGTGTACAGAGAACATATTTATGTACACCACTGATCACTAACATCCAACCACGAGCGATTTTTTTTTTAAACGTTCGCCACCCCCGATCTAGGACTTATCGGTTGGATGTGTTCCATGAAAAATGAAGTTTAAACATTTGTCTAAAAAAGTATATGGGCACCCCCCACAGAAACCCCCCGTGGGCCGTTTACACGGCCCACGGGGGGTTTCTGCCGGGGGTGCCCATATACTTTTTTAGACAAATGTTTAAACTTCATTTTTCATGGAACACATCCAACCGATAAGTCCTAGATCGGGGGTGGCAAACTTTTTAAAAAAAAATCGCTCGTGGTTGGATGTAAGTGATCAGTGGTGTACATGACAAAACTGCGGTTTGTGATTTGGGTGATGCAAAACACACGTTAAAAACAATGAATTCTTATGTAAGAACAGTGTTTATGCCATCTACAGAAATTACTTACCGCAAATCCTCGAATAAGACCCCCCCCCTCGAATAACTCCCCCCTTGAATAACTCCCCCCTGTTGGCGAGCTGAGGAAAAAATAACTCCCCCCCTCGAATAACTCCCCCCTCTTGAATAACTTCCCCCACTGGATGAAAGAATAGTATACAAAAACACAAAATAATATTAGCCTACAGCAGCGACAGCAGCTACATGATGTGTATGCAGTGTATACACATCTTTTAATTGTTCTTGTACAGTTAAATACCTGAAATACATGAGTTTACAGACAGCACCCATGTAACAAGTTTTCTGAGGAAAAAATAACTCCCCCCTCGAATAACTCCCCCCCTTGAATAACTCCCCCCTCCAAAACGTCTGACGAAAAAATAACTCCCCTGGGGTCTTATTCGAGGATTTGCGGTATATAAGTCCATAGATACTTATATAATGTAGTTTTTACCACTAAGCCGAAGTTACAGCACAAAGAGTTGTTAAAAGGTACGTTCGTTTACTCGAAAAATACGCGTACGCGAGTACGCGGTAAATACATTTACATATACTTTTCAAAAAAATACCGTACGCACTTGTACGCGTACACTTTCAAAGCGTACGCGTACGGAAAATGTATTTATGAACATTCAATGTGGGACATGTTTATAAAGTAACTACACTGTGATGTATTTACAGAAGTGGTTCCATTGAATATTTTAGATATGTGGGGGTAGTGCCTTTAAAAATTTCAAAATTCGCAACCAAATCGAAATGGTTGTGGAGACAATGGATGTGGTAAACGAGTCGGGAGAACGATGATTTTTATCTCCTAGAAAAAAGAGACCTTGAAAACTATATAATCTGTCATTTGCTTATGGAAAAACATACGTTGTGCTGTACGCGTATGAAAAAGTGCCCACTCTCTATTCAGTGCCACACATTCTATGAAGAAAAGTAGTCGTTCCTACACTCACAACAAAGTACCCACATTTACGCGTACGTACGAGTAAAAAAAAAGTATTTTACGTTTTCTATACTTTGTGGTGAGTAAAAGAAATACTTTACGTTTACATATACTTTTAAAAAAGTTCAGTAATTCTAACAACTCTGCAATGACAAATAGGAGCTGAAGCGACAAATTACAAATACACAAGAATGCTTAGAGATATTCATCAATAAATTGACATGTTGATTAAGATATAAATCAAACTTAAAAATTTCGAAATTTATCAGCAACTTTTCTCGTCGGAATTGCCGACAAATAGCGAAATTTTTATTTTAAATTTATATTTCGAAAATTACTGGAGCTTTTTGGATAATTTTCGGACACGATGTAGAGTAGATATCCGTTAATGCTTTCAACATCTCAATTCGGGATGGATATCTCTAAGCGTTCTTGAATATATGTAATTTGTCAACACTGAATTTTTCGATTCAGCTCCTATTTGTCGTTGTGCTGTAACTCCGGCTTTAAGCACGCATCGTTTGTGCACATTTGGCATTCCGCCAGAAAAAAGCACCCGTAAATTTCGACTAGAGTGTCTAAAAGTCAATGGCGGAAACGAAAAGTTGACACCGTGATTTTCTGTCCAAAATGTGCACTTGGAGAAAGGATTGCAAAAGCTAAACATTGTAGTAAAGTGCATTTGGAATTAATAATTTATGGCTTAAGCTTACACACAAAATCTCCACATGCAACCCCAGGCTTGAGTAGCAGAAAATATGCAGAGTTGCCTTACTTTAGCAACAGAAGATAGCAAATGAAAACTCTAAAATTCGAAAACGTTTTTGAATTTTCGAATTTTTTTGCTTTATAAAAATTAGTTTTTAATCGGAAAAAAATGGTTGATAAATCGAAATTTTTGCTATCACAGAGTGACGGTGCGTTTTAGAAACAAATAAACTGGGATAAAAAAACAGTCACTAAAAACTCTTTTAAATATATAAATGAGTTGAACAACAAGCTATTCGCCACTTGCAAATTAGACAAAATTTATCCTATAAAGAAAAAGGTGGAGCCAAGTCAAACCAAGTTGTTTCGCGCCAGAAATCACTTTTTTGAACAATTTTTATTTCATTATTGATGACGTCATGATGGAATGTTTCCTTCAGAAAAATGCATAGCATGCGGTCAGCCAGCCGACAAATGGTACACAAGTATCAATTGACTACTCGCTCTCCTACACAAATGAATAATTGTTGACAGTTGGAAATAAGTATTTATGTGTCATAATTTGTGTAAAAATTATATTACGGTAATTGGACACTTAAGCTAGATAGAAATATCGAAGTATGGCTCACTAATTGCGGAACAACCCTTCAAAATCCTTTAATCCGCGTGTGAAATTCTCCATATTATTATCTCGACGGCGATATTTTCAACACAACACACTAACCCGTCGGCCAGCCTCCATTTGTACATCACTAAACTATAAAAACTAAAACAAATACTATTTCGGTCCAAAACGAGTGGCAGAAATGCACCGAACGCGTTCCCATTACAATTACAAAGGGAGTTCGTCCGAATCGAAAACGATGACATTTACAGAGGCGCTGCTGAAGCTCAGACGCAGTAAAAGGTGTTTTGCTTGAAAATGTGACGCGTATCACAGTGTTGTGGCCACTCAAGCTAGTTTTTATGGTATACTTGGCGGACCGTAAAGTATGTGTCCAAAATTATTTATGTCTTAGTCTAAAACGGGCGAGTCCCGAGTACGATACTTATGTACCGTATTTCCTCGAAATACCCCCCCCTCCCTCAAAATGGACACTATGAACTTATAAACCCCCCCTCGATATACCCCCCCCCCCAATTTAGTGTATAGTGAACGTAAATGACAAAGGCTGCGGTTTGTCATCTGGGTAATGCAAAACACACGTTAAAAACGATGACTCTGTTATGTGAGAACAGTGAATATACGTCTACACACTTATACAAGTCTTTAAAGTCTTATAAATGGCAATTTTTGTTGCATTTTCGACGTCTGCATACGTTTCAGACGACAATTTAGTACTTGATTTTCAAAAAATTTCTGGCGAAATAATACCCCCCTCGAAATACCCCCCTCGTTTAACCCCCCCCTCAAAATTCTCACTCTGAAAAAATAAACCCCCCGGAGGTATTTCGAGGAAATACGGTATACTCGGCGGACATGATACTCTGCCCTCGCACTCATTTATGTCTCACGTTGGAAGCGTGCCAATGATGATAAAGCAGGCGATTTTGGTATAAAAAAATGAAAAAGATCATTGTTGTGAATAAGTTAACGTATAGCGTTATAACAGAGGTGACTTTTTTCAACTTTCCGTGAAAATCGCATGCGTAAGAAATCGTTGGCACGCTTCCAGGGCGAACCACGCGTGCAGGGTGTAAAGTAACTGGAGTATATGCCATTTCACAAAAAAAATATTTTAAAAAGAAAACGGCGGAGTCGCGTAAAAGCGACAAAGGTTGTTTCCTGAAATGGTTTTTCTTTTAGGCTGAAACAATTTTTATTTTATTAACGATGACGTCATGATGGAGTGTTTCCTTCAGAAAAATGCATAGCTTGCGGTCCGCCGGCGCAGAGTGTATCAATTAGAAAACTCGTTCAAAAACTGAATGGTTACGCGAATGCTGATTGACGCTTCCCCCATCCCGCAACTGACCACAGACTCAGCACTAGTGTTGGGATGCACATATCAATTTACACAAATGATCTGTCCATGAACTACTGTTAAAGGAGATCGACAAGGTTTTGATCGAGTTTTCAAATTTGAACCGTGACAACTATCGGGTGGGCGCGCCAGCTTGATCCCTCGCTGCCGAGGGAGGGCGCAAGCGACCCACCCATAATATGGTCGGACACACCAAAATGCGGAAATCGCATTTAGCTTGTGTCACGCAATTTCTTCTAATAGAAGGGCATTGTATTTTTTGCTAACTTTTTTACCCGCCTTTCTATTGGAGACGCCCTTCTATTGGATGCTGCCCTTTTAACATTTCTCAATTTCTGCCAAGGTTTTCCAAAGTGTTATGTCACAGACGATTCATGGAATGAAAATTCATATCTTTCATTCGACATTTGATGTTAAAATAGCATTACCGTATTACCTCGAAATACCCCAGGGGGTTAATTATTTCGCCAGCAAAATTTGAGGGGGGGGGATAATTCGAGGGGGGGTTTATTCGAGGGGGGGTTCTATTATTTCGCCAGAGATTTTCGGAAATTCCCCATACGCAGACGTAGAAAAATCGAACAGTCACATAGATTTACATGTGTTTATAGGCATATATTACTGTATATACACAAAAACCCTCCCCTAACGTCACTTAATCATCAGTTTTAACGTGTGTTCTGCATAGTACAGATCACAAACTGCGGTATTTGTTATGTACGTTCACGTTACACTCAATTTTAGGGGGGTATTTCGAGGGGGGGGGGTTATTATTTCCTCAGCCGAAATTTAGGGGGGTATTTCGAGGGGGGGTCAATTCAAGGGGGGGGAATAATTCGAGGTAATACGGTAAATCAATGGACCAAAGCCACTAAATGGCAGGGTCCGCTGACACTTTTTATAATTTTTATGCATTTGGCACAATCCCAGCAGGGTTTTTTCACCATCCTTTCGAATACCACCTTTTATTCACTTTGTGCTGTAAGTGATGTTTTTGAAAAGTTTTTTTAAACGGTGAAAACTCTGGCCAACCCTATTCCCAATTCATAAAAAAGTCATTCAATCTGATGATTCAATTCATTCTAATACAAAACAATAACCCAGCGGAACAAATCAAGGACTTACCCTAGGTAGGATTGGTACAATTCCAATCCTGTTACAAACTGTCACATTTCCATGCAACACCTTCAAAGGCAGCACCATCTCAAAGTTCATGACCACTGTTTGCATGGAAACAGAGACAATGCTGAACATCCTGATGAAAGGTGGGAACAGGAATCACCAGAAGGTTGATTGTTTTGGTTTATTGACATTTTTCTGATGATTTTATTAATGCTTGATGCTTTTTTGTTGTGTTTAGTGTTACAATAATCTTGGGAAATTTGTATTTTCAAATAGAAAGAGACTAAAATAAGAAAATATTAAAAATTTTGTATATTTTTATTTATTTTCTCAAGGTTTTCCAAGAGAGATTCAATTATTTGTTTTATAAGAAGGACATACAAAAATTATAAATATTCAATTTTTATAAATACATATCTGATCTATATTTCCTCTGCATTTTTTAGAGGAATTTCATTTCATTTTTGAGAAATTTTCTGAGATTATGTTTAGGTAATTATATTTTCTCTGCATTTTTTAGAGGAATTTCATTTCATTTTTGAGAAATTTTCTGAGATTATATTTAGGTAATTATATTTTCTCTGCATTGTTTAGAGGAATTTCATTTCATTTTTGAGAAATTTCTGAGATTATATTTAGGTAATTATATGTTCTCTGCATTTTTTAGAGGAATTTCATTTCATTTTTGAGAAATTTTCTGAGATTATGTTTAGGTAATTATATTTTCTCTGCATTTTTTAGAGGAATTTCATTTCATTTTTGAGAAATTTTCTGAGATTATATTTAGGTAATTATATTTTCTCTGCATTGTTTAGAGGAATTTCATTTCATTTTTGAGAAATTTTCTGAGATTATGTTTAGGTAATTATATTTTCTGAAAAACACCTATTGTTGTTTGTTGTGTGTGTGAAACTATACTATTGGTTAATTGATTTGATACACTTTCCATATTTCAATACATCTCACAAAATTTTGCACAATAATTTATTTTGTTCTTCAAAATGAGAAAAAAAACAAATCACTTAAACAAATGTTACAGAAGATATGCCAGTCAAATTGGCGTCAGACCGTATTTATACAAGAAAGAAATGTCACTGTGGACTTCTTAATGAATTTGGTGAGTAAATACAAATTTCTCAATTTTTTCGTTGTTAACAAAGATGGATATTTTTGTAAAATTCAAACATGTCAGATGCTTTCACAAGGAACGGGAACAACATGGAATGTGAACCATTTTTGATGGCAGCTTTAGAAGACTTTTCAGCCATTGTGGATAATCCACAATCAATTTATCAGTGCCCACTGTGTGAGCAATTTCTCAGAGTGAGTTTTTTTCTATTTTAAACTTTATGGGAATTAAAAAAAATCGTTATGTTGGAAAACTTACTCTACCAAAATTGCCTCACACTAATAAATACACCCAAATAAATACACACTTCAAATATGTATTGACAAAAATGCCAGGATTTTATAGTCATCCAGGGGAAACACAGTTCAGATGCAACTTTCTGACAACTTAGAGACACCGAACTTACACACATCCATACACATTTACCAGCACTTTGTAGCACATAAAAGTGAGAAAATGCCACCTATGGAAGCTGCTGCAGTGGTTTGCACTGACATGGCCCATCAGCTTGTTGAAAAAGTTGAAAGTGAAAAAGTGAAAAACAACACCACAACACATCATACTTAAAAAGCAAAAAAATTCGATAGATTGACTGGATTTTGAATATAATTTTTTTTAAATATTTTCTCCAAGATTTCCAGAAAAATTCAAATATATTTTCTCGGCGTTAAAAAGATTTTCGAGAGAGTTTCTGGGATTATATTGAATTCCTTTTTCTCAAAATCGCCCATTTTGATACTCAAAGCTGCCCATAAAGTGGCAGAGAGTTTCATTAAAATTGTCAATGACCGAAAGCTAGTTTGTGGCTAACATCACTTGTCAAGTCAGTACACTGTGTTTCCCCGCACCACACTAATAAAACTCTGGTCACCAAAAATAGCCCAAATGCAAATCGCAAATTCAAAATCAAATCCCAAATGGCTCAAATCTTGCAAACTGTAAATACATTATCCATTTGGATACTATCCAAAATAGATGTTTTATCACATCATCAGTCAAAATCTAGAATACCCTGAACAAGAAAACATTTGCATTCAGGTGCGGGGGTCTTCCCCCCTGGTCCAGTGTCCCAACTGCTTCACTGCGTTAGTTTGGGCATGGGGGTCGGTAGATTTGGGACAGATGTTTAGGATAGATAGATGGGGCCAAACCCCCCCCCCCGTGAAATGTGGAAAATGTCAAATGGCCAATAAATGCAAAAGAAAGTTTTACTGGGCACTTCATATTTTACGTTACATTTGACTAACTTGTTTAATTTTAGGTAAAAATGTGAAATTTTGGATGGATTTGAAAATTTGAATAAATCCACACTGATTAATAAAAAGCACCCGCCAAAACAGTAACTTTATTTGAGAAAAAGAACATTGACCGCTTTTCAGGGGTCTCCAGGATTTTGGCCCTTGCGGGGGCTGGATAGATAGCAAATCGCTCCTCCAGAGGGATAGATAGCTGGAAAAATTTTCTGGGGGGGGGGCTGGGGGGGGGGGCTTGGGGGGGGGGCTGGCGGGGGCACAATATATAGGCTTTTTTAAGGTTAAGAAGGCAGAAAGGGGAAAAAATCGCTAATAATCAGTTAAAAGTAGCCAAAAGTAGGTATAAAATGGCTAAAAATAGGTATATAACCATGTATATAGCCGGAAAGCACGATTTTGAAGGTGAAAAACTATAAAAAGGTGCGAAAATTGGTGATTTTGAGCGAAAATTTGGGCAAAATTTCTCAAAAACCACTCCAGATAGATAGATAGCTGAGCGATTTGGGGGGGGGGTCTTTGGGGGTAGTAGCCAAAAATTTTGCCTCGGGATAGATAGATAGCTGAGCGGCCTCCGGGATAGATAGATAGCTGGCCGATTTGGGGGGGGGGCAGCCCCCCCCAGCCCCCCCCTAGGAGACCCCTGCCGCTTTTTGACACTTTATTTCAAATACAAAATAATGAAATCCCTGATTAAAATTTAAAATTCACAAAACTTTTTCCTCGAGCAGACTTTATGCGGGCCGAAAAATGAGCTTCCGACAAACTGTCTTTTTACGATTGATGGGGAGCTGCGCTTTGTTGGCTGTGGGCATCGGCACAGTTAGTGAAATGAAAAATACCACATACCGCATTTCTTCTAATAGAAGGGCGTTTCCAATAGAAGGGCATCTCCAATAAAAGGTTCAAAAACTGCTGGAATGTATGCTGGATGTGTGAAATGCACAAAAATAAAAAAGGTCAGCGGATTCTGTTATTTAATGGCTTTAGTCATTGATGCTGGATGAATTCTATATTGGATGAATTCTATGATTATATTATGTTGGATGAATTCTAAGACTCGTGATTATATGAATATTCTGTGGTGTAACACTTTGGAAAACCTTGGCAGATGTTGTGAGAGTGGCTCTCTTGTGGTGAGAGTTGTACTCTTGTGTGGTCAGTGGTGGGTTGTTTTCTCCCCTATCTGTAGTAGTCAGGTAGAGAACTGTTCTCTGTTGTAGTGGGTTGTGTTGTGATGGAAGTTGTTCTCTCTTGTTGGATGGATGCAGGTGTGATTGGGTCTATTTTGCAGTTCAGAAGTCTAAGTCCAGAGATTTATATTTTTGCCTTTATTTTACTTGTTTTAGCAGTGGTTCAAGGAAAGTTTTCAAGTAATATCCAAATGTTTCAGAGTATTTCAGAGTGATTGAAATGGTACAAAAAATCTACTTTTAAGCATCGAACTGCAGACAAAAACATGTCTGCAGACAACATGATCTATCAAAGCTACAATGTGAGCACAGATTAGAAAATCCAAAATCTATTCACATTTGATCGAAAAGCCGACATTGGCCCAAATGAATAATACATTAACAAAACAATTTGCCCACGTAGATATTGAATCACACCACCAGACAGCGACACTTTCTGCAAAACAGATTCTTATCAAAACATGTGTGTCATCACCTGCCTACATGTGTCAGCTAACTTTTAGATAAACTTTTTAGCTACTGTGTATTTAGGATTAGTTTCCTCAAACAGATTTGATACTGCTTGAATACTACCCACATGCAGTTAAAATAACTTAAATCTATGTACTTAGGATTATTGGTAAGTAAGTAGAAGTTATTTAAATATGTAAATACATTTATCACAAATCATTTTATTGCCAAGATGGCAACACTCCCCAGAGGACAAATGTGTGAAGCCACCATTGATTCACTCAGTGTTTGATTGACCATTGATCACAGTATGTCATCTCCTTGAATGATACAGTGTTGCTGGTACTTCACCAATGGTTGTCCAGGTGCCCTTTGATCACCCTGCACCAGTGTGACTTCACCCTCTGTTGCATTGTACTGAACTGTAGGTCCCAGTGTGTTGATTTCCTTTTGAGAACCAAGATCAGTTGTTGTAGTTTGTTGTAGTTCTTCTGTCTGCTTTGGCTTAGCTCTTGCTACTTTTGTTGTCATGTTGATGCATTTTCCCAGTAGCTTGATAACTGCCCTAAAGCATGATCCAAGTGCTTTGATTGGAAGTAGTGGTAGTCCTTTGCTGACTCTGTATGTCCCATACATATACAGTCCATATCCAGTGAGAAATATTGCCCCTCCAATGAGTAGCAAGTTCAGGATGAACTGCACTGGACCCTTCAAAATACCATTGCATATTGAATTGCTGCCACTCAGTGTGCCTTTGACAATGTGACCAATCTCCTTGCCAACTCCTTCATAAAATCCTCCAATTCCTCGACCAACTCCAGCTATTGAATTCTTGATGACAGCTGGATCCAGTGCCCAACTGGCTGTGTAGTCTGTCAACTTTCTTGTCATGTGCTCTAGCTGCTGAAGCTTTTGGAAGTGGTAGTTTGCTTCCCATAAGTTGAAGTTGATGTGGGCCAAGCTGATGTGGAATATACTTGATGCATTGAGTGTGAAGGCTGTCCATTTGCTTTTCCATGTCAGTTCAATTGGCAATGTTGATACATGTACATGTCCTGGTCCATTTGCTGTTGTCCATTCACCATTATCCAGTTGGAAATAGTGTGGAGTGGCATGTCTGCAGTCCTCTGTTGGTGAATGTTGCAGGAGGTCTGAGCTGCCTGGGCTGATGAAGTACAGTTGTCCACCTGGTTCAATTTGCACTGGGGTGTACTTGTAACAGGTCCCTTCATATTTTCCAGCAAAGTGCACTTTTATTGGTTTTACTTTCTTGCACTCCCAGAAAATAACAGCTTCTCCTGCCCACTCTGCATGAACATCTTCTCTGCCCATCAATGCTCTGATGCCCATTGTTGGATTCAGTCTGAATAATTGTCTGATCATATCCAATTGACTTTGCTTCATTGTGCACATCTGTTGCCACACAAATCCAAATTCTCTTTTCTCCATTTCAAGAATCTTTTGAGCTGTATATTGAATTTTTCCCAACTCCACAGCTTCAATTGGTGCATCAAAAATCTGACTGATTGTGTTGTTGTCAGTTTCTGGCTTGTACACTGTGAATTTTTTCAGCTCAGTTTTGAATTGCAGGAACACTGCACCCTGATCAACATAAAATGCATCCTGTGGTACACATTCTGTGTCTGCAGGCCATTTATTTCTGTGTGTCACTGAATATGCACTCTGAATTTCTTCTATGATGACACTCTGTCTACTGATGCTGCCAGCATATTTTCCTTGGAATTCATAAGCACATTGGTGTTTAAACTTTGTTCCATTCCACACTGTCACAGCATGCATGACATCATGACAATATCCAGCCAGTGGAGAGCATGCTGACAGGTCTTGCAAGTCTGACACCAGTCTGTGCCCATCCAGTGATGCCACTTGTCCTTTTTCAATGACAAAGTTGATTGCTTCATTCTTTTTGTCAGTGCAGCACCACTTGTATTCTACCTGCAGTGTCTGATTGGTTGACCATAAATCATCATTGAGTTGCATGATTTCTTGGCTTTTCCATTTCTGTGTCTTGACTGCATTCCAGCATTCATTGGTATCCACTTCTTCAAACTGATGAATATCTCCAATTATGCCCTTGCTGCCAAAAAATCCCATATTGGTTGTGATGATGTGGTGATCAATGTAGCATCTGTATGCTATTGCTTTCTGTGGCTCCAATCTTTGTGCCCACAAATTGACTTCCTGTTTCTTGACTCTGTCTGTGACAGGAAATTTGCAGTATATCTTGTCTGGTAGCAGAATACTGGGGCCTTTTAACCTACGGGAAGGGTGGTTACCCCTGCACTCGTTCCCAGTAAAGAAAAAAGTGTTATTATGGTAGATTTTTTCCGGAAAATGTCCGTTTTGTGATACTTATGTCCCATTTTGTGAGAGTTATGTCCCAATGACGTAAACGTCTTTGGGACATAACTTACGTTAAGTATCACAAAACGGACATTTTCCGGAAAAAATCTACCATAATAACACTTTTTTCTTTACTGGGAACGAGTGCAGGGGTAACCACCCTTCCCATAGGTTAAAAGGCCCCAGTATTCTGCTTCTGGTAGCAGAATACTGGGGCCTTTTAACCTATGGGAAGGGTGGTTACCCCTGCACTCGTTCCCAGTAAAGAAAAAAGTGTTATTATGGTAGATTTTTTCCGGAAAATGTCCGTTTTGTGATACTTATGTCCCATTTTGTGAGAGTTATGTCCCAATGACGTCATAACATTGACGCAAGATGGGTTATGGTATCCAAATCTTGCGTCGATATTATTTTCGTCGTTTGGGGTTATGGTAGTTGAAAAGTTGACGCAAGATTATGGTAGCAATTTTGCGTCGCATAATTTTGCGTCAGCATAAGAACTACCGTAATCTTCTACCGTAATTTGTTGAATGTGGGACACAGATATTGAAAATTGTTTATTTTTGTCTTGTGGGAACGAGTGTGGTGGAGATAGCCATGTTTCCCATAGGTTGAGAGGCCCCTGGGGTGTTGTGTTGCTGGAATAAATATTGGTCATTTTCTTAATAAGTATTTGCTGTTAATAAGTGGGGGGTTTTGTTGAATTAAGCAGGCTATGTGAGAGAAATGAAATTTATACAGAATGAAACTAACTACTGGCTGGAACAGGTGAACTAAGATTGGTATTGAGCCAAGGTTTGAATTGTGTCAAGATGAGCTCATGTGGTTATGTGACCTATGCATGTGAACAAGATCATAAATCATCAATTTGATAGAAGGATTGAATTGTAACAAATGACCTTGTGCACATGCCTTCTTCCATTGTGCAACTGTTGTGTTCATATGCCTTCCATTCTGCAGCTGTTGTGTTCATATATGCTTGATGACTATGTTTAAACAGAGCACTGCATTGCATAGGGATTTGAAGTGCCTATGTGTATGTGGCCTTCATGGATTATGTAGATTGTGTGCACATTGGATTTTGGGATGTCCTTGTGTAAATGCTTTTATTATTTTACTATTTCCATTGTTCCATTTTGCAGCTGTTGTTTGTGGGAGTATAAATACAGCTCTCTGAAGGGGGTTATTTTATTGTTTCCATCACCATACTAAGAACATCTAAGGAATAGGAACAATATCATGTTGAACACTTGAGTGAATTGTGTTCTGTGGCTATTTTATGACAAAAGTGAAACTTTTCCTGCATATTGTTTTTGCTACTTAGAAAGACATTATATTTGAACTCATAGTGAAACTTATCTAGATATTCAAATGGTATTCTATGCTTAATCCTACAAATCATGTTTTTCCATTGCATGAGTGGTGATGCATCCTCATTGAATTGCCAAATTCTGTTTGTAATTTGTACTGTAATTGTGCAAACTTTACATTTTGCTATGATGTCCACAAGTTGATTTGATTCTAGAAAGAGTTGAAGTAATTGTCCTGTAAGTATGTCATTTGTACATACAAATGATAGAACTAATTGAGATTGTTTCAGACTATCAATAATTGAGTGTAAATAACCAAAAGCATGTAAAAAAGATAGTTGACTGTAATTGCCAACGACAAATAGAGCTAATTCACACATTTTTTCCTTTTTTGCGAAAATGGGCCATAATTTTGTTACATAATGCATACAATCCTTTTTCATTTCATCTCTCAGTACAAAGCATACTCGTTTAATGTTCATACACCAGCATATCATATTATAGATATGTTTGGGTATTGTTTCACCATATCCAATGGATACAGAGAAACCATCGTCTGTTCCAGATCCAAAGTAGTTTATAATGAGTTGCTTTGTACCATCAGATGTAATTGATCTAGCTTGGAATTCCAGTAGGGTTATGGCTTTTCCCTTCATAATGGTAATTATGTGATTACTGTTTAACAGATGAATCATGGTCCTTTGCACGTAGCTCTCATCGCTTTCTTCATGGCTTCTCTTTTTGGTGGCAATGCTCTTGATCAGCATGAGAATGTGTCCGATTGGAATGTAAGACATCATAAGTGCACTGATTTCCAGTGGTACATCTTTTTTGAAGTATGTCTTGATGGTTTCAGCGTACTCATCGTCCTCCTGTGATAATTGTTTTGATTTTCTTGTTGTTATTCTATGTGGAATGAATGTGAAGTTAACCTTTGAGATATAGGCTTTTTTGCCCTTTATCACATCTTGGACAGCCGCAGATTGCATAGTGTTGGTGGTGGATTACAAATGAATGTAGCTGGCTCTTCTAGAGAAGGAGAAGATATAATTAGCAATCGTCAAATTTTGTCGAATATTCTGAAAAGCGGATCAGGGAGTGGAATATTGTTTAAGCGTAATTTTTTCACCGTTTTCAAACCACAAAAGCAATATGCGGAAAGGTTTAAGCTAAATTTGAATGCATATAGGATTTCCTTCCATGATTTGGATGGACATGCAAATGTAGATGCTGTTTTGTGTGAGGCAATAGATTGTGTATACAGGTATTTTTGATTTATTTATCCGTTTTGGATGTGGATTTGTGCATTTACATATTGTTTTTAGGCATACCGTTGGGGATCGCCATCCATCTGGTTTGTATGTTGGCATTTCTCTACAGCATCCAAATTTACCTGAATGTATGTTTTTATGTATTATTCCAAATAAATGTAGTATTGTCTTAATTTGTCATAAACTTTTATGCAGCATATGTGGAACATTTTCGTTTGGGGACCCGTTTTAGTGCTGTGGCTACAGCTCAAGACATTGGAAACTTGCTAAATTCACATCAAACGATCAATTTGGAAGATAATTCTATGACGTTAATTGTGAATGTTATTGGTTTGTTCTACATTCTCGATTATGTTTTTGGATTGAGAGGAGGAGACTATATGTCAATTCTACACCTTTTATATGTATAGAGCGATAATGGATCCAGTTGATCAGCCGTCCTGTTCCTATGCTGTGGCTCGTACATTCAACATCAACAGATGCTTTAATGACAATGTACATGATGGTGATGATGGAAACGATTCGGATGCATCTGATACTACAATACCTGAGGATTTAACAGATTTGAAGAACTATGGTACTGTAGGTAGATTAAGTGGGGGTCGTAGAAGATCTGCATATCAGGATGTCACAACCGCAAGATTGCGTCAATCAATGATGATCAATACAAAAAGGAAACATTGTGAATATGTTGTTGCATCGGAACAAACTTTAGTATATGCGATTTGTTTGGCTTTGGGCAAAATACTTGCATTTAATCCGGATAAGGGTAAGGAATCGTGTAACTATTGGCGTCGTGTTAGGCGTAATTGTCAAAAGAGTCCATCTGCGGAGCTTGAAAAGTTAGCTACTAGGTTGCGTTCTGAAGCTGGTTTGCCACCTGCAAACGTTTTTGTTGGCCTAGATGCATTGGATAGGATTCAACGGATACCTATGTTAAGAGGTGTTGCAATTAGGGTTTTCCAAGAGGGTACTAAGCAGCAAGTATGGCCACCATCTGATTCCACTTTACATTTTGCATATAGTGACCATGTGATTGATTTATGTTTGTATCACCATGGTGGAAATATATTTTTCGCTGTAATATGGGGTTTAGTGACTTTTTTAAGTGCACGTGGATATTGCGAGTCATGCAAGGAGGTGCTGTTCGGGCGGAAAAGGTATGTTATTTTGATGTTTTCAATGTGTTTTGATTGTGATTTTAATTTTAAGTTTTCTTTCATAGGCATATATGTCCGTTCAGATGTAGCTATTGTGGTATTGTTGCTCTGACGTCAACAACTAAAACCACAAGCTTGTTATGCGACTGCGACAAGGTGAAAGGTGAAGAAAGAACATGTCCGGATTGTCTGAGAAAGTTTTTCTCCACATTTTGTTTCAGGTATGCTTGATTTGTTTGTTGCTCTATACAAGTTGTTTATGTAAATGTGTATACATTTGTTTTACACACAGGCAGCATCTACATAGACAAGGTAGAGGTCAATGGTCTATTCCACGATGCTATGCTCAGCGATTATGTTCAGGATGTGGCCATTACTTTAGTCTCAAAAGACGTGAGGATGGATCGTTTGTCAACAGTCACAATTGTTCAGAGGAAAGAACTTTTGGATGTGCCTATTGTAAAAAGCAGGTACAGCTTGGCATACCACATGAAGCATGCTACTTGCCCGTTCTGAAACCACACAAGATTGAAAAGTCCAAGAAAATTGTATTTTTGGACTTGGAAACAAGGATATGTAGTAGTACAAATGTACACAAGGCGAATTTGTTGACAACGGTTGTGTAAGTTATTTATTTGTTTTGTTTTTGTGACAATTGTAAACTATGCGTTTTTTATAGGTCATGTTCACGATGTTGGCGAAAGGACATGTATGCTCCATGTGCAAAATGTGGCATTGCGAGGGTTTGTGTTTGGTCTGGAGAGAAGTGTGTATACGACTTTGTGGAAAGCTTTTTTTGCATGGGTGAGTTTTTTAATACGACTATTTTTACAAAAATAATGTTTACAAACTGTTTTCCTTTTCAGAAAATGCAAATGCAACAATTGTTAGTCATTTTGGCAGTCGGTTTGACTTCCATTTTCTACTATCTGCACTGATAGAACAATGCAAAATGCCAGAGACGACGTTTTCACGTGGCAATCGTCTACTATATGTAAAGTTCAAATGTGGAATTAAACTAATATGTTGGGCAAACTATATACCAACATCACTGGAAAACTTATGTAAATCGTTTGAGGTTCCTGTGGCGAAATCGTTCTTCTGCTATGACATGAATGAAGAATATGTTACTGATGCATACTGCCACTTGCGTCCAAAGTGGGAATTCCCTGTTTCGGGCAGAAATTCTAATGATTTTGACTTGTACCATGCTGAGCACTATGACAAGGTCTTTTGTGTGTTTGAAGAGATGTCAATTTATTGCCAAAGAGACAGTTATGCACTATCATATGCGGCGATGCGTTTTCGAGAGGAACTGATAAACCTACTGGCTGTTGACTTGTTTGCAGAAAAAGGAACATTCACAATATCTGGATTGGCACTACGTGTGTTCCAAAGTATGTACTTTCATTATTATTATTATGATAATTTTTCATATTCATAATACTTCATTTTTTTCAGTTCGATTCCTACAAGAGGATACATTGGCCATTTATCGAGGTGAAGCTCTGATGGATAGAAACAGTAGATTTTCAATGGCCTTTTTGACAGCATATAGTAGATACTTTGGTGTTGGTTGCGTTTATGTTTTTGGGGTTTTGCATTTTATACATTCACCAGTATCAATATAGGTTCATGTCCAACATGCTGGCAACGATCGTGAATATGTTGTTCGATGTAGCAACAGTCGACAGTACAAGGTGGATGGAGCAGAATTTGAAGAGGACACTGGCACACCATCAAGACTAATAGACATTCATGGATGTTTTTTTCACTCATGTCCAATGTGCACAAATCACTTGGCACCTGTGCAGTTTGTTCAATTTATTGTTTTTATGTAGTAGTAGTACATATATATTCAACATGTAACGTTATCCATGCAGACCACTTACATTGCTCGGTGGCAAAACGCCGTTGCAAGTTCGAGAACGTGACTTTTTTAGAGCTAATAACATTGCGAAGGCCGTTCACCCTTTGCTCTATGATGTATATTGGGAACATGAGTGTCGGAATGTGTTAAGCTCGAATCGTGTTATGAAACAGTTTTTCACAGAGGCGTTGTCTGAGAAACCTTTAAGCATCTATGATGCAAACTTTGGTTAGTATTAGAAAGTGGCATTTTTTGCTGTTTTTCTGTCCAAACAATGTGCATATTACAGGCGGCAGAATTGACACGTTTCAAATTGGAACATATGACAATATGAATGTCACAAAACCAAATGCTGATTTTTTTGGATTTTTGCAGTTTGTATCCTGCAATGTGTTTGACAAAGCCAATGGCACAAGGTCCAGGGAAAATTGTTTCAGAAGGGGGTATTTCTGGAGACCTAAATGAATGGGTTTTGGTATGCTTTTTTCTTATTTTAATTTTGTTATTTTGTACATAATTCCACTATACTCATAACAGACTCACTTTGGCATTGTGAAAGCATGGGTTCACTATCCACGAGCGAACATATTTGTTCCACCCCTACCGTTCCGAGCCAAACTACCTGGTGGAGATGAGAAGATTTTCTATAGTACTTGTGCAGCATGTTGTATAGAACAGAATGTAAACGTATGTACACATACGTTTCAGGAACAGATTTTTCGTGGCACATGGACAACTGTGAGTTTAGATTGGTTATTGTGTTGAATTGTGCACATTTTGTTATATTTTCACTTTTAGGTTGAACTATGTGCGGCAATCAAGTATACAGGACTGAAGATTGTGCGAATCGTTTCTGCACATGTTTATGAGTCACGGGTTTGGTCAAGAGATGCTGGGGTTGAGTCAGGACTGATAAGTGCCTTTATGCTTGCATTCTATAAGCTAAAGTGTCAAGCAAGTGGTTGGTTTGCTTTCTATATATCATAATGCTTTTTATATAACTGCCAAATGTAATGCTAATGTAGATTTGCCACCGGACAAGAGTGCAGCTGAATATTCGGCTGAAATTGCCGAGAGATTTGGAATTTATATTGCACCAAGATCGTTTGCTCCAAATCCTGTGAAACGCTCGGTTGCAAAGCTCATGATCAACTCATTGATTGGAAAGTTTGCACAGAAGAAGTCAGGCTCCCAGACAGAATTTTTCAAGGATCATGGAAGCTTGCTGAAGGTTCTTGAAAATCCAAATTTGAACGTGCACTGGCTACAGGTTTAATTTGACCCCTTGCATTTTTTGTTTCAAAATTAATTTCAACACTGTTTTTCAGCATTTTGGATCGGCCGATGCAACAAAATTGGGACTAGAGTCTTCTGTGATGGTGCAGCATTCTATATCCCAGGACTCAACCTTGGCACATGTGGGACCAAACAATGCCTTCAGTGTTCCAATTATTACAACAATGGTGACGGGTTATGCTAGAGTGGAATTGTATGAAGCTATGATCAGAATTCCTGAAGAATGCTTATTATATACAGATACGTTGGGTTTTTTTGCCTACTATTTACATGTTTACTGTTTACATTTCATCATTGTACTTATTATAGGGATTCAATAATGGCTTTGGATGGATCAAATTTGCAGTCTCTATGTGGGCACCATCTTGGGCAGTTGACACCTGTGCTGAAAGATCAATATAAATTGGAGCATGTTTGCATTGTGGGGGTGTGTTTTTGGTTTTATTTATAGCAAAAACAGCATGTAAAATGTTTATGATGATGACACTTGCTTACAGCCCAAGCAATATGCATACACTGCCAAAAACTCTACGACTGGAGAAAGCTACAAGACAGTACGATTACGAGGTTTTGCGACTGCCGCAGAAACAGATCAACAAGGACAGAATAATAGAAAGCCTACTGTGTCTTATGATAATATGTGTGATGCTGTCCGATCTCTTTTAGAACAAACAGAGTTGAAGAAATTAGGACTGAATGAACTCAACTTTTTGTTGAGTAAAGATTTCACTATATCTATTGATGGTCGCAAAAAGTATTATAAGCCTGTATCAAATAAGCGCTTTTTTGTTCCGCCTGGTGTTGGAGGTGCTACAGCAATTCGAACATTTCCATATGGATATAATCGCATTTAAATATATATGTTGTCATTGTGATTGTGTGTTTAATGTGAAAAATAAAATTGCAGGCTCTATAATCTACTGCTACTGCTAAATCAATAATACTAAATGACATCACAATTGATTCCTTCGATTCATTATCACCAGCTAATTTTGAACTGGGTTCTGTTCGCATAATTACTGAAGCAGAATATCAGTGCTTGACCGATTGTCAGAGACAGTTGGAGCGCTTGAAAAGTTGGTTTTTCTTGTATTGTTATGATTATGTGTGTATGAAATTGTATTGTTTCTCCGCCCATATGCAGGATGTCCACTAATTTCACAAATGTTGGGAGACCAGACCAAACAAAACCCTCCGATAAACATGTCAGAGAGAACTCTATTTTATCAGCCGCACCTGGTGGAATCGGTTCAGGGCACACCACAAATGCAAGACCAGCAACAATGTATGGCACCTCAACACCAACAGCATCAGATTATGCAGTTTCCAAACCCGCCACCGCCATTGCCAAGCCACATACAATTGCAAAGGGAGCCTCCACCGCCGGTTTTGTCACAGATGCCAACAGTGCAGGAAACCCCAAGGTCAAACCCCCAGTCAGAGGTGGAAAATCAACTATGCGTGGTGGCAGCCGACCACAACAACAACAACAACAACAACAACAACACCAGCAGTATGACAGCACAATTGTCGCAGAGGACCCTCCCGGTTATTCATATTGTAATTAATCATTGTATACTAATAATAATAATAAATGTATATTTTTAATGCAGAGTACCTCAACAGAAATGAGGCCAATGCAATTCACAAACGAAAACTCGCTGCTGGAGGGTACAGAGGGATGGGAAGAGATGGTGTCGCGTCTGCAAACCCCCCCGCCCAAGTCATTGGACCAAATGTCATCAGCACACAGCAGCAGCAGCAGTCACAACCCACACACGAGTCACATGCAAAACGATTGCTCATCCCCGGTTGTTTCGACAGTGACGACAATAGTGCAGACGAAATTACACGACCTCCAGTGCTTGAACGCCCAACAACATTGCAAATGGATACATCCACAACTGCAGCAACAAGGGGCAGACGTCGCAGACCCGCTGGCAAAATTCTCACCAGACCCCCACCAGCAGCCGAAACAGAAGAAAACAGTCAAGAAAAAGATGGGGGGACCAGCGAAACTGTCGACAACTGGGATGACACCAGTGAGCATGAGTTTGAGTATATTGGGAGTGATTTGCAAATGCTAAAGAGGCCAAAACCGCGACGTCTTGAAGCAGACATCGTTGGGTTATCACATGGTATTGCGCCATCCGGTCAACAACAACAACAACAAGAAGAAGAAAAAGCCACAAAAGGGCGAGATGTTGCCTCCAGAAAGCGTAGTAGTGCAGAAACAAGTGGAAACATAATGAGAAAGAGCAGCAAAAGTTTGAGACGTGAGGATTCCTTTTTTTCAATGTGTCAGAAAATTGTGCATGTTACAGATGAGGACGATATGGATGACGAGGAAGAAGAAGAAGAAGGCAATGACGACGATCTGTTTATCGAGGCTTTGGAGAAGTCGACCACGGAAACAAAGAAAAGGGTTATCCCTATAATTGACGACATAAAAATTGCCGACGATTCTACTACAAGTGTCAGCCCAGACAATGTCATCGTTCCTTCCAGACACAGAGAAAAACAGATTGTTGAAAATGCGGATGGTAGAAGGTACATTGGACTGACTGAGTTTGAGCGTGGCATTAAACGTGAAAACGAACGTGGCCACTCATCAAATCTCGCACGTTCGTTTTTTGTACAATACAAAGCAACAACAACAACAATTGTTTCTTCAATTGTAACACACAGGTGGAAATCCAGCCCGATTTGATGCACCGTTTGTGAAGAAAGACATATTGGATGCACCGCCGTTTCCGTTTCGACCGCCAAACACCGTTGTGTTCTGGATGTGTAGGACGTGCCGTGAAATTTCTCAACGTGGAAAAGGGAAACGCTTTGTCAATGGACGTACAACGTTCACAATCGACATTTGCAAGGTTATTTTTATTTCTCATTTACATGTCTTCATGTATTTATGTATATTATATTACACAGGCATGTCGCACATTGAACTGTGAGGCTTATGACACGTTTCAAGGAGATGGTGAAGAACCAGAGTTTGACACTTTGGGCAAGAATGACATTTATGACAGCCACAAAAAGTATCCCTATCCGGTGCAGTACACACTATTGGCAGGGCCACCATTCTGTCTCACACGTACGGAGGCAATTGTGCTTCTAATGTGCGAATACTGCAGGTAGGCTTTATGGTTTTTTGTCCTGGCTACACAATCAAATAATGGTTTACTTGTCACAGGGCTGTGACATCTTCCCGAGAATGTATGCGAGATGTGAACGGGCGATGCCGGGTATGTTGTTGTTTTTACTTTTCATTATACCAATATGACACTTTAAAGAATGTCATTTTTTCAGCTGACAATTGACTTGTGTCAAAAGTGTACAGATGCCAACTATGAAATGTCCATGTCCACCTACCCAACACAAGCGGAGTTGGACCACACAAAGGATCGCAGGGATTATTTTGCAGGAATGTATGGTGCCTCCAGCAACAAGGTTGTACGTACCGCCGGAAAATGTGTTCGCGATTGATTATGATGACATTTTTTCTTCTTAGGCATTTCGCATTTTTGTTATTGACCATTATTGTGGTGTGATGTGTGTGCGTTACTTATGGTCAAATAAAAATCCAAAAGTAATTGTCAGTACTTCAGTCTATTACAAAGTAGCAACAACAACTGAAGGAATTGTAGCAGCAGAAAAAATGCAAAGACTTCACAGTTCATTTCCAATGCTCATTTTTGGAAGCTCAGATGCCTTTGAAATTTATACAAATGTAGGCCATTTGATAACGTTACATAAAACGCACATGTGTTGTGAACCATGTGTATTATGACATTATCAAGTGATGCTTATAATTGTATAAATTTCCTTCATGCTCCGGAAAAACAACATTATTGATTGAGCTAATTAAAAGCAGACAGCACATTTATGACCATCCGCCAGATCATTGTTTATTCTTGTTCAGCTATTGGCAAGAAAAGTATTTAGCACTGAAAACATATGCTGAATTTGGCAGAATCGAAGACTTTTGTGACTCATGGCGAACAATTGTGAAATATAAAGAGGAACTTGACGAGCGTTCAAACACAAAGGGTTCACACTTGCTACTGGTTTTTGATGATCTTTCAGCCAGTGTTTCTTCTGCAATTGATGTTGATGATAAAGGTGGAGAAGGTGTAAGCAGAAACACTCGGTCAGCAGCAACAGCTAATCCTACACGACTACTTCGAGACCTTGCACAAGGAGCTGCGTGACACCATAACATAACACTTGTCGCAACATTGCAAAGTCTCTTCGACACTCAGGTATATGATGTTGAGTAATAATACTCTGATGAGGTTGTATATATAAGTTGTTATTCAAATTGCAGAATCTAAAACAAACGCGCAGTTCTAGCATTTACTTTGTGCTATTCAGGTTTGTACTTTGTATGTAAGCATTCTGTCGTTCTTCTTCTAATTATTATTATTATTATTCATAACATGCACAGTTTCCCCTCGGATGCATTGACGACAAAATCGTTTGCTCAACGTTGGCAGGACCCAACTCTATTTATTGGAGCATATAAACAAGCTATTGCAGATAAGAATTTCGGATATTTGTTTGCCAACTCGGATCCATCAATTCCCGATGAACTAAGATTGTCGAATTCTGTATTCCCCTGGGATAAAGATCGTGTTTTTTATCAGTGGGAAAAGCTATCTAGTGATATTGATCAAACAGGTGGTGGTGGTGGTGGTGGTGCTAGTGACACTACCAAGTCTACGTCATCAGGAGAAAAGGACACATTACGATTTGCACCACTGTCACGGCATGCGCAAAGATTGGGTCGCAAGGTGGTTGCAGTACCGTCGGATGTTGCTATAGAGCGTGTTTGTGATTCTGACGAATCATTTCGAAAGGAGCTTTGTGCCGCTGGAGGACCATTAAAGGCAAAGTGGGCAAATCTGAAACGTCAGCGACAACAACAACACACAAGTGGCAGTGGTGAAAAAAAGGAAACACTGAAGGAAAATCAGCAAAATGAGCGATGGACCTTCCAATCCCAACCCCCATACACAACAACAGCTTTCGGAGCTGCAAAACAAGCAGCCGGCGGTGGCGGCGCAGCATAGCCAAGGAAGTGTGATTAAACGTAGAAAAACGACAAGTCGACTTGTGCGGAATTGGTTAACCTTGGAAAAATTGGCAAAGGTATCTTCACCCAAGGAACGTCGCAACATTATAAATTCAGTTTCTGAAGATGCGCTTCGATGTCTACAGGATGTCATTGCAAACCTAATGTCTGGTGTGATAAATGTGAACAAAAAACGTAAGCGCTTGTTAAAACGGTACAAGCATAAGTTTATGACGGTTTTATCTGGTAATATGCAAGAGAACTCTCTTAGACGTGGCCTTTTAATGTTGTGCAATGGGCATGCACTCAATATTCTACTAAACTTTTTCCTGTCTCATTTTTCTCCCCCCCCAAACCGTTCTGCCAAAAAGTGATTACCGTTTCAGTCGCTTATTTCTATTGTCTCAACACTATTATTATTATTATTGTCAAATAAATAAATACATGTACAACAATCTGCTGTTTGCTACTATTGTATACTAAAGCTAAACAAGAAACTATAATTGTTGTTGTTGTTATTATGGCTTGGCTTGAATTTAAGCAGAAAGGTCATAGACATGGAGTTGCGGAAGATCCAATAAAGAAAGCAAGGATTGTTGGAGCCAATGACTCTAACCTATATGCACAAACCGTGGATGATAATGAACGACTATCGAACTTTTTACATGGTGCTGCACGCAAAGTACGAGGACAACACTTGAAGGAATTGCGTGGTGTGGTAGATTCCAAGATCCCTGCAATACCACCAGAGGCTGTTCTAGAGGAAGCACACAAACTACAACAGAATATAATACATAAAAGTAAGGGTGCACCGGTACCATACTCTAAAAGTGCCGTGCCGTTGCCATATTCTGCATCATTGATACGTGCAAGTTTTGCACCAGAACATCGACCAAAGGTTGATAAGGTGCTTAAAGGATTGGAGCCGATTGCATCAGACATTTTGGATCCATTGGGACGCTTGAAAATACCTGGTGAAGAGCAACCGGGAGCTGATGTTTTTGATTATCTACATCATGGAATCGTTGGACCTGAACCAGGTACGAGTTCTGAGCCGCCCCAAGGCTCAAGCTATTTCTACAATAAGGTCATGGATAGTTATGAGAAACAGGAGCAGAGGCAGAAAAGTGGAGATATTACTGCTAAAATACAAACAGAGGTTCAACAAACACCTCAAGGTGGGGGGCCAACAAAACGGGAGACGGATAGAGCCGAATATAGTGATGGTGAAGATTATGATGGAAACCTTGAAATGGAAAAGGTTGAAACCGATGATGCTGCTGATGATGACAGTGTTATAATAGAAGACGATACTGATCAGGACGATGATGATAATGAGGAGGATTTTAAAAGCGCACCTACAGAATTTGGAACACCATTAGAGGAACCAAAACGAGCTAGTGGCGGCGTCGGCGATCAGCAGGAGTCATCGAGACAAAGTATTACACCAAAAGGACCACCTTCTAGAGAAATTCTCAAAGGTGCTACTCGTGGTGGTGGTGCTGTTACTCGTGGCCGTGGACGTCCTCGTGGAAGTACTTCACGTGGAGCTAGTGTCAGTACACGTCCAGAGCCACCAGCTAAAAGGGACGTTATTAAGCGACCAGCTGCTATTGCTGCTGCAACAGCACTACAAGAACAGGCTGCTTCAGATGAGGACGACGACGACGAAGAAGAAGTGCGAAAAGTACCAAGAGGTAGAAAAGTACCTCGACAACAAGTACCTAAACAGTGGAGTGAAATAACAAAGAGATAGTTTTCACTATTATATTTATAATGCATAAACAATATACTCAAAATCTTGGTGGTTCGAAATGGTTACGTACGCAATATAATCTACCTAGTGATGAATGGAGAAAACATGTACTATTGAATGAACCTGCATATTATTTAAAAGGACATCCATCATGGAGGCGTGGTTTTGAACGATTACCTATACTGGTATGTTATTTTTATGTTGTTGTTGTTGTTGTTGTTGTTGTTGACTACTACTGGTAACAATTTCATCAGGTTATTGTTGTAGTACTTTTGTAGGTGAGTGGGCCAGATCGTTTTTGGTCGGTCGATTTAATGGTAATGCCAGAACGTGACATGCATGCAAATGACAATTATCGATATATACTGGTGTGCTGTGACGACTTTACAAATGAAGTTTGGATGGAACCATTGAAACAAAAGACTGGAGTAGAAGTAACAGATGCATTCAAGCACATTATGAAACGTAACAATGGACGTGCACCCATGCGTTTACGTTCCGACTTTGATCGATGTTTCATGTCTATACACTTTCAAAAGGCATTATATGGTGTTGGTTGTTTTTAAAATATTGTGTTTTTACTGTATCTTTACAACAACAACAATAACAGATAAAGTGTACGTTTGCACCTGCTGCTGAGGACGTGACACGGTTGCCGAAACTGGATTCATTTATTCAAAACATTCGCAAACGCATTGAAATGTACTTTATGACACTGGTTGAACAGCAGAATCCTGAAGGTAAACATCGACAATGGATAAACATTTTGCCGGCAATTGAAAAACAAATGAATACTACACAAACAAGGGCATTATTTGGAGCAGCACCTGTTGATTTATCACAGCCACAAAGTGCAAATGCACATGCACTGTTGGTTGCACGACAATTGCGGCATAGCCGGAGACGCGCACAGCCAAATACCGTATATAGTGGAACCAGTCGTGAGGCAGCGGATGCTGCACATGAAAAACTATCTTCACTGACTGGCTGGGTCCGCCTCTCAAGGCCGCCGCCCGCACATGGAAATCCTATAAAACTGGTTGCACGTGAAAGATACACACGCGAAGCGTTCCCATTAGGCCGTAGATTTGTTCAGTCTGATAGACCAGATACATATTTTGTCTTGGATCCACAGGATGAAAAATTGGCACCTTTAAAAGGACGCTTCTATCGACAAGAATTGATTGCCGCAAATCAACCTGACGAAACTAAACCCCCCCATTCTGCAAGGTTACTTGCTTTTGACGATATTACTACAACAGCCCAATCCGGTAGAAACCGTGATCGTGGCACCGTTACAACCACGACCATCATTGGAAATCGTGGTAGTCGAAAAAATGACGATGACAACACCAATAGTCGTAGTGACAGTTCTAATAATAACAA
Organism: Sphaerolaimus hirsutus; assembly: GCA_964036195.1. Taxonomy (NCBI): domain Eukaryota; kingdom Metazoa; phylum Nematoda; class Chromadorea; order Monhysterida; family Sphaerolaimidae; genus Sphaerolaimus; species Sphaerolaimus hirsutus. The sequence continues at coordinate 1,184,157 of OZ038457.1, forward strand.
CAGTGGTACTAATTACCGCGGTGGCCGCTCTGGTTCTAATGCTAATGGTTCAGAAATGGCTGATTACAACAATCGTGGACTACCAGCATTGCTATCATTGGAAGAAATCCGCAAGAGACAGCAACGCTCACAGCAACCACAACAACAATCATCGAAACAACAACATCGAACACCACTATTACCCATACGAAAGTCCGCCGCCTCTGATACCAAATCTCACCGTACCAATGGAATTACCGATGGACTCGCCGATTTTGGGGAGATATCGACGACATCGCCAGCCATTGTCGCTAGCTCGCCAACAGCCACAGCAGAACCCAAAACCGCAGCAGCAGAGCAGCAGCAGCAAGGACAAAAACGGAGGCGGAGGTCATCGAAACAAAAACACCTTGGGCAGCAGGCCATACCGTTACGAAAAAGTAAACGACAAGAGGAAAAAAGACAGTGGCAAGAGCAACATGTATGTTTTTGTGATACTGCTATATAAATTTTTTGAGCTGTCCCCCCCAAACCAATGATTACAATTGCAGGATCGTCGTCACAGAGTCGTCGCAGGACAACATAGCGATGAATATGGAGCAAAAGTCAGCACTTCCTCATATGAGCGCGCGCCCCCCCTCCGCGGAGCCTTCGGCGCCGCGGCAACACCACCCCGAGGACGCCACCGAGACCACGCTACTGGGCGGGGGGGACGGCGGAGAACCAAACATCGCCGGTCTGCGGCCACACCCCCTCCCAATGCCAAGAATGCTAGGAAATCGACACAGATGGGGCATGGTAATGGAATGAGTGGAGATGATCATGGCCGGAAAAGAAAGTCTGATGTGCAAGGTCGTCGATTTAGTGCACGTTTAAAGGAACAGCAAAAACGCCGTGGTGGCAGTAAAGTGTGATGTCACTAGTTGTAGTTGTAATAGTAGTATTTAAGACAGATTATGTCATTCATAATACACTGTTTTCCCCATTCATTCACTTTTTATTGTTATTTTTTTGTCGTCTTTTAACTTCTACTATTTGCAGTCATTAAACAATAATAATAAACAACTTTGTCTTTACAAGAATGCGACAAATTGTATATCTTAGTTCTGATCGGCAGTGGAACGAGAAAACAAGCTCACACGGCTTCTTTTCCAATTTTTCATCTCGTAATTTATTACCGTCGGCGGCGGCGGCGGCGACTGCAGTGGGACCATCGTCAAACACTGTAGTACCTATTGGCAGCGGCATATTGCAGAATAACATCGGTATTTATGTGATGATGTTTCAACAGTAGCAGTAATACGGTATGAATTTACATGTGCCAATATATTCATCGCTGCTGTCGTTTTTCAGTGCCATCACTGTGTCCTGTCGACGAGGGAAGTACAATTGTGCTCGAGGAGACGTTTACACGTTGTGCAGATTTGCAAAATCGTGCAGACCATATAAGTCTGATCGATTTGGAGCTTTGGGGATATCCGATTTTTGAAGGGAAGGACACAATCCCAGATTTTATTGTGGTAGATTGTGGTGGCACTTTGTTGTGGTGTCAGATTGACATTACCAGTGCATTGACGTTTCCAAGCAACAGTTTTGAAGATTGGGCTAAGGTTGTTGAGCGTGAGCTAAATTCGATTCTGCGTGCTAATCCCGAAGAAAACGCTGGAAGACTTGGTGGAGGGAAACTGAGGGAATTGGACGAATCGACTGCTGCACTTTTAAGTCGGCTGGAACCAGGTTTTTTCCGCTGGCTTCATGATGGGGCGAGCAAAAAAGCTGCCGCGGACGAACAACTCCTCAAAGAGCAAAACCAAAAAAGGTCAACAAAACATACTGGGGAAGGCAATCCAAAAAAACCTTGGGGTGATGGAGCTACACCACACCAAGGGAGCGGTACGACACCCCCCGTTCATGCCAAAATCGAGCAGCAGTCTGGACACGTCAAACCCAAACCTTCTGATTCAACCAACACCAATGAACATAATGTCGATAGCATCGACAAGAGGCAGCAGCAACAAGGCAGAAAAGGTGAAAAAAAGACTGGCATTGACGGCGGGCGCGGGCCGATTGAATCGTCGGATATGCCCACTGAGGAACGAAGCCCTAGGAAGTTCGTCGAAGTTGGCACAGTTCACGACATGGAAATATCCCCGATTAAGGAGCGGTCAGTTAGTAGCAAAACCAGTAGCGATGACGAAGACCGCCAAGACACCGTCGACAACGGCGGCGGCGGCGAAACCAACACAAAAGGCACCCTCAATGGAAGCAGCGGGAACGTCGGGAACGGGGGGCGTACAAAAAGTGTCGGTGGGGACAACATCATAGCTGATGATTCCAATGACAACAACATTGAGAATCGAATTGTCAATGACATAATGTCGTCAATAATGGGTTGGAATGAAGATGGTTATGATGATACGGATCGTGCAACAGAAATGCTAACAGATTCTGATGATGATGACGATCAGTGGAAAAACAATGTTGACGATGGCTTCCCTGCGATAGATAGTGGCAATGAAGACTACAATGATGATGATGATAGTGTGAGTTGTTTTTGTTGTTTACTTTTTATAGTTGCTACTGCTTTATTGATGTATACACCACACAGGAAGTGCACCAACCACTGACCAAGGATGAAATATCTGCTGTTCGACGTGGACGTAGACTGCGCTTAAAAAGGCAGACAGCACAAAAGCCACCAACGACAACAACAAAACAGACCCAAAAGGATAATAAGCTACTTATTAACGATGAAGAGAAAATTAACAAGGGTGTTTTCATGGTCATGGAAATTATTACTCGCAATGGATATAGAATGCCAAGTGCATGGGCATCTAGTATGGCCACATCAACGTTGCACTATTGGATAGCCAAACGATTGAAGGAAACGTTGACATTGCATCATCAAATGTCTATGGATGATGCGAGTGTTTTTGTGGCTTCTCTGCTACTTGAAGATGAAAACTCACTATTGAATGGAGATGCAGCACGCAGAAACACATTGTCGTTCGAGTCCAACTCTGAAACACCATCACATATTGGCATACGTCGCTTTGCAATAAGAAACCCCGACACTAATCTTGTGACACGAATGTATATTAGTGAGCAGCTGGCACTCGAGTTGGGTTTTGTCAGTGTATCCAACACACAAGCAAACCAAATTGACTGGCAAGACACGAGTAATGTTCAATATGGTCACATGAAAAACCGAAAACGTACGTATGCAACGGTCCCCCATCAGCTTGATTTACGACGACAAGTACAAGTTAGATGCGATAGTGTGGAACCAATGTGCACTGTGTTTCAGTCAGAAGAAAAGCCACTTTTGGCTGTGTTCACATGGAAAGCAGCACTACACTCACCCGACAGTGGATCGTGGGCATCTTCACGTCGCAACTATGCTTATGAACCACGATCTCCACATTTTGTACAGTTGAAACAGGTGCTTTGTCATATGTGTTTGTCATTAGCATGCTAATTATAACGTCCCCTTTCACTTGTACATGTACACACAGACACCGACAAGTGGATGTGAGAAAGGATTGAAACTAATCCTTTATAATCACTGGGGAAAACCAACTCGTGCCAATGGACTTGTGTTTGCAAAATGTGCACTTACAAATTCAAATGCAGAGGGTACTGTCGATGCGGATTGGATTTGATAATATATGATGTTTTTCATGTTTCTTGTGGTGATGGTGATCTAATAAACAACACAATCTTCACTCAGTGTATATTTCTACTACATTATTGTTACGAGTGAAATCAAAATGGTGAATCAATCACGTTCGAAGCCATTATATCGATCTACGTCAAATTTTCTATCTACAGCACGACAGCAAACAACCAGCTGCAGCTCTTATTTACAGTTTGCACCTCGTGGTACACATTGGTATGACAACATGGCCAATGTACCTGATGAAATATTTACAAAACAATATTGGTCACAACAGTTTGATCAAAACATGGGCGATTTGGAAGCCACAAACAGAGATAAATGGTCCTCTGCAATGCTGTCGGAACTGTCATCACAAAAGTTGGTAACACCAAGCGTACAGGACACATCCGATGTGAACCTACAACAGCAACAAGAACAGTTTGCACACGCAACCGGTGAACCTGCAGCAGCACAGGGTGATTTGCACTCACAAAAACCACCATTAGAAAATGTAGCTGCTCCAATCATAGGTGGGAAAGGAAAGAAAAAAGCAACAAAAAGTGAAAAATCACAAGAAAGTGTTCAGTTTGTACAGCCGCCGAGTAATAGTGGTACAAGTGCAAAATCGAACAGTTCCACGGCTGGAATTGCGATATCCACAGAGTGGCTATAGTGATTACACTAAACTGTTTTTGACCAATAATTATCATGTTATTTTTTCGATATGCAATAATAATAAAGCGATAAAGACCCCCCAATCGATCATTGATTACATGTAGTCACGTGTACATTTTTTGCACATGAATGTACAATACATCATACTAATGTAATTGTACAAAGACTTTTTTATGTATCATGTGCATAATGTATGTATCAAGTTTACGTCATGGCTTCGAATCACCCTGCACGTATATTGAGTCCAAGAAAAAAACTACTTGACAGTGGATCACATTTATTACCGTGTCCACCAGAATTCAGACCTGGTATGTTATATGTAATAGTGGTAGTTAAACGACGACGACGACAACGACGACAGTTGACCCGTTAAACACATATCCCTCTTTTTAGATGCTTTGCCACCAACACAAGCATATGTGAGTCATTGTGAACGTGAGCAGCTTCTACTTATCAGCGATGGTAATGAAACATCACCATGTAAGGACAAGATAATGCTTTATTTTGATTTATACTTGTAGCACATTCCAATATATTAACCACCCACCTTAAAGATGTATTTACAACCGTGGCCGCCAGTACGGGCCTATTAGATTTCTCATCGTTGCATTTACACTTGGTGATGCGTGTTGTGACAATCGATGGACATGAGATAAAAGCAGAATATCCCGCCGGAAACATATTTAATGCTACAGCTCCTGTGACACTAAAAGATCAAGTTGCATATGTGCCAAATCCCTTGGAAAGCATATGGGATGGAATTGAAATATTCCACAATTCACTACTGTTGTGTAGAGAGTCCAACTATAGTAAAAAGGCATATATAAAGAAAATTTTGCAAACAAGTGGTGTTTATCGACGTACACAATTGGCGGCAAGTGGCTGGGTCGAACTCAGCGATGAAGAAGCACCACACATTCAAAGTGGTGGAACCGAATATTTCAGAAAAAGATCTGAGCCTGTTTTTTTAACACAAGAGTTTTATGGAAGATTGGCATTGGATTTCGGAGAACAGGCGAAACCATGGCATTCTGCAATGCAATTAACAATTGTACTTAGACGTGTGCCAGACAGCTTAATGTTTGAATCATTTAGCTTACCAAAAGAATACATTGGAAAACTAAAAATCAAATTCGACAGTATTGAGTTGTCTGTACGTAAAATTCACCCGGTATGTCAGATTATGTGTTTTGCTTTTTTATATGTTATTTTCACATGCTGTGTTTTTCAGGTGACATCACTATCTGTTGCTTTGGCTGACCGTGTCAAGACACATGGAATCTATCATTCCTTCAGACAATATAACGTCGGGCAGGTGTCATTTTCACAAACGAATGTGTGAAAGTATACAAAGAGCAAAAGTGAAAATAACATATTTTCACACTTTTTCTGTTTGTATGCTTTCACATATGCACTTGTGAAACCCCCCCACGTATTTTCCTTACTGAAGGTGCTCGGGCCGCGCCTCCCATTGCCCTAGGAACACAGGTTTTTTTTTAAAAAAATTTTAAAATTTTTTTAAAATTTTTTTAAAAGTTTTTTAATTTTGTTTTCTATTACATGTGGGTCGACTACCGCGAGGATTAATAATATGTATGAGTAAGACGGATGCTGCCAAGCCCCAGTCGACAGATGAACCAAGGCATAATTATCTGCCAATGCACGTATCCGATTTATCGGTTCAAATTGGGTCAAGACTATGTCCAAATAGACCGTTGCGCTTCAATTGGAGTCTAGCAAAAAGCTCTGACATTTACAGAGAATGTTATTCTATGATTGAAAACTGGACAGCTGTGCAAAATGAGTTGACAATGGCCAAGTTTACAACATGCCAATTTTTTGTATGTATAAGCTTATGCAATGACAAGGTTACAAGGTATGTCAAAGCGTAAAAGGTCATTTTTGCACTTTTTACATCCGTTTTTCAATCATTTCAGCAATAGCTGGGAAGCCCTGAACACTGGAGATGCATTTCTGAATATGACCTTTGCTGAGCCCATACCTTTGGGGGGCTGTATACTCTATACAATACTTGTGAATGATAGTTTTCTACGAATTGGTATGTTATTTTCACAATATGTTTTTTTCACGATATGTGTTTTTCACAAGATGTGATATTCACTATGATTTTGCGTTGTTATATGTTATATTCCATACATCTTTCAGATCCAACAAACACCATCTACACTCAACAAGTCCATGCATAGTGATCAAGTGTCATATATGTTATATGTGTGTGTATATAGTAAAGTGATTTGTGTTTTTTTTCCTATTGTGTGACAAATAAAGCAACCTTCCCATTCACAGATGGCAATTTTATTTAGAAATTGCAATAACAACTACAAGAAAAAATACAAAAATGAAAAATAAAACAACAATTAGACAATAATTGACATATAAAATCCTAACATACAATGTTTTTTTGGGTGAACACTTTATGGATCACATTTCCCATTTAAGTGGTCAAAAAGAATGGGAATTTTTTTATTTTTTTATACAAACAGTTGACATACAATGTTTTTTTGTGTGTGAACACCATGTGAACACTTTCCCATTTAAAATATGAAGTCAAAAAGAATGGGAATTTTTTTATTTTTTATTTTTTAGTTTTCCGTTTTATATTTTTTTTTTTAGTTTTCAATTTTGATGGTGATGAACAGTTGACATGAAATGTTTTTTTGGTGTGAACACTTTGTGAACACTGTCCCCATCTTGATGTTTACAGTATTTGATATAGAGAGAAAGATAGAGAAAAAATATTTACAAAAGAGATGGGGACGTTTTACATTTTTTACACTCACTCACTCACTCTTACCATAATATGGAAGCACCATTGACAATCTGTACATACATTATATGCATTCTGGTGGCCTGTTGCTGTACAACATTTTTGGTAATCTGCTGTGCAGCACATTAAAACAAATACCAATAATGACATTTTATTTACACACAACTGTACATAAGTTCACAGCCTAATAAAGAATTCACATGGCTCTGCAAATCTCCATGCATGCATCTGGTGACATTGACACATGCCCTTCACATTCACAATGGGCACAGCGAATGTACAGGTGATGAGTGGCCTCGGTTGTGTTGCAGAACCTAGGGATAAAAGACAAAATGTCAAAGGTTGTCATGCGTTTGTTGCTACAGGTTACATTGGAAAGATGTAGCTATCAAAAAGACCTGCAATTTTTCCAAAATTCCAAGCCATTTGTGGCCTGCACTTTTTCAGGCACATGTGCCTCAAAGTTACTGGGCTGCTGGTCACATAAGCTGTGGGGGGGGACATAGCCTGCTGTGTTTGGGGCGCTAGAGCTGAGCCCCCTGCAATAGCCAGGATTGAGGGGGATTTGGGGGGTCTGGTAGGGGTTGGTGTCGATGCACAGGACTTGTGCCATAAACTTTTCCACATCTCTCCATCTGAGCAGCTTGACCATGACCATCTCGTCCACCTTCTTTCCAATCGGTAGGAGCCCTTTGCCAGTAGCTTTGCTGGCTTTCTGGAGTTTGTCCACGAACTGCGTCTGCATCTCTGTGACGGTGGTGCCCTGGGGGATCTGAAGGAGGGGGGATTTTTTGTTTTAGATTGTTTTATAAGTGATGTTCAAGTGTACAGCAACAATTGACAACCAACATGGCCATCAACTTTGATGTATACTTGTCCAGACCGTTTGTCTGTTGCCCATTCCACCATTGGCAGAGTGTTCAGTGGTTTTGGGGGGTTGCCAAAACCCCTGCGCACACGAGCATATAGATTGGTATAATGCTCAACATCCAGGGGTCCACTGGGTTTGCGCCCTGGATAGTCTTCAGTCAGCCAAGTGCCGGTCAGGTCATCCCCATTCAAGTCTCTGTTCTGCCTAAATACAGCCAATAATCTACTCATTGACTGTATTCTATTGCTGCGCCTTGACATGACCCGTTGCAATCTTACAGGAAAGCCACAGCCCATGTGCATGGACATGGCAATGGACACAGCGCGCACATCGCATGTGTTCACCATGTGCCCCCGCACCAGATTGCAGTCCCTCTCAAACATCATGGTCCATTTTTGCTCTTCTACCGGGACGCCAGCAAAACCTTCAAACAGTGCTTCAATCGGGAGTACATGCCGTTCAATGTCAATGGCACGCTGCAGACCCGTGTATGAGCTCAAAGCTAATGTGGTGGCCAGCATTGCGCGATTGGATTCCACCACATATTCGCGCACGGATGCATAAGCTTGGGCAAGCTGCACATTGTGCATAATGTGCATCTGATGGGCAGCCTTTTGCTGTTTGCTGGGAGGCTTTCCTCCCACACCTTTAAGCTTCTTCAGCTTTTTACTGGTGGTTGATGGAATGATGTAATCTGGGCTGCCCAACTCAGCTGTGACCGGTGGCTGCAGTCTTCCCCTGTCGAACAGTGGTTGGCCAGCTTCATCCATTGCATTGGCCAGCAATGGTAGAATGCCTGCCATACCCGTGGTGGCAGCTGACAGGCACTCTTCAATACTGCCAGGTGTAAACGAGCCAGCTGGTGCATCCGCGTGGGCGTTGATGATGGTGGTGTTGGTGCTGGTGGTGCTGCTGCTGCTGGCACGGTCAGGATTGGGTCCCCTCATTGGTGGCTGGAGGCTGACGCTCCGGCAATCATGTCCATCTTGGAGTGCATAATCTGCAAAAAAACAATACATTTTGTAGTCACAATATTGGTTTAAACGTCATGCCCCTCCACATTTAGCAGACATTCCACACAAACCCCCCACTTACCACAAAACCCACCCCCCAAAAAGTGTACAAAAACAGCCAACCTTGCGCAACTGGCTGGACATAGCTGGCAGATCGTCCATGTACTGGTTGAGGCCTAGCAAACTCCACAGCACATTCTCTTCTTGCATCTGAAACATATCGCTTGCTGTCCCCCCTGGGCACGTGTTGGGTGGTTCTGCTGCATTCATCCTCAGATTGATAAGTGCCATGGCATCCAGCTCCTCCAGCGCTTTCTGTTTCTTGTCCTGATCCTCCCCCTCTATAGCTGCATGCCTTTCCTTGGCCTGTTGCGCCAACATTTCCTTCAGTTTCTCCAGGGGGGGCAGCTGCATGCGTTCTCTGGCAATCTGTCTCAGTCTGGGGCACAGATCCAGCTGGAACTGCTCGTTCACCTGGAGCAGCTCTCTGATCTTCTTCACTTCCTGTGGTAGACTGGCCAAATCCAGTTCCTGGTCCTGCTGTACGTTTCCTGGACACAAATTCGCTTGTTCCACTGCCTCGCCACTGTGGGGGTAGCATACGACCGGTCCCTCTTTGTCTTTGTCCACTTGTAGAGCTGCTGTCTTTTTCTCCAGCTGCCTTAGTTCCAGCTTTGCGTTTACATGCCTCAGCATACGTGTTTGGGGGGATGGCGTGCTGCCCACACTGCTGTTGGTCTTTGTGCTGGTTGTGCTTGCTTTGCACAGCTTGCTGTACAACCGGCGGCACCGCTTGCACTTGTGCTTCTTTCTCCGGGGCAATGAGCTGATTGAACTGCATGTACTGTTGTTCGAGCCGCTTTCGCTGCTTATCCAAACCCATTTCCCGGGCTTGCGATGCTTCTTGGTAGGTTTCGTAGTAGGTTCCTCCACCTCCTTCTGACCTGACGAAAACAGCCTTTTTCTTGCCTGTCTGGCTGTGGTGCCCGGATGGGTGACCCTCTTCACATGTCTCTGAGGTGGCTTGGGGGCGTTCAGCAAGCTGCTGCTGGCCATTGGGGTCCTCTGCTGTAGACTGTCCACGTTCCATGTCTTCACAACCTCCATTCCTGCCACTTCTCTGGGTGGAGACTCCAGCACTATCACCTCCATGTCTGGCCTGGCTTTCTTTGCTGGTGGTGGTGGTGGCTGCTTTGGTGGGATTGGTGGCATTGGAATGGCCACTGTTGATATCCTGGCTGCTTCTACTGGTGCCCCTGCTGGCAGTGGGATCGATGCTGGATCCTGCTCCTCCAGCACCGTGGATGCCTGTGAATGGGGGGGCATGAAGTGTACTACATGTATTGATTGTTAATTCACCCGTCCACACATTGAAACTTAACAGTACATTTCACCACTAACAAAAACATCACCACAATTCTGTGAAAAAAGCCAACAAACCTGTTGCTGTGGGTCCACTTCCATCTGTGTTGCTGGTGCTGCTGCTGCTGGGGTCTGGTTTGCTCCTTCCCGCTGTTGCTGGGGTGTTGTGTCCATTGGAGCTTCTGACTGGATTTTTGGTGGTGCTGCCCATGGCTGTGCCCTTGCTGGTGCTACTGCTGTGCTGCTGCTGCTGCTGGCCATCTGGTGGCTCTGGCTGGTGGCTGGGGGGTCCGTCCTTGCACAGGTGCTGACCTGTGTACTCGTCGGTTCCATCGCATCTGCTCTCCTTTCTTCTCTCATCACTTCTCTCTCTGGATCCTGTGCTGGTCTTTCTCTTCTGACAGGCTGGCTTGACTTTGTCGTTGTCACTACCACCGTTGCTGCTAATGCCTTCTTTGGAAGAGCCTGAGAAGGGAGAAAAAAATTTGGCATTATGGTTGCAGCATTCTGGTCGCAGTTTTGTGGTCACTACATAAGTCTGACAATCAACATTACATATACATAGCCATCAAAAACACGACAAACCTGAGGGGCTGGCTGCTGACCCTCTACTAATCTCCTGACCCTCTGGGGGTACATGCCTTCCTCCTTTTGTGACTTTTTCGTTCTGACCATTGTCTCCTGCTCTGACAGGTTCCTTGCTGGGCCTCTTGGTGGCTGGACTGGGATCGGTTGGCGCTCGTTCACAAGCACACTCACTGAAGTGGTAACAGCTTCGTTTGTGCCAGACAGCGCTTGATCCACATTCATCCGTATGGCGTGTGGTGGTATCGCCCTCGCCAGTACAGCTGCAGCTTCTGGACCAAGTGTTCTCACTTGATAGCCTGGACTGTCTGACGTCGGCAGGGCGATTCCCACTTTCACTTGACCTGATGGTGGGGAATGTGTATGTGTATGTGTATGTGTGTATGTGTATGTATATGTATATGTGTATGTGTGTGTGTTTGTGTGTGTGTGTGTGTGTGTATGTGTGTGTGTGTTTGTGTGTGTTTGTGTGTGATTATGATAAGTGAAAACACAGCAGATACAATGGCCACAAACAATTCCCACAGCAAAAACAAACCCCACAGGACAGAAAAAACACAGTAGAAACCGACCCTGATTTGTCCTTTGCTGCTCTGGTTCTGCCACCAATGCAGCTGCCCGGTTTGGTGCTGGTTCCCCGTTCATTGAAATCTGACCCAAACTCTGTCAGCCTCTCAATGTCTGCCACAGGTTGCACAGGTCCAATGTCGTCCACCAGGACCCTGTGTGGGGGGTTGCTTATTGATACATTTCTCACAGTATTTGCATGAATAGGTATCCTACAGTGTGAATGTAGCCAAAAACATTGAATAATGCCCCTGGGGTCTTATTTGAGCACCAAGATTACATTAAAACACCCCAGAGGTCTTATTTAAGCTACAGCAAAACCACATCTCACCTTGCTTTTGGAATGTGTAGAAGTTGACCCCGTCCACGTCCACGTCCACGTCCACGAGCAGGAAGGCTTTCTGTTTCCTCCTCCTCTGTCTCCTGCTTCACCTGTTCCAGCTCAAGCGAATCCACCGGTGTTTCTGGTATTTCTGGTGTCACTGGTGGCCTTCTGCCTCCAGCGTAGATCCCTGGCCTGAGGACACTGCCAACAAGCGCTGGCGTGCCTGAGTACATGGAAGGAAAGAGATGTGTGAGAGAAAAAATGGCATGCACACCACTTTTGGCCACATTCCACTCAGAACACACAAAAGCCTACCCCCCACAAGGTCCACAAACGTCCAACCAAAAACATCTCCAAAACCCACCTGGTCTCCAGAAACTTGACAGTGCGTTTTCGTGTCTTGCAGCTTCTTGACCACTGCAACCAGTGCCTCCAGCAGCTGCAAGCGCTCGCGCATGCACGTGAACTGTCCGTCCTGCACCGCCTGTAGTACTGCCAGCAGATTTGGATGATGGAGGGGGTGATTGGGCGATGGCGTCGCTCCCGCCTGTCTGCAATGTGGGGGGAGTTTTATTTGAACATATGTCTAGTGTTCCCCAGGGGAGCTATTTTTTTATTTAAGGTGCTTTTCAATGTAAATAAAAGTCCCAGGGACAGTTTTTACAAATAAAAACACCAAAAACCAACCTTGTTTTGTTGCTTGTCAATTTTTTTGCCTCCACAGCCTTCTTCATTGGAGGGGCCAAATTGCATGTGCAATTCCTTGAAGGCGTCCCTGAAAACCTCTAAAAGCTCCTGTGAGGTTTTTCTATCCTCGAATGAGATAAGCTCGAACAAGAGCTTTTGCCCGCGCCCAAAGTCGTCGTCCAGATTGTGTAGAGGCAGACCGCTTGAAATCCTGAGTATGAAAGGCACATTAAGAGTATCAAGAGCATATCAGGGTTTTGCACATCTTTTTCCTTGAATTAACACCCCCAGAGTACTTGTTTTTCATCAAAAACGCTTGAATAAAAAAATCAAAAGGTACAATAATTTTGATGGGATTAATTCGCACAATTTTTAAGCTGAAAATATAATATAATGAGGGGGGCATTTTTAGTAGTTTTGTAGAAATAAACAGTTTTCAAAGTTTCCGGGGTTTTTTATATGTCAAAAACGATCACATTTTCCAAGAAAAGCGATCTGTTTATTATTTTGATCCAAGTAATCAATAGATCGATTTTCTTGGAAAATGCGATTGTTTTTGACATAAACTTTATAGAAAAAACGATTTTCAAAAGTTCCGGTTTTTTATGTCAAAAACAATCGCATTTTCCAAGAAAATCGATCTATTTATTACTTGGATCAAAATAATAAACAGATCGCTTTTCTTGGAAAATGTGATCGTTTTTGACATATAAAAAACCCCGGAAACTTTGAAAACTGTTTATTTCTACAAAACTACTAAAAACGCCCCCCCTCATTATATTATATTTTCAGCCTAAAACCAGACATAAACAGTTTTGGCACTCTACACTGAAACATTTCTCTATGCCACAGAAATGTAAAGTATTTATCAACAAAAGTACATATTTTTTATGTATCCAAAACAAAAGCTAGGTTTCTATTGCGTAAAAAGTAAACGCTTTAATAATTATCACTTGAATTCTGTCTAGAGGAATATTATTTTCAAAGATCTAAAACATAAAAACACTAAAAATAACATCCAAAACCCTTGGTAAAATGCAAAAAACCTTTGTTGTGGCACTTTTGACCATTTTTGGTATGTTTTAAAAAATTGGCTTTTGTCCAAGATTTCGAAACATTTTTCAAATTGTAGGCTACACATTCGCTGGCTATCATAGCATCTGCGCCTATTGTGATTGTCCTGCCAATGCAACAGGCACAATCAACTGCTCAATTCAGGATCTAAAGTATGGCGGATTTAGAGCGGTGCGTTTTTAAAAGTTGAAAAAGACTACAATTTTAAAACTTTCGCAATTGAGAACATCATGTAGGACAGAATTAAAAGCCAATGGAGTATTGCCAAAAAATTACAATTACCAGATGGCTTTTGTGACCTGGAAAAACAGCTGCAGCCCCGGTAAGTAAAGAGAGTATGCAATATCAATATGAGAAGATTTGGGATGAATTTATTTTATGTTCATGTCTCCCATTGGAAATGTGCCAACCATCTTTTTATACATGTGTTTTCATTGCAAAAAATAAGTCAACAGTTTTTTCATCTTTTAAACAAAAACACATGTATAAAAAGACAGTTGGCACGTTTCCAACGGGAGACGCTTCCAATATTACAATAGAGTATCATGTCCGCCGAGTATAAAAAAACTTTATCATTATATTTCAACATGTTTACACAGTGGAACATTTTCATAGGTATAAAGATCTTTTGTATAAGAGTTCAATTTATGTTTTAATTTGTTAAGGGATTATAGATACATTGGGGGCAATGAGTCAATTAAACAAGCAAAAACCCTTTTTTCAGACTTGGCCCAAACACAATAATCGAGTGCAACATTGCCAAACCCACACCACCCACTACCCACCTGGCTTTCAAACTGGGCACATTGCCAAAAACGACATCCGGCAACCTGGCGCCGGCCACAAGCAGCACAGTAGTCACTAATACGTGGAACATGGAACAGTATGTGACAGCGCCAGGAGATGTGATGACAATTTCGAATGCGGTCAGTTTTATAGTTTCTTGCTATAGTTGGGGGTTTTCACTGCAATAGAATGATGTATTATTTGACAAAAATCACTCTGAAACATAGGCTAAATGGTGCCAAGGCATGGAGGTTGAGCAGAAAAAAAGTTATGGTGCTATTATGGATGTAAAACAATTGATGTTGTCACAACATGAAACAGAAATTGAAAAAATTTCTGATCTGAAGGCAGCTGAAAAAGTTGACAATTGTGATGTGCTCAAAGGGGTGGAACAGACGCAAAATGCACACAGTATACACATTTCTCAAAAGCTGGCAGATATTAACACAAACATTGTGGCAAAAATGAATCAGCTCAATGCAGACATTTTGAAAAAAATTGTGGAAAATGATGTGCCATCCAATGTTCATTTCACAACAATGGTATGTAAAACATACATTTCACATTTTTACAACCCTTTGTTTTTACAATGCTACATAATGTATATCACACCACAGAAAAGTGATGTGCAGCCTGAAACATCTGAACAAAAAACCAGCTGTTTTTTGACAAAATCCAAAACATGGTGACAGCACAGCAACAGAGTGATAAAGCTGAAATTGTGGCTGAAATGACAAAGCATGACATTCACATTTTGGAAAAGCTGAAGAGCATGGAATCCGATTTTGAAAAAAGCATTGAGACAAAATTAAAGGCACACACATCAGAAATTGTGGAAAAGCTTACTGTGAGCCATACTCAGACAATGGTATGTAAACAGAACATTCCCATTCTTTTTTATATAGTCATTTGTTTTTTACATTACTACATAATGTATATCACACCACAGAAAAGTGATGTGCAACCTGAAACATCAGAACAAAAAAATCAGCTGTTTTTTGACAAAATTCAAAACATGCTGACAACACAGCACCAGAGTGATAAAGCTGAAATTATGGCTGAAATGACAAAGCATGACATTCACATTTTGGAAAAGCTGAAGAGCATGGAATCTGATTTTGAAAAAAGCATTGAGGCAAAATTAAAGGCACACACATCACAAATTGTGGAAAAGTTTGCTGTGGACCATGCCCAAACAATGGTATGTAAACGGAACATTCCCATTCTTTTTTATAAGGTCATTTATTTTTACAACACTACATAATGTATATCACACCACAGAAAAATGATGTGCAGCCTGAAACATCAGAACAAAAAAATCAGCTTTTTTTTGACAAAATTCAAAAAATAGTGACAACACAGCACCAGAGTGATAAAGCTGAAATTATGGCTGAAGTGACAAAGCATGACATTCACATTTTGAAAAACCTGAATGACATGAAATCTGATTTTGAAAGCAACATTGAGACAAAACTGGCACAGTGCACATCACAAGTTGTGGAAAAACTCAATGTGGCTATGGAAAAGCTGAAGGTGGATCATGTTCACACAACAGCCACCAGCATAACAGACATGGTATGCATTTACATATGTAACATTAATTAATACATTTCAATGTTTCCTTCATTTCCAACATTTTACATATAGAGGACCCATTCACACTCTGAAAAGCTGGAAAAACATGTGCAATCAATTTTGGAAAAAATTGATAACAATGGTGAAAAGTACATTGAAAGGATATCATTGATAGAAAAACAGACCTCAGAGTACTGTAAAAAGGTCGACAACAAAATGGTATTTCTTCATATTATTTTAGACACAATTTTTAAATATAAACATGTAAATCATACATAAAAACACAGGAAACATTGGCAACAGATATAAAACAAATGAATCATACCATCAATTGTATGTTTGATTCCCTCTGTGATGGCTTTAAAAAGGTGAATGCCACAATCAGGAATATGGAGGTATGTACACTTGTGGCTTTTGTCAATTTTTATATTAATGTTGCTTTCAAAATACAGATGACATGTCCTACCAATGCACCAGTGGAAAAAGAAATTGAGACAATTGTAAAATTGTTGCAAAATTTGCAAACCATGGAAAAAAGCACAACCTCCATGCCTAGCACCACAGAAAAACCATTGCAAACCAAACAATTGGCCAATGTACAGCATCCATTTACCACAAATTTGCTTGAAAGCACTATTGAGAAAATTTTTATGCAGCAAATGAATATAGTAGAAAAAAGGTTGAATGAGAAACAGAGTCAAAGGCACACTGTAAATTAAATACATTTACATTTCTAAACAAAAACAGTAAAAAATGTTTCTATTTTTCAGGATTACATGCTTATGATGGGCTTCAACATTGTACTCAGCTGCCTCACATTTGTTTTCATGGTTGCATTCATTATTGGATATAGAATTTATGCAAAAGATGGCAGAGTGGCAGACACTGATTTGGAAAGAATGGAAACGTAAGTTTCCAGGTAAAACAAAAATCAAAATTCAAAAAGTGTAAAAATTAAAAAATATAGGACCGAAAACACCGCAACGACAACGAGCGAGCCCACATATCGCGTGCCAACACACTTTGCCGGTGTTCGTTTACAAATGGGCAGGGGTTGGGTTAACAGTACGATGTTGGAAAGTGTAACCTACCCCCAAACCACCCCCAATATCTATCCATCTATCCCAAGGAACAATGCATTTTTGTCTCCTATCTCCTAAAACCCCCAAGCCCCACCCCCCAAATCATCCAACCATCTATCTATCTATCTACATTGAAAAACGATATATATATATATATAAACAACCCCCCCAAATCATCCAGCCTAAACCCCCCCCCCACTCCCCCAGATGCCAACCTACGAGCGCGCAAAAGCCATGGCGGACATGCAGACCGTAATGCGCGATACAAGCAGGACATTTGCACAATTGATGAATGAAAGTGCACACGATTTGGATGAGAATGTTCCTGGTTGCAGTGGTTTGTTATGTCAGTAAAAAATGTCGTTCTTCTTCTACATTTTTTAAAATGCTAAAGTCCCGGAGAAAAACGCTTCCAAATGCCTAAAACCCTGCTCACCCCCCTCAAACCGCTCAGCTATCTATCGAATCCGGAGAAAAACGCTTCCAAATGCCTAAAACCCCCGCTCACCCCCCTCAAATCGCTCAGCTATCTATCAAATCCGGAGAAAAATGCTTCCAAATGCCTAAAACCCCGCTCACCCCCTCAAATCGCTCAGCTATCTATCAAATCCGGAGAAAAATGCTTCCAAATGCCTAAAACCCCACTCACCCCCTCAAATCGCTCAGCTATCTATCGAATCCGGAGAAAAACGCTTCCAAATACCTAAAACCCCGCCCACCCCCCTCAAACCGCTCAGCTATATATCGAATCCGGAGAAAAACGCTTCCAAAGACCTAAAACCCCGCCCACCCCCCTCAAATTGCTCACCCCCCTCAAACCGCTCAACTATCTATCGAATCCGGAGAAAAAAGCTTCCAAAGGCCTAAAACCCCGCCCACCCCCCCTCAAATCGCTCACCCCCCTCAAATCGCTCAGCTATCTATCGAATCCGGAGAAAAACGCTTCCAAAGGCCTAAAACCCCGCCCACCCCCCTCAAATCGCTCACCCCCCTCAAACTGCTCAGCTATCTATCTAATCCGGAGAAAAACGCTTCCAAAGACCTAAAACCCCGCCCACCCCCCTCAAATCGATCGCCCCCCTCAAATCACTCAGCTATCTATCTAATCCGGAGAAAAACGCTTCCAAAGCCCTAAAACCCCGCTCACCCCCCTCAAATCGCTCACCCCCCTCAAATCGCTCAACTATATATCGAATCCGGAGAAAAACGCTTCCAAAGACCTAAAACCCCGCCCACCCCCCTCAAATCGATCGCCCCCCTCAAATCACTCAGCTATCTATCGAATCCGGAGAAAAACGCTTCCAAAGGCCTAAAACCCCGCCCACCCCCCTCAAATCGCTCACCCCCCTCAAACCGCTCAGCTATCTATCTAATCCGGAGAAAAACGCTTCCAAAGACCTAAAACCCCGCCCACCCCCCTCAAATCGATCGCCCCCCTCAAATCACTCAGCTATCTATCTAATCCGGAGAAAAACGCTTCCAAAGGCATGATATCAAACAAATAAAGATTATATTCTTCGCAGCCGAAATACCGCTCCACGAAATGACGAAACGCCACGAGATGCCGAAACGCCACGAGATGCCGAAACTCCACGAGCGGCCGAAAGTGACATTGTGCCGCGCAGCAAAGCCAGCACGACATTAAATACTTTTTTTGGGGGGTATGTTTACCCATTTTTTTCCATTTTATGAAGGGCCATTAAAAAACCTGAAGGTTGTTTAAAATGCAAAAAGTAAAAAAAAACCCAAAAAAGGTAATTTCGTTCGGTTCGTAAACCTTTGTTTCATTTCTCGCGCGGCCGCGTCTGCCGCAGCCCAGATGCGCATGGACCAATTTTCATATTTACAGCTCATAGATGTCAAATAATTAATTGAAAAATGGTATTTTACACAAATAGTGATTTATTAAAAATTAAAGTAAATGTATAAAATAGAAATTCATTCATGATATGGAATATCCGATATTTCAGCATTTTAAAAAATTTGAAAAACGTTTTTGTAAAATATCATTTTTTAACAAGCTGATCGTTTTTCAATGCTGATCCATCTAGATGCATTTATTCTTCACATTTTTCTGCCTTCATTACACTTAATATTATTCACTTTCATTTATTTCTTCATTCCGTTTTAAATACCTTTATTTTTAAAAATTTTTGAAAAAACGTTTTAAACATTTTCGTTTATTTTCATAAAAGGCATAAAAGTTTCAAATTATCATTCCAGGATACCGTATTTTGTAAAAATATCCCCCCATGGGTCTTTATTTGACATCGTTTGATCGCTCTGCTTTGCGTCAATGTTTTACATTCTACTCTAAAAATAAAAAACGTCGAATAAAGTGACACAATTTAAACAGATGAAAATTGACAGCAGGAAAAGTAAAGCAAGTTGTATTACAAAAACCCTCAATGTTCTTTTGAGTGTTTTCAATTTGGTCTTATATCATGATTTTAAAATATGTCTTGACATAATAATTTACAATATGTAACTAAAAACATTAACGCAAAGCAGAGCGATCAAACGATGTCAAATAAAGACCCATGGGGGGATATTTTTACAAAATACAACATGTTCAATATTGTAACATAAACAAATCGACGAATTTGCATGAACATGTCCTTGTTACATCAAAACGTCTAAAACAGATGTTTACACTCATCTTGACGTACATAAATTCAATAATCTGGCGGAAACATCGTTTTTAATGATCACATTAATCCAATTACCGCGCGCAATTGAGCGGCCCATCTGCACCGAATGGAACAACGACCCTGTTTTTTACAAGATCATAAAGAAATGTAAAAAGAATTTTGACATTTGATCCAGACTTAATTTACCCATGGCAATTGTCCCAAACCACATTTACATACTAAACGTATAGAAAAAACCAAAATAAACACACTTAACTGCTTCTTTCCATTTTCACACGATGCAAAAACACAAAAGAAACATTGTAGGTTTATTTAATCTCCCAGTTTCCTTATTTTTGACAATTAGATTCATTTTTGTTCATTATTTTCAGTTCTATTTTTCATAGAAAACAATCAATATTTGAATGTATTTCATATGGGGCGACTATCAAAAACGTTTTGAAAGGCATTCTGCTACAAAAAATAGACAATAAAAAGTTTGTCCTAAAAATTGGGTAAAATAAATCCAGCTCCTGTGCCATGTCGCAGCATGCATGGCTGAGCAGCTGACGTTTTACAAAAAAGTAAAACGAACCGGAATGGAAGAACGAACAGTAATAAAACCCCCGACAGTACATAATCTCTCCGAGAGATCATGTAACGGTCGGGCAGGTGCAGAGCGGGCCGCTCAATTTATGTCTAACTCCCCCTCCGCAAAAGTCCGCCATCTTGAATCTTCATAAAAAAAAATCTGCACAATCCCGGTAATTTTGCCGACCCAGGCAGTTGCAATTTTGCCTGTCCGTTTCCATCCTTGTGCAATACCTTAGTACAGGGTGTCCCATTGAAAATGACATCCCAAATTTTATGTATAAACAAGAAAAAGAAATCACACCTGAAGAAAGAAAAGCTATCACAGGCTCTCACATTTCATGAACAGCCTCTCAAAACAGCTGTCTACAGTCTGGTGACTGTCCCAGACCCTGTAAAATATCAAGTAAAGTGTCAAATGTCATGTAAAACAACATAAAAACTGATTTTTTCATGAAAACAATCAAGTAAAACGTCATCAACTTTACACTTTATGTCATTTTACACAATGTTTGACACTTTACTTGATATTTTACACAACACTTGCCACTTTACTTGACATTTTACACAGTCTGGGACAACACCCAGGCCACCATCCAATCCTCCATCATTCCGGAAACGGGCAAAATCCAGCTGGAACACAACGGCATGTCGGCACAAATTGAGGTGTGTTCCCCCATCACGACAGAGTCGTCGACATCTGCGGTATGTGGGATTTTATTTTCAGGTTTTCAAGAGTGTAGAAGATGTGCAATTGCCCCCAGAAGTGCACATTTCGATTCCCAAGCGTTTTATGAAACACCTGGCATTGACACTCACCCCGCAACAAACAGATACGTTAATTTTCACGTGCATCAAAAAGTTTCTGCACGATCAAGATAGTTAGTAGTGTTGCTAAGTTTTCATGCATTTTTTCATATTTAACCATTGGTTGTTTTCGTATTGCCTGCCCCGCCCCCAGATTTTCGCCATCTAGCGTCGACTCATAGTCCTGCTAAAGATGGCAAAACTTTGCCAAAATTTAGAGTGACAATTCCAGATGAGAAAGATTTTGCATTCACACATCCTGCACTTAGACTCGACCCTGCAAAATCACATGAAACAGTGATTGATTTTGCAAAAAGGTGCCGAGAATATAAGGAAAGTGAACATTTGACAAGTTTGTCTTAATATCACCACTCTCTCCCCACTAGGGTAAACCCCACCCACTGTGTAACGCATGTGCAGGAGAAATGCCCGATAACATTGCCGGCTGGTTTGACAAAAAATTCAAACAGTTGAACCGCAATGAACTGGCAAACTGTTCAGAAAGTTTGCGATCACTGGACAATTTTACAAACTTTTCACTCAAAAATCAGTGTGTCATTACAGAGAAAGGGGAAATAATTCACACGTCAGTTGAAAATCGCCCCTCTGTAATGTACAAAATACATCAAAAATACCTATTTTATCCCCCCCAAACATTACAGATGCATATTCTGTCGGCCCCCAAAACAATATCGGCCAATGTTGCATCTACCATATCTTGTCTGTACGGGCTGTTTTTCCCATGAGCCCTTGACAATTCCACCAGAATTGCTCCCATTTGTCAAATTTAATTGGCTACAGGCGGACAAGCTAGCCCATAAATTTGAAAATGACCCGCCAAAAAGAAAGACTACCGTATCTCTTGCAGAGTGTCGTATGCATGACAAAATTCAAAAACGGTCAGATGTTCATGCATAAAACATTGCCTTTACACAATACCGTATTTTTAACCCAATTCCCCTATGCAGGATGTATGAGTCGACCTTGAGATGCACTCAACGGAAATTTTCCACTGAAAAATCGACCCAAACAAAGGCCAAGCACTTCAAAAAATCTCGTGATTCTCGCAAAAATTCGGTGTAATGCCTTCGCCTGGCCTGTATGATATCATTTTCTTATTAAATATTCCCGCCCAATGAAAACATTTCATTCATATCTTGATCGTATTCCAACAACAACAAACTCCAGGGCCTCTCAACCTATGGGAAACATGGCTATCTCCACCACACTCGTTCCCACAAGACAAAAATAAACAATTTTCAATATCTGTGTCCCACATTCAACAAATTACGGTAGAAGATTACGGTAGTTCTTATGCTGACGCAAAATTATGCGACGCAAAATTGCTACCATAATCTTGCGTCAACTTTTCAACTACCATAACCCCAAACGACGAAAATAATATCGACGCAAGATTTGGATACCATAACCCATCTTGCGTCAATGTTATGACGTCATTGGGACATAACTCTCACAAAATGAGACATAAGTATCACAAAACGGACATTTTCCGGAAAAAATCTACCATAATAACACTTTTTTCTTTACTGGGAACGAGTGCAGGGGTAACCACCCTTCCCATAGGTTAAAAGGCCCCAGTATTCTGCTTCTGGTATTGCAATTGCATGCCCATTCTTGGCCTTTGTGCACAGGTTGAACTGCTTGTTGTATTTTTGCTGCCAATTGGTTGTTGCTTTTGCACCAGACATAATCACTGATATGATTGTCAACACTCCCACCATGAAGAAATCTGCATATGTCTGCTGTCTCCTGGCTGCCCTGTGTGGATTCTTTCTGGTTTCTGGTGCTTGTAGTGACTGGTCAGGTGCATTATTTTTGGTTGTTGGTGCTTTTGCTGGTTGGTCTGATGGATTCTGTGGATCACCAAGTTCAACTGTGTTGTCTACTTTTTCTGGCAGTTGTCCATCATGGTCTTGTACTTCCAGTGGACATAGATGCACAATTGGTCTCTCAATGTGTTTTCCACTTTTCAGTTGTACTTCTGCACTTCTGATCCACCCATCTTTGCTTCTGTTCAATTTATGAATTTTGCCAAGTTTCCATGCACCTCTTGGTAAATTCTGCTCTTTGATCAGCACCACTGCACCAACTTTGGGTTCTGTGATGACATCTCTATTGTTTTGTTTCCCAAAGTTGTATCTCTGTCTGAGCATGTCCAGATACAGCTTCTGCCATAACTGCCATAATCTCTCCTTTTTCTGTTGAATTGCATCCCAAATTTCTGTCATTTTCTGTTTTTCATTTTTGGCTGGTGTGTAGTCTGGATCAGGATCCTTGCTTTGATGACTTTCATTTTCTGTCAAAACTTTTTCCACAGGATTTGATCCTGTGTGGTCCCCCAGCAGAAAATCCATTAGCCTCAGGACTTGGAGTGTGTCAATTGTGTCACCCACATATGTCAGTGGTCTGCTGTTTGACACCCTTTCCACCTCTAGTACCATTGTGCTGAGTTCCATCCAGCTCAACAGTGGGTTGTGATTTGCTGCCTGGGCTTTCTTCATGAGTTGTTTGATGATCCCCACAATTCTCTCATACACTCCACCTTGCCATGGTGCAAATGGAGTGATGAAGTTCCATTGTATGTTTGGCAGATTCCTGGCCAATTGTTTGAATTGTGGTGCATTGTCCAACCAGATGTTGTGGGGTGTATTTCTCCTGCTTTCAAATCTGGTGAATGCCATTTGAGTTTCTGCTGCTGTCATATTTGGTACAAGCTCCAAGTGTACAGCTCTTGTGCTGAGGCATGTGATGAGAAGGACATATGCTTTTTTGTGCACCTTCTGCCCTGACTCATCCACCACTTGATACCACAGTGGACCAAAGTAATCCACGCCCACATGGTGAAATGGTCTGTGCAACTCTGCTCTTTCCTGTGGCAGTGTTCCATACACAGGTTGCTTGTATGGTCTTCCTGTGACTTTTCTGCACACCACACAATGTTTGATGATGTTGTGTGTTATGACTCTGCCCCTGTGGATCCAAAATTTCTCCCTGAGCTCTGCCAATGTGTGTGCTACTCCAGAATGCATCACACTCCTGTGGTAATGTTCAATGATCAACTTTGTGATGCATCCTTTCTGTGGCAGCAGATATAATTCCTGATTGCAGTCCATGTCAGGAATCCTGGTCATCACTTTGACAATCTTTTTGACACTGTCAAATTTCAGCTCCTTGCCAGTGATGCCCAAATGTTTCTGGAAGGGCACATTCTGCTTTTGTGCCTCCTTGATTTGTTTTATCTGATCTGCCAATTGTATTTGCTGTGCCACTTTGACCCAGTACTCAGTGGCTGCATGCCATTCACTTTCCATCAATGGTAATTTTTTGGTGTTCAGAATGATGTCTTGACATGCTGATTTCTTCTGATTTTTCAGATATGCCACAAATCTCATCACTCTGATTGTGACCCTGAGCAACTTATCCCATTTTGAGAATCTGTTTGGGTCAATCTGGTAGTGATTCTCTGTTGCTGCCATGAAATCCTTCATTTCTAGCTCTTGTTGTGTTGTCACCCCAACCCAGATTGATGATTTTGGCATGATGAACTCTTGTTCAATTTCTGGCTTCAAATCTGGTGGCACTGGTTCACTTTCTGGTTGAAAATCTGGTGGCAACTGTATTTTGAAACCCATTGGTCCTGTCCACCAAATCTCCTTTTGCTGGAGCTCCTGCAAGTCACATCCTCTGGAGGCAATGTCAGCTGGGTTGTCAGCTGTGTCAATTTTGTTGACCTGCACACTTGTTTCTGTCTGGATGGCTTGGATCTCCAAAATCCTGTTTTTGACAAAGCACGCCATTGTTTTGTTGGAGTGGAGCCACCACAAACAACAAATGCTGTCTGTCCACAAGTAACTTCTGACAATGTTCCATTCTGCCACCTGTCCCAGCAGGAATTTGACCATTCTGGCTCCAATTGTCAAACCCAATAACTCCAACCTTGGAATTGTTATTGGCTTGCCTTTCTGTTGCTTGGGTGCCACTCTAGACTTTGCAAAAATCAGCCTCATTTCAAATTCTCCATCTTTTGATTGTTGTCTGAGGTATGCTGATGCTGCATATGCCTGTTTTGATGCATCTGTGAACACATGCAATTCCATTTCTTCTGAGGGTTTGATGGGCTCCAATGTTCTTGACCATTTGATCTGGTTGACTTGTTTCTGTAACTCTTTTATTTCTGCAAATTTGTCATTATATTGTTCTGGTACTTCTGTTTCCCATTCTAATTGACCCTTTGATTTGATTTCTGCCCATTTTTGCTGCATCAGGGCTTTCAGTGTCACTGTGACTGGTCACAGCATGCCCAATGGGTCAAAAATGGCTGAAATCAACTGAACCAGAACTCTTTTAGTCAACTTCTGTGGAAGTGGATTGTCTGCACCTTTTGGTTTGCTGATATTGAGTGTGTCTGTTTCTGTATCCCAATGCAGTCCAAGTACAGTGACTTCTTTTGTTTCACTCTTGTCATCTGCATTGAAGCACTTTCTCAATTCTGCACTATTTGTTGTCCAATCTCTCATGTTCATTGATGCCAAATTGAATGCTGCTTTGATGACATCATATTTCTCTTTGGCCAGATCCACTGAATCCACACTGAAGATCAAATTATCCACATAAATTCCATCATTGATACCCTCCAGCAAATGTGCATTTGCTAGGCTCTCATTCTCCACAAGGACTTGTAGGTGGTGGGTGATGACTGCACCCAACAACCATGGGCTTGAAATCACTCCAAATGGCATTCTGACAAACCTGTACAATTGCAGATTGTTCTCCATAACTGGCTTGGTTGGATCTTTGTACCACCACCATCTGGTCAGATCTCTGTCTGGCTCTTGTAACACCACTTGCAAGAATGCCTTTTCTATGTCTGCAATGATGCCAATGTTGCCAGCTCTGAATCTGAGTAGAAGCCCAGCAAGTTCTGGCAAAATCACTGGCCCTCTGTGTAAGCAGTCATTCAAACTGAGGTGATTTTTGATGCTGGCTGATGCATCATATACTATTCTCAGCTTTGTTGTAGTTTTGCCTGGGGTTTCTACTGGTTGATGTGCCAGGTAGTGGATCTTTCTGTCATCTGTTGACTGACCATAAACTTTTTCAATTATGCCCTTTTGGAGTTGTTCTTCAATCACCTTGTTGTATCTTTGGAGCAAATCCATTCCTTTGTCATCTTTGGCAAACCTGTTTGTCAGTGCTTTGTGCCTTTGTAATGACATTGCTTTGTTGTCCTGTAATTTCTCAATGCAGTCCTTGTAAGGCCATTTGACATGGTATCTGAGGTCCTTGTATTCTGTTGTTGCATGAAATTGCTGTGCTGCTTTTTCATCATCATTGATTATTGGACAATCTTTGATTCCAATTGTCTCTAGTTCCCAGAATTCTTCAACTCTTGGGTTTGAAATTTGAGTGAAACTGCTGTCACTTCTATTGTTGATTGCCAGTTCATAACTCTGTTCAGTTAGTTGGCTCACTGTAAAGACATCATTGTTCTGTGCCTTTCTGTTTGTTGCACCATCCTGGCCATTGATCATCAGCCCAAATTTGCTTTTGACCACATGCATTCCAGATGGCAGTTTGATTGTGTCCTTTTTGGTCAGGAAGTCCCAGTAGACATCTAAACCAAGGACTATGTCAGGGACACTCTGTTCTCCATTGGAGTTGATTGGTTCTGCAAACAACTTGTCTGCCTGTTGGCCCCACTTCTGGTGGATGAATTCCCAATCATCCTTTGTCAAGTCATGGTGGGGTTGGATTGTGGCCAGTGTTTCAATTGCACTTGCTGTGATTGTCTGTCTGGAGCCATCCTTCAATTGCAAGTCCAGCTCCACAATCTCAGCATTGACATCCATTTTCTTTTTGGTCCCAAAGGTGCCCAGCCCAATAGTCACTTCCATTTTGGGTTGCAGCTTTAACTTCTTCATGAACTCCTTTGACACAAATGTCCTTTGTGCCCCTGAGTCCAAGAAGATCTTGGCACTTTGCCAAGGTACTGATTGATCCTCTGGGTTGTAAGCCATTGCTTTGGCAGTTTGCATTCTGACTGGCCTGTACTGAAATGTCCCTGTTTCTGTTTCTGTTTTGTTCACTGTTGCATTTGTGACATCTACATCAACTGTTGACTTCAATGTCTGTTCTGTTAATTGTTGCAGCCTGTCTCCTGCATTTGACCTGTTCACTTCTGTTGATGAACCGGGTTTGCCTGCCATAGCCATGGCAGTCATTGTCTGTGGCTTGGTGCCTTGGTTGGTGGATTTGTGCCCACCACTGCTCTGTTTGGATTCCTTGACTCCATTACTGTATGTTTCTAGACAAAGTGCTGATGCATGTTGATTTCTGACCTTGCAGTAGAAGCATCTGAGGTTGGTTCTGCAGTCTCTTTTGAAGTGTCCCTTTCTGGTGCACTTGCTGCATCTGTCCTTTGATTGCATCAGTTTCTGCATTCTGTGTTGTGTTGTTGCATATTTTCTGCACTCTGAACTGAAGTGACTTCCTTCACAGAAGATGCAATATGGGTTGTTGTTGGTTGCTGAAGCTGAGAATGCACTGGTAGTTGTTGTTGGTTTCTGATCCCTTTTCTGATGTAGGTTCTTGCTGAAGCTGGACTCTTGTCTTTCTGATGTGTCTGTATCAGCTTCCTTCCTCTGCTCAATGATTTTCTCCAAACTGCTGAGGATGTTTGCAACTGACCATTCTTGATCCTCACCTTTTATTTTGACAATTTCCAGTCTGATGTTTCCTGGGATTTTTGATCTGATCATTTCAACTGTTGCATAATTATTCATATCTTCATTCTGGGATCTGAGCTGATATACCAGTGACTGCACTTCTCTGTGGAAATTCTGCAAGCTTTTGTAGTGCCCTTTCGGCTCTGGCACTTGCTGCAGCTTTGCATACAGTTTCCTTTTGATGTCTCTTGTCTTGCCATATTGCTTTTGCAAAATTTCGATGGCCAGTTCATAATTTTGCTCAACTACCCTGATTCCTTTGATGGCATCAAATGCCTCCCCAGTCACGTATTTCAACAGATACTGGAACTTTGTGATGATGGCCATGTCTGTTCTTTTGTGTATGACTTGTTCATATGACTGCCACCAAGCATCCCACTGAATGATGTCACCATTGAAGTCCTTCAACTCCAACTTTGGCAACTTGGCTTCCACCAACCTTGGTGCAGACCTCTGAGTTGTATTTGGCTGGCTCTGTCCAGCTGCAGTTGTTGCTAGGTTTGAGTTGTGTTGTTGTGCCAGTGAGCCAGTCCCTGTTCCAGTGACTTTCTGTAGGTATTCCTCCAGTGACTGAATACCAATGTTCAATCCAATAATTTTGTCTTCTAGCTGTTGAATCAGGTTCAAGTGTCCTTCTGCACTTTCTAAGTGTTCTGTGTATTTCTGTTCTTCTTCACTCAGAATGACTTGGGATTCTTTCATGCCCTGATTTGAAAGGGCCTCTAAATTTGTCAGAACATTCCTCCATTCTATGTCTCTCTCTGTTAATTTCTGTCTACTTGCTTCACACTTAGACCAGAGTGGTTATGGCCAATCTGAGAGACATTTGGCATTTGAGACATTTTCATGAGTGGCACTCTCTTTCACATGTGTGAAAACTGGTGCCACCTCTGCTAACAGAGTCTTTGCATGTTTCCTCTGTTGTTCCAAAACCCTTCTAATTGATCCAGAACCCACTAACTGTGGAACTGCAGTGCCATTCCCTGACTGTGCCATGATTCCAGTTGCAAGCTGCGCCATGTTGTAAGAGTGGCTCTCTTGTGGTGAGAGTTGTACTCTTGTGTGGTCAGTGGTGGGTTGTTTTCTCCCCTATCTGTAGTAGTCAGGTACAGAACTGTTCTCTGTTGTAGTGGGTTGTGTTGTGATGGAAGTTGTTCTCTCTTGTTGGATGGATGCAGGTGTGATTGGGTCTATTTTGCAGTTCAGAAGTCTAAGTCCAGAGATTTATATTTTTGCCTTTATTTTACTTGTTTTAGCAGTGGTTCAAGGAAAGTTTTCAAGTAATATCCAAATGTTTCAGAGTATTTCAGAGTGATTGAAATGGTACAAAAAATCTACTTTTAAGCATCGAACTGCAGACAAAAACATGTCTGCAGACAACATGATCTATCAAAGCTACAATGTGAGCACAGATTAGAAAATCCAAAATCTATTCACATTTGATCGAAAAGCCGACATTGGCCCAAATGAATAATACATTAACAAAACAATTTGCCCACGTAGATATTGAATCACACCTCCAGACAGCGACACTTTCTGCAAAACAGATTCTTATCAAAACATGTGTGTCATCACCTGCCTACATGTGTCGGCTAACTTTTAGATAAACTTTTTAGCTACTGTGTATTTAGGATTAGTTTCCTCAAACAGATTTGATACTGCTTGAATACTACCCACATGCAGTTAAAATAACTTAAATCTATGTACTTAGGATTATTGGTAAGTAAGTAGAAGTTATTTAAATATGTAAATACATTTATCACAAATCATTTTATTGCCAAGATGGCAACAGCAGAACTTGAAACAATGGTTTAATGACTGGCGAAATAATAGAAGGGCAGCTTCCAGTAGAAGGGCGTCTCCAATAGAAGGACGAGTAAAAAAGTTGACGAAATAGAATAGCGCCCTTCTATTAGAAGAAATACGGTAGTAATACGGTATTGCCTCAAAATCATTCCAAAAGGTTTTCATGAAAACTATGTTGTAAAATATCCCACAGAATAAAAATCTCCAACACAGACGGCCCTAATGAGTGCTCCCTGGTGCCACTCCCCAACCCTGTAAAATGTCAAACGCCATGCTAAGTGTCAAAAGTAGGGTTGGAAAAAACGTTTTTTTTAACTCAATGTTTTTTTTAAAAAGCTCCCAGACATGACGTTGTGTCAACATATATTTAGGTATATAGGTATAATCTGTGATGTTATATATGACCATATAATGTCTGTGGAGCCATGGGATAGCATTATAAGTGGTGATTTGTGTCAAAAATATCCATTTTTCATTGACATATCGTTCATATATCGCCTTATAGTTGAATGTTCGTGACTTCAGATAAAGTTTGGCATGGAATAGTGATCAAACAAGGTTATAAAAGGAGGTTGTCACTTTGGGAGTGAAGTTACACACTGGAGGTACATGGAAGCACATTACCTCAATATTATATACTACAGCAACATATGACGGCTTATTAACCCATGGTAGCACATAGAAATGGATACTTTGATACTAAAAATGCCACAAAACCAATGAAAACAACCACCAATGTCAATTTGTGTGTGAAATTGCGCGCTTGCGCGCAAAAATTTTGCAAAATACCTAGTGCTCAGTACTAAAAATTTCAGCCGATGTTTTTTTTTTAAAAACATTTCGGATGTCATGTTTTAAAAAAAACGTTAAAAAAACGTTTAAGAAAATATTGGCCAACCCTGGCCAACCATGTAAAATGCCCTGGGAAATGCCAAACATTCAGTAGAAAATTAATAAAAGAAAATGACACTTCACCTGACTGTTGACATTTCCCAGGCTCTGGGAGTGGCTCCTGGTGGACTGCGGCGGCGGCGCTCCTTCCAATGTCGGCCATAGGATTCTGCTGTTTCAGCTGCCTCAGACCCATACAGGTGTTGCATTCTGATTGAAGGGAGCTGCATTGGGTTCGAGATTGGATTGAGATTGGATATGGTAGTTTGGCAATGTGCCAAGGAATATCGAACATTTTTTATATCGAATATCGAATATCCATATCATGGGTCCATATCGTATTGCTATCGAATATCGAGTTTCAGAAAAAATATCGAATAACGATATCGAGTTTCTGAAAAAAATATAGAATATCGATATCGAGTTTCTGAAAAAAATATCGAATATCGAAAATCGATATCGAAAACATCGTCATATCGTCCGAACCCTAGTAGGGGGTTCCGGGATGGAAGCTAAAAATTTGCCTCGGGATAGATCGGTAGCTGAGCGGTCCCTAGGATAGACGCATACCTGGGCGTTTTGAGGGGTAAACCCCTTTACTACAGACCCCTGATTCCATATAAATGCTGAACTTTGTGGGAGTAAATAATCGGTTTTCCGAAATTAAATACACATTTTTTCGCACAGATACACACTAAAAATTCTTTCGCTTAAAAATAGTCAACTGACTAGAATGGAATATTCCATATACCATGTGAACAGAAAATTATATGTTTGATTCTCTCACAGCATCAGATTACGATATACCTATGCAAATTGTGAATTTGATAGATAACTTTTGACGTAACTTTGTTCATCAAAATATGGTATTTGGACACTTTTGTGTAGCGTGCAGCCCGGTCTGTATAAACACTTTTATCCTCTGGTTTAAAATTAGATAAGAAAATCCAAAAAAATAACCAGGGAAACAAGGCACAGAATATTTTAGGTAAATAGCGAAAAACCCCATTTTATTTTCCGAAAACTTGGCACATTTCCAAAATGATGAAATCATGCGTCGGTGTCACTCGTACGGGGAAAAATTCAGCAGAAAAAAAGAAAACGATTTAAAATGTCGAATTTAACCCTTCAATCAGGATCAACATTTCGGCGATTAAAATAAAGCGCAATTTCAATATGTGCACCAAACAAAGCCAAGGTGAAATGAGTGATTCAATAAAAATGAAAACATCTGCAAGTGACAGTTTTCCAAAGGGGTGTCAAAGTACGAAATCTGGGATGTCATATAGTAACAGTGTATATGACAACTTGAGATTTGTGTATGGTGATGTGAATGACCATGAAAAAGGACAAAGAATTGACATGGTGTAGCTTTTTATTTAGTGATTGACAAAATGATGCATGTCACTGAGAAAAAAAACTTGTTGAAAAATATCAACAATGTTGATAATTCATTTTAAACACTGATTTATAATAAAAGATGTTAAGTGCATAAATTGCTTATGAAGCACATTTGCCAGGGCATTTAGTTAATTTAGGAGTGGGCCCTGGAGGATGCCTCAAATGCATTTGTGCAAATGAAAATCAAATGTTGAGAGCAGATGAAAAAAATCACACTTTACAATCACCATTTTGAATTAAAAAACATTCATCAGGCAAGTTCATTGCAGTCCAGTCCAATACATTGCATCACTGGCAGATAATTGTAAATGAAATTTCAAATCCAATTTTCTTGTAATCAATTTTTTGGACATACTTTGTGTCAAATGACACGTCAGATGCAGAAACAAGAAATCTACTGAATGATCATGATTGTATAATTTTAATAACTGGAAGTGCACAAATTACACAAAATACTTCAAATTCATGCAATATACTGAAATCAGCCAACACAATGAAAAAAATTAATTTTTGAAGGTACTGTTTTCATGCCACAGGATGAAAAACACTAACATGTGGAACCAAAATTTTTAGTATTGTATGTGCCAGTATGTTTTTTGTGTTTCGAATTTTGTCCCGAAATCAAGTACCTAACTAACGTTTTTGTACAACTGCGTACATCTCCATATTTTATTGTGTATTTAAGGATCACGTATGGGAATTTGGCTCATTGCCGAGTTTGTATATCAATACGATTACGTTTTGTACAAACGAGAGGTAAAGACACAGGATTTAGTCAGAGTCACCGATAATGGCCGCGGAATTTGATCAGGCGACTGGAAATGGTCGCTGATGGCGGCGGCCCACGCACTGACATGCCGCGCCCGTCGCCTTCTTCGACGGCCGTATACAAACAGGTGTATCCAAAAACAGTTTTGGACAGCTGCCAATTTTTCATACGGGGTCTCTTCCGTATAAAATTTGAATGTATTTTTTGCTGGCCCGTCGTCTTTGAGCGATCAAATTCCATTCTGTTATGACCAATTTTATAGCATTCTTGTTCGATTTAGAGTTTTTTATTGTTGCTTTTCGATCGCGAGATGTTGTGACAATCCTATTCTGCCGCTCGAGATGTTTCAATGAAAAAATCATTTGTATCCATTTGTGTCGCAGTATTGGCACTGTGCCAGGGCTGAAACTACAAAAGCGGATCACACACTTAAATTTTGAGTTATTCGTTTGAAAGGTTTTTGGATGCAAAAGATGCTACAAGAACGTGCATATTTTAAAATCTAAATCCCAATAGAATTTCCTCAATTCCAAACCCTAAAAAATGTGCCAAATTTACCGAATGACTTTTGTTCGGTGTGAAATGTGAAGGGAAACCTCCAGTGTGCTTTTTATGTTACTTAACTGCCATCCCAGTGTGTTTTAGATATTATTTGTGCGATATACAGGGTGCGGCAATTTAGACCTGCGCCCTTGATTTCGAATAACTTGTCACTGGGTGACGTCAAATTTGAGGTCAATATTAACAACTAAATAGGTAAGGATCCCTGAAAATATGGCTGCGATAGCTCCACTCGTTCTCAAGTTATGCAAACACCAATAATTGTCGCATTATACCAACTTGCTTTACAACCAATTACGCAAGCGTCTGCCGATTTCCTTATCGG
Source organism: Sphaerolaimus hirsutus (assembly GCA_964036195.1). NCBI lineage: Eukaryota > Metazoa > Nematoda > Chromadorea > Monhysterida > Sphaerolaimidae > Sphaerolaimus > Sphaerolaimus hirsutus. Next base: position 1,217,711 of record OZ038457.1, read on the forward strand.
TAAGGCGGATGTGTTGTGCGCGCGAACGCATTTTGGCATGCCACTGCGAGAAAAAAAACGAGAAAAAACAATCCTAATCCCGGTCCGGGTCCCCAGAAAGTGGATCACGGGGTGGTGGTAAAGTAACAATTACCTGATTGCATGAATAACTTGAGAACGAGTGGAGCTATCGCAGCCATATTTTCAGGGATCCTTTCCTATTTAGTTGTTAATGTTTACCTAGAATTTTACGTTGATCCAACCACTCAGTCACAAGTTATTCGAAATCTAGCGCGCAGATCTAAATTGCCGCACCCTGTAGATCCAGATGACTGATCTCTAAAACTGCAAAACAATACTATAATGCAAGTTCTGCTGTAAATTAACCTTTAGTTCATTTAATTTATTATACTTTCTCCTGTAAGAATAGTAACTGCGGTCCTGCGGATTGATTTTTTGGCACAGATTCATTCATGTACACTACCACAATAGTAGGTACCTTCCAAGACCATATATTTACCTTTACACAGTATCTTGTATTATTTATTTGGCATTAGAACAGCTGTTGATATAATAAAAATGTGGCTTATAATTAGCATTTTATAGTCACCTATTGAATGGGTCTGGATTCTGGAGCTCTAAAAATATGAAAAACTATCATATTGAAGGTACAAAAATTCATTTATGTAAAAATAAAGCAGCCAAAATAAGATAACAAACTTTGCATGAATTAAACCAAACATAAATATATAAATACATACATTACCAATACACTGCCATATATAGGTATAAAACAAATCAATACCTTGCTATATTCACTTCACAGTTGGATCACTATTCACTTATATTTGGCATATTTGTGATAACTTTTACAATAACATTTTTGACCAAAAATGACTGATTTTCCATTAAGTTGCCATCAAATCAATGAGTATTTATGAATGATGATTCCTGTGAACACCCTTATTTTTATATGACACTCAAAATTTGACTTAGTCTGTGCAAGTAAAATAAATGTGTGTGTTGTGGCAAAGCTACCAAAAGCATGAAACAATAGCAATAACGTGATGACAAAAAAGGAAGCCTGGCGCTTATTGCAAACAATGTGAAATCACTAAGATGTAGGCTATTTAGGGGATGAAAAAATCTCACAAGCAAGTGTACCTAACTAAAACAGAGTATGCACCATCTTGCTGCCACGCTGTGACAGAATACATTGTTTTCTTAGACAGCACATCAGCAATTAGCATTGTATAGATTATTTTGTTGTGAATCATCATTTTAACAACCACAGTGCCACACGCCATCATTTTTTAAATACAAAATGCCAGATCCAGATTTTTGACCACCCTCGACAATGACAAGTATCACACCCAATCATTACTGCATACCAGGCAACAAAAATGTATAGGTAGGATAAAATAGTGACACAAAATGGGGGGCATGAGCTATTCCTCAGGCTGCTGTCAGCTTGCGAACTCGCTCAGCATTGCAACTTTTGCAGTACAGGTGATTATCTAGTGGGTAACAACCGTGACCTTCGATTTTGCTTGACAACTTCAGACCGCAGTCCTGTGCAATTGGGGGGGGGTGTATGGTTGCTTGGGGTGCTTGGTTTGTATGGTTTTGAGAATTAGAAAATCACACTTAAATTAACCCTGGGTTTTTGGGTGGAGTTGATTCATTGATAACCTACTCAATGATGCAGGGGACCCAATTCACAAGGAAAGGGAGGGGGAGGATGAAAAAAAACCTTTTGTTGGACAGATATGGAAATATTCTCTTTTACTTGTTTTTAGTACTCTTTGCACCCCAAACTGATGTATTAGGGGAATGCTGCATGCTTGCACACACTTCATTTGTTTATTTAATATTAAAACTACAAACATGATACCATTACTCATAACTTTGCCAAATAACTGGGGGACCCAATGATCGCAGGACAACTGTATGAGATAACATAATCTTCATTTTTCAATTAGTAAACTTTTTGACATTTTTTGGTTAGAATTGGGATTAGAATAATATACAAAAGCTATAGCTTGCCATGAATACAGCCAATTTCTGACAGGAGAAACCTCACCACCAAGAGAATTTCTGACAGGAAAACGTCACCAAACCAGCAATGGAACAACTGTAGCACTAACCTCACACTTGTAGCAATCTACATGGAAGCTTTTGTCCATGGCAACAACCCTGAAGCTTTCCTCCTTCCCCTCATCTGGCACAATGGGCTTGTTGCATGTAGCACACCTCGGGGCATATTTCTCATGGAAGCATTGCACACAATGAATGGCATTGTTTGAATCGACTGTGGGGGTGGAATTTGGGGGGTTTTGTGTGTAGGATTGCATATGAATGAATACTGATGTGAACAGATGCCATTCTGCAAGTGGTGAAATGAACTATTTACTTCTCATTGCACTTCTGACTTCTTAAACAGTTTTTGACTTCTCCACTTGTGGAATTGGCCCCAGACAATTTAGGTATATTAAATTTTTTTTGTAACCTATGCGGTGGTTCTTTTTATTGGAGCTTTTCTGCCATTAATTATTGTTAAGTATTTACTGGGGATGACAAATCGTTTGTTGAAGCTGTTAGATTTAAAAACATCACATTCGACTAAGACTTTTTATATATGATTTCAAAGTTACCTTCAAATTAAGTATCATCCCACTTTTTTGTGTACACTTTTCTGTTTTATCTTGCCATTACTTGGTGAGTATTGAGTATTCATAAGACATGCTATTCAAAACATTTCACTACCGTATTTCCTCGAAATACCCCCCGGGGGTGATTGTTTCATTCTGGTCCCGAGAGGGGGGGGGGGTAAACGAGGGGGGGGTATTTCGAGGGGGGGGTATTATTTCACAAGAAAATTTTTGAAAACCAAGTACGAAATTGTCGTCTGAAACGTACGCAGACGTCGAAAAATGCAACAAAAACCGCCATTTATAAGGTTCTGTAGACTACTATTAGTATGTAGATGGTATGTACACTGTTCTAACGTTACACCGACATTGTTTTAACGTGTTTTCTGCAGTACACAGAACACAAACTACAGTTATTGCCATGTACGTTCCCTTTACACTCAATTTGGGGGGGTATTTCGAGGGGGGGTGATTGTTTCATAGTGGTCCCGAGAGGGGGGGAGGGGTATTTCGAGGAAATACGGTATTTTTGGCTCGGTTTCCTATACACCATGTTCTGAACTGAGAGACGTCACTGCAAATGTTTATTGGCTTTTATTTCTAAGCTGTTTGAACCTTTGCCCTAAATATGTCTACCCAGCTGTTGACTTGGTTTTGACAAAAAACTCGTCTGCAATAAATCAATAGGAGACTGCTTTTGGAGTGAAAATCATTAATTCAATTTTCCTGTAATTTCATCCTGTGTTTTACATTGACATCACAATAGAGTATGTACTGTGGTTGGCATCAGAGTTGTTAAAATACCGTTATTTTTGGAAAGCGTAAGCGTAAGCGTAAATACACTTTCCAAATTTTGAGTATGGATACTGTAAGCGTAAGGTATTTTTTAAATACCTAGGAAAGCGTAAAAAAAGCGTAAGCGTAAAAAATTTGTTTTAGAGTGCTCTTGTTATCGAGCATCGGAAAATACCAATGCTTTCACATTTAGATCAATGCATCACCGACCCTCTCCATTTTTGTTCAGTTAATTCTTTTCAAATCAAGCGCTCGGTGACATTTTTCGGACATCCACTTGGTAGTCTCGGATTTCGTGCTGTTGACGGCAACAAAATCGTCGTCCAAATCCATTTTCGGTCCCAAAATTACTAATCTAACACACCGATATTTCTCGACGACACAATATTGACCAGACATTCATATTGCGACACAATTTATACATGTGCCGCCATTTCCAGTGTATTGCTACACACACACAGTCCCTATTTTTTGTATTTTTTTCCTTCATTTTTTGTAGTTTTACAACTTTAAAAAGTGTAAAACTGGGCCATGTGAAAAGCTTTTTTACGCTTTTAGTATCCGGGTAATTTGGCCAGGAAAGCGTAATAAAGCGTAAGGGTATTTTACGAAAGCGTAAGCGTAAGCGTAAGTATAAATACCCATTTACCCGGGTATTTCGGGTAAGCGTAAATACGCTTTCGCAACTCTGGTTGGCATTGAAAAATGGGTGATTTTGAGAAAATATAATAAAACATACCGTATGTCCCCGAAATACCCCCCTAGAAATACCCCCCACCCCCGTAAAATGCCCACTATGAATTTATATACATATTTTATCACAAACTGTGGTATTTGTCATCACGTTCTCTTTATACCCCAAATCATAGGTGGGGTATTTCGAGGGGGGGGGGGGGTTATTATTTCCTCAGCCAAATTTTATGGGGGTAATTCGAGGGGGGTTAATTCAAGGGGGGTTTATTCAAGGTAATACGGTATTTAAATCTTTATACATGGCGGTTTTCGTCGCATTTTTCAACGTCTGTGTATTTACGTTTCAAACGACAATTTAGTACTGGGATTTCCAAAAAAATTCTGGCGAAATAATACCCCCCTCGAAATACCCCCCCCACGAGTAACTCCCCTCAAAATTTCCACTCTGAAAAAATAAACCCCCCGGGGGGTAATTCTAGGAAATACGGTAATCTCAGAAAATCTCTCAAAAAGAAAATATGATCATATCTCTCTAAAAAAATGGGACAAAATATAAATGTGATGTATTTTTATATTTTATTCTTAAAATAAAATAAAATAAAATCTCTCCAGAAAAACCTGGAGAATTTGTAAATATTAGGTTGTAAACTAAATAACCTTAATTTTTTGCGCTTTCACATTCATGCGTCCCATTCTGGTGTACATTGGCAGATATAAATGCCGTTCGAGTATGTTGGGGTTTGGAGTTGGGGCTATGACGAAATCTTTTTTTTTCCTCGAATAATCCCCCAGTCCCGAGATAAGGGGGGTCTATAAAAAGGTGCTCATTTTGAATGGCCGATCTGGACGTTGACTTTGAAGCTCCATAAATCGGCCATTTCTGGGCCGATTTGAATCGATTAACATTTAAAATGATCGGTAACACCCACAGATTCCATTTTTATGGTCGGATTAGTGATGTTTGAATATTGTATGCTGATTTGACTCGGTTTTTCAACACTAGAAATTTGTGTTTCTGACCATGCTATCATAAACTTTAGATAAAAAGAATTCGTCTGACACAAAAATTTTTCAATATCTCTTTCCAATCAAACGTTATAGCGCTTTGAACTTTAGCCTCCTAACTATAGAAATAGGTAATCGCATTAAGTGGCAGGAATGCAACTTCTCCAAATCCATATCCTTGACGCATCTCCGATGGGAGAAGATTAGCTTAACTTACATTACTAATCCGACAAAAAAATGGAATCCGCAAGTTTTACTGATCATTTTAAGCATTGATCGACCCAAATCAGCCCAGAAATGGCTGATGTATGGAGCTTCAAAGATCCGTCCAACATACAGATCACCCATTCAAAATGACCATCTTTTTATAGACCCCTTTAACTCGGGACTGGGGGATTATTCGAGCAAACAATTTTTTTTCGTCATAGCCTCAACCTCAAACCCCAACATACTAGAACGACATTGATATCCGCCAATGTACAACAGAATCGGACGCATGAATGTGACATCGCAAAAAATTAAGGTTATTTAGTTTACAACCTAATATATAAGCATCATGCCCCAAGCTAACTGTGGTTCATCTCGCTTAAGGATGGCTTTTCTACCACTATTTTTTTAGAGATTGATAGGTATTTACATAAATTAACATTGTACATAGACTACTAACAATACACAAATTAGTGCATAGATACCTTAGCAATCTGATTCTGAAAACTGAAAATTTGGGAAGGTGCCTTTGAATAAAATAGTAAATATAAGATAAGTGATAAGGCCACAAAATTTGATTAAACCACAAGTTCCCAGATTTTGAGTTCCCAAATAAATCAGTTTATTTGTGCAGGCAATGTATTTATTAAATACATCAGTCTTCCTTTCCGTTGTTTTTAAATTGTTTGTCATTCACAAAAAAAATCTCTTGATATCCTAAGTTGAAATCATAGCTGTTAATACGTATTTACTTTTACTCGATAAATACGTATACACGAGTACAGAGTAAATACGTTTACGTTTCCTCCAAAATAAGTTCCTGTACTCGCTTTTACGTATACTTTTTCAAAGTACGCTAGTACAGAAAACGTATTTCAGATAGTCTTTTATGGTGATTTTTTGAAGGCATAGAATGGGAAAAAGGAAAAGAATATGCGAAAAATACTGGAAAATCGTCAAAAATGGATATATAAGTACATATATGGCCTAAAAGTGCTTAAAATCGGCAAAATGTTATAAAAATTGGTGGTTTTGTGCGAACATCAGGGTGGCTTTTCTCAAAAATACTCACATTTACGTTTTACAGAGGAAAAAGTACGTTTACTCACGTTTACTCATGAGTAATCGTAAAAAAATTTACTTTACGTTTTCTGTACTCAGGAGGTGAGTAAAAAATCAATAGATTACATTTACGTATACTTTGAAAAAAGTTCGGTACTTTTAACAACTCTGGTTGAAAGCCGAGAAAGTTAATAAAAAATGTGGCAAAAAGATGGCACCTGTGAATGGAACGCCATCTAGGCACTGCCTGCACACGCTGCAGGTGAAGCAGGCTGGATGATAAGCTTTGCCAGTAGCGCGCAAAATCCTTTCCATTATCGGCTTTTGGCACGTGCAACATTTCTCCAGCGTGTCCTGGTTTGGGGTGGAAATTTTGTTGTAGAAATATTGCAGTCTGTTGGGATCTTGAGCAGTGATGTGCCACAAAGCTCTATAACACTCTTTGAATGGTATGGTAAATACCGTATTACCTCGAAATACCCCCATGGGGGTTAATTATTTCGTCACAACATTTGAGGGGGGTAATTCGAGGGGGCTTCTAAATACAAGGGAAGGTTTATTATTTCGCCACAAAATTTGAGGGGGGTAATTCGAGGGGGCTTTTACGAGGGAGGGTTTATTATTTCGCCAGAAAATCTCGTAAGGATCATTAATAGGCATTTGCGTACCCAAACCAGGTTATAAATGTGTCCAAATAGGATATATGTGGACATAAAAATGTAGATAGCTACACAATCTAGTTTATGTGTAGCTGCAATGCAAATACTGTATTACCTCGAATTATCCCCCCCCCCCTTGAATTAACCCCCCCCCCCTCGAATTAACCCCCCCTCAAAATCGGCTGGGGAAATAATAACCCCCCCCCCCCCCCCCTCGAAATACCCCCCCCCCCTTCGGAATGATGTACGTCATGTACATAATAAATACGTCATGTATGCAATGTACATGATGTATATTACTGTTTATTTGTATTGCAACTAGTGATGGAATGGCGCCATGGCGCTGGCGCCATTCCATCACTATTATCAAATGACAATTTCCATTGTGTTTGAATTAGTCATGTGTAGTGATGGAAAAGCGCCAAGGCGCTGGCGCCTGGCGCTAGCGCCAAAGCAAAAAGCGCCATGGCGCTTTTGGCGCTTGGCGCCATGACCCTCTGGCGCCATTGGCGCTTGGCGCTGAGGTTCAGAAAAGCGCCATGGCGCTTTTGGCGCTTGGCGCTATTTTGCTCTGGCGCCATTGGCGCTTGGCGCTGGGGGTCCGAAAAGCGCCATGGCGCTTTTGGCGCTTGGCGCCAAAAGTCTGGCGCTTTTTCCATCACTAGTCATGTGGATTTCATTGAAAAATTTTTTTGTTGCCAGATGTGTTTTTGTTTATTACATCCTGAAGAACGCGAATTAAGACGTGAATGCGTGTACCACGGTGCTGTAGCAACATTTTTAGCACAAGCAGGGTGTTGTAGGCACTTATTTTTCCTGGCGCCCTTGGCGCCTGGCGCCCTATTTTCCAAATGGCGCCATGGCGCCCTTGGCGCTTGGCGCCCTCTATCCGTGGCGCCCCTGGCGCCTGGCGCCCACTTTCCGAATGGCGCCATGGCGCCTTTGGCGCCTGGCGCCCTTTTTCTGTGGCGCCCTTGGCGCTTGGCGCCCACTTTCCGAATGGCGCCATGGCGCCCTTGGCGCCTGGCGCCATTTTTTCTGGCGCTTTTCCATCACTAATTGCAACTACACATGGACATGTTTGTGTAGCTAATCTACGTTTGTATGTCCAAATATATCTTGTTTGGACACATTTATAACCTGTTTTGGGAATGCAAATGCCTACTTTTTACTACGATCCTTACGAAAAATTCTGACGAAAAAAGAAGACCCCCCCCCCCCTCGAATAACCCCCCCCCCCCTCGAATTAACCCCCCCTCAAATTTTGCTGGCGAAATAATAAACCCCCATGGGGGTATTTCGAGGTAATACGGTAAGCAGTAATAAATACATGATGTACATCATTCCGGAGCGGGGGATTTCGAGGGGGGTGTTATTATTTCCCCAGCCCATTTCGAGGGAGTGGTTGATTCGAGGGGGGATAATTCGAGGTAATATGGTATAGATTTCTGTACAGTAGCGTACATTACTGGTACGGTACAGTAAATTCTTAATTTCCAATATAAATACGTACTGCATGGCAAAATTTTGAACATTGCCATGCCAAACCTACGTGACAGGTGCTATATTATGATTCTATTCCAACGTTAAGCACACTTGAAAAAAAGTCACAGTGATGTCTCACGAGTAGTGATGGAATAGCGCCATGGCACTGGCGCCTGGAACTAGGGCCAAAGCAAAAAAAGCCATGGCGCTTTTGGCGTTTGGCCTGATGTACCGTATTTCCTCGAAATACCCCCGGGGGGTTTATTTTTTCAGAGTGAGAATTTTGAGGGGGGGTTAAACGAGGGGGGGGGGGTATTTCGAGGGGGGGTTATTATTTCGCTAGAAATTTGTTGAAATCCCAGTACTAAAAGGTCGTCTGAAACGTACGCAGACGTCGAAAAATGCAACAAAAATCGCCATTTATAAGACTCTAAAGACATTTATAAGTGTGTAGACGTACAAACACTGTTCTCACATAACAGAGTCATCGTTTTTAACGTGTGTTCTGCATTGCCGGGATGACAAACCGCAGCCTTTGTCATTTACGTTCTCTATACACTAAATTGGGGGGGTATTTCGAGGGGGGGGGTTTATAAGTTCATAGTGTCCATTTTGAGGGGGGGTATTTCGAGGGGGGGGTATTTCGAGGGGGGGGGGGTATTTCGAGGAAATACGGTAAATACAGCTTAAAGAACTGAACAAATGATCCCCACAATGAAGTTTCCCACTGAAAGACACCAGTTACCGCACCTAAAACAGTAGCCTCAAAACCACTACTTAGTCAAATTTACCAAAATTCTAATGTCTACCTAGGCAAATTTACCAAAATTCTCAATGCCAATCTGTATTTACCGTACCGCAAAATGGCAAATTTCCATTCATAGCAAATCTGTACCACCCCCTAAAATAACACCCCCCCCCCCCAAACTAAGCACCCCTCACAAAAACTCACTAAATAATCCTTCTCGCAATAGGGCTTGCCATCGACTGCGTAGAAACTGCCCCCAGCCAGTCTATTGCCACATGTAACGCATACGAAACAGTCTAAATGATAAGTTTGATTTAGAGCCGTGCAGCCGGGCCTTTCACCGTTGATTGCGTCGCCGCACTTTGCGCAGTTGTCTGTTTGTGGGGGGGGGTGTATTTGAGGGTGGGGGTATATTTGAGGGTGGAGTCTTATTGTGATGGGGTTATGGTAGGATGAGTGTATTGGGTAGTGGGTGGATTTGTGGTTGGATGGAAGGTACCCTCCCACTGGAAAATTTGAATATATGGATATGGTGAATGTTCTGCAGATTTTATTCTTGGATAATTTATGCTTTTGAAGATAGCTTTGACACACACGCTACAGCTGAACACAGGTCAAGACTTCATTCAACCCTAGAAATTCAGGAATTTTGTAATTTCAGTTTTTTTCATTTTAATTAAGTGTAATTCAATTAATGTGTGAGAAAAGTAAACGTGTTTCACTGCATTTCTTGATTCCTCATATGTTTCCTGACAATTCAAAAAATTTGTGGAAACTGAATGTTTACGAAAGTATTTTTCAAATATATAATTAGGGTTCTAACGGGACCAATTTTCGGGACCGGGACCGGGACCAGAAATTTTCCAATGTCGGGACCGGGACCGGGACTGGGTGGTCGGGACCGGCACCGGGACCGGGACCGGGACCAGGAATTTTTGAATGTCAGGAGCGGGACCGGGACTGGGGTGTCGGGACCGGGACTGGGATTGTCGGGACTGGGACTGGGACTGGGTCGTTAGAAATGTATTTTTTGGCAGAAATCACCTCTTATAATGCTATACATAACATCACAAACTACTGCCGCTTGTCTCGTATACCTATATTTGTTGACTCGCAACTATATTTAGGAGTGTTGGAAAAAAAATTTGTAGAAGGGATGGAAAAAACGACATTTTTTCCATCACTTATAATCGAAGTCGGGACCACTGAAAAATTCCGGGACCAGGACCGGGACTGGGTGGTCGGGACCAGGACCGGGACCACCCCAGTCCCGACTTTTTGCCGAACCGGGTACCGGGACCGCGGTCCCGTTTGAACCCTATGTATGATGTTATGTTTTGACAAAATTCAATATTTCCCTTGACAAACACGGAATAAGTTATGTCACAAATGTCATAAAATCAGCCGTTTCATTCGTAAACACCTTCTAAATTTTTCAAAAATTTCCAGAAAGTTTATACAGTAAAAACACTAAGCGTATACAGGGACTAACCATCATCTGACATAACTGAAGATTTCTAGGGGTATTTTACCTAAATTTTTGTTCTGCTCCAAACACCTAAAATTGTTTAAAGATTTGTACAAAGTTTATTGTCTCTATAACAGTTGAATATTTTGTTCAGTGTTGAATCTGTGATAAATAAAAATATTTAGTTTTTTTAAATCCGCATGGAATATTTTTCTGTATCTGCAATTGTTGTGGGTATTTTTAACTGTTTTGAGAGTTGAGAAATAAAACGTATAAGTAAATTGAAAACTGTCAAATAGAATAAGGGAAGCAAAATTTTCAAAATTACAGAAAACTATGGTATAACATTAGAAATAGATAATCATTTTCTACTTTTAAAAGACTTTTTTAAATTTGGAATTTTTTCCTGTCATTTGTTATAAATGAATATTTCACCAGACAATGATGTGGATTACACTGGAAAAGTAACGGATACATCTAAACTTTCACACTTAATGTACTGATGTACACCTTTTTGTACACTGTATTTAGTATTTAAAAGCATCGGATAATAATAATAATGTGAATAAATTTTTTATGAATGTGACATTTCAAACAACCTATATACACTGGGGAATATAGCAAAGTTTTCAACTTCTAGAGCTACCTTCTCTTTACCACAAAAAAAAACTCTGAAAGACAACTCTGAAATAATTTAATTACATTCTGAATGAACTTTTGCCCAGTATGAAAGGCCTACTGAATATGATAATTTTTACATTTTTACAGTACAATTGCAAATGTTGGTGGATGAGAAGGCAAGTTGCAAATAAAAAAGATTCAAGTTTTTGAGAAATATATTTTTACATATTTACCTATCTTTTTAGTAAAGATCATTTTGGTACAACATTTTTAAGAATTACACCTTTTTGAAAATTCTTATCATTCTTAACAAATTTCAAAAGGCAAAAAAGTAGAGATTTATTGAAATTGTATTCTTAGTTTTATAACTTGCAAAAGTGCAATTTGCAAAAAGGAACAAGGTTTTTCAGCATTGCCTTTTCTGGTACTCAATAAACAGTGAGAACAGAACAAGATCAAGGTACTTACACATGTCAAGTGGTGATTGTTTGTTGGCAAAAATGAGAGTTGTTCAAGAGTGAAGTTTAAGTCTCTTTTGTATATTTAGTGGCTGCATAGCACTGCATACAGTATAGATACTAAATACATGTATGCATTGCACAACATATTATTTCCTACCAGCCAAACAAGCAGAAATTTATTTAGTTCAAAAACAGTGGAAAGGCTAGTATAGATGCAAACTTCTAGCGTCCAAGTTCAATATTTTCAGTACATAAATTACTTATAAATACACAACAGACATACATGCCATACATAGAAGGTAGAAAAAGAAAATGCGTACATATTTAGGTATATCCTGTGATGTGGAAACGAATCGAATACATCTCAAAGTGTACTTCTGCATTAGTTGAATTATATTATATAATCCACATTCAGGCAGGCGGAAAGCATTTCTGTTCGTATGGTGTTGACAACCACAGAAAATACGGATAGAAGTGAAGAAATGAAAATTGGTTTGTGTACTGTGCTAAGAATGTTGAATGCCCAATTTCTGTGCCATTGCCACCTTCCCATGGGTCATGGCACGGCTGCACTGCCTTCAATATATCAGTTTTTCGATTTGGAACCGCCTTTCTTACAGCCACATATAGCGCCTGTGCAAGTTCACTTTGTAAACTGATTTTTCTGGAAACTGAATATTGAGTACGGTTAATTGGCATTGTAAAAATTGATTGTGATTTGTATTTTAAAAAGATCAGAGAATAAAATTGAAATTTTGTATTTACGTTTTTTTTGTATAGATATTTATTAATTTTTTCTGTTGGGGAAATTTTTTGAGATAATTTTGAAATTTTTAGATCAAAATCACACATTTGTTCAATGTTATGCAATATTAAAAGCAAAAACCTCATTTTAAAAGATTTCAATTATTTCTTGTTTATGTGCACTGAAATAAATCAATTCCAAAAATGCATGAAATTTATCAGTTTCCAGAAAGTATCAGTTTCCAGAATAGACTTGCGCAGACACTTACTTGCTCACAGCCGCATAGACCTTGACTGAATATAGAGGGGTGGGTCTGTGTGTGATACAGATGGATGGATAGACAAATACACTCCACACAAGTAGGGGGTGGTTCACAATTTTCAATACATAAATGTATGGTAATTTTAGATGCATATAAATCACTATTTTCCTTACAGTAATTTTAAAAATTACTGTAACTAAAAAAGCGTACTGATCGAATAGAACACTATACAAAGAGTGTTACCGTAATTTGATGAATGAGCTCGCTAACAAATTATGCACCAATTTATTTCACCCATAATAATAGCAATCTGCTGTAACGATGAGACAAATTAAAATCTGGCCTTTTATTCACACCGAACATGGTTTTTAGATCCCATCACTACCAACCAAAAATTCAGTAGACGATATCCTTCACATTGAATTTTTCAGACCACAATTTGTGAACCAGCCTGCAAAAATGGCCAGTAATCACAGGGTAGTGGCTCAGGGAAAAGACATTCATCAATCATACTGGGAAGTCTGTGCTTCCATATATCCCCCGTGTTTGTGGGGGGATTTTGACTGGGGGATTAGAGATACTGGGAAACTGTAGAAATTGGCTCAGAGTTTTGTTGTGAAGATGCAGATTTATTCCATTGTGTTTTGGGCTTGAGTTTAGGGGGAGTTATTTTTTTTAAGGCAATGAAGCATAAATCATGCTTAGATATAAAGATATTGATATGAGTATACCTATATACCTAATCTACCTAAATACCTCTATTTCAGTTGATTATTCAGTTGGAATATAGTATATTTCACTGTAAAGTGTGTTGAGGTGGTTAGCAGACTGAAAATCGTGCACTCATTGCGCGAATTGCAATAACTTGAGTTTGTACATGATATTGACATTTTGAAATTTTGACAATTTTAATGGGATTTTAATTTCGAATTTCAATTACAAATATATCATGTTACTGACGGCAGACGCAGCTGACACTGTGCGTGTCTCTGAATACGCGTAATTGTGCAAATATGTGCTGCTTGCATGAATTACCGTATTTGCTTGATTAATCCCCCCTTGAAAAATTCCCCCCTGTAAGACGAGTGGGGAAAAATTTATCCCCTTGAATAATTCCCCCCTTACCTGAAGCATATGATTAATTTGTTATGTCCAATTTGAACAAAAATGGCATGTGCTTGTGCTTGTGTTAATATAACATATTTTGTGTTGATAAAAACATGCTTGAAAATTCTGACGAAATAATAATTCCTCATGTGTATATGCGCTATTGAACGCACACCTGAGAATGAAATCTACGTCTGAAAAAGAGCTCTAAAATCTGAATTTTATTTATTTTGCTGTCAGATTACATTGCTTTACTACCGATGCACTTGGCGCAATATTTATCACGTAGCTTGATTCATCAAAATATGGTAACATTGGTTATACGGCTTGCGGTCCGTTCAGTCAGTATTAAAGATGGCAAACATTCTGATGAAAAAATAGTGAAATATTTCTAATATTTTTTTCTAATTTTTTTTTAATTTCGAGCTATTCATAGTATTTTTTGTAATATCAAAATTTTTGAAACAGTTAGGTAGATCATTTTCCACTAGATCCACCATTTGTGTGTTTCTGATCATTGAGAAAAATCTGATATTTTTGACTCAGCCAGCCTTATATCATTTCGTTTTTTTCCGCTATCAATGAATCCATAGCAGTGCAAAATTGACTAGCAAAAAATTTACACTGTGCCTACACACACTAGTTTTCACCGTGACTTCGTGTGAAAACTGAAAATTTTAAAAGTGCAAATTAATGAACACGGTTGAATGATTAAATTGAATTTCAATTATAATTTTAATTAATGAAAGTTAAAGTTTGAAAATTTTAAAACTAGAACATGTATAACATACAAACAGAGTAGGCTGAATGTCGCCATGTCGCCATTTCAGTTTTCACACAAGTCACGGTGAAAACTAGTGTGTGTGGGGCCATTGTGTATCACCAACATACATGCATTTTCAACAAAAATACCGCAGAAAAATTCTAAAATAAAACAGTTTTCAAATTAAACTTTTTTTTCAAAAAATCGCTATTTCAGATTAAAAAATATTCAAATTTCAATCTGCCATCACTGTTTATTCCAGTGTACGCATCAATGCATGTAAAGATGTAGGTCACATGGTTCTGTGTGCATGCAAACACAGCAGTGAATAATGATGAACAAAATTGTGTGCAAGTAATTGGGTGGGCTTCAAGCAAGCTGCTTCCCACGCCGGATATATACCTAGCTGAATTTTCTAGTCACAATGGCTAACAAAAAATTGAAAATTTCAAAATGTTTGAATTTTTTGTGGTCAGGTGAAAGACACTATCAAATTGATTCCCTTTGCAAAAACGAAATGAGAAATTAAAAAACCATTTTTGAATTTTTGTGGGTTTTTTTGTTGAAAATGCATGGATGAGAATATTCATAACAGAAGATGAATAAATGATAATTTTACTCAAAATCTGTTTGTTCGATTGAAGCCCTCCCAAAACCGCAAAATATATTCAAAATGGTTCAAAAAATTCAAAAACGTTTTTAGTAAAATTCAAAACTCAATTTACTGTATTTCCTCGAAATAACCCCTTGAATAACCCCCCCCCTCGAAATACCCCCTGGTCTGAGCGAGTTGAGGAAAAATATCCCCCCGCGAAATGTACATAATAATGTATTTTTGCCGTTTACATCCCAGCTACACCCCCTCGAAATACCCCCCTCAAAATTTCCACTCTGGGAAAACTAACCCTCAGGAGTATTTCGAGGAAGTAGGGTAGAACGAAAAACCCTTAAAATTTAAACACTTTCCACAGACTTTGCACCATGACATGCATCTGTTTCATTCCCAGAGCAGGCTTCCGTTACGGATAAACACACATAAAATGGAAGGGGAACACGATTTTATTGCCCTTCTGAAGATCTCACATGGCATATTTTACATATATTTGTGTTACAATATATTTATACATACCGTACCTCGAAGTATCCCCCCCCCCTTGAATTAATCCACCCCTCGAATTAATCTTTTACATTTTACATGACTTTGACACTTCATGGCATTGTACATTTACATGGCATTTTACATGGTCTGGGGGTGGCCCAGCATACCAGGGGGCAGTCCCAAGCCCTGTAAAGTGTAAAGTAAAGTGTCAAATGTAAAGTCAAGTGCAAAGTAAAGTGTCAATTAAAACAAAAAAGAAAAGATTTTATTACTGAACTTTGCATGACAATTGACACACTGCCTAAACTGTGACACACTGCCTAAACATGTGAAGTATTTACGTAGTTATATATGCCTCAAAGCATTTTTATATTTTTTTATAAAATAGCATCTTTTAATATATTTTATATTTTATCAATGATAAAACTAGCAATAAATTACCTATTGACTGCTACCAGATTAAAAATCACTGAATCAAATGTTACCACCACTATAACCACAAAAATCTGATAGAAACTCACAGTAAACAAAACAAACGCCATCTAAATGAAACTGTCCAAAAACCCAGTAAAAACGGATTACAATAGCTTTATAAATAGATGGTTACTACGCTGAAGTGTCAGGCTGGTGCGCATTCCACAACTGTTCAAGTGACAAGAAAAGTGGTAAGTGGAAAAAAAGTGAAAGTAGAACGAAAGTGGCGTGACAAATTTAAACACGGTGGCAAGTTTATTCAACAGGTACGGTGGCAAGTTAACTTGTGATCAAAAATATGATGGCAGTGGTACTGCACTCAATGGTTTTAATACTGCCAGTAAACTCATAAATGGGCTTTGAACGCATTTGAGTTGACTTCTGTTAAAAAAGTAAACATGTGTGTGCGGCAAAATATGTCACTTAAAACACCACTTACACCTCAACTTACCACTTACCACATACCACTTACCCTGTCACTTGACCACTACCGCCCAAATAGGGCCCATTCAAGCGGCGCACGCCATCAATACATTCACTCCACAAAGAGCGCAATTTCATGACTTCAGCCAGAGACATTGCCCAGTCAAAGTCACGCTTGGCGTCATTCCCCAAGGGGAGGGGGGATTGAAATCGGACGTCGGCTGACTGCAATTGATGCGGCGCAGTTTGCAAATGATGGCACCGGAGTTGGGAATGGTGCCAGTGCCATGGCATGGCGTTGGGAATGGCGCCATGGCGTTGGGAATGGTGCCATGGCGTTGGGAATGGCGCCATGGCGTTGGGAATGGCGCCATGGCGTTGGGAATGGCGCTATGAATTAATGTCAGTGGAATGAAGTTTGCCACTATGCCATGAATTTTCTATATCACATTTCTCTGCTATACACATCTGTTAATGCATAAATATTTACTTTTATTCGAACAGTATTTACGCATACTCGAGTACCGAGTAAATACGCATACGCATACTTTGAAAAAGGATCTGTACTCGCCTGTAAGCTTCCTGCTTTCCTGCGAAAAAATACTCACATTTATGCTCTCTCGGAAAAAAAGTATTTCATTATCATTTACCAGCGAGTAAAAGCAAATAATTTTTACATTTCGCTTTCTGTACTCTGGGGTGAGTAAAAACAAAATACTTTACGCATATTTACATATACTTTGAAAAAGGTTCGGTACTTTTAACAACTCTGCTGCTATATAATCAGCTCAATATGGGTTAATTTGGTGCACTAGCTATTTTTCACGTGACTTTATTCGGGGTGCACTGATACGCACATCTGCCCGATACGCACATTTGCCCGTTTTTTTCACTTGACACTTTTTCAAGTGATTTTCAGATATGAGTAAAGTGAAAAAAGTTGCAAGTAACTTTACAGATACAGGCACAGATACACCACACCTAGCGCCAATTCCACAAGTTGTCAACGGGAAGAAAAGTGGCAAGTGAAAATGAATATAAGTGGTTACCCAAGTAACATGACAAATGTTTTTCTAACGATATCATTTGTTTTTCACAGCGGATTATAAGTTTTCTACAGTCGGTGGACTGCAAAGTGTCTTTGTCGATAACGCGCGAGCAATTACTTTTGCACACACTTTCACCAAAAAATAAATAAAAATATTTAAAAAGTTAAAAGACAGAGTCCAGTGCGGTGCCTTAAATAAGTCAACCACCTTAGGTTTCTGCCTGAAATCATTTTTCTTTTATGGAACAATATATTTTATAAAATTGATGACGTCATGATGTATTGTTTCTTTCAGAAAAAAGCATAGTTTGCGGTCGGTCGATATAGTCACTTGGCTTATCACTAACAACTGTCAATTTTTACTTGTGTCACTTGACTTGACAACTTGTGGAATTGGGACATGCATCCAAATCAATATTAGAAAAACACGGCGCTTTTCCATTTTCCTTGACAGTAAATAAGAAATGGCACAAGGATAAAAATCTAGAAAGGATACATAGATGAATACAAAGGAAGTTACTGTGGAAGTGCCATTTCTCGTGTATAAGTGCTGCACCATTTGAGTTTCTGTTATCTATGCAAAACATGTTTTGTTTTGGGTCTATTTTAGCTGCATTTATTCATGCAGATGGCATTTTAGTTACTTTAAAAATAATGAAAACTATCAGTGATACGAATTCATTCAAAATAGTATAATTAAATATTAACATTTGATAAAGTACAAATACATAAATGGGTTACAAAAGCAAAACAAGTATTATTTGTAGGTTTTTCGGTTACAATGCCTAAAAACACCTTCAGCATCACATGTTTTTGTGTTCTCCACTGATAAGAATAGTACTTTACCTATACTTTACTATATTCATAAAAAAACACCTAAAAATAATTGTCAAGAAATCAAAAGTCATTTCAGGGTGCTTCTAAAAATTTGCGGTATAAATCATGTTTGTGCCAAGTTGAATCATTTTGGATGAAAATAGAAAAAATACCGAATGTGAAGGTATAGGTACAATACTTTATATAGTAACAATGGCAGCATAAAAGCCTCACATGAGTAATTTTAGAACGGCATGCTGAAATGCAAAACGTTCTCTGTGACTATCTGTGTGGCTCTAAAAGCTATGAATAGGGTTGGAAAATTGTGGTTGTGCGTTGAAATGCTCTGACTTTATTTTTGGGAAAAAAACAACTTTCCATGGAGATTTCCTGACACACAACAACTAAAATGCATGTGAAGTGAACTGATGTGGTCTGAAGTACCCCCTGTGATCACACTTCAGAGCCTGATCACACTTAATCACCATCTACTTCATGGCCCATGATCACATCACATGGCCTTCAGAGCCTGATCACGCCTGATAACTTATGACATTCACTTCACAGACACTTCACAGACACCTCAAATACACTTGACAAATTTCATTACTAAATTCTATTTATTTGAAGTGCTTGGAATTTTGTGAAGTGTGTTATGAAGAAAATATCTGCATGAAGCCACTTGGGTAGTGAATCGATTCTGTAAAAATTGTTTTAAATAGTAAATGCCTTAACACCTACTTAAAAAAAAAAACATTTTGAAAAACTAGAGCTTGGTGTTAATGCAGGGCTCTGGCTGTGTCATAGATATGCGAGTTTACATGTGCTTGGGGTGTGCATATGGAATATTGGAGGCTTCAGACTCAGAGGTCATGCTGTATATCCCCTTTTTGAATTTCACTGTACATGATGAAAATAATGAAAGCTGGCAGGTTTTATATGGATTGAAATCTACACACACAAAGAAAACAATTTCAAAATTCTTCTCAACAAGCACATGAACCTATTTAACTTATAGTTATCAGTTATTTTCCAGTTGACAGAAATAAATTTACAAAAAGTTCACCACCAACCCACAATGTGAGGGAAGGAGCTAAACACATCCAGTTTGAACAATCCTAATGCTTACTACACTCACATTGTTCTCAGTCACAACATGCAGAGAAATGTTTTCATGCAAATGCATGTCCTATGTTTTAGAGACATGTATTGATGTAAGCGAGACAAGGCACATTTTAGTCTTAGCCCAGCTATTAAATGAAACTGGGATAAGTATAAGAGGGAAAAAAGGTGGTGAATGGTGAGTGATAAGTAAAATTGTCTGTGATCGTCAAGTAAGTGATTAGTCAATTTTATGCCTAATTACAACTGTCTGAGTAAACTTTAAGTCAAATTGGAAACTTTAAGCGAAATTTCAACTTGAATTGTCACTTATCACTTTACTTGTCACATACAGCTTCTAGAATTGACACCTGGGCTAAAGAACTTTCATGTTACTTCAGCTTGAATGAGAGCTATATAGTCTACGAACATAAATACTCCATGGCAATTGTGTATTATTGATTTCTGAAGATACACTAGCTATACATGTCATCTGCGCGGTCTGGATTTACTGAGATAGCGTTTTGAAAGCTAATAACTGTACGTGGCAATTTTTTATCAATAACCAAAAATTTTACGTTGTAAAGCTTTAATTAGCACGTTCTCTTATACTCTAAAGACATCTAGTCACATTTAAGATATTTAAATTTATATTTTTTCAACTTAAAATAGTATCTATCATCTGGTCAGATTTCTTCTAACCAGACATCCTAATTATGGACAATCTTCAATTAAAATTGAGAATTATAACATAATGGCAATTAGACAACAATTTTTGGTAAATGATGCTATTCCGTAAAAGAAAAATGCTGTCTCAGTAGATTTCAATCAGTTGTATTTATGATTTAAATAGAAAGCTTTTCTATGGAAAAAAAAAGTTTCTTCCAGCCTTAAAACTAGATATTTGTCATTTTATAAGCACACATCTGCATATGCTCAGACTTTTTTAATAAACACACTGCCACTTAAACCGAACATTTAGCTAAATCTGGTAACTTTTAAGTTCACATTGAGCCAATTTTATGCATAAATATGCAAACACCGAATGAAAATGTAAAAGTTATGCAAAAGTTTCTAGTTGGAAAATCATGAAAGTGGTGAGATTTACATAATAAATAAATATATTGTCGGTTCATCCGCACTTCCATGTACATTTTGTGCATTTTCACAGCTCAATTAGCGTCAGTGGAAAGTAAATTGTCCGACGTGACTTGTGGCGGGCAGAAATCGTCAATTTCTACAATACGGTGGTTATGCACAGTAAGAGAGGGTGTATGGATGCGTGGTGAAGCATCGTGATCATATTCGCTTCACAATCATTTGCGTGAAGGCACTTGAAAATGGCACCAATGCTGCATTCTAGGTATACGTCGGTGATATGTGTGCAAGCACCAGCATTCAGAAGCATTTGCACAACATTAGAACTCACTTACTCTGAAAAAATAGAACTCACTTATTCAGAAAATCTATTAGAAAAACATGAAAACACACAGACAACCAACTGAGTTCACTTAACTTTAATATGTGGTGACCCAGACACTATACACTAAACGTACTAGAAATATATAAATAACAAAATACTTGAAAATAAACTCACAAAAAAAGAAAAGAAAAAAATAGAAAGTGAAAGAGAAAAAAGCTTGAAACAAATGAACAGCATGACTTCAGAAACTTGACATGTACTGAAAACATGACATATTTTAATGCAGTGCCAGTTTTTTTCTTAGAATGGAACAAATGCCAAGAGTCGCAGTTAGTGGTACAAAAAGTTACAAATGGTAAGTGAGGTGACAATTGAACATCAACAGAGACAGATACTTTTACAAAAGTATCCTTCATGCCACTTGAAACATCACATAAAACTTAACTCTCAACTTAACACTTATCATGTCACTTAACCACTGGCCAAATTGACCCCCGGCCATAGCTGGAATTGAGGGTGGCATTTTGGGCTGGGGGGTGTCCACTTGACTTTTGTGTCATCCCATACTGTTGTACGTCATTGTACGATTTTGATGCTGTTCAAGTATGTTGGGGTTTGGGGTCGGGGCTATGTGTAAAATTTTGTGTTTCCTCAAAAAATCCCCCAGTCCCGAAATAAAGGGGGTCTATAGAAACATGGTCATTTTCCATGGCCGATCCTGCTGATTGACTGTGAAGCTTGATAACTTGGCCTTTTCTGGGCTGATTTGGATCGTTCAAAACTTAAAATGATCCGAACAACATGCAGATTCCATTTGTGATGTTCCATTAGTGATGTCTAAATTCCTTATGCCATTTTGTCCCGGTTTTTAAATGCGAAAAATAAATTTTTCTGAACATGCTATTGTATACTATAGACCACGAGAAGTCATATACCAAAAGAATGAGTTCGATATCTTTTTCCAATCAAAAGTTACAGCACTTCTAACTTTCGTCTTCCATCCACATAAATCACTGCATGAGGAATGATGTGTGCAACTTCAAAACTCTATATCTTGGGCGTTTCTCAGCCGATTCTCACCGATGAGCACTTAAAATGATCACAATAACCTGGAGATTCGATTGTGATGCTCAGATTATCTATACGCATTTTCATACTGATAATATGATACAAGAGTTTGCATTATTTTATTGTATTGATAATCTAATTGAAAATACAGATGATGTGAGCATCACACGGGAATCTCCAGGTTATTGTGATCATTTTAAGTGTTCATCGGTGCAAATCGGTTGAGAAACGCCCAAGATATAGAGTTTTGAAGTTGCACACATCATTCTTCATGCGGTTATTTATGTGTATGGGAGGCGAAAGTTTGAAGTGCTATAACTTTTGATTGGAAAGAGATATGAAACTCATTCTTTGTTATATGACTTCTCGTGGTCTATAGTATATGATAGCATGTTGATAAAAATTTATTTCACGTTTAAAAACCGGGTCAAATCGGCATAAGTAATTTAGACATCACTAATGCGACATCAAAAATGGCATGTTGTTCCGATCATTTTAACTTTTGAACGATCCAAATCAGCCCAGAAATGGCCGAGTTATTAAGCTTCTGACTGGGGGATTATGACTGGGGGAATATTTGAGGAAACTAAAAATTTTACACATAGCCCCGACCAAAAATCCCCAAAATACTTAAACGGCATCAAAATCGGCTGACGTACAACAGTATGGGATGACACGAAAGTCTGGTGGACCCCCCACCCCAAAATGCCACCCTTGATTCCAGCACCCCCGACACAAGTCATGTCACTAACCATACCGCTACTATAGCGGCTGATCGGAAGTGCGGCGCGCGTGCTCTCTGAAAATACCCAGTCTCAAATAAAATGCACACCGCCGCCTTCAAACCAGCACACTGGGTGGCCATCACGCTATGCATTTTCTAAAGGAAACACTGCCGCATGACGTCATCGTTGATAAAACCAAAATTGGTTTTTAAAAAAAATAAAAGAAAAAATGTTTTAGAAAAAGACATTCGCCGCTTGCAAGCGATTTCTTATCACTTTTTAACATCTTTTTTATGTGAAAGTGTGTTCAATGTGCATAAGTATCCTGCCCGCGCGTTATCGACCAAGACATAAGTACTTTTGGACGCATACTTAGCGGTCCACCAAGTGAACAGTAGCACTACTTTACTTGAGCACAGCGAACTGAAATATGGGCTTTTGAGTACGCGAGTTTGGCGGGTGCGCGCGGGACGGGCCAAAGTGATGGTTCTGGGCCGGCCGCCTGTTGAAGAACGCAATTCATGAATACAAGAGTGGCGTTGCTGCACCGCCGGAAAAGGTACAATTCGGGCGTGAAAAATATTTTAGCGGCACCAATCGTATATTTTTTCATATTTTCTCCACGTTTTTTTGTAAACCTAGATTTACTTATTTTTGCTTTTTGGGGTATTTCCTGAGATTATATTTACATAATAATATATTTTTTTCAAAATCACCCATTATTTCAATGTTAATCAATTATTAAATGCTACTTACTTTTTTCTGTGCAATTAATTATTGCAATGAAACCACCCAAAAAGTGCTAATGTCATCATAAAATGCGCCGCGTAGAATGCACCGTAGAAAGTTGGCACTGATCCAAACAAATGCCGCACAATTTGAATACGCTTTAAAAGATTGCAATGGCACTGGGCGTGGGCACACTATTTTACACAAGCAATAAACTCAATTTGTGTGTTCATAAATCACCTTTGAACTCGGTTGAGTTTACCAGGATGAGGTATCTGTCAACTACAGTTCACAAACATTAAAAATAAATAACTCATTGTGGTAAACTTAAATACGTTCAAAGCTGATCGGGCACCCAATTTTGGTTTATTTCTGTTAGAAAACTAGTTTGCGCGGCAACAACACAGTCACTACAATTCCTATCGAAAAACATAAATATCTCAAAGTGTTAGACACACTCGTTACGGTCATTCTCCGGCAACGCGTAGCAGCGCAGCTCACTGCGTGGATGCGATCTCTTGTTCATGCATAGAGCAGCGCCGCTCTGGTGACTGCGCGCCGCCGCCCACCCAGTGCCAGCGGTGGGAAATGGGGATTTAAAAAAAAACAAATTTGTCAATTTTTTTAGCAAAAAAATAGATTTGATCAGTTCAAAAAAATTCAGCATAATTTTGAGTCAGCTAATTTTTACACAAATCATTTCCACAAGCCCTATGAGCCTCACAACTCAAAAAAAGTATTTAGAAAAATATAATTTTTCAATGTGCACTTTCCCACCCCCCCTTTTAATATCGATCGACGGGGGGCAGCAAGCGAAGTGGTTGTGCAGTGCTACGCGCTGTTGCAGTGCTCTGCAGCAAAGGGCAGATGTGTGCGCTGGGGGGGGGGGGGCGGGGGGGGGGGTAGGGCGTAGAACTCAAAGTGAACTTAAATGTTGCGCCAGCTGCATTCATATTCGAGCTGAATTAGCAAACAAAAGCAAAATATGCTGATTAACTACAGCCCAATTAAAAATTTCCGACTGCAATTTACCAATGTACCTAAAATACCTTGATACCTACCTCTCCTTGAGAACAAAATTATAAAAATACAAATCACCCCAGCCCACATCTGTAACTCTCGCAAATGCACACAGCCCTCTGACCGCACACTTCACAATGAAGTCGACCGTAAGCCATCTGAATAAAAAACAAAACAATACCTCACATAACATCGCCCTCACAATGGGCTAATTTAGTGCGCAATATTCCGAGTGGCTTTATTCATCAAAATACGGTAACACTCTTTCTACAGCGTCCCGTACTATCAGTAAATGCATTCTTAAGTATTTACCGTATTTCCTCGAATTACTTCCCGGGGGTTTATTTTTTCAGAGTGAAAATTTTGAGAGAAAAACGTGAAAAATGCAACAATGACCACCATTTATAAGTTTTTGCAGCCTTTTATAAGGATGTAGATGGTATAAACGATGTTCTAACGTAACACAGTAAGTGTTTTGAACGTCTGTTATGCATTTCCCGGACCATAAATTCATAGTGCCCATTTTGCGGGGGGGGGGGGGGGGTTTGAGGGGGGGGGGGGTATTTCGAGGAAATACGATACATATACACAGAGAATACATGCATCTAGCGTGAGCATGGAGCGGGTCACTGCTATATGCACAGCACTGCACTACGCTACCAAAAGCGGAAAGCCCGCGCTCTATGCCGAAGCGATGGCAAACAAAAATTGTAAAATTCAAAAACCTTTTGGATTTTCCAATTTTATGGAGCTTTTAAAAAATTTTTCGCCAATAGAAAAACGCTTAAAAGTAGTTGTTTTTTAATTGAAAGTTCAAAAATTAGCAGGCGTTTTCGAATTTTTACTTTTTCAGCATTTTTGGCCGAAAATGCTTATTATAAGATGCGGAAACACAATTCAAATTTTTTTCACATGGATCTATTTTTTAGCGGCCCCGGCAGAACAAAAATTGTGAAATTGTGTCTGCCAGCTGCCTGCGCTATGCGGTAGTAGCTTGGAAAGCCACAAACATAAGAATGTATCCAAAATTCCGCAGAAAAATTCGAAAATGCAACAATTAAGTGGAAAAAATTTGAAAATCAACAAAGAATTTTTTAAAATTCGAAAATTCGAAAGCAGTTTTTGAAAAAGTGTCGAAAAGTGATTTTAGTGGGTTTGCCATCGTTAGCCATATGCCCATGCATTCACAGATTCAAAACAGAATGCATTCACGATTTTGCCATGTCGGCGGCACTTCAATGGCTACCAAATGGAGGCAGGGGGCGAAAATTTATTGACCCGATTTTTCGGGTGATCAGTTTGTTTGTTTGGGGGGGGGGGGTTATGGGTAGGATGCTCTATCGAAATGCGCTATCGAAACTTTTAACTTCTGTCATTACTTTAGCATTAATTGTAAGTTACAACTTAAAAAAGTATATTTTCATTCATTGTTTTTCTTGCCTGTCCACTTGTCTGAACCTGGAATGTATACATTTAGTAATGTAAAACCAGTGCACTGGCGCCATTACATCAGTATTGTCAACTGACAGGCCACAAATGAAATTTAATTATAAAATTTCCGACTTCCAAAAAATCGGGAAATCCGATAAATGTCGGGATAATCTAATTTTGTCACAGCCAAACAAAATGGCAAATTCCATGGAATGTTAGATCCATATTAGCTGCCCATTGTGCTTTCGCTTGGGTCAAAATCCCTAATGGAAAAAGCGAAAAATATTTAGAGATTGGGTTTTTGTAAAAATGTGGACAAAATGTGGTGAAACTTTGAGTGTGTTTATTTTGACCGAAATATTTGTGGAAAATTAAACAAATTTTTCCTTGATAGAAAACGTTTACCTAGATAGAGTAAAATGCGTTTTACATACATAAACATAATTTATGGCATATTGTAACGAAAATCAGCGCTATGCCAACGAATAATTGAAGACCGTTTTATATTTTTATCAGGGGATTTTAAGAGAAAACGCCACGATAACGTTATTTTCTAAATACAACATTATTTCCAGCGCTCCACCTTTCACCTCTACAGCTGCAATTTGACACTTTTTGTAGAAATCATATGATGCATTGAAGTAAAACTATCACTTTCTTAAAGTGTTGCAAAATCGCCATGGTCCTTTTTGCGTCTTTCACTACGAGCATGAACAAAAAAGCTGCCTTGAGGCTTAATTCAGGTGCCAATTCCCTCAAGCGGAGAACAAAACCTTTCACTTCCCGTTTCTGATTTTACTTCTCATTTGACCTGTCACTTCTCATTTTACTTGTCACTTCTCATTTCACTTGTCACTTCTCGAACTTTTTTTCATTTCTCCACTTGCAGAACTGGCCCAGGATATTTTTCCATCACCAACTCCGTTCTGCACGTTTTACTTGACTCCCAAAGAAAGTGTAATTTAAATGGCTTAACTTTCAAGTTGCAGCACATCAATAAGGATAAAAGGGCACTTCATTCTAGGTTAGGTCTTTTTCCTACTACGGTATGTATTTATAGTTATTTACATAAATACCTAGATAATGCATGTAAAAACATCCTATATATCAGATAATTATAGTTTGGGGTTGGGGTACAGTACATATTTTCAATATTTCACTTGCAGCATACCTCCAATAGAAGGGCACCTTCAACAGAACGGCAGGTAAAACTTATGCTCGAAGAGCGCCAAAACACAAAAAAAATATACCTACCGTATTTCCTCGAAATACCCCCCGGGGGGTTTATTGTTTCAGAGTGAGAATTTTGAGGGGGGGTTAAACGAGGGGGGGGGGTATTTCGAGGGGGGGGGTTATTATTTCGCCAGAAATTTTTTGAAATCCCAGTACTAAAATGTCGTCTGAAACGTACGCAGACGTCGAAAAATGCAACAAAAATCGCCATTTATAAGACTTTAAAGACATTTATAAGTGTGTAGACGTACAAACACTGTTCTCACATAACAGAGTCATCGTTTTTAACGTGTGTTCCGCATTGCCCGGATGACAAACCGCAGCCTTTGTCATTTACGTGCTCTATACACTAAATTTGGGGGGGGGGGTATTTCGAGGGGGGGGGTTTATAAGTTCATAGTGTCCATTTTGAGGGGGGGTATTTCGAGGGGGGGGGGGGTATTTCGAGGAAATACGGTATATTGAAAAATGAATGGTGAGAACATTTTTTTAGAAAA
>OZ038457.1:1245708-1530781 GCA_964036195.1 Sphaerolaimus hirsutus
AAATAAAACGTGTAAGTAAAGTGAAAACTGTCAAATAGAATTAGGGAAGCAAAATTTTCAAAATGACAGAAAACTATGGTATAACATTAGAAATAGATAATCATTTTCTACTTTTAAAAGACTTTTTTTAAATTGGAATTTTTTCATGTCATTTGTTATAAATGAATATTTCACCAGACAATGATGTGGATTACACTGGAAAAGTAACGGATACATCTAAACTTTCACACTTAATGTACTGATGTACATCTTTTTGTACACTGTATTTAGTATTTAAAAGCATCGGATTATA
This sequence comes from Sphaerolaimus hirsutus, assembly GCA_964036195.1. NCBI lineage: Eukaryota > Metazoa > Nematoda > Chromadorea > Monhysterida > Sphaerolaimidae > Sphaerolaimus > Sphaerolaimus hirsutus. The sequence goes on from OZ038457.1 coordinate 1,246,001, forward strand.
ATAATAATGTGAATAAAAATTTTATGAATGTGACATTTCAAACAACCTATATACACTGGGGAATATAGCAAAGTTTTCAACTTCTAGAGTTACCTTCTCTTTACCACAAAAAAAAAACAGCAAGACAACTCTGAAATAATTTAATTACATTCTGAATGAACTTTTGCCCAGTATGAAAGGCCTACTGAATATGATAATTTTTACATTTTACAGTACAATTGCAAATGTTGGTGGATGAGAAGGCAATTTGCAAATAAAAAAAGATTCAAGTGTTTGAGAAATCTATTTTTTACATATTTACCTATCTTTTTGGTAAAGCTATGGTAAAACATTTTTAAGAATTACACCTTTTTAAAAATTCTTATCATTCTTAACAAATTTCAAAAAGCAATGAAGTAGAGATTTATTGAAATTGTATTTTTAGTTTTATAACTTGCAAAAGTGCAATTTGCAAAAAGGAACAAGGTTTTTCAACATTTGCCTTTTCTGGTACTCAATAAACAGTGAGAACAGAACAAGATCAAGGTACTTACACATGTCAAGTGGTGATTGTTTGTTGGCAAAAATGAGAGTTGTTCAAGAGTGAAGTTTAAGTCTCTTTTGTATATTTAGTGGCTGCATAGCACTGCATACAGTATAGATACTAAATATATGTATGCATTGCACAACATATTATTTCCTACCAGCCAAACAAGCAGAAATTTATTTAGTTCAAAAACAGTGGAAAGGCTAGTATAGATGCAAATTTCTAGCGTCCAAGTTCAATATTTTCAGTACATAAATTACTTATAAATACACAACAGACATACATGCCATACATAGAAGGTAGAAAAAGAAAATGCGTACATATTTAGGTATATCCTGTGATGTGGAAACGAATCGAATACATCTCAAAGTGTACTTCTGCATTAGTTGAATTATATTATATAATCCACATTCAGGCAGGCGGAAAGCATTTCTGTTCGTATGGTGTTGACAACCACAGAAAATACGGATAGAAGTGAAGAAATGAAAATTGGTTTGTGTACTGTGCTAAGAATGTTGAATGCCCAATTTCTGTGCCATTGCCACCTTCCCATGGGTCATGGCACGGCTGCACTGCCTTCAATATATCAGTTTTTCGATTTGGAACCGCCTTTCTTACAGCCACATATAGCGCTTGTGCAAGTTTACTTTGTAAACTGATTTTTCTGGAAACTGAATATTGAGTACGGTTTATTGGCATTGTACAAAATTGATTGGGATTTGTATGGTAAAAAGATCAGAAAATAAAATTGAAATTTTGTATTGATATTTTTTGTATAGATATTTATAAATTTTTTTTGTTGGGGAAATTTTTTGAGATAATTTCGAGATTTTTAGATCAAAATCACAAATTTGTTCAATGTTATGCAATATTGAAAGCATAACCTCTTTTTAAAACATTTCAAAAATTCCTTGTTTGTGTGCACTGAAATACAATCCATTTCAATTCCAAAAATGCATGAAATTTATCAGTTTCCAGAAAGTATCAGTTTCCAGAATAGACTTGCGCAGACACTTACTTGCTCACAGCCGCATAGACCTTGACTGAATATAGAGGGTGCTGTGTGTGATACAGATGGATGGATAGACAAATACACTCCACACAAGTAGGGGGTGGTTCACAAATTTCAATACATAGATGTATGGTAATTTTAGATGCATATATATCACTATTTTCCTTACTGTAATTTAAAAAATTACTATAACTAAAAAAAGCGTCCTGATCGAACAGAACACTATACAAAGAGTGTTACCGTAATTTGATGAATGAGCTCGTTAACAAATTATGCACCAATTTCTTTCACCCATAATCATAGCAATAAACTGTGATGATGAGACAAATTGAAATCTGGCCTTTTATTCACACAAAATATGGTTTTTAGATCCCATCACTACCAACCAAAAATTCAGTAGACGATATCCTTCACATTAAATTTTTCAGACCACAACTTGTGAACCAACCTGCAAAAATAGCCAGTAATCACAGGGTAGTGGCTCAGGGAAAAGACATTCATCAATCATACTGGGAAGTCTGTGCTTCCATATATCCCCCGTGTTTGTGGGGGGATTTTGACTGGGGGATTAGAGATAGTGGGAAACTGTAGAAATTGGCTTAGAGTTTCGTTGTGAAGATCTAGATCTATTCCATTGTGTTTTGGGCTTGAGTTTAGGGGGAGTTATTTTTTTTAAGAAGCATACATCAATGAGGCATACATCATGCTTAGATACAAAAAAATATATTGATATAAGTGTACCTAATCTACCTAAATAACACTTTTTCAGTTGATTATTCAGTTATAATATTGTATATTTCACTGTAAAGTGTGTTGAGGTAGTTAGCAGACTGAAAATCGTGCACTCATGGCGCGAATTGCAATAACTTGAGTTTGTACATGACATTGACATTTTGAAATTTTGACAATTTAAATGGTATTTTAATTTCGGATTTCAATTACAAATATATCATGTTACTGACGCAGCTGACACTGTGCGTGTCTCTGAATACGTGTAATTGTGCAAATATGTGCTGCTTGCATGATGTACCGTATTTGCTTGATTAATCCCCCCTTGAAAAATTCCCCCCTGTAAGACGAGTGGGGAAAAATAAATCCCCCTTGAATAATTCCCCCCTTACCTGAAGCATATGATCAATTTGTTATGTCCAATTTGAACAAAAATGGCATGTACTTGTGCTTGTGTTAATATAGCATATTTTGTGTTGATAACAACTAGGGTGTCAAATTTCCGTTTCCGTTTTCCGTTTCCGCCTTTCCGCAGGAAAATTTTTTACCTTTCCGTTTTCCGTTTTCCGGCAGCCGAAAAAAATTTTCCTTTCCGTTCTCCGTTTTCCGGCAGCCGAAAAAATTTTACCTTTCCGTTTTCCGTTTTCCGGCAGCTGAAAATTTTTTACCTTTCCGTTTCCGTTTTTCCGGCCCATTTTTCCGTTTTCCGGCTGAAAAAATTTTACCTTTCCGTTTCCATTTTACCAGGCCATTTTTCCATTTTCTGGCTCGATTTTCAGTTTTCTGGCATTTTTCCATTGTTTTTCCAATCTGTATTTATCTTCAATTGGCTCATCCCATTGTGTTGTTTTTGTCTCTTGGAGCAGCATTGACAACTGGAATTTCAGGGTCAGTGAAACAGGTGCTGTGAACCCAATTGGGTCATATGCTGACGCCAATAATTTATTCAAGTTTTGTCTGGTTGGTGTTGTGATGCTGTCAATTTGCAATTTTGGTGTTGATATTGCCAGCATGTCCGTTTGGTGATTTTATTTCATGCCCATTACTGCAACAATTTTATTCACCTTTGGACTCCTGTTGTTTTCTGCTATTTCATTCATGACTGATCTGGAGTTTGATAGCCATTCCCTCATGTTCATAGTACATTGGTTAAATAAAGCTTTGACTTTGTAATATAGTTCTAAAGCTTCAACTTCATTTGTGACACTCATGATGAAGTTATCGACATAAATGTTGTTTATTATCATTGCCAACTGGTTTTGTTCCCCTTCATTTTCTTCATATTCATTCATGTTGTTTATTGTCACATTTAAATGGTATTTTATGACTGCTCCCAAAATTGCTAGGCTGCAGACAAGTCCAAACAGTACGCGTTTAAAATGAAGTACTATTAAGTTATTTTCAGTTACTGGTTTTGAGGCATCTTTCAGCCAGAAAAATTGTGTGTAGTCTCTAGCTTGGTCATGCAATTCTATTTGCAAAAATGCCTTTTCAATATCGGCAATTAATGCTAGATTGCCTGCCCTGAACCTCAGAAGTAGGCCCAGTGCTAATGGTGTTGTAATTGGTCCTCTAAAAAGGCACTCGTTGAAACTGGGCTTACCTGCCGACCCGTCGTACACGATTCTGCATGATGTTGATTTGCCCGGCGTAATTACTGGCTGGTGTGGCAGGTAATGAATGGTTGTCACAGATCTCAATTATTCCCTTTTCTAGTTGGTAGTCCAAAACTTTCCCATATTGTTCGAATAAGTTTGGATCTTTGTTGAATCTTCTTATCAGTGATTTAAACTGCGCCAAGGCTTCTGCTTTTCCCATGGGCAGGTCACTGATACTCTCTTTATACAGCCAGTCAATATAGTTTTGTTTGTTGTTGTCGTTGAATTTTATGCTATTTATTATCATCTCCTCTGCAATGTCGTCATCAATTGCATAGGGGTCATCAGTGATTCCCACTGCTTCTAGACTATGGCTACTTTTTGATGATTTTTTGTTGGTTCAGTTAAGCTTGAACTACAAGTGAAGTTACAGGCATGATCCATAGTTGCAGAATGTACAGCTACCACAATCAAAGCCAAACAGGCAAACCTGCATGCAGGTTTTCCTTCTGCAAATTTGTCTATTACCGTGCTAATTTCACTTTATTTTTTTCCGTTTCCGTGAAAATTTTGCTTTCCGTTTTCCGTTTTCCGGCATTTCATTTTTCCGTATTCCGTTTTCCGGCTGACAATTTTTTTTTACCTTTCCGTTTTCCGTTTTCCGCTGAGTGAAATTTTTTTACCTTTCCGTTTTCCGTTTTCCGGCAGAGATTTTTTTTTTACCTTTCCGTTTTCCGTTTTCCGTAAAGTGAAAAAATTTTACCTTTCCGTTTTCCGTTTTCCGTAAAAAAAAATTTTTGACACCCTAATAACAACATGCTTGAAAATTCTGACGAAAAAATAATTCCCCATGTGTATATGCGCTATTGAACTCACACCTGAGAATGAAATCTACGTCTGAAAAAGAGCTCTAAAATCTGAATTTTATTTATTTTTTTGTCAGATTACATTGCTTTTACTACCGATGCACTTGGCGCAATATTTATCACGTAGCCTGATTCATCAAAATATGGTAACATTGGTTATACGGCTTGCGGTCCGTTCAGTCAGTATTAAAGATGGCAAACATTCGGATGAAAAAATAATGAAATATTTCTAATATTTTTTTCTAATTTTTTTATTATTTCGAGCTATTCATAGTATTTTTTGTAATATAAAATTTTTGAAACAGTTCGGTAGATCATTTTCCACTAGATCCACCATTTGTGTGTTTCTGATCATTGAAAAAAATCTGATATTTTTGACCCAGCCAGCATTAAATCATTCGCTTTTTTCCGCTACCAAGGAATCCATAGCAGTGCAAAATTGACTAGCTAAAAATCTACATTGTGTATCACTAACATACATGCATTTTCAACAAAAATACCGCAGAAAAATTCTAAAATAAAACAGTTTTCAAATTAAACTTTTTTCCAAAAAATCGCTATTTCAGATTAAAAAAATATTCAAATTTCAATTTGCCATCACTGTTTATTCCAGTGTATGCATCAATGCATGTAAAGATGTAGGTCACATGGTTCTGTGTGCATGCAAACACAGCAGTGAATAATGATGAACAAAATTGTGTGCAAGTAATTGGGTGGGCTTCAAGCAAGCTGCTTCCCACGCCGGGTATATACCTAGCTGAATTTTCTAGTCGCAATGGCAAAAAAAAATTGAAAATTTCAAAATGTTTAATTTTTTGTGGTCAGGTGAAAGAGAACTTCAAATTCTTCAGGTGAACTTTCAAATTGATCCCCTTTGCAAAAACGAAATGAGAAATTAAAAAACTATTTTTGAATTTTTGTGGGGTTTTTTGTTGAAAATGCATGGATGAGAATATTCATAACAGAAGATGAAAGAATGATAATTTCACTCAAAATCTGTTTGTTCGATTGAAGCCCTCCCAAAACCGCAAAATATATTCAAAATGGTTCAAAAAATTCAAAAAACTTTAGGAAAACTCAATTCACTGTATTATCTCGAAATAACCCCTTGAATTACCCCCCCTCGAAATACCCCCTGGTCTGACCGAGCTGAGGAAAAATATCCCCCCGCGCGAAATGTACATAATGTATTTTTGCCGTTTACATCCCAGCTACACCCCCTTGAAATACCCCCCTCAAAATTTCCTCTCTGGGGTATTTCGAGGAAGTAGGGTAGAACGAAAAACCCTAATTTAAACACTTTCCACAGACTTTGCGACCCAAGCACCATGACATGCAATACATGCATCTGTTTCATTTCCAGAGCTGGCTTCCGTACGGATAAACACACATAAAATGGAAAGGGAACACGATTTTATTGCCCTTCTGAAGATGTCACATGGCATATTTTACATATATTTGTGTTACAATATATTTATACATACCGTACCTCGAATTATTCCCCCCTTGAATTAATCCCCCCTTTTACATTTTACATGACTTTGACACTTCATGACATTGTACATTTACATGGCATTTTACATGGTCTGGGGGTGGCACAGCATACCAGGGGCATCCCAGATCCTGAAAATGAGAGAAAATCGACAAATGTCATGTAACGTGCGAAAGGCTCATTAATAAAACGTTTATCCTAATTTATTTCCCATTTACATGACATTTTGCGGGGTCTGAGTATGTGGTTTGTACTGTGTCCCCCATATAAAATTGTCAGTTCTCTGAGTGTACCTGTGAAAGTGTGAAGTCTATTTTCAGAACTTTTTGTGTGCACCTTTCAATTTTCATAATCTATTTAACTTTAATATGTTACAAAAATATTTTTAGATGGGTAGCTATGCATTCGCATTTACATTTTTAGACATTTTTCAATCATCACAACTGTCCCTGTGGCCTGTATCCTGCCTTCAGAGCAAAAAAAAGAAGCAAAAAATGACACACTGCCTCAACATGTTAAGTATTTAGGTAGTCATATATGCCTCAAAAGCATTTTTATATTTTTTATAAAATAGCAACTTTTTATATTTTATCAATGATAAAACTAGCAATAAATTACCTATTGACTGCTACCAGATTAAAAATCACTGAATCAAATGTTACCACCACTATAACCACAAAAATCTGATAGAAACTCACAGTAAACAAAACAAACGCCATCTAAATGAGACTGTCCAAAAACCCAGTAAAAACGGATTACAATAGCTTTATAAATACCAAATTACCTCGAATTACCCCCCGTTGAATTAACCCCCTCCATCGAATTAACCCCTCTCAAAATGGGCTGGGGAAATAATAACCCCCCCCCCCTCGAAATACCCCCCCCCCTTCGGAATGATGTACGTCATGTACATAATAAATAGGTACGTCATGTATGCAATGTACATGATGAATATTACTGTTAATTTGCATTGCAGCTACACATAGACTCGTTTGTGTAGCTATCTACGTTTTTATGTCCAAATATATCCTGTTTGGACACATTTATTACCTGTTTTGGGTATGCAAATGCCTACTATTTACTACGATCCTTACAGAAAATTTCTGACGAAAGTATAAAAAAACCCCTCGAATTAACCCCCCCTCAAATTTTGCTGGCGAAATAATAAACCCCCATGGGGGTATTTCGAGGTAATACGGTAGATGGTTACTACGCTGAAGTGTCAGGCTGGTGCGCATTCCACAACTGTTCAAGTGACAAGAAAAGTGGTAAGTGGAGAAAAAGTGAAAGTAGAACGAAAGTGGCGTGACAAATTTCAACATGTACGGCGGCAAACTAACTTGTGATCAAAAATATGATGGCAGTGGTACTGCACTCAATGGTTTTAATACTGCCAGTAAACTCATAAATGGGCTTTGAACGCATTTTAGTTGACTTCTGTTAAAAAAGTAAACATGTGTGTGCGGCAAAATATGTCACTTAAAACACCACTTACACCTCAACTTACCACTTACCACTTACCCTGTCACTTGACCACTACCGCCCAAATAGACCCCATTTAAGCGGCGCACGCCATCAATACATTCACTCCACAAAGAGCGCAATTTCATGACTTCAGCCAGAGACATTGCCCAGTCAAAGTCACGCTTGGCGTCATTCCCCAAGGGGGGGGGGGGATTGAAATCGGACGTCGGCTGACTGCAATTGATGCAGCGCAGTTTGGAAATGATGGCACCAGCGTTGGGAATGGTGCCAGGGCCATGGCATGGCGTTGGGGATGGCGCTATGAATGAATGTCAGTGGAATGAAGTTTGCCATATACTATGCCATGAATTTTCTATATCACATTTCTCTGCTATACACATCTGTTAATGCATAAATATTTACTTTTATTCAAACAGTACGCATACTCGAGTAACGAGAAATTTGGTGCACAATTTTTCACGTGACTTTATTCATTCAAATACGGCAGCACTTGTTGTTGTATAGCGTATACCGTATTACCTCGAAATACCCCCAGGGGGTTTATTATTTCGCCAGCAAAATTTGAGGGGGGATAATTCGAGGGGGTGGGTCTATTATTTCGCCAGAAATTTTCGGAAATTCCCCATACTCGGACGTAGAAAAATCGAACAATTACATAGATGTATATGTCTTTATAGGTATATATAACTGTATATACACATAAACCCTTCCCTAACGTCACTCAATCTTCAGTTTTAACGTGTGTTCTCCAGTGTACAGATCACAAACTGCGGTATTTGTCATGTACGTTCTCTTTACACTCAATGTTAGGGGGGGTATTTCGAGGGGGGGGGTTATTATTTCCTCAGCCGAATTTTAGGGGGGTATTTCGAGGGGGGGGGGTTAATTCAAGGGGGGGGTAATTCGAGGTAATACGGTAGTTTGATCAGTTTGTGGCACATATACACCAAGTAATTTTACAGATACAGGCACAGATACACCAAACACCTAGCGCCAATTCCACAAGTTGTCAACGGGAAGAAAAGTGGCAAGTGAAAATGAACATTAAGTGGTTACCCAAGTAACATAACAAATGTTTTTCTAACGATATCATTTGTTTTTCACAGCGGATTATAAGTTTTCTACAGTCGGTGGACTGCAAAGTGTCTTTGTCGATAACGCGCGAGCAAGATAATTACTTATGCACACACTTTCACCAAAAAATAAATAAAAATATTTTAAAAGTTAAAAGACAAAGTCAAGTGCGGTGCCTTAAATAAGTCAACCATCATAGGTTTCTGCGTGAAATTTTTTTTCTTTTATGGAACAATTTATTTTATAAAATTGATGACGTCATGATGCATTGTTTCTTTCAGAAAAAAGCATAGTTTGCGGTCGGTCGATATAGTCACTTAGCTTATCACTAACAACTGTCAATTTTTACTTGTGTCACTTGACTTGTCAACTTGTGGAATTGGGACATGCATCCAAATCAATATTAGAAAAACACGGCGCTATTCCATTTTCCTTGACAGTAAATAAGAAATGGCACAAGGATAGATCTAGAAAGGATACATAGATGAATACAAAGGAAGTCACTGTGGAAGTGCCATTTCTGGTGTTTAAGTGCTGCACCATTTGAGTTTCTGTTATCTATGCAAAACATGTTTTGTTTTGGGTCTATTTTAGCGGCATTTATTCATGCAGATGGCATTTTAGTTACTTAATAAATAATGAAAACTATCAGTGATACGAATTCATTCAAAATAGTATAATTAAATATTAACATTTGATAACGTAAAAATACATAAATGGGTTACAAAAGCAAAACAAGTAAAGTCGGCGGACATTTCACCCTACAAAATCGGAGAGTTAGAATTCGCTCGTGAAAAGAGCGAACAACGAAACTTGTGTCCCACGCGGACGCTAGAAATTGAAAAAGAAAATCATATTAAAATAAAAATGGACATTTCGCCGCGTGCGTGCGTGCCACGATCTAGTTATCTACATTTTCAACGTTGCTCGTTCAAAGCGAAAGAATTTGACCGTTCAAACTATCGTTTTTGTTTTTATTTTATTTTTTCACTCGTTGGCTCTGTTCCAACAGGAGAGAACTTCGCAGCCGACCAAAATTTCGAAATCCGCTATAAAGATGAATAAAATAGGCTCACAATAGCTATATAACCATGTATATAAACAAAAATAGCGATTATGAAGTTGGAAATTGGCAAAGAGAAACAAATTTTAACGATTTTTAGCTAACTTTGCGTTTTCACTCTCATTTGTATAATACGCAACTGGTAAGTGGGACAAGGGCCAAGTTTTCATACGTGACCCGATCTATTCCAATGGTTAAAATATTGCGTCACAATACCTAATGCCGTCATGCACTCTCCACTGGAGAGATTGACGCAAATGTTTGTAGGGCGATACGTCTGCCGACTTTATTATTTGTAGGTTATTCGGTTACAATGCCTAAAAACACCTTCAGCATCACATGTTTTTGTGTTCTCCACTGATAAGAATAGTACTTTACCTATACTTTTTTACTATATTCATAAAAAAAACACCTAAAAACAGTTGTCAAGGAATCAAAAGTCATTTCAGAGTGCTTCTAAAAATTTGCGGTATAAATCATGTTTGTGCCAAGTTGAATCATTTTGGATGAAAATAGAAAAAATACCGAATGTGAAGGTATAGGTACAATACTTTATATAGTAACAATGGCAGCATAAAAGCCTCACATGAGTAATTTTAGAACGGCATGCTGAAATGCAAAACGTTCTCTGTGACTCTCTGTGTGGCTCTAAAAGCAATTAATAGGGTTGGAAAATTGTGGTTGTGCGTTGAAATGCCCTGAGTTTATTTTTGGGAAAACAACAACTTTGCATGGAGATTTCCTGACACACCACAACTAAAGTGCATGTGAAGTGAACTGATGTGGTCTGAAGTACCCCCTGTGATCACACTTCAGAGCCTGATCACACTTAATCATCATCTACTTCATGGCCCATGATCACATGGCCTTCAGAGCCTGATCACGCCTGATAACTTGTGACATTCACTTTACAGACACTTCACAGACACTTCACAGACACTTCACAGACACTTCAAAGACACTTCAAAGACACTTGACAAATTTCATTACTAAATTCTATTTATTTGAAGTGCTTGGAATTTTGTGAAGTGTGTTATGAAGAAAATATCTGCATGAAGCCACTTGGGTAGTGAATCGATTCTGTAAAAATTGTTTAAAATAGTAAATGGCTTAACACCTACTTTAAAAAAACATTTTGAAAAACTAGAGCTTGGTGCTACTGCAGGGCTCTGCCTGTGTCATAGATATGCGAGATTACATGTGCTTGGGGTTTGCATATGGAATATTGGAGGCTTCAGACTCAGAGGTCATGCTGTATACCCCCTTTTTGAATTTCACTGTACATGATGAAAAGAATGAAATCTGGCAGATTTTATTTGGATTGAAATCTACACACACACAAAGAAAACAATTTCAAAATTCTTCTAAACAAGCACATGAACCTATTTAACTTACAGCTATCAGTTATTTTCCAGTTGACCGAAATAAATTGACAAAAAGTTGACCACCAAACCACAATGTGAGGGAGGGAGCTAAACACATCCAGTGTTAACAATCCTAATGCTTACTACACTCACATTCTTCTCAGTCACAACATGCAGATAAATGTTTTCATGCAAATGCATGTCCTATGTTTTAGAGGCATGTATTGATGTAAGCGAGACATGGCACATTTTAGTCTTAGCCCAGCTATTAAATGGAACTGGGGATAAGTATAATAGGGACAAAAAGTGGTGACTGGTGAGTGATAAGTAAAATTGTCTGTGATCGTCAAGTAAGTGATTAGTCAATTTTATGCATAATTACAACTGACTGAGTAAACGTTAAGCCAAATTGGAAACTTTAAGCGAAATTTCAACTTGAATTGTCACTTATCACTTTACTTGTCACATACAGCTTCTAGAATTGACACCTGGGCCAAAGAATGTTACTTCAGCTTGAATGAGAGCTACATAGTCTACAAACATAAATACTCCATGGCAATTGTGTATTATTGATTTCTGAAGATACACTAGCTACATGTCATCTGCGCGGTCTGGATTTACTGAGATAGCCTTTTGAAAGCCAATAACTGTAGCAATTTTTTATCAAATAATTAAAATTTTACATTGTAAAGCTTTAATTAGCACTTTCTCTTATACTCTAAAGACATCTAGTCACATTTAAGATATTTAAATTTATATTTTTTCAACTTAAAATAGTATCTATCATCTGGTCAGATTTCTTCTAACCAGACATCCTAATTATGGACAATCTTCAATCAAAATTGAGAATTATAACATAATGGCAATTAGACAACAATTTTTGGTAAATGATGCTATTCCGTAAAAGAAAAATGCTGTCTCAATAGATTTCAATCAGTTGTATTTATGATTTAAATAGAAAGTTTTTCTATGGAAAAAAAGTTTCTTCCAGCCTTAAAACTAGATATTTGTCATTTTATAAGCACACATCTGCATATGCTCAGACTTTTTTAATAAACACACTGCCACTTAAACCGAATATTTAGCTAAATCTGGTAACTTTTAAGTTCACATTGAGCCAATTTTATGCATAAATATGCAAACACCGAATAAAAATGTAAAAGTTATGCAAAAGTTTCTAGTTGGAAAATCATGAAGGTGGTGAGATTTACATAATAAATAAATATATTGTCGGTTCATCCGCACTTCCATGTACATTTTGTGCATTTTCACAGCTCAATTAGCGTCAGTGGAAAGTAAATTGTCCGACGTGACTTGTGGCGGGCAGAAATCGTCAATTTCTACAATACGGTGGTTATGCACAGTAAGAGAGGGTGTATGGATGCGTGGTGACGCATCGTGATCATATTCGCTTCACAATCATTTGCGTGAAGGCACTTGAAAATTGCACCGATGCTGCATTCTAGGTATACATCGGTGATATGTGTGCAAGCACCAGCATTCAGAAGCATTTGCACAACATTAGAACTCACTTACTCTGAAAACATAGAACTCACTTATTCAGAAAATCTATTAGAAAAACATGAAAACACACAGACAACCAACTGAGTTCACTTAACTTTAATATGTGGTGACCCAGACACTATCCACTAAATGTACTAGAAATATATAAATAACAAAATACTTGAAAATCAACTCACAAAAAAGAAAAGAAAAAAATAGAAAGTGAAAGAGAAAAAACCTTGAAACAAATGAACAGCATGCTTCAGAAACTTGACATGTACTGAAAACATGACACATTTTGATGTGGTGCCACTTTTTTTCTTAGAATTGAACAAGTGCCAAGAGTCGCAGTTAGTGGTGCAAAAAGTTACAAATGGTAAGTTAGGTGACAATTGAACATCAACAGAGACAGATACTTTTACAAACATATCCTTCATGCCACTTGAAACATCACATACAACTCAACACTTATCATGTCACTTAACCACCAGCCAAATTGACCCCCGACCATAGCTGGAATCGAGGGTGGCATTTTGGGGTGGGGGGGTCCACCTGACTTTCGTGTCATCCCATGCTGTTGTACGTCATTGTATGATATTGATACTGTTTGAGTATGTTGGGGTTTGGGGTCGGGGCTATGTGTAAAATTTTTTGTTTCCTTGAATAATCCCCCAGTCCCGAGATAAAGGGGGTCTATAAAAACATGGTCATTTTCCATGGCGGATCCTGCTGATTGACTGTAAAGCTTGATAACTCAGCCATTTCTGGGCTGATTTGGATCGTTCAAAACTTAAAATAAGCCAAACAACATGCAGATTCCATTTGTGATGTCGCATTAGTGATGTCTAAATTCCTTATGCCGATTCATCCCGGTTTTTAAACGCAAAAAATAAATTTTTCTGAACATGCTATCGTATACTTTAGACCACGAGAAGTCATATACCAAAAGAGTGAGTTTGATATCTCTTTCCAATCAAAAGTTACAGCACATCAAACTTTCGCCTTCCATCCACATAAATAACTGCATGAGGAATGATGTGTGCAACTTCAAAACTTTATATATTGGGCGTTTTTCAGTCGATTCTCACCGATGAACACTTAAAATGATCACAATAACCTGGAGATTCTATTGTGATGCTCAGATTACCTATACGCATTTTCGTAATGATAATTTTATACAAGAGTTTGCATTATTTTATTGTATTGAAAATCTAATTCAATATACAGATGATGTGAGCATCGCACGGGAATCTCCAGGTTATTGTGATCATTTTAAGTGTTCATCGGTGCAAATTGGTTGAGAAACGGTTGAGATATGGAGTTTTGAAGTTGCACACATTTATTTGCTGTTATTTATTTATTTATTTGTTTATTTATTTGCACACACATGCTGTTATTTATGTGGATGGGAGGCGAAAGTTTGAAGTGCTGTAACTTTTGATTGGAGAGAGATATCGAACTCATTCTTTTGTTATATGACTTCTCGTGGTCTATAGTATATGGTAGCATGTTGATAAAAATTTATTTTTCGCGTTTAAAAACCGGGTCAAATCGGCATAAGTAATTTAGACATCACTAATGCGACATCAAAAATGGAATCTGCATGTTGTTCCGATCATTTTAAGTTTTGAACGATCCAAATCAGCCCAGAAATGGCTGAGTCATTAAGCTTCAAAATCAATCAGCAGGATCATCCATGCAAAATGACCATGTTTTTATAGACCCCCCTTATCTCGGGACTGAGGTATTATTCGAGGAAACAAAAAATGTTACACATAGCCCCGACCCCAAACCCCAAAATATGCAAACGGCATCAAAATCGGCTGACGTACAACAGTATGGGATGACACGAAAGTCTGGTGGACCCCCCCACCTAGGGATGGAAAAAAGTGCTTTTTTAACGGCCCTGCTTTTTTTTAAAAAGCGCTTTTTTTAAAAAAAACGCGCTTTTTTTGCTTTTTTTCAAAAAATGTTGAGACATTCCCTAAAAACCTCCCAAATATGGTTCTGTATCAATATATACAGGTATATCAGACAGGTGGCAGTACTTGTGATGATATATAGCCATATAATGGCTGTGTAGTCATTGGATAACATGATCAGTTGTGATTTCTGCCAAAAAAATTACTTTTTATGTTGACTCATTATGTGTATCGCAGTTTGTTAATGTTTCATGACTTCGAATGAAGTTAGGTATGAAATAGTGCTTATAAATAAGGCTATAAGAGAAGGCTAATACATTGAGACTAATGTTCCCCACTGTTGAAGTATTTAGGAGCACATTGGCTGAATATTCTATACTACACTAACATATCACAACTTATTTTTACATGATAGCATGCAGGGATAGAAGCAATGACACTAAAAATGCCACAAAACCAATGAAAACAGCCACCAATGGTAATTTGCATGTGAAATTTTGCGCTTGCGCACAAAAAAATAGCAAAATACCTAGTGCATAAGTACAAAAAAGCGGCGTTTTTTTAAAAAAAAGCGCTTAAAAAAAGCGCTTGCCATCCCTACCCCCACCCCAAAATGCCAGCCTCGATTCCAGCTATGCCCCCGACACAAGTCATGTCACCAACCATACCGCTACTACAGCGGTTGATCGGAAGTGCGGCGCGCGTGCTCTCTGAAAATACCCAGTCTCAAATAAAATGCACACCGCCGCCTTCAAACCAGCACACTGGGTGGGCATCACGCTATGCATTTTCTAAAGGAAACACTGCAGCATGACGTCATCGTTGATAAAATCTAAATTGGTTTAAAAAAATAAAAGAAAAAACGTTTTTGAAAAAGACATTCGCCGCTTGCAAGCGACTCTGCCTTATCACTTTTAAACATCTTTTTTTTATGTGAAAATGTGTTCAATGTGCATAAGTATCCTGCCCGCGCGTTATCGCCCAAGACATAAGTACTTTTGGACGCATACTTAGCGGTCCACCAAGTGAACAGTAGCGCTACTTTACTTGAGCACAGCGAACTGAAATATCGGCTTTTGAGTACGCGAGTTTGGCGGGTGCGCGCGGGACGGGCCAAAGTGATGGTTCTGGGCCGGCCGCCTGTTGAAGAACGCAATTCATGAATACAAGAGTGGCGTTGCGCTGCACCGCCGGAAAAGGTACATTTCGGGCGTGAAATATATTTTAGCGGCACCAATCGTATATTTATTCATATTTTCTCCAGGTACCTAGATTTACTCATTTTTGCTTTTTGGGGTATTTCCTGAGATTATATTTAAATAGTAATATATTTTTTTCAAAATCACCCATTATTTCAATGTTAATCAATTATTAAATGCTACTTACTTTTTTCTGTGCAATTTATTATTGCAAAAAAACCACCCAAAAAGTGCTAATGTCATCATAAAATGCGCCGCATAGAATGCACCATAGAAAGTGGGCACTGATCCAAACAAACGCCGCACAATTTGGATTCGCTTTAAAAGATTGGAATGACACTGGGCGTGGGCACACTATTTTACTCACAGCAGTAAACTCAATTTGTGTGTTCATAAATCACCTTTGAACTCGGTGAGTTTACCAGGATGAGGTATCTGTCAACTACAGTTCACAAAGATTTAAAATAAATAACTCATTGTGGTAAACTTAAATACGTTCAAAGCTGATGTATGTAAGGGCACCCAATTTTGGTATATTTCTGTTAGAAAACTAGTGTGCGCGGCAACAACACAGTCACTACAATTCCTACCGAAAAACATGAATATCTCAAAGTGTTAGACACACTCGTTACGGTCATTCTCCGGCAACGCGTAGCAGCGCAGCTTACTGCGTGGATGCGATCTCTTGTTCATGCATAGAGCAGCGCCGCTCTGGTGACTGCGCGCCGCCGCCCACCCAGGGCCAGCGGTGGGAAATGGGGATTAAAAAAATTTGTCAATTTTTTCAAATTTTTTTAGAAAAAAATAGATCTGATCAGTTCAAAAAAAATCAGCATAATTTTGAGTCAGCTGATTTTTACAAAAATCATTTCAACAAGCCCTATGAGCCTCACAACTGAAAAAGAAGTATAAAAAATTAAAAATATAATTTTTCAATGTGCACTTTCCCACCCCCCCTTTTAATATCGATCGACGGGGGGCAGCAAGCGAAGTGGTTGTGCAGTGCTATGCGCTGTTGCAGTGCTCTGCAGCAAAGGGCAGATGTGTGGCTTGGGGGGGGGGGGTTAGGGCGTAGAACTCAAAGTGAACTTAAATGTTGCGCCAGCTGCATTCATGTTGGAGCTGAATTAGCAATGTCTCACTCAACAAAAGCAAAATATGCTGATTAACTACAGCCCAATTAAAAATTTTCGACTGCAATTTACCAATGTACCTAAAATACCTTGATACCTACCTCTCCTTGAGAACAAAATTATAAAAATTCAAATCACCCCACCCCACATCTGTAACTCTCGCAAATGCACACACAACTCTCTGACCGCACACTTCACAATGAAGTCGACCGTAAGCCATCTGAATAAAAAACAACAATTTCTTAATTTTTCTCCTCACATAACATCGCCCTCACAATGGGTCAATTTAGTGCGCAATATTCCGAGTGCCTTTATTCATTAAAATACGGTAACACTCTTTTTACAGCGTCCCGTACTATCAGTAAATACATACTTAAGTATATACCGTATTTCCTCGAATTACTACCCGGGGGTTTATTTTTTCAGAGTGACAATTTTGAGAGAAAAACGTGAAAATAATAACCGTAACCATAACCGCAACAATAACCACAATTTATTAGTTTTTGCAGCCTTATATAAGGATGTAGATGGTATAAACGATGTTCTAACGTAACACAGAAAGTGTTTTGAACGTCTGTTATGCATTTCCCGGACCACAAATTCATAGTGCCCATTTTGCGGGGGGGGGTATTTCGAGGAAATACGGTACATATACACAGAGAATACATGCATCTAGCGTGAGCATGGAGCGGGCCACTGCTATATGCGCAGCATAGCGCTGCGCTACCAAAAGCGGAAAGCCCGCGCTCTATGCCGAAGCGATGGCAAACAAAAATTGTAAAATTCAAAAAACTTTTCGGATTTTCCAATTTTTTGGAGCTTTTAAATTTTTATTTCGCCAATAGAAAAACGCTTAAAATTAGTTATTTTTTATTGAAAGTTCTAAAATTAGCGAGCGTTTTCGAATTTTTACTTTTTCAGTATTTTTGGCCGAAAATGCTTATTATAAGATGCGGAAACACAATTCAAGATTTTTTCACATGGATCTATTTTGTAGCGGCCCCGGCAGAACAAAAATTGTGAAATTGTGTCTGCCTGCGCTATGCGGTAGTAGCTTGGAAAGCCACAAACATAAGAACGTATTCAAAATTCCGGAGAAAAATTCGAAAATGCAACAGTTAAGTGAAAAAGTGTGAAAATTAAAAAAGAATTTTTTTTAAATTTGAAAATTCGAAAGCAGTTTTTGAAAAAGTGTCGAAAAGTGATTTTAGAGGGTTTGCCATCGTTAGCCATATGCCCATGCATTCACAGATTCAAAACAGAATGCATTCGCGATTTTGCCATGTCGGCGGCACTTCAATGGCTACAAATGGAGGCAGGGGGTGAAAATTTATTGACCCGATTTTTCGGGTGATCAGTTTGTTTGTTTGGGGGGGGGGGGGGGGTTATGGGTAGGATGCTCTATCGAAATGCGCTATCGGAACATTTAACTTCAGACATTTACTTTAGCATTAATTATAAGTGACACCTTAAAAAAGTATATTTTCATTCATTGTTTTTCTTGCCTGTCCACTTGTCTGAACCTGGAATGTGCATAGGTATACATTTAGTAATGTAAAATCAGTGCACTGGCGCCATTCCATCAGTATTGTCAACTGACAGGACACAAATAAAATTTAATAACATAATTTCCGACTTGCAAAAAATCGGGAAGCCCGAAAAATGCCGGGATAATCTAATTTTGTCACAGCCAAACAAAATGGCAAATTCCATGGAATGTTAGATCCATATTAGCTGCCCATTGTGTCGAAATACCAGCGCTTTGAGGTTTGCTTTGTGATTTCGCTTGGGTCAAAATCCCTAATGGAAAAAGCGAAAAATATTTAGAGATTGGGTTTTTGTAAAAACGTGGACAAAATGTGGTGAAACTTTGAGTGTGTTTATTTTTACCGAAATTTTTGGGGAAAATTAAACCAAATGTTTCCTTGATAGAAAACGTTTACCCAGATAGAGTAAAATGCGTTTTACATACATAAATATATTGCATATTGTAACGAAAATCAGCGCTATGCCAACGAATGATTGAAGACCGTTTTATATTTTTATCAGGGGATTTCAAGAGAAAACGCTACGATAACGTTATTTTCTACAACATTATTTCCAGCCCTCCACCTTTCACCTCTACAACTGCAATTTGACACTTTTTGTAGAAATCATATGATGCATTGAAGTAAAACTATCACTTCCTCAAAGTGTTGCAAAATCGCCATGGTCATGTTTTTGCGTCTTTCACTATGAGCGTTTAAAACAAAAAAGCTGCCTTGAGGCTTAATTCAGGTGCCAATTCCCTCAAGCGGAGAACAAAACCTTTCACTTCCCATTTCTGATTTTACTTCTCATTTGACCTGTCACTTCTCATTTTACTTGTCACTTCTCGAACGTTTTTCATTTCTCCACTTGCGGAACTGGCCCAGGATATTTTTCCATCGCCAACTCCGTTCTGCACGTTTTACTTGACTCCCAAAGAGAGTGTAATTTAAATGGCTTAACTTTCAAGTTGCAGCACATCAATAAGGATAAAAAGGCACTTCATTCTAGGTTAGGTCTTTCTCCTTCGGTATGTATTTACTGTATTTCTTCTAATAGAACGGCGCCGTTCTATTTTTTCGTCAACTTTTTTACCTGCCGTTCTATCGGAGGTGCCGTTCTATTGGAGGCTGCCGTTCTATTTAATTCATCAAAAATTGTCACACAATTTTCATTTGAACATACCTAGTATTTTGAGTGAGAGATGAGCGATATCAGATCATCAATTCAAACAAAACCAAATGTGAAAACAACCCCTTAATCATATAGTTCTTAACGCCCCGTATATTCTAACTACTAATGTGTTACATATTTTTGTGTTTTGGCACTCTTACTCAAATTTCTACCTGCCGTTCTATTGGAGGCTGCCGTTCTATTCTACTCGTAGGTGTAAAAAAAGTTCCAAAACCTGCCGTTCTATTGCAGGTATGCCGTTCTATTAGAAGAAATACGGTATATGTATTTACATAAATACCCAGATAATGCATGTAAAAACGTCCCATATGTCAGATAATTATAGTTTAGGCCTTGGGGTACAGTGAATATTTTCAATATTTCACTTGCAGCATACCTCCAATAGAAGGGCACCTTCAACAGAACGGTAGGTAAAAATTACGCTGGAAAAGCGGCAAAACACAAAAAATATATATATTGAAAAATAAATGGTGAGAACATTTTTTTAGAAAACAGTTTATTCGCAGCTGTTTTCATATTTAGTTTCATTTGAATTGATCATCTGATATTAATTCATGTAGCTCAAATTTTATCAAAGATACTATGGTCAAATGCAAATGTGCGAGAGAAGTTCACTAAAAAATAGAACAGTGCTCTTGTATGAGAAGAAATACGGTAATTCAGATGCACAAGCTGGCTATGAACTCACTCACTTGACTTAAAGAGGGTTATTTTTCAAAGTGCAACTTTTGTGGGGGGTTAAACAAGGGGGTTTATTATTTTGTAAGAAATCTTGGTGAAATTCATAGTAAAGAAAGTGCTTTGAAGTACCCAAAACCGGTAATAAATGTACCCAAAAGTGTATTTGGACATACCGTATTACCTCCAATATAAGGTATACCTTATATTAATTTCGCCAGATTTTGCAAACATATTTCCAACATAATTCATTTTATCAAACCGGAATGTAACAAAATCGTGAACCAGTCCTAATACCAGTTGACACAGAGTTGTCTGGGTGCTTTTCGGCACCATTTTTATCGTTGTCGGCAACGTTAAGCAACGGTTTTTACGATTTTATGCGTTTCGGCACTCAGCCAGCTGTGTCTTATATTAGAGGTATACCTTTTATTGGAGGTATGCCTTATATTTATTCCGTCACGCTCAAAAAAGCCAAAAGGTATACCTTATATTAGAGGGTACCTTATATTAGAGGTATGCCTTATATTGAAGGTAATACGGTATCAACGTACATACATCGCTGCATAAACTAGCACATGTGTAGCTGCGATGCAAACTGGCAGCAATAATTACATCGTGTACATACATGATACGTACGTGCATACATGATGTACATCATTCCAGACGAGGGGCATTTCGAGGGGGGTATTAATTCAAAGTGGCCATTTTTAGGGGAGTATCACGAGGGGGTATTCAGAGGAAATGCGGTATTTTAAACCCAGCCTATATACCTACAACAGAATAAACAATAAAGCGAGCTCTTTTGTTTAAGAATAGGGTGATAAAGTTTTATTGCTGTTTTGCATGCAGAAATAACAATATGAATAATGAAGCATGAGTTTTTCTTCTTAAAAAAATTAACTGGTAGGTGTTATGTGGAAAATGTGACAAAACTGAAAAAAACGCATTTGGATAATTTTGTACCATGTATTAGGCTATAATCGTGTACTAGTTTTATTGGGAATTGTGCACACTGATTCTAGAAACAGAATATGTCAAGTAACTCCAAAACCGATTTATAAAGTCAATAAGTTATGTGGAAAGTAGCTTTATTTTCACGCACAGCTATCTTCCGAAACAAATTTCCATAAAAAAATCAGAACCAATCCCCAATACACTCATACAACCAAAACCTCAAAGCCAATACAGAACCCACGCAAACCCATAAAAACCCACTAAAAAACCCAAAAACACTCAAAACCCACAAAAACCCAACTTACACTGCCCAGCAGCCCCATAGCCAGTTTCCATACTAAAAAGCATTCTCTTGGTCAAATGGTCCACATCAGCCGGGGTGACAGGCCTGCCCAGAGGTGATTGGGTTCCTGACAGGTCACTTTTGTGGTGCCCATGCTGCTGCCTGGGGGCACTCCCAGACCCTGTAAAATGCCCTGTAAAATGTCAAATGTCATGCAATGTGTCAAAAGTCATGTAAAATTCCGTTTTCCATTTTACCAGGCATTGTACATGACTTTTGACACTTTCCATGACATTTGACATTTGACAGAGCATTTTACAGGGTTTGTGATTGACACCTGGTGCCAGCGCCAGCACCGGGGGATATGGCACCTGGTGCCTGGTGGATATGTTGCCTGGTTTCTAGCTTCAGCTGCCTGGATAAGCTGGTGCTGCTCGATGTTGATGTGATTTTGGGTGAGCTGGGTTTCGAAGGGGTCCGGGGGCGGGGTGTCTGTGGTTCGTTTATGGGTGGGGATTGCCTAGCCATGCTTCACATGTTTATCAAAAACCAAGGCTTGACATATTTTAGGGATCAGAGTGACTAGAGACCTGGAGTGGACAACTTCTGGGGGGAAAATTTGCAATAAATTGAAGGATGGACTTCAATGCCAACCGCAACCACTTTCCACTCAAGATTTCAGCAAGCAAAATTTCTTTAGGATGAGCATTTTTGTTTGAGGTGAAAATGCACAAAAAATAGTCAAATGGTGAATACAAAAATATTTATTATCATGCAGTTTCGTATCAGCGTTGTAAAATTGTTATGTATTTTCTACCCAAATTTGTGAAATGTTTGATCTGGAAGTTTTTTGTGATATAATAAAAAAATGTCCCAAAAATATACACAACCAAGATTTGGAAGTCTAACAAAATAAATCAAGATTGCAAACATCCAAAAACCTACCCACACATTGTGATGCTTGTCAAAAACAGAATCACTCAAGTCTCCCAAAAACACAGAAACATACTCACCCTAGACCCCCCAGTATGTCTCCTTCCAGTCCCACTGGCACTCATCGCATCCTCGCCCAGCTCCCTCAGGAACTGATCAGGATCGAACCTGTCAGGATTTTCACTGCCAAGCAGCTTGGGTGCCCTTCTATCTGCTGTGAGCTCCTCTAGGATTGTTTTGGGATCTTGAAAGGGAGTAGAGGGTCTGACAACTGGGGGAGGGGAGGGGCTGGCTCGTGCAGAGTGGAACTGTGAAATGGGGGGTTGACTTTGTTTACTTTTAGGTGGAAGGTAGAGTTTGGAAGGTTTTTGATTGAGTACCCTAGGAAAGCTAAATATAGATATCAATAAATTCTGCTTGTTAGGAGGTGAGAATAATGCCCCCTCCCCCCACTGATAACTACACATTTACAGTTTCTGCTATTGTATGCAAGATAGTCAGAGGGTGTGGATATCCCTACAAAAATCAGCTTTCTACATGTCATTTTATTCAACGTACCCTTGTATTGGAGGTATGACATTCTATTCGAAAAAATACGGCACAGAAGTCACCATAAAAGTTTTTGTAAATATAAATATTAACACATTAACCTAATGTATTTATATAAATATGTAGGTATCCTAACCTAAGTGAAAAATTGTGATGTTAATAAAGTCTTACGGCTCAGTTTACATGACTACAAGCCTGAATATTAACTGATACTGATCTTAATTGACAACTAAACCAAAAACACGCAGCGCCAGGGGGCTTACTTCAAATATAATCTTACGCTAGCGTTGAATCATCAATCACTGCTTTTTGCCGAAAGTATTTAACATTAATTTCGTAAAATATGTGCGCTTACTTTGATATATGGATATTTTACTCGCTCTACTTTGGGAAGCTAAAATTGATGTAGCGCATGCATCAGAATGAATTACCTACCGTATTTCCGCGAAATACCCCCGGAGGGTGGTTGTTTCAGAGTGGGAATTTTGAGGGGGTTAAACGAGGGGGTATTTCGAGGGGAGGGGGGTATTTCGAGGAAATACGGTATATTGACAAAAGTTAAATTGTGCAGGTGTAATATTCTCCAGTGGCTTGAGACTTTTGATTGTCTTATGCATGCATGCAGTTCTTATTTTGAACACTGGCAGCATTACAATAATGGCAAACAGATGCCATAGCCATATTTTTTAATTTCGAATGAACACCCATTATTATTTATTTTTTTATGGTGAGGCGAATGCGTGAGTTATGTTTGGCATGCTGCCAATGTGAACTGGGTTAAGCAGTAAGCGTGTACTGGCACTTGGTGAAGACATCTGAATCTGTCAATACAGTAAACCCCAAAAAACAACCTGTAGTGTAGAATATGGAGAGTTGGGTGCAGTGCTTCCCATCACTGGAACTTTTGGCACTGGTCCGAGTTGATTTGCATTCTGATCTTTATAGAAAACTTGATTTATTGAACTTGTCGCTGTCGTAGCACTCATACTTTTACTCATTCCATAATCAAATGGTTGCTTTTTGTGAATTTGTTGCCCATTATTCCATTCAAAATCTCTGGTGTCATAGTTGAATTTTACCAGGCCACGTTTTTGGCTTGAAGATCTGGAGTGAGATTTAATTAGCCCGGTATTTTTTTGGGTAACCCGATTTATTTTATCTGAATCACATGCATACTCCAGTAAAATGATAACGATTTTTTTGAAAGTACACAAGCGTCAAATCCAGAGAAATCAAGTTAAGCATGGACTTGACATCCACAAATAGTTCCCACAATATAAAACATTAACGTGATAGTCCATGTGACAGAAATAAAAATTGACACATTCTGGTAAACTCAAATGCGCTCATAACTGAATAATGCGTTTTTGGCGTAAACAGGCTTTTTTGTACACAGGCACATTGAGTCAGTGCAAACAGAATTTTTAATCCAATAAATCGGGTTACTCCACCAAAAAAAACACATTTCGGGTAAATAAAATTGCACACCCGCTAGCGCCGCTCATCAAATGCTCCAAATTCCTGCCTTCAATTGCTGTAGAAATCGGCCCACTTAGAGATGTCAAATGTTCTACGCTAAAAGGTACTAAATCAGCTGTTTTATTTTGATAATTAGATTCAGTTTGATTTACAAGAGAGAAACAGTCATCTATTTTTCTATTCGGAGATAATGGGGGCGATTTTGGCCCGGTTAAGCCCGCCATTCCGCCGTGGCCATCGGTTCGCATTTTAGTAGCGCTCTGAAATGTGGAAAATGCTTTTTTGTTTGTTGATTTTTGTACTGGTTGTATTTTGCAGTTGTGTAGAAAGGGCTGTTCACATGGATTTTTTGTGACGACAACCGCAGCAGTTGAAAAGCAACACATGTCGAGTGAATAGTCCCATATTTGAGTGATAATCTGGTGAGCTATATATTATATAACATACTTACACACGGCACCAATTGGCAGTTTTAAAAGTCTATAACTTTTGGGCTACACCGAGAAATGCTGTGCGAGATTTCTGTGCGTGAGAAAAGCGAGAAGCGAGCGTATTGTCGTTATCGTGAAATTCCGTGTCAACGGCTCTCAACAGTTTAATAGCATAAAAGATCCCAAAACCCTCGAAATATCCCCCCAAAACACCCCCCCCCCAAAGAAGACCCCCCACCCACTGAGTGGTACCCCTGAGCTCTCCAAAGGTCTCCAGTGACCTGGCCGAGGCAGCCATTCCCCTGAGGGCCTTCTCCAGCCTGTAGTCCATGTAGCCCACGCTCGAGTGAGGCTGCAGCGCGAGCGTCGAGGGTCTCTGATTGCATGTGGGCAGAGGGGGGCCTGAGGGGGTTGCGTGGGGGTTGAGGGGGGGTGGTTTGCACTTGGGTCATATGAGGGGGCGTATTTAGATTAAATTTTGTAAAGTTTTGAAAAAAATATTGTCAGTTAAGAATTTTCTTGTTACTTGACTTCCCACTTGCAATTTTTAAAAATATTTTGCGTGATTTTATCGAAACCCCCGAATTGATTAGCACATTTATGCGGAACGATAAAGTCTATTATCCAAGGGCCACTCTCAGACCTTGTAAAATTTCCTGTAAAATGAAAAGTGTCAAACTTCATGTAAAAGGCCCTCGAAAATGTCAGATTTCATTTTTTACAGAATGTTTGACATTGTTCACGACATTTTACATGAATTTTGACACTTTCATGACATTTTACATTTTACATTGAGCGGCACTGCCTCCAGGAAACATAACCGATTTAAACAATTGCACATCCACTCCCAATGTTCCAAATCTAATTTTGCATAAAAGTATACTCCAGTTACTTTACACCCTGCACGCATGGTTACCGCTGGAAGCGTGCCAACGATTTTTTATTCATGCGGTTTTCACAAAAAAAGTTGAAAAAGTCATCGCTGTTATCACGCAATACGTTAACTCATTCACAACAATCATTTTCTCCTTTTTTACACAAAAATCACATGCTTTTATCATCATTGGCACAGTTCCAACGTGAGACATAAATAAGTGCGATGGCAGAGTATCATGTCCGCCGAGTAATGAGTATACCAATATACTCACCTGGGTAGTATCCCAAAGTGCCCGTGCGTTGAATGGTGATCTGTTGGCGCAGTGGCGTGTGGCGGTGGCGCTGCAAATTTGCACGCAAAATGTATTTTAGTGATTTGGTGACATTTTGCTGTGGCAAAATCGTCGTTACATAAAGACCCGGCATCGAGCGTTCGCAAATCTCAAACTACAAAAACACCCCGCAGAAAATCACCCCCCCCCCTCAAAAAAAGAACTCACCCTATCCTGAAAGTGTTTATTATCGAGCGGCCTGGCGTCGGGATACAAAAGCCTCCTGGGAACAGCTTCGAAATCTACATCCAAACCCCTCACTTTGCTCCTGGAGGCACTCACAGACCCTGTAAAATGCCCTGACAAATGTCAAATGTCATGAGAATTGAACTGGAAATGACTTTAGACACTTTAAATCACATTTGCGATTGTACAATGCATTTCTCATCACATTAGACACTTCGCATGACATACATGCTATTTTGCAGCTTATTTTCCATGACTTTAGACACTTTGCATGACATTTGTAATTTTCCAAGACATTCTCGATGCCAGGCACTTTGCATGCCATCAGGCATTTCCCAGAGCATTTTCCACGGTCTGTGAGTGGCACCTGGCGTCGACGGCGCCGTACCACTCGCGGTCGATGCTGCTCAGGACCGAGTGAATCCGCGCAGACGTGTGCCGCTGCCGCACTCTGCGCGGGGGGGGGGGGCTCATGTATGTACGTACGGTACCATATTTCCTCGAAGTACCCCCAGGGGGTTATTATTTAGACAGAAAATTATGAGGGGGATTAATTCGAGGGGGGTATTTTTTCGTCAGCTCGTTCAGATTTGGATGAATTTTGTGGGGGGGTCAATTCAAGGGGGCGATTCGATGATGTTTTCGAAATTAAACTGGTAAATCTGCTTTGGGCGTGGTGATTGAGTTTACCAGAATGAGGTTTTGACATGAAAGATAGACTGAAATTTAGTCATTCTGGAATACTCATATTTTTGACCAAAACAGATTTATTAGTTTCCGAAATGTCTCCGTAACCTTGTCTGTATGGCAACTGACGGTGATATACATAAATTCGAAAAATCCAAAGGGTTTTAATTTTAGTGTGTGTTTTGTGTTTTCAAATTTTTACTTCACAGTTAGAAAAACGCTTGAAAATGGATTTTTGCAGCAAAAAAAAACATTCGAAATTAGGAGAATCAGAACTATTTTCGAGTTTTACATTGGTCTTTTACAAACAACGAATTAGTACCAGGATTTAAAAAATTCCGGCGATAAAAACCTCCTCTCGAAATACCCCCACCCCCGGAAATACCCCGCTCGTCTAGCCCCCCTCAAAATGTTCTCTTTGAAAAATAAACCCCTGGGAGTAATTCGAGGAAATACGGTAAATACCTAATTTGCATTAGTCAGCGCAAATGGAAATTTTACAAAATCCATTGTACTCTACTTAAATGTATGAAAAGAATACATATGAAGAAATGACTCATAAAGGGGTCTGGAACAAGAAAAGAAAGTGTAAATACTTTTACGTAAACCCCCGCTTACCTAGGTCCGAACGCTTACAAATTTTTGAAAAACGATTCATTCACGGCCCCCCCTAAACTTTTTGGGAAAATTCACCCCATACAAAAGATAGCCCAAAGAGTTGTCTAAATGATGTATGGTATGCCCCCCAATATAAGGCCGCGTGGGCCGTGTAAACGCCCCACGCATTTTTTTATACAAAAATGCACTGATCACCTTGCTCCGAACGTTTCTGTTTATATGCTTATATTCTGTTTTTCAAGGCCAGAATTTGGCCATAATACAGAACAGAGTCCTGGCTTAGTGCCAAATGCCATTTCGACGGTTTCTTTCCAGGCAGAAATAAGATTAGGATATTTTCAATTTTCACTGTTTTGTATTGCGATCACAATCACAGCTGATCGTGATCGCAATACAAAACAGTGAAAATTGAAAATATCCTAATCTTATTTCTGCCTACAAAGAAACCGTCGAAATGGCATTTGGCACTAAGCCAGGACTCTGTTCTGTATTATGGCCAAATTCTGGCCTTGAAAAACAGAATATAAGCATATAAAAAGAAACGTTCGGAGCAAGCTGATCAGTGCATTTTTGTATAAAAAAATGTGTGGGCCGTTTACAC
The DNA here is from genome assembly GCA_964036195.1 of Sphaerolaimus hirsutus. Lineage (NCBI taxonomy): Eukaryota > Metazoa > Nematoda > Chromadorea > Monhysterida > Sphaerolaimidae > Sphaerolaimus > Sphaerolaimus hirsutus. The sequence goes on from OZ038457.1 coordinate 1,274,298, forward strand.
GGCCCACACGGCCTTATATTGGGGGGCATACCATACATCATTTAGACAACTCTTTGGGCTATCTTTTGTATGGGGTGAATTTTCCCAAAAACTTTAGGGGGGGCCGTGAATGGATCGTTTTTCAAAAATTTGTAAGCGTTCGGACCTAGGTAAACGGGTGTTTATTACCGTATTTCTTCTAATAGAATGGCATAATCAATAGAAAGGCAGGCTTCAATAGAACGGCAGGTTGAAGTTTCTTTGGTAGTGCCAAAACACAAAAATACAATAAATAAGAGTACATATCACCGTCACCTCCAATAGAACAGCAGGTAAAAAGTCGAGGAAAAAAACAGAAGGGCCCCCTACTATTAGAAGAAATACGGTAACCATATTTCTTCCAGGTTCACTGAAAACGCGCACTTTCGGAACTGTTGTATAATATAATAACACTTTGAATTAAAACGAGTAGAAAACGCTGTGATAGAATGTAAACATGAAATTACACAGAATACCTAAATACTAGTAATGGTAAGGCACCGTGGAATTCGCCAGATTGTATTCTTTTTGTAACGCCATTTCCTCGGAAGTTAAATGGTTCTCATGGCGTTTTTTTCTAGTGCGGCATTCATTTGAAATGGCGCCAAAAGTATTACCTAGCGCCATAGAAGCGTAAGTGTTCTCAGCGGACCGCACACTATGCATTTTTATGAAGGAAACACTTCATCATAACGTCAATAGAAAATAAAAAAACTGTGTTTTTTTTTAAAGTCAGGATCGTTTTAAAAAAAACGTTGAATACATCGTTTCTAAGCGACTCTGCCTTTTTTAAATATTATTTTTTTGTGAAAGAGCGTGCGGCCGCATAAGAATCCTACTCGCGCGTTACCGACTAATACAAAAGTAATTTCGGAAACATACTTTTACATAACTGAGCCGAATATAATTGGCATCATGGCACCTGACTAGTGATGGAAAAGCGCCATGGTGCTGGCGGACAGCGCTGGCGCTGAAAAAAAAACGCAATGGCGCTTCTGGCGCTTGGTGTTATTTTGCTGTGGCGCCATTGGTGCTTGGTGCTTTTTTGCTGTGGCGCCATTGGTGCTTGGTGCTATGTTGCTGCGGCGCCATTGGTGCTTGGCGCCACACCCATAAAAAGCGCAATGGCGCTGTGTTTGTCTGGCGCCTGAAACAACTGTCGCTGGCGCTTGGCGCTTGGGCTCGGAGAAGAGCCATGGCGCTTTTGGCGCTTGGCGCCTAAGACCTGGACCTTTTTCCATCACTAAACCTGACGTTGTATTTTTGAAGAGTGCCATGGCGCTATTGGCGTTTGACTCCGCACCATTTTATTGCACACCTTGAATTCAGATTAAAGCTCTAGCGCCATTTTTCTGGCGCTTTTCCACCAGTACATACAGATACGCAGGTACAAAATATTCATACTTATGTAAATATACACATTGTCAAAAACAACAAAAAGCGTGGGTTACAAAATATTGGAACTTTGTTTGTGTTTTAGCTTTTGTCTGATGTTTAAAAAATCCAGTGTTTTTCATTACTCAGGACCTCTGCAAGTTGAGAAATGGCAAGAAAAATGGCAACTGTCAGGTAAAGTTCAATTTTACAACTGAGATTATAATTCACAATTGAAACGAATTTTATTTGTAATGTTACTTGTCACTTGACTTGGCTTGCCTTAACACTTTTCTTGCCATTTGCCCACTTGCGAAATTGGCAGCCAGTGTACATACGGAAAATAGCAAAAAAAATGTGTGCATTAAAATTTACAACCAATGAAAAACTTCAAAGTTTGCTCATAAAAAGTATGTTCACATTTATTTACTCCACCACACTAAAGTATTATTGATTCATATGATACCAGCATAAACAAGGCAAATTTTTACACATTTGATCACAGTGCAAATGTTCACTGAACTATTGCAGAACAAATTAAAGTGCATTCCTTGACCTGACTGTAACGCAAGGAAAATATTTATAACAATTGTTCAATTTCACCTGGAATTTTCGATCTAATAGTCCTACAGGGTCCAATTCCAAATAGTGCCAGTTCCAAGTGAAAGTTGATTTTTTAGAATCAAGAAAAATTTATGGAATATTAAATGTCAAGCAATTTGTCAAGTATCATTGTCAACTTGCATCTAAACGAAACCTTTGTCAATGAGTTATTAAATAGTTGTAAGTTTATATTGATGCACTATTAAGGCTCAAAAAATTTGGAATGCAAGAATATCGAATGATGTAAAATAACAATCTTAAAATTTTAATACTTATATCGAAAAACTATATAAAATGTTGAGATATAGTGTCGAGCATTTTTCGATATCGAACGTAATGAAAAATTTTTTTTGGTATTTTGATTGGGAGATCAAAAATTTCGAGAGAAATACCAACATCGAATATATTGGATGTTGTATATCGATTATGGATGTCGCAAGTAAACACTGTTTAAATTGCAACCATTCCGCATAAATGTCCCTTGACAAGATTTAGGATTGGCCACAGGTGTGAAAATACTGCCTATGAAAAATACCAGGCACAATGTCACTCTAGTATGGGGTTTATCCTAAGTATAGAATGTTTGTGAGCATTTATCATTTAATTTCCATAAAATTTTCTTAATTAAGGATGCAAAAATGGCAAATGGACATAATTAAGTATTACCTAGTCACAATAGAAATGTCTGATAAATAAAAATTTTACACAGACAAAGGTGCATGGATGTTTGAAGAAGAAAAAAACAGTGAAAAAATCGTGTACAATTTTTATGTGTCCAGCATAAATACTACTAAATCAAACGTAAAAAGAAATAGTACATGTGTAAAGAAAAAGTAAAAAAATTGACTGCCATTTTGCACTTGCTTCATACTCGTGTAAAAGTGGAAGGTCTCGGTTAGTCAGAAATGTAGCCATTTAAACAAAACTTGTTCCAGAGCCATTAGTCATTTTATTTGAAACAGCTGTACTATGTGCTCACTTAATGTTTGGGTATGTAAATAAGTATAATATGTTATATCATAAGTACGGATTTTAGAGTCGAATATTTCAGGAATTGAATTCAAAATTCAACAATTTTTTTTAAATAAGTCCACGTGTATAAGTTCCACAAAAATCTACCTACCTATATAACTAATCCCATATCTGAAGGGTGATTTTGGTCACAATAAGTGTTTTATGCACTGAACGGGATAATTTGGCAGATAATTTACTATTTTACGGTGAATGGTGAAAATTTTGCGATATCTCTTCTAGATGCCGTTTCCGTGCTTTACTCAATTTTCGATCTTTTGGAGTTACCAACATTTAGAAGTGGACGCATCAATTGGCTAAATGCCAGAATTGTTATGGTAAAAACGATATGGTCAAACGAAAACGATCAAAATAGAATTAGGTATTGGGAAACGCTGTTTCAAAAAACTATACCATAAATACCAAAATCTGACACTTAACAATTGAAAGCAGAAATACCAAATATCTATTCAGAATTTTAACAAAACAAGTGTTAATAAAAAATAAGAATTTATAAAGATAAGAGTAAGAGGGAATCTAAAAAATAAAGTGTTTTCACAACAGTTTTTGCAACCGATTTTTCACAATTTCATACCCAGTCCTATCAAATTTACCTCAAATAGAATTTTTAGGTTGTTTTTAAAAAAATCACAATTTTAAAAAAACTCACTCGCTACTATCTAACGGCGGCGCGATGTACGCGTGAGATCTCGCCCAGGATTGCATAGCTTTGCACCGTTACAGGTGCTATTAGTCTATAGACTTTTTTAAATGTCTTTAGCTTTTTAATTGAAAGTCGTTTTTCGGCGTATTTTACCTGTGAAATTTTTGGGGGTGAAATTGATGTGGGATAGGTTGAAGGTATTTCGATAGTTTTTAGAATAAATAATTTTTTGAAATTTTTAAAAGACATGCGTTTTTCACTCTTTTGAACTTAATGAGAAAAATTTTAAACTGCGAGATGACAGTAGCCTTCTGATGAAGCAAACAAAATACCGCAAATCCTCGAATAAGACCCCCCCCTCGAATAACTCCCCCCCTTGAATAAGTCCCCCCTGCTGGCAGGGTGAGGAAAAAATAACTCCCCCCCTTGAATAACTCCCCCCTCTTAAATAACTCCTACTTCTGATGAAAAGGATACAATACAAAACTATAAAAGAATAGTAGCGACAGCAGATACATAATGTGTATGCAGTGTATACACATTGGTTTGTTCTTGTTGGACAGTGAAATACCTGAATTACACAAGGTTACATACTGTATCGATACAATGAATCAAGTCCGAGTTTCCTGAGGAAATAATAACTCCCCCCCTCGAATAACTCCCCCCCTTGAATAACTCCCCCCTCCAAAACGTCTGACGAAAAAATAACTCCCCTGGGGTCTTATTCGAGGATTTAGGGTATACCTGTCCTTCGATATTTGTTTGAGACAATATTATATACCGTATTTCCTCGAAATACCCCCCCCCCCCTCGAACTACCCCCCCCCTCAAAATGGCCACTATGAAACTATGAAATAATTACCCACCCCCTCGAAATACCCCCCTAATTGTATGTATAGGGAACATACATTTCTAAAGCTGCGGTTTGTGATCCGGGAAATGCAGGATATACGTCAATACCACAATGACTGTGTTATGTTAGAACAGATGTTGTGCCATCTACACACTTTAATAAGTCTATAGACTCTACATGGTGTTTATTGTTGCATTTTTCTACGTCTGCGTCAGGGTTGGCAAAATCTCAGAAAAAAATAAAAATAAAATAAAAATAAAATGGAATATTCAAGAATAAAATAAAATAAAATGGAAAATTTAAGAATAAAAATAAAAATTGTATAAAAATTCGAATTTTTGTAAAACTTTTGTAAATTGTATAAAAATTCATATTTTTGTAAAATTGTATAAAAATTCATATTTTTTGTAAAATTTTGTCTTGTTGCTTGAGTTTCTACCTGTTTATTCATGGATCTGGGTCCCAAGTGTAAAGTGTCAAATGTCATGTAAAATGTCATGCAAAGTGTCAATTGTCATGACAAATGTAAGGTTAAGTGTAAATTGTCATGACATGTAAAAAATAAAGTATCAATTGTCAAGCAAATTGTGTCCAAATCTTATGTTTTATATCTAAATATTATGTTTTGTATCCAAATTATGTTGTTGTTGAATCCAAATCTTATGTGAACATTTGGATACAAAAACATAAGATTTGGATACAAAACATACTATGCAGACAAAAACACAAGATTTGGATACACAATTTACACTTTGCATGACATTTGTCATGACAATAGCCACTTTGCTTGAAGTTTGACATGACACTTGACATTTTGCATGACAATTGTCACTTTACTTTACATTTGTCATGACAATTGACAAATTGCATTACATTTTACAAATGTGCCCAGCACACTCCACTAGTCCTTCTACCGAAAATGCAAACCATTCTTATCAATAATTGTAACTTTACACTTGCAGCTAGCTAACAATACATACTGCATGCAACTTTTGAAAAGTAAGGAAAAAATTTGTCACAGGTTTTTCATGTATTATAACATTTTATTTAATTATAACATTTTTCTGGCCTTGCATGCATGATTCTGATTTTTTGTAAAATTTTTGTACAATTTTTGTAAAATTTTTGTAAAATGTGTCATTTTATTTTATTAATGACTTTTGGGAATAAAATAAAATAAAATAAAATGAAACAAGAATAAAATAAAAATAAAATAAAATTTTTATACAATTTTACTACAATGAATTTTTATAAAACCAACCCTGGTCTGCGTACGTTGCGAGCAACAAATTAGTACTGGGAGTACAAAAAATTTCTGGCGAAATAATAAGCCCCCCTCGAAATACCCCACCCCCCTCGTTTAACCCCCCCCCCCCCCCTCAAAATTCTCACTCTGAAACAATCACCCCCCGGGGGGTATTTCGAGGAAATACGGTTACAAATGTCGCTCAAAGAATCGATTAAGAACATAAATTTAACATTCTATGTAAACTTTACTCCGAATTTAAGGCGGATTGACAGGATAACGACAAACAAAAGGTTAAACGGCAAATTCACTCTCGAAAAAATGCAAATACAGAATAACGCTAGAAATATCATTATCAACCACTAAATTGACGTGTTAAAAGCACTGGCCGATATTTAAATAAATAGTGTTTAAAGATTATCCAAAAAGCTCCAGTAGCTCTCGAGAGATAAGTTTACTTGTCGTTATTCTGTTAATCCAATGTAACGAAAAACACTTAACAAAAACAATTTCACAACATGAATAACCTACTAGAACACTGAGCATCCAAAAAGGTGAAAAAAAATTATTGCGACAAAAAAATATCTCAAACTCCTTAGTTCCCTTAGAAATCCAGTTAGGACTAGTAAACATAAACCTAAAGCATTTCCAAAATGGTAATAATGTGTTGGGAGTTTGAGACGCGCCACAACAAAATGCATAAGAATTGACTGCAGACCACTTTGGAACCCGCCCGCACATATACAGGGTGGTTCAGTTTATTAAAAATACTTGTCCAAATTTAGGAATCACAATTAGTAGATGGCATCTATTGGTCTGTTTGGAAAGTTTTTGATATTTATGGATCATCTCCCATTGGATTGACTCCCATCAGCTCCAAGTACAGCTTGACATGAAATTAAGGCATAAAATTTTACTGCAAAATTCAGAATTCCTACTTTATGTGTTCAACTGATTTTAAGTCAAATTTTCATTGAAATTGTGGTCTATGCATTTTGGAAATAATTAAGTGATAGATTTGTACTTCTGTCCATGACAAGTTTGAGGCCTGTTTCACTTTATCCTGTATCACATACATATATACAAAAAAAATTTGCAGTAAAATGATAATTTGATAGCTTGAATTTTATGTCACTTTTTGTCATGTGATTGGCACATTTCCATGAAAGTGGCATGGCACAGTGGAATTTGGTGCTATTTTCACATGGTGCAGGGAAGAAAACACCAGCTGTTTCTCTTAACACGCTTCTGGCGCTTCATGCCATTTGTGCTTGGATCTGGAGTTCAGAAAAGCACCATGATGCTGTTTTCATCCTTAGTCATAAAAATGGTGGTACATGGCACTAAAACCCTGCCATTTTTACAACAATATTATTTCATTAGCAAAACCATATAGGTATCATCACCTTTTAATTCAAATCCAAACAAATTCAGCCATCGCTATTTCCTTTTTTTGAACCATCCTGTAAATTGTGCAGTCAGAACGAAATTTCGTGGCCGCCAAGCCAACTGCTGCTGCGGTGCAACACAAATTTTCTACAGCTTCACTTTTGAAATGGTTGAGTAATAAATGCACTGCTTTGACGCCTCATCACATCTGGTGTTGGGTGTGAATGAAGTGAAAAAATTTTTTCACATTTTTTCCTGTTTTGAAAGCGGTGTTCCCTTTCACATTTTGAGAGACTTGCGGTTCCGTTTTGAGATTTTTTACGGTATGCCGATTTTTTACTGACGTTTATCTCAATCAAACGTTCACCACGTTCAAACGTATCGTCTAGAAAAATTGTTCCATGTGATTACTGTGGTTACGTTGAATTGTCCTCCATTCGATCAAAAAAATTTGGTTAGCAACTAAACCTAAACGCTGTGCACAAATTGTCAACTGGTGTCGTCGCCATTCACAAATACAAACAGTCGACATCAAAATCGATCGCCGATCGATCAAGTGACCCTTGACTGTCACAATTAAAACAAATAGATAAATAAATGAACGTCATTATGAACCCATTGTGATCGAAATTACATGCATTGTTTACGAAACGTCACGCACCTGTATTATACACATGATCGTTTGCGATGGTAAAAGTGCCATTTTTTTGGCGCCATATTTTGCATTTTGAGTTGTAAAATTTCGTGAATTTAAAGTTCAGATTTTTTGTGTAAAATCTTCGCAATGTTTTGTTCATGGACATATATCACCAAAGATTATTTTCATGTAAGTCCTTACTAGGAAATATTCATTTTTTATACACAGCCTCTATCTATTAAACTCATGGAACATTTCTCCGAAAAAAACGATTCGCAAATAGTGCCACATAAAATGAAAATACAAAGCGCCAAAAATAACCTCGCGCCATTTACTTACACCCCTTTTTGGCACTTTCACATTGGTATTAGTCAGTCCAACCAGCAAAAATGATCATGAAATGAAGTGCGTGTTGTGTAAACAATTAGGTATTTAAATATCTCATCTATCGCCAACCGCATCGTGAATCGCAAATAGTGATCGGAATAGCGAGAATTTGGCGTCAGCGCCAAACAGCGCCAACATTTTTATTATGGTACTGGCAATGCATGATGAGCTGGCATCGTTAGTAAATAAGAGGACTGTTGAGTTCTCAGACTTTGATGAGATATTTGAGGCGTCCAATTCTAAAAGTTGACAAGTCCAAAATAAGAAAATTTTGAGTTAGGCCCGGAAACGTCATCTGGGACTACTCCCGCACATTTTTCATGATTTTTCCATAAATTTTTTGACCTCACATGCCCATATGGCAAAGTGCCAAATTTGACATTTTCAAGGAAAAATGCAAAAAATTTGGGCAAGAAGTCGACAAGACCACTTAGTTTTGGGCTAAAAGTCGACAAGTCCACCTTCCGCAGCCTTATTTTATGGGAAAAAACGCAAGAAATGTGATAAGTCCATCGTGGAAACCGATTTCTAAAAGTCGACAAGTCCATAAATTTCCCATAAGGCAGGCGCAACGCTGGCGGGAACAAAGATGTTCTCGAGTGCAAGAAATCGACAAGTGCATTTTCCTTCCCAAAACGGTTTTGTTTCGTCGGAGTAGAATTTTATAGACACCCAATTTTTCCATTATACGTTGAGAGCAGGGGCTGAAAATTTGACACTTTATTGTTAACATTTGGAACTTAATGTTGAGCATGAGAGAGCCCCACTGGACACGCATCACGGACCTGGAATTGGAAATGAAACTTCAAATGCGATTTACTCAAAATCGCATTTTGTGGACTTGTCGACTTTTAGAATTAGACGCCTCATTTGGTATACATTTAAATTTTCCAATACACCAGTATTCAAACAAATCACAACACCAACACCACGCCATAAAAATGGCGCCATCGCATTATTTCCACCGCTAACTAGTCAGTGTACACCACAAAGGGCGCAGTGCACATGAAATGAACATTTACAGCACCAAGTCGGTGCCGCAGCGCACTGCATGCGCCCGCGGCTGCGCAAACATGAATGTAGTCCGCTGACGACACACTTTACAATCAAATCTACCGTACACTATCTGAATATAAAATAATAATGATATTTATTTTTCTTATCTTGTTAGATTGCCCTCGCAATGCTGAATTTTATATACCATTTTTCACGTCGCTTCATTCATGAAAATACAGTAGCTGCATTTGCACACTGTTTGGACCGATCAGTTATAGTTGCATTCGATCGAGACCAATGCTGATTGGTTAAGCTTTTGACTGGTGAAATTGCTTCATTGGCGTGCTGTGCATATTCTATTTGTGCGGCATTTTTCGCGACTCGTAATTGATTATAAATAAATATACCTATGATTAATTGGAATTAATTTTTGGTATAATTTAAGTCAAAATGGACTACACTCCGTGTTATGAAACTATGCCATCTTTTTCTGATATAATGGCGAATGATACTTCTAATGGCAATTTGTATCCAACTTATTTGAGGGGCGGCCCGCCACCCATGGCTGCAGGTTTTTTTAAATTTTTGTTTATGTTTTATTGCATATTTTCATTTTCTGTTTTATCATTTTTGTAACTCATGAACCCCCTCCTTCCATCCAATCCAAATGCCACACTCATTCCAAAAATATCGAGAAAAAACAGAGTTGTTAAAAGTACCGAACTTTTTTCAAAGTATACGTGAAACTTCAACCTCTTGACTCAGCTGTAAGAGCGTTTTTACGATGGGAAAAACACCACCCCACAAAATTTTAGACAAACAAATGCAATAATAATTCACGGAACGTAAACTACTATGTATTTTGTAAACTAAATTTGGGCAAACTTTCTCAGACATTACGGCGGCTTTTCGACGGCAACGGGGACTGCATGGCATGCACAGCCCTGCAGTGGGCTGCGCAGTACCCCGTCAGAGCACTGCATCGCAAGATCGACGCCGCTACATGGGCTGACCGAGTTCGCCATGTTTTATAGCGGTTGTAGTGCTCTGCACAATTTCGTTTCCTTACCCCCCAATTTTAATTACTATTTTCGTGCGCCAAATCTATTTAAGTCAATTTAGCTAGGTTATGTCTAACTTAGGTGTAACTGCATTCCACATGGCATAAGGTGAGAGGGGAATTTCACATTTTTTACTTCGAAATGCCGCGGCGCGGCGTGTGGCCGCCTTTGGGCTCGCCGGCACACTGTTGTGACTCTCTGGGCGGTCTAAAGCACATTCTACCCTTTACTTACCTGTGGGCAGAGGCGGAGACTGACGGCTGATAGGTAGGTGGCGACCGGAAGCCAGGAACAATGAATTTCACTCAAAAAATACAAAAGCACTGTTCCGCGTTCCTCCCCATGTTGACTAGATTGTCGTGCGTCATCTAGTATCGGTGGGTGGTAGGAACAGCTTCTGATAACGCCCCAAGTGACAAGTCGCAGTCCCAAAAAATACTTTTCCGCCGCCCTAGCATAAATATCTCCTCGCGCTCGGAAGGGTGTGGCCATCGGGCTGAAACCTTTCTCACGGGCGCTAGCAGACCGGATAGTCACAATAGTGGGTCGCGGGACTGGAGGTGATAAGCACTTCGCGCCCGCGAGCATTCTCTAGCTACCGTAACTAATGAATACAAAACCCCCAAGCAAAGTTTCCATGTGACATGTAGAAACTATTGTACAGGTCGTTTCACGCCAATGCCTTTCATTTCCACGAGCTTAATTAATCGTTCTGTATCTTAATTAATTATCATTAGTTGTAAGCTTGTGTTAGCTGTCTGATTATTGATTAGCTTAAATTGCTATGTTGGATTATGATGCCGTAATTGCCCTTGTACGTACTTTGTTCATTCTGTTTTTGTAAAAATGCGTTGCACTGCATTGTTATTTGTTTTAGGTCGTTTTATATTAAGTAGGGATTTGTAGGTAATTATGGAAGTGAGTGATTGTTGCACCGAATAAGCTTGTAATTTATAGGCTTAGCCCCATGTCGCTTGAAGCTTTTAATTACTTTTGTTAGCTGATCTTAATTAGTACTCTTTTTATAAGCAGTTGCGTTACGTACGATTTTACTAAGTGCTTACATCAGAGCTTATGTGATTTGAAAGTGATTTTGTAACCTCGCAATTTTATGTCTTTTTTAGCTTTTTATTCAAGTCAATTATGGTAGTCTTGATTGCCTTATAAGTAGCTGAAATTGTTTTTTCCAACAACTTCGTCGATGCGACGTAAGCTAATTTTGCTTCTACTCTGCCGCTACTGTTCTTCCATCGCCCAAAAAATAAACTCTCTTCTCAACCCAACTTGGACCCCCTTTTTGTATTGGCACTAAGTACTAACTTTTTCCCTTAGTTAGCTAATTAACAACTGCTCTAATTACCGCGCTGTTTATGCTGAGTGTAAGTGCTGTGCGTGCTGCGGGAAACGGAACAGCGTGAGCCACCGAGTGGTTCATTGCACGTTCTGAAAAACCTACCGTCTTCGGACACGTTTCCTTAAAATTTACAACACGCATTTATAATCTGGACCTCCGGGCCCAGTGCAGTGCACTGCAGCGGCAAGCGGCCGGTGAAGTGGGAATAGAGGGAAAAGTGCGGTAAAAACCTCGTGAATCGTGTAATCGAAAAACAGCCGAATACACGGATTCATGACAACTTGGTAGCAGACGCGAGTGGTTAGCTTAATTCACTTCAGTGAACGGTGCGGCGCCTGATCAACGCCAAGCCGTTAAGTGATAAGTAACAAACGATCTGTCGCGCCGGGTGGAAACGCTGCGGTCAGGAGGGCCAGCGTCGATCCCAGGGTCAGTTGAGGAAGTGTGGAGAGCTGCAGAACAGCTACAGAAGCGCACGCGCCGAGAAGCGGCGTTGCGCAGGGCACAGCAGACTGCGGACGCGCAGGACGCTGAGGTTGAACAGGTAAGAGTTGAAGCAGGTGCGCAGGAAGCGGAAGCGGAAGCCGAGCGCGCACAGGAAGCAGCGACTTGGACCAGACGCACAGAGGATAGCACTCCCGTCGTCCGGCCAGTGCTGCAATTTGGAATTGCACGTGCAGGAACAGGCGGCAGCCGTTGGGATACGCCGGCTTGCGCGCCAGGTGCGCTACCGACTGGGGCGGCTCGACGAGCGTCCAGTGGAGGCACAGAAACAGAACGCCCACCAGATAGTCCGCTCCTGCGACCCGACAGGCCAGTAAGTGCTGAGCCCGGGCGAGAGCAGCGGAAATCAAGTAAGTGGGGTTTATTTCGACGACCGTGGGGAAAAAGCGGCCGTAGCTCCCCGGTGTCGACAGGGTCTGGATCACAGGCTGATTCAGCAGGGTACGCTGGTGAAGACGAGCCCGTGAGTTCGTCTGCATACCAGCGTAGAAGTGGTGAGACTTCCATAAATCTAATTGACACCCCAGTAGCGATCCCAGATATAAATATTGAATTTCCCTCGTTAGCCGAAGAGCTCGAAGAGGCGGAAAATTCATTGGGGGAGCTTCAATTAAGTGCCCCGCGAAGCTCATCCACACCACGCGAGCTTGCGTCCGCGCAAGGCTCGATTGAAAGCTGTGTCTCTTCGAATAGAGCACGGCGCAGAATCGTAGGACCGTCTCCCATAAATCAAAGTAGAATGACCAGCACCCCACCCCCAGGTTCGAGTGTGACGACCGCGCCGGCCACGCTCACAACGGTGACGACTACCCCGGCGGCGGCCAACCAAGTGACGCCGGGCCAGATCCTGACGGCGGCGACCGCGGCGGACCCGGGCAGGGAAACCACTGGGTACACTAGAGAAGGTTGGACCTTCCCGGGCATGATACAGCTATTGCACCAGTGGTCTGGGGAACTTAACCGCGCGGGACCAGCGGCGATTTCAGTCAATGCTTCCACAGCAGATAAAAATAAGCTACAGGCCATTAGGCTAGGTTTAAGTATGTACACCAGCGTAGGTAACCCCAGCGCGCTGGAGCAGGCCACTACTCAATTTTTGGCATTTTGTTCTAACAGGGGATTAATTCCACCCATAGCATCGGCAGCTAATGCTACCTTGGGCGCGGGAACGGCCCCTGGGAACACAACCGCGCAGACTGTGCCCCCGCCGGCGAGTGTAAGCGGATCAGCGGGTGGCAGTGGAGCGGCACCTGCGCCTGCAAACGCTACGGCTCAACCAGCTACCAGTGTAATCAATTTGGCGGGACAGCCGGGTCCCTCCTCCCCAGGATCGTCAGGATCGCTCTCACCTGCACCTAATCCTACGGATCCAGACTATCTGGCGCAGCACCAGGTGCCGCACGGCACGGCCGCTACGCTGACCGCCCTGGCTACGCAGTGCGATGCATTCATCGGAAGGGCTGACAAGAGTTTCAAGGATTGGAGACGTAAGTGGGATATTTTGTGTGATGCGCTAGGTGTTTCAATGCGCTCTAGGCAAAAGTTGCTGCCTATCTTTTTACAAAAGAATGCCAATTCTATCTTTGTAGCTAGAAGGCGGGAACTGCGCGCACTTGATTACAAAGCCATGATGGATCGTTTGGAAGAACTGTTTGCAAACCCAAACGCCCAGCATCATGCACAGCGCGAGTTTATTGAGTCAACTCAAAGTCCCACTGAATCTGTGCTGGATTGGGCAACTAGATTGGAACGTGCAGTAAAGCGCGCATATCCAATGCTGCATTCCGCCCAAAGGGAAGGCATGTGCATCACTAAGTTTCACCAGGGGTTGGACAAGGACATTAGGCGCAACCTGGCGGTACACGCCAATATAAGCTGGAAGGAATTAGTTGATAATGCGCGCATGCAAGAAAGCTACAAAAACCTTGAAACCGTTCAGAAGGAACATGCGAAGTCGGCCAGCGAGATCGTCGCCGAGACGTCGAACCAGGTCATGGAGCGCATCATGGCCATGAACCTGCACCCCTCGGTCCAGTCGATGGAGGCAGAGAGTGCCGAGAATGCGAAGCTCAAGGCCAAGGAACGGGCGCTCGACGAACGACAGAAAAAACTCGACGCCCAGGAAGCTAAGATGATGGGCGCGCCGCGCCCGAGGCGTGAGTTACCGCCCAAAAGGTTTGAAAATGGATGTTGGGAATGTGGATCTCCTGATCACTTTCGCTACCAATGTCCAAATAAGCCCCCTCCCGAGCCATCTGCCGGCAACGATAGCAATCAGCGTGGCCGCGGAGGCGACTTTCGTGCGCGCGGTAGAGGTGGCGGCCGAGGGCGAGGCCGTGGACAGGGAGGACAATATCCACAAAACTTTGGGTATCCAGGTGGATGGGTACCGATGCAATTAAGTCAACCTATGACCGTGCCTTCCTCGCAGATGATGCAGCCTGTGTACGTTCAGAGCCAGCAGCCCGCGGCCATCGGATGGCACCCGCAGCCACAACCGGCACAACGGCCGTTGGAATCGCAGCAAGGCCAGAGCAGCAGCGTGCCGCTGTTGAACCCGACGACAGTGACACAGGTGGGTGAATGCACTTACAAGGCCGTGACCGAGTCATCGCCGTCTTATGCTAGGATTCTCTTCCATCATGATCAACTATTGGCATTGCAAGGGCTGGAACCGGAAGCCCCTGACGAGGAGGAGGAGATGGAGGAGCAACCTGTAGCTAGCCTTCAGTGTAAAATGCACGCGCTCATGGTAGATAGGGAACAGTGGATTAGCCACTGGGCGTATCAACGCGAAGCCACGTCAATCCTATTTCGTACCAGTTGGTTAGATTATCTGCGGCGCACTGCAATGCATGATCTGAAGGATGAAGATTGCGTGGTGCTCCCAGACTGTCGCCCGCATGACGACCACAATGATACGCTTACTAGAATCGAGTGGAGGGTTTTGCGTGACGCCCCATTAGACCCATTCCTAAATGAGCCCCCTGTGATTTTGTCCCCGCGTACGTTTTCGAGCACATGCGTTGATAAAATGGCCGAATTTAGAGACAAAACGTCCGCAGTGCCTCGCCAGCGAGCGTATTCTGAGCCACCGTATAATAATCAAGTCTTTGGCGCTTTGTTTACAGTTTTCACCATCGCCGTGGTGATGGCGTGCTTGAGCTTGATGCCGTTGGCGGGGGCCACGACGATGCCGGACACGCCACTGCTGTGCAGCGACCTGACCGATCATTACGACTTGTACACCTACCCCGACCTGCCTAACTGCACCGCGTTAGTCGATTCTGCTGTGTCGTTGACTAAACCGGTTCCCCTGAAACTTACTATTTACAAACGCAATATGGTAGAGTATCGCGCTACTGCGTATCGATGTGTAGCGGCCACGCGGTCGGCTCATACATACCAGAACTTCTGGGGTGACGTCACTTTGGAACATTTTGACTCGCAGCCGCGTGCGGTAGATCCCTCGGAGTGCGAGAGCATGATGAAGTACCATAAGTGCAACGACGGCGCGCTTCAGCCAGTGGACGAGCTGAGCAACGCATGGGATACTCAATACCCGACAAACGTGAGTTACTCGGGGCACGGGCTGTACTGTTGCAGCTGGTTAATTACCAAGACCCCGCAGTGTGGGTTGTTTAAGGGAGATGTACGCATGCGCTACGGCGCCAAGGTTATGCAAAGTACGTTAGGAGAAGTGTCAAAGTGTAATTACGAGGAGGGCACCTGTACCCTACCCGACGGTAGCCAATTAGTCTGGAAACCAAACCCAAAGGCTGAATGCCCTTATGAGAAATGGCAAGAAATAGCTGGGTTAATTAGACAAGATATTTGGCTCGCGCGTGATCACACTTTGGCATTGTCATTTCGAGCAAAAGAAGAAATCATTTCATGTGGTGAAAAACTATGGAAATCAGACCAGGATATTGTGGTGGCACCGTTCGAAATCCCCCCAATTAGGTATGTGCGGGAGAAGCGTCGCGCGGCACGCCCCGGATTTGGCGTAGTGGACACAGGTCACTTGGCCGCAGCGATGCAAGCGGTGTACGAGACATCTGAGCAAACTATGCGTGCACAGGCCGTGTCTACTTGTAGGCATGTGCAACACTTTCAGGAACTTCTCCGCTTAGCCATGACCGAGCACCCGACGACCACGGCGCGCTGGTACATGCGCGACAATGAGATATTGGCCAAGGCGGCGCCAGACGGATTTCTAGTGCATAAGTGCTTTGCGGTAAAGACTTATCAGTTGGGCACTGAAACAGGTAAAGGCGCGTGCCACGCTACGGTCCCAATACGAATGAAATTGCATGGACAGAATGTGACCTTGCATTTGGATACAATTACAAATGCCCTTCTGTTCCAGCCGGTTATGGGAACGTGCACAAATCGCCACAACCGTGTGTTGAAATTGCATGGGCAGTGGTACAAGTATTTACCTGAGAAAGGCGCCCTGGAGCATATCCCCGTTTACAACACCCACAGTTTCCCACACAGGTGGCAACTCGAACGACCGACGGACGTGCACCATCAGATCTTTGCCGCAACGACAATGTACAATTTGTCTGAGCTGCTGCCGACCACCACGCTGAACGACGTGTGGCACTCATACGCGATTGTGCGGCGCGTGCATGGAATGCCGACGCATGCGGTTGATGGCAGTTTACAATCGCATCGATTAATGGCCAGGTCAATGGTAAGCGTGGGATTTTGGGATTTTGACGCTTTGAGGTCATGGCTGCAGATATGGATTTACCTGGTGTGCGCCATAGTGACTTGCCAGTATTTATTAGCAGCTCTGTTAGCCGCCGCGCCCCCGGCAGCTACGACGCTAATTGAACGAGCGCGCCGACGACTGCGACGGGAGTCGAGGCCGCTAATTACCAGACACAGAGACGCAGGTAAGCGTAGCTTTATGAAAAGCTATGACGGCCGATTGACCGTGTTGAACCCGACGACAGGTGCGTCCGAGCGCGCATCAGATGACACGGTAACGGTACAGATGTTTCCATCAATTGAATATAATCACCAATTAGAAATGGCGGAAATTTCCATGAGCCCATCGGTGGAGAGAATCAGAATGATTACGCTATCAAAAGATGAACAGGAAAATATAAAGTCTGTCGTCGCGAGGCGGAACGGGCCTGTGCATGTCTACTACAGTCCTGCAGTGCCCGTGTGCATGGACGGCATCATGTACCACAGATGTTTGCTGGACACCGGCGCCATGCGCTCGCTATGCAGCAGAGACGTGTTCCAGGAGCATCGACATGGACACGACGCCGTTGAGGAAACTTCTCCCATTTCCCACATGCGATGCGCTGCGGATTCCAAGCTAATGATAATTGGTCAGTTGGAAATGCCCATTGACATAGGGGGACACAAGTTTCGTGTTGTTTTTCAAGCCATCGATGGCCTGGTTGACAATTTAATTTTGGGCGCGGATGTGCTGCGGCACATGATAATTGATATGCCCGCGCGCCTCTTAAAAATCCCCTCAGTAGGCGTTAGCATTCCCTTTGATAACCACAAGCCGGACGTGCAGATTCGTGCAGTGTTTGCATTAGTCACAGCGGCTACTGAAATCAAGGCAAGGCATGAAGCAATGGTGCCGGTGCGCCTATCAGCTCCAGTTAGCTACCGCACATTTACGGTCACTGGGCTGGAATCCGTAAACTTGAAGGATGGGGTAGTTGCCGCATCTGCAGCATATGAAACAAGTGACGAGGTGTTTCTAATGAGGGTCGCAAACGTGCGTGATCAACCGGTTACCTTGCAGATGGAACAAAAAATCGGCTTGGTTGAGCCCGTCGATTGTGTTCTGAAAGTCAAAGCCGGCGACCCCCCGGAGGAATGGATACGGCAGTGCCGCGCCAACGAAGCGACAGAGCCGGTATCTTCAAGCGTTCCAGAGAAGGTAATTGAAGACCAATTAGGTGAGCCATTGCATGTGAAATGTCCAGATGGACACGAAATGGAATTTTCTGTGCCCCAAACATTGTCGGAAAATGAGCGCAAGGAACTTGCAGCCGTACTTTTGAAGCACAAAGGTGCCTTTGCGAGACATAAGTACGACATAGGGTACAGTGAATTAGTCGATTATCGACTGCAATTGACTGATCGAAAACCGATTGCGTGCCGCATGTATCGGTTGAGCCTGGATGACCAGCAATACTTGGAAAAGCACCTGCGCTGTCTAATTGAACACGACATAATTGAAACAAGCACTAGCCCATACTGCGCTCCCACATTAGTCGTTTCTAAACCTGATGGTTCTAAACGCATGGTCATTGATTACAGGCGATTAAATTTGGTTTTGCATGCGCCGCAATTTCCATTGCCGAGGCTGGATGACACCGTGGATGCACTCAGCAACTGCAAGTTTTTTTAGCAGTGCCGACATTAATCAGGCTTTCTATAACATTGCACTGCATCCCGACGACAGACACATCACTTCGTTCCGTAATATTTTTGGTCAATTCCAATTGAAGAGATTACCTATGGGATTAAAATGCTCACCAAGTTTGGCACAAAGGTGTTTTGAGCTTGCAATGGCGGGATTGATTCATCGCAATGTGCTATTGTACATTGACGACCTGCTAATTTACAGTCAGGACTGGAAAACCCATTTGAGTGACATAGGCCAAATTTTGGATCGATTGATCAAAAATAACTTCAAAATTAGTCCCCGTAAGTGTTTTTTCGCACGCATTACCGCGGTAAAATTTCTGGGCTTCATGATCGGCCGTGAGGGCATTTGCATTCCCATGGACAAACGCAATATTATCTCAGACTGGCCCCTCCCGAAAACTGTCAAGGAAGTCAAAGGGTTTTTGGGAGCAGTGGGATTTTTCAGACGCATGATACACAGGTGCGCCGAAATAGCAGTGCCGCTATCGAATTTGACACGCACCGGGCCGCGCGAGAACTACGATGGAAACGCGCCGGTAGATCTCAACGACAATCCTGAGGCTCTGAGAGCCTTCTTCCAATTAAAAGAAATACTGTTACACAGCCCCTGTTTGCAATACCCGAACCCAAATAAAACGTTCATCGTAATTACAGATGCGTCACAAATTGCGGTCGCGGGAGTGCTGGTGCAGCGAGCCGACGAAAAATCTGGACTGCATGCGTGCGCGTTCTACAGCCGGAAGTTGACTGAGGTTCAGAGCAGATGGCCCGCCATCACTCTAGAGGCTTACGCAATTTTTGAGAGCGTCCGAAATTGGCATTGCTACTTGGCGGGACGCCCCTTTGAAGTGTGGACTGATGCCAAAAGTATCCCTTGGGTGAAGAACCCCAATTTGGAGGCTACACCACACGCCGCATTGCATAAGTTTGCATTGGCCATTGCCCCGTATCAAATTACATTCAAGCATTTGAAAGGAAAATGCAATGAGCTCGCAGATGCTCTGTCCCGAAGGCGTGATGCGCCAATAATTTTCGACGAGAAATTAGAACTTGACGAAGCATTCGAGCAATTTGCACTCATTAAAATATCACACAATAAAACTGTCGCGACGCAGACCGCAATTGACCCGTGGGATACGGTAGCTACTGTTTCCAGACGCGCGCCTACCAAGGAACCAATGAGGACACGCGCGCGTGCGAGGGCGGAGTCTGCGGCGCGTGACCGCAACCCTGGGACAATGGACACGCGACAGCCGGCGAACAATGGGGTGGAGCCAATTACCGGACTCACTACCGTAGGTCCACAAACAATGGCTGGTGGCCCCGCGGCTACCGAAGTGCGCGTCAATGGTTTTCACACTGATCACGTTTTGCCCCCGTTTGTCCCCATAATTGAATTGAAGCGCTTGCAGATGCAAGAAGCGTATATAGTGAATTTGATGGAAGTTTGTAAGGATGCACCTGGACAATGTGTGCCACCGTTTTTCATTGATCAATATGGAATCATGCGAAAAAGGGCTGAGGCTTCAATAGTACCGGGGATCAAGTTGTATGATCCTGTGTGTATTCCAGCCTCACTGTGCCCGCTAGTATTCGAACTAGCACACAATCATCCTACAGCGGGACATTTGGGAATAATGAAAACGTTCGAAAGATTACAGGAATTTGCGTGGTTCCCAAATATGCGCCCCGAAAGCGCGCATTGGGTCGCCACGTGCCCTTTATGTTGTGCGCGAAAAGGACTCAGGCAGTCGATGCAGACTTTGATGGCGTGCCGGAAAATCGCGCGATCTCCCGGCGATGTCATCGCAGTCGACGCCGTTGGCCCGCTGCCACGCACGCGGCGCGGGCATAAACACGTGTTGGTTTTCGTTGACCAGTGCACGCGATTTGGTATCGCTGTTCCGGTACCCGATATCCGGCAGGATACTGTAGCATTTGCATTCTTGCTACACATTCTTCCCATATTTAGCGTACCCGGCGCCATTTTGAGCGATAACGCGCCAAGCTTTGTCGAAGGGGCATTCAAAAGATTGTTATTGTATTTCAATACCCTTCAGCATCGCTCATTTGCGTATATGCCAAAAGGCAACGGAATGGTGGAGCGCCGAAACGGTGTTCTGATGGAAATCGTGTCCCATTACGTGAACCAAACTCATTCCGATTGGGATTACCACTTAGGCGCCGCGGTGCATGCGTACAATACGTCGAAACACCCGGCAATGGGCACCACGCCGTACGCACTTTTGTTTGGGCGCCCAGCCGCGTCGCTATGGGAAAGAATGTTGACGCCCCCCGCGCCTGGTGCAATGCTACCCGAGTCGACAGATAAGCACGGTGAACCCACCGAGCTCGCGCAGCGTCTCTCGGCGGCGCGCAATGCGGCGCATACCGCGCTTAGGAATGCTCAATTGAAAGAGCAATACTACGCCAATCGCCGCGCCCGCCATTTGAATTTGAAGCCGGGCCAAGCGGTTCGTATTTTCACTCCGCGCTTGACCGATCAGACCGGCCCTTGTAAAAAATTTGCTGCTTTCTTTTTAGGCCCCTACGAATGCATTCGCTATGCTCATCCGCTTGTAACTATTTATAATGATACTAATGATAAGATCTATGTAGTGCATGCGGATCGCTGTAAACCAACGCTTGAAAACATAATCCCCACTTGTACGCAGAATCTCGGCCCTACTTAGACTCTCATTGCGGTAAAGCCCTTAAGTGGCTGTCGACGTAGCCACTGAACAAATTAATTAACTGTGTTCCCGTAATTCGATTAACTCTCTCGTCACGTAAGTTTGACAAACTTGTGATCCCAAGTGCGTGTGACTGCGTGTTCGTGTGCGTGTGAGTGCGGTTGTAATTCGCTGGTACACTAGTGGGCTCCGAGAGTCCACTGCAGTGCCGGTGATTGATTGTGATTAATTGCACTCTTCCTTAAAACTTAAAAACGTAACATGGCCGGAAGGAGCATGGGCGCCAAACGGCAGCACAATGGCCGGCGTGCCAGCGCCGCGGGCTCGGGCTTCACGAAAGCCACCACCCAACGTGGCGAACCGGGCGCCACCATACCGCCCCCCAAGGTGGAGCACCAGTGGGGAGAGAACCAGCGGCCCCCGCCGCCCATCTACGCGAAGCGAATGTTCGCCGGCTGGGTGGACCGTGTCTACTGGAGACACGACACTGCAGACCGGGAGTACTACCAAGCCCACGTGCGGCTTCACGATGATGCGCTGGCCGAGCTGGCCGAGAACGACGAATGGAACGACGCCGACAACGTGTACCCGTTCTTCACCTACTCGACCAACATCGCGCGCGGCGCCCGCGACCGCCGCACGTCGGTCGTGGTGGCGCAGTACGCCAGTGTCAACGAGAAGTACGGCCCGGAGCTGCACTTGCCGCTTGTCAGACACGGTATGAAGTTTACGGCCAGGTATGTGCAGCGTTGCACTGCCAAGCCCGACTACTGGGAGTTCTTTGACATTAAATTGGACATGAACAAAAGCGCTAGCCCCCTATTGGTGGCAGTGCCCGTCGTCGTAACCGTACAGGGACGCGCCCCGGCCGACCATGAATACGACGCGCAGCGCGACGAGGTCGGCTACCAGCGCTACTCAACGAACTGGCGGTCGCTGCGGCTGCGAGTGGCGTTCACGCCCCGTCGCTACAAGGACCTGCCGGAGTTGGGCGCGGGCGAGCGCAACGATTGCGGCCCGGAGCGCTTGGCGTTCGCGCACCGCGAATACACCATGCCCGGCAACCCGATCCCGAGTGCAGGTATGTTGGGGATTGCACACGTCGAGTTTCACGACCTGAACAACGACGTGTTTGACAACGTCTATTACGCACATGCGTATGGCGTTTTCTTGCTCGAAAAATCGGCGCTGGAAGATTTTTACTTCCACGACCCCCACGAGGTGGAACTGAACCGGGTGCACCCGCCGCACCTGCGCACCAAGTACGTGATGCTGGCCGCAGCATACATGTACCACGAGTCCTTGTTGCGTTTCCGAGCGGCACGCGCCACGGCGGTGCGCGCGCTAATTGAGTGGGAAGCGACCGACGCAGGTACCAAGGCGTGCATCACGATCAACAGGCCGGACCTGGCCGACGCCGTCAACGACGAGCAGGAGCAGATGGACGAGCAGCAGAGACGCGCGAACGCGCAAATCAACGCGCTACCCCAGCTGCTGGTCGGCGCCGGACCGATGTCGGTGCTGACGTTGACCAAGGCGATGCCCGACGACGACAGGCCCGACCCGACGCAGCCAAAGTTGCAGCTGCGAGTGGCCACCTTAGAGGTAAGTCCGGAGCGGGCTGTAATTGTGGGCAATTTGGACTTGAAGTTGAGCCAGGCGGCGCTCCCGTCCGAGCTCGAGAACGGCGACTACATGGTGCGCACCACCAATGAGTCGCCCAACTATGTGCGAACCATGCGCTCTCTGCAAGGCGCTATCGAGCGCCTGAACGAAGGTTGGAGACCGTCCAACATACGCTCGGGCAATGTCCTAAAACTGGGTGACCAGATCGCCATTGCCATTGTGTATGATGATCGGTTGTCCGACACGTTCACCCAGTGGTCGCATATCCGCGCCACGGCCGCGCCCCTAGAAGACGAAATCCGTCAGGGCACGTCCGAAGCGCTGCTGGTGAGTAAGCCCGGCGAGTTCAAGCCGTTGGGCGGCCAGGCGAAAACCCTGGCGGCCGTTTTAGCCGCCTTGAAGCTGGCGTGGCCGCTGTTGCTCATGTGCGACTCCCCGTTCGGCACTGGCAAGACCACTGTGCAGAACCAGGTGGCGTACATGTGCTCGTTGTACTTCAACCAGTTTAATGGTCGCCCATTCCCAGACAGTAATTCCACCCTTTCCTCCGACATCACTTCCAACGCCAAGTACCACTCCACCATCGTCACGTGCACCGTCAACTCGGCGACGGACGAGAGCGCTAGGCGCGCTGTGCAAAACATGCAGCGCACCGGCTGCGACGGCGTGCACGATGCCGTGCGCCGCCTGCTGCTGGGCCGCAAGCAGTGGTCCGAACTGCCCGCCGCACAAGTTAAGGACATGCTGCAAGAGCCCGGGTACGTCGAATATTTGAAATTGAGAGCGGCGTTCGCTGTAAGGGTGCTGAGCCCCCTGTTGGAAACCCAGGAGGTCTACAGCGACCTCGCTGTAGACGACCTGCCCGCGCTGCACAAAATAGCGCAGGACACCCCTTTCTCGGTCGCGCGGATCGACGCCCAGTGGATAGAGCTGGTAGACCAGTACTGGGCGGTGAAAACTGAGTACGAGACCGTGCACTCTATCGTCGCAGGTCCCAATCAAACCCCCCAGCAGGTGATGAAGGCGCTAATGGAGCAGGTGCCGCACCTGGTCGTCACTGGCGAAGACGACGACGAAGAATGGGACGACGACAACGACGAGGTCGTAGCGGGTCGCACGGGCGTCGATGTGAACGACCCGGACCTCGAGGACACGGACTGGGGTCGCGTGCTGCGCCGGGCCGCCCGGAGGTACGCCAAGGGCACCGTCAAGCTGCACAAGTACGTTCTGGATTTGTTGCAGCCAGGACAGATCCACGTGACTGTCGATTCGACACATGATGTGCGCATCAAGCACATCAGGTACTGTGCCATGATAGTGGACGAGGCGTCGCTCGCCACGAACATTTCCATGGTCACAGCGTTGAACCCCGTGTCGCTCCCCCACAACGGCTTAGTCTTGCTGTTCGGCGACAGCAAGCAACTCACCCGCAAAGTTCAGACCCAGCGATGGGTTGAACCCTTCCTTAATCCCTCTCCATCCTTGATTGATGGACTCACAGCGTCCAAAATGTGCCCCCTGCTGCGGCTGGAAACGGTTTTCCGCGGGCACCCCCAGCTGATCAACGCCAATTCGCACGCGGCGTACGAGGGCCGGCTCCGCCCCTATCATCAGAAATCGCCGTGCCGGGACGACAACCTGCCGCGCATGCCGGGCGACAACGTCCCGATCCCGCTGTCCACGGTCATCAACCACACCGGACTGGAGACCAAGGAGGGCACGTCGACCGTCAACGTACCCGAGCAGCTCATCGTAGTGCAGTTGGTTAAACATTTTGTCGAATTGGCGAACCAGGGCGGCATGCCCTGGAGTGATTTGAGTCGGGCGGATGCCATTTTGGTGGTCACTTTTTATGCGGCGCAGCAGCGCGCGCTGATCGACAAATTGGCAACCGACCCGTCGTTGAAGCACTACGGGCGAGAATTCTGGGCGACTCGAGTGCTCACCGCCGACAAAGCGCAAGCCAGAGAAGCTGAGGTGACCATCGTGTCGTGCGTGCGCAGCAGCGAGCCGCCCGCGCGCGACAGGTTGACCACACAGTATTCTCAGCAGACCACTCGAGTCGGCTTCGTGGCCCAGCTGGAGCGTGGAAACGTGGCCACCTCCCGCTCGCGTTGCGCCAGAGTCGTGGTGGCCAACGTGGAGACCTTGTTGTGGTCTGACTTCTTCCACATTTTCTTTTCGTATGAATTCGCTTCGGCTGGTCTTTACCAGTACCACGCAGAAAAAATCTGGGGATCCAGGATATGGACCTGGTCGCCCGACTGGAGACCACAGGCCCACTGCCCCGAGCACCAGTACGACGATGACGACGAAGCCGCCCAGACCGAGCTCGCCCAACCGGACGTCAATATGGACGAGCCCGTGGACGTACAAAACGCGCCCCAGCCGGCGGATGAGCCGCTGCCGTACGACCCCACGGACGAGGTCGAGGACATCGCCAGCACCTCCGATGGCGACGACGCCACGTTCTCCGCACCGGAAGAGGAGGCGCCGCTAGCCCCCGACGGCGACATCGAGCCCGATGAGCCCGTGGCGGTCGCTGCACCGGCGCCGGCTAAAGAGGACGACATGCAGCCCGAGGTCGCTGCCGAAGAAGACGTGCCGATGGAGGGCACCGACGAGGGAGTTTGAGTAAATCCAGGACATTTTTGTTTTTGCAAGTTTTTTGAAAGTTTTTGGAAACTAATGACGTAATGGAAACTATAACCAACAGTGAAACAAACAAAACAATTAACCAAGTATCTCGAAATCACACACCAAATAGTTTCCAAGACGTTCGCTGCGGCACCGAATGGCCGCATTTTGTCCCCCCGAATTGACGAACGTAACCGCCGCCCCCAGTTGACCGTCCAAAATTGGCACTTTTCTGAATAAAAAACAAGGTTTTTGTAAATTTGAAAAGAGAAAAATAATTTTGAAAATGGAAATACCTCCAGAACCCAATTGGCAATTCCATTATAAAGTCACGACTGCAAAAGGCAGGGCAGTTGATTAACTCCCATACCGTTCTCAGCTTATTATTGCATTTCTGTAGTTGCCAGCCACGTTTCGGAATTTGATTTTCGACTGTGAAATACACGCAAGCCATTTTGCATGCAAACAACTACTTTTTGAAAATTTCGAAAAGATGAACAACTTTTATTTAACGAAAAATTTTGTGCATGCGATCGTAAAAATAATCACCGGTCACACCTCAATAGTTTAGCCAGGAGGTAAACCGCAATGGCTGGTGGGTTGTAAGAGCGTTTTTACGATGGGAAAAACACCACCCCACAAAATTTTAGACAAACAAATGCAATAATAATTCACGGAACGTAAACTACTATGTATTTTGTAAACTAAATTTGGGCAAACTTTCTCAGACATTACGGCGGCTTTTCGACGGCAACGGGGACTGCATGGCATGCACAGCCCTGCAGTGGGCTGCGCAGTACCCCGTCAGAGCACTGCATCGCAAGATCGACGCCGCTACATGGGCTGACCGAGTTCGCCATGTTTTATAGCGGTTGTAGTGCTCTGCACAATTTCGTTTCCTTACCCCCCAATTTTAATTACTATTTTCGTGCGCCAAATCTATTTAAGTCAATTTAGCTAGGTTATGTCTAACTTAGGTGTAACTGCATTCCACATGGCATAAGGTGAGAGGGGAATTTCACATTTTTTACTTCGAAATGCCGCGGCGCGGCGTGTGGCCGCCTTTGGGCTCGCCGGCACACTGTTGTGACTCTCTGGGCGGTCTAAAGCACATTCTACCCTTTACTTACCTGTGGGCAGAGGCGGAGACTGACGGCTGATAGGTAGGTGGCGACCGGAAGCCAGGAACAATGAATTTCACTCAAAAAATACAAAAGCACTGTTCCGCGTTCCTCCCCATGTTGACTAGATTGTCGTGCGTCATCTAGTATCGGTGGGTGGTAGGAACAGCTTCTGATAACGCCCCAAGTGACAAGTCGCAGTCCCAAAAAATACTTTTCCGCCGCCCTAGCATAAATATCTCCTCGCGCTCGGAAGGGTGTGGCCATCGGGCTGAAACCTTTCTCACGGGCGCTAGCAGACCGGATAGTCACAATAGTGGGTCGCGGGACTGGAGGTGATAAGCACTTCGCGCCCGCGAGCATTCTCTAGCTACCGTAACTAATGAATACAAAACCCCCAAGCAAAGTTTCCATGTGACATGTAGAAACTATTGTACAGGTCGTTTCACGCCAATGCCTTTCATTTCCACGAGCTTAATTAATCGTTCTGTATCTTAATTAATTATCATTAGTTGTAAGCTTGTGTTAGCTGTCTGATTATTGATTAGCTTAAATTGCTATGTTGGATTATGATGCCGTAATTGCCCTTGTACGTACTTTGTTCATTCTGTTTTTGTAAAAATGCGTTGCACTGCATTGTTATTTGTTTTAGGTCGTTTTATATTAAGTAGGGATTTGTAGGTAATTATGGAAGTGAGTGATTGTTGCACCGAATAAGCTTGTAATTTATAGGCTTAGCCCCATGTCGCTTGAAGCTTTTAATTACTTTTGTTAGCTGATCTTAATTAGTACTCTTTTTATAAGCAGTTGCGTTACGTACGATTTTACTAAGTGCTTACATCAGAGCTTATGTGATTTGAAAGTGATTTTGTAACCTCGCAATTTTATGTCTTTTTTAGCTTTTTATTCAAGTCAATTATGGTAGTCTTGATTGCCTTATAAGTAGCTGAAATTGTTTTTTCCAACAACTTCGTCGATGCGACGTAAGCTAATTTTGCTTCTACTCTGCCGCTACTGTTCTTCCATCGCCCAAAAAATAAACTCTCTTCTCAACCCAACTTGGACCCCCTTTTTGTATTGGCACTAAGTACTAACTTTTTCCCTTAGTTAGCTAATTAACAACTGCTCTAATTACCGCGCTGTTTATGCTGAGTGTAAGTGCTGTGCGTGCTGCGGGAAACGGAACAGCGTGAGCCACCGAGTGGTTCATTGCACGTTCTGAAAAACCTACCGTCTTCGGACACGTTTCCTTAAAATTTACAACACGCATTTATAATCTGGACCTCCGGGCCCAGTGCAGTGCACTGCAGCGGCAAGCGGCCGGTGAAGTGGGAATAGAGGGAAAAGTGCGGTAAAAACCTCGTGAATCGTGTAATCGAAAAACAGCCGAATACACGGATTCATGACACAGCCCACAATAGAATAAGTATTTATTTTTTACTCACCCCTCGAGTACAGAAAACGTAAAGTATATCTTTTTTACTTTTACTCGTGAGTAAACGTGAGTAAACGTACTTTTCGCTCCAGAAAACTTAAAAGAGAGTATTTTTGAAAAATTTCGCCGCAATTTTCGCTCACATTCACTAATTTTCATAACTTTTTGCCTATGTTCAGCACTTTTTGGCTACAGTTGTGCTTAAATTCACAGTTTAGATTGTTTTTCATATTTTTACCCTGATTGTTTCCATTTTTACCTTCGAAACCTTTAACAATTCATTATAAAACACTATCTTAAATACGTTTTCTGTACTCGAGTACTTTCAAAAAGTATACGTAAAAGCGAGTACTGGAACTTTTTTCAGAGGAAACATAAACGTATTTACTCGGTACTCGAGTATAGGTATTTTGTGAGTAAAAGTAAATACGTTTTAACAACTATGGAAAAAACCTCGCAGGTGTGCAGCTAGTCACACTGGAACCTGACGAAGTAGTGGTTGGGCCAGACCGCCTTTTACTGCCACTGGTCAACGTGGCCCCAGAAAGTGGTTTAGCTGGTCACAGTGAGCAAAGCGCCACAGCTGGTGCCAGTTCTGCAAGTGCAGAAGTAAGAAACCATTTTTAGAAGTGAGTAGTGAAATGAGAAGGGAAACGAAAAACCTTAAAAGAAAGGTAAAATGAGAAGTGAAATTAGAAGTAGAAATGAGAAGTCATGTGATCTAAACTTTTTACTTCTCATTCTCTTCTCGTTAGACTTCACTTTTGAGTCTAAATCCCATTTCACATCTCACTTCTTATTTTACTTCTCATTTCACTTCTCATATCACTTCTCAATTGGTTTTTCACTTCTCCACTCATGGAACTGGCCCCTGGTGCCACTGCAGGCCTGTTTGAGGTGTACCAGCACCAAACTCTGCTGCCTGGTGCCAATGCCAATGCTGGTGCTGGTGGAAGGCAGCTGGGCTTTGAGCCCGCTGGGATGAGTGGTGCAGCACCTGGTGCCAGGAGGAAGTCCAGTGCACTGAATCATAAGAAAAATGCTAAGAAGGTTTGCAGTGTTTTTTCTAGATTAGAATTTTTACAATATACAAATGCAGCATTTTGACATTTTTTGTTTCTTTTATAAGTTTACTAAAAAAATTTAGATATATTCTATTGACTGCACACCCTACAGTGAAGTTTATCATAACCAAACTGAACCAACAACCTATAAAATTACCATTTCATATTGCAATCACTATCTGGTGAATTTGGAGCATAATTTATAAAC
Source organism: Sphaerolaimus hirsutus (assembly GCA_964036195.1). Taxonomy (NCBI): domain Eukaryota; kingdom Metazoa; phylum Nematoda; class Chromadorea; order Monhysterida; family Sphaerolaimidae; genus Sphaerolaimus; species Sphaerolaimus hirsutus. The sequence continues at coordinate 1,303,593 of OZ038457.1, forward strand.
TGTAAGTAAGGTACCATTTTATGTATAACATGTATAACATTTACAACATTTTTTTTACATTTATATGCAAAAATCAACATTACTTTTCCACTTTTCAATTCCTCAGAAGCAGTTCACCAAAAAGAGTAACACAAAAACCTGCAACATCAAGCACCAGAATCAATCAAAAATTGGAAATCACAAGCTTAATCATCAGGAGAAATCAGATTCTGATGAACAACAGCTGGGAAATTGTCATTTTGACAGGAAAACTGTGGACCCATTTGCTCCGGAAGCCAGTGTGCCATTGCCTTTTCAAATTGGTGATGAGTATGGGTTGGTTTTTCTGGTGCCAGTTCCACAAGTGGGGATGTAAAAACTATTTCACAGCAAGTGATTTGTGAGGTGTTCGGAAGCGGCTGGATGCGCATGAAACACTAGCAGCGCACTAGCAGCTACACAATTCCACCAGCATCATGAAATTCAGGGTGAAATGACTTCCACACATTTCACCTAACTTCACCACAAGCTTCAGGCATTTCCAAAATTGTGCAAGACTCGTGACGATGCTGGCCCTTCCACTAGCTTCATCACTAACATATATTTAAATAGATTTGCACATATACCGTATTTCCTCGAAATACCCCCCGGGGGTGATTGTTTCATAGTGCTCCCGAGAGGAGGAGGGTTAAACGAGGGGGGGGGGTTATTATTTCACAAGAACTTTTTTGAAATCCTAGTACAAAATCGTCGTTTGTGATGTGCGCTGGGGTAGAAAAATGCATCAATAACTGACATGTAAAGACTCCTGTAGACTAATATTAGTACGTAGATGGTATAAACACTGTTCTAACGTGATTCCGACATTGTTTTAACGTGTGTTCTGCACTACGCAGAACACAAACTGCAGTATTTGTCATGTACGTTACGTTCTCTTTACACTCAATTTGGGGGGGGGGGGTATTTCGAGGGGGGGTGATTGTTTCATAGTGGTCTCGAGAGGGGGGGGGTCAAACGAGGGGGGGGGGTATTTCGAGGAAATACGATAGTGCCATATTGATAAGCATGAAGTGTCTTCACGAGATTTTGGTGCAGTGTGTGGAAGATCTAGAGTGTTTGCTGGTGTGAAGACACTTCACGACGCTTCACCGTGCATCCGCACACCCATTTTGCTGTGTTTGGGAAGTGAGGAGTGACATGAGAGGTGAGAAGTGAAATAAGAGATAAAATGAAAAGTGGGAAGTGAAAATTAAACTTTGCTTTTATCTTTTCACTTCTCACTGCTCTAATTATTGTTTACTTCTCCAAACTGTTGTTTCTTTGGGAAACTTCAATCTCTTGACTCCGCCCACAATAGAATAAAACAGGCACCTTAATTAAGTTTTACATTTTCAGTTATTACGGCCCATCTGCAATTTGGAAACGAAATGAACGCGAACGCCAGAGAGTCAGATGCGTAAATGATGCCTATGAACGGCTCAGGGAGAACCTGCCATTTTTTGACAGGTAATCACTTTAAACTTGTGCATATTTAACGGCAAAGACATTGGACAAGTGATAAAAAGTTGTGGGTACTTGCTCCGTGAAGTGGCAAGTAAGCTTAGGTAAATATGTGTTAGTATTTAAGTTTATTTCAACATGAAAACGCACAGATCATTGATGCGCAACAAAGTTGGCACTGATCCAATCAATGTGACATTGTTCAATTGTACTGTAGAATGTCTGAAAAAAAAACAATAATCCCCTTATGCATAACACCAGCACCAGCAGTAGAAACAAGATAAAGGAAATGAATACATAAATATGAAAAGAGTCTGTCCAATCAGTTTAAATTTATCTAACTGGTCAGAAGTTGCACAGTAATAAGTGACTTAAGTTTTCCACTCACGACTTCTCTTGTCACTTTCTAGTGAAAAAAGAGCCAAGACTTTGGCGCCAAGCGCGAAGTCATCATGACACTTTTCTGAACCCCAGCGTCAAGCCTGAATGACGCTATAGCAAAATGGCACCAAGCTCCAGAAGTGCAGAGTTGTTAGAATTACTGAACTTTTTTGAAAGTATATGTAAACGTAAAGTATTTTTTTACTCACCACAAAGTATAGAAAACGTAAAATACTTTTTTTTTACTCGTACATACGCGTAAATGTGGGTACTTTTTTGTGAGTGTAGAAACAACTACTTTTCTTCATAGAATGTGTAAAAGTGGGCACGTGTACAGCACAACGTATGTTTTTCTATAAGCAAATGACAGATTATATAGTTTTCAAGGTCTCTTTTTTATAGGAGATAAAAATCATCTTTCTCTCGACTCGTTTACCACATCCATTGTCTCCACAACCATTTCGATTTGGTTGCGAATTTTGAAATTTTTAAAGGCACTACCCCCGCATATCTAAAATATTCAATGGAACAACTTCTGTAAATACATAGCAGTGTAGTTACTTTATAAATATGTCCCTCTTTGAATTTTCATAAATACATTTTCCGTACGCGTACGCTTTGAAAGTGTACGCGTACAAGTGTGTACAGTATTTTTTTGAAAAGTATATGTAAATGTATTTGCCGCGTACTCGCATACGCGTATTTTTCGAGTAAACGTACGTACCTTTTAACAACTCTGCAGAAGTGAATTGGCGCCTTTCAATCACTTATTTTACCATCAGCAAGACTGGCACCCAGCCAATAAGTTTCTTAAACTCCATTCAAAGCAAAACTCCGCCCACTTCCAATCTCGTTTTCAGGGAACGCCGCCTTAGTAAAGTGGACACTTTAAGACTAGCAATAAGTCACATTAGACACATGCAACTTTTGCTGGTGGATGGACAAATGCATGAACCTATATGTGATTGCTATGATGATGTGTGCACTGCTGGGAAATCTAGTGCTAATGAACAGTGATGGGGTTTTAATTGAGAGTGATTTTTAGTTGTGAAATTGGAATGGACTTATTGTATTTTTTGTTTTTTTCTTTTTCTGGTCATGTGGTTGCATTCCATTCTGTGTTTTCTTGCATTCCACTAGATTTGGGAAATGCCACTGTAAAGTGTTATAAAAATAATATCTCAGCTGGCTTTGTAATGTGCTATGCTCCAGTGACTTTACCTAGCACCTGTGGTTTCATTGTAAGCTATTCCATTCCATCTAAAAAAAAATTGCAAACAAATTTGGGTTCATGCTATTTATATTTACAAGATAACAACATAAATATATACATTATACAATGAATGAACATAAAAAAAACAGGTAGTTAGATATGCACATGCTGCACAGCAGTGAATATTTGTGTCTGCACAAGTTCACTCTGTAAACTCATTCTTTTTGGTAACTGAAAATTTGTTTTTGAACAAGGTGATATCATCTGTCATGTTATGAAGTGTTCATATACTTTGTTGGAGTGTATACTTTTCTTAACATCATTTTTTCAGAAACACTTACTTAAATTTTCAGTTTACATGGTGCATTTGTGCAGACACTTTATTCAATATAAATAATTCATAGGGAACGATTGATTGATACATTGATGCGGATAGATAGGATAACATACATAGCTCATCGTTCGGATACAGTGGGTGGGGAAGGGTGTGGAATAGAAAATGCATATTAGCAATGCAAGTACACCAAGTTTCAAGAACAGAAAAGCTCATTATACAGAATACTCGTTTTGTATTTATCCTAAAAAAATGTGAGCAATATAATAAATAGGAATATTTATGTACATCTGGAGAGTGTAGATACCATAGTTCTTTGAATAATCACCTGTAGATAATTTAGTTCCTCGAAAAACCACCTGTAGATACCGTAGTTCCTTGAATAATCACATGTACATACCATGTTCCTTGAATAATCACATGTAGATATTTTCACATACACCACCAAAACTCTCCAACAAGATCAATAGGTATTTTACATCTATTTACAAACAAACATTTTCCAAACCACAGAAAAACTCAGAGAACACAACACTTGAAAATGTCAATTCTGATGCCAAAGGTCAATGAAAAATAGCAGCAATCCCATGGTCTCATGCAATCAACGCACTATGTACATGCAGAGTTGCGAAAGTGTATTTACACTTACCCGAAATACCCGGGTAAATGGGTATTTATATTTACACTTACACTTACACTTTCATAAAATACCCATACACTTTTTTTACACTTTCCTGGGCAAAATACCCGGGTACAGAAAGTGTATTTTTTTCTTTCAGATGGCCCTGTTTTATGCTATAACAAAGCATAAAATAGGGTCATGTACAAAAAATGCATTGAATGTAGACAATATGGCAAATGTACAAACTAGCCTTTGATCTATTAGGTTGTCAACTAAGTAACATTAATTTTTTGCGATCACACATACGCAAAAAATTAAGGTTATTTAGTTGACAACCTAATACAACCTTTGATCAGTACTCATGGTATTCTACAGTTTCATCATACTTTTGTAAAAAGGACAAGATCAATGGAAGTTCACCAACTGGACACAAAGTCAACTTTTGCATTGACATTTGCTGCATGTCCATTCTTGCATTTAAACAGTGTGTATCGCATTGCTTAAGCAGTAAAACATCAACACTGAAAAACTGCCATTATTAGGGAACTTCATACCACTACATTATTTGTTACAGTCTGAAATGTTTCATAAAAGGCTGTAAAATGCAAAATAATGCATGAAAATGATAAATAAATTGATCAAAAAGTGATAACAGCGGTGTTTTCTAATGCTCAACAGTGAGAGCTCTTTCTAAAAAAATTTTTTTACACTTACACTTTTTTTTACGCTTTCCTAGGTATTTTTAAAATACCTTACACTTTTGGTATCCATACTCAAAATTTGGAAAGTGTATTTACACTTACACTTACACTTTCCAAAAATACTGGTATTTTAACAACTTTGTGTACATGTACAATTTTAACATGTACTCCATGGATTGAAAAGTTTACACATAAGCCAATTTATGTCTCATGTTGGCAGTGTGCCAGCCAATAATAGCTCATGAAACAGATAACAAATCACTGGCTCACTGCCAACATGAACAAAGCTAACATCAAATTACTGGAGTATACTTCCTCAAATATAATGATAATTACCTTCTTCAAAACCAGAATAATCCCCCACATTGAATGTGACAGGTTTAATTCCACAATTGCATGTTACATCAGTGCTGCAGGCATTTTTTTCTGCACTTCCAATGCTGACGTCAGATTTCATTAGTGGCTCCTCAGCTGTGGCAATTTTCTGTTTTGGCATTGTGCCCATTGAACTGAAAATGTTTTTTTTATCACCATATTAGATTCAGGAAGTAAGGGTTTCTTTGTCGAGTTCTTGTTCAACCTTGTTGGGTGTTTTCAAACAGTTTTGGATACTCAAACACAAATATTGAAACAAGAAATCACATGAATAGAAGTTGGTTTCAGGATTAAAGAGTAGGTCTACATAGGGATGGCAAGCGCTTTTTTTTAAGCGCTTTTTTTATAAAAAAAACGCCGCTTTTTTTTAAAAAAAAGCGCTAGGGTCCCAGCGCTTTTTTTTAAAAAAGAGCGCTGGCAAAATTTTTTTGTACTTATGCACTAGGTATTTTGCTATTTTTTGTGTGCAAGCGCAAAATTTCACATGCAATTTACCACTGGTGGCTGTTTTCATCAGTTTTGTGGCATTTTTAGTGCCATTGCTTCTATCCCTGCATGCTATCATGTAATAATAAGTTGTGATATGTTAGTGTAGTATAGAATATTCAGCCAATGTGCTCCCAAATACTCAACAGTGGGGGACATTAGTCTCAATGTATTAGCCTTCTCTTATAGCCTTATCTATAAGCACTATTTCATGCCTAATTTCACTTGAAGTCATGAAACATTCACAAACTGCGATATACATAATGAATCAACATAAAAAGTAAATTTTTTTGGCAGAAATCACCACTGATGATGTTATCCAATGACTACACAGCCATTATATGGCTATATATATTATCACAAGTACTGCCTCTTGTCTGATATACCTGTATATATTGATACAGAACCATATTTGGGAGGTTTGTAGGGAACGTCTCAACATTTTTTGAAAAAAAGCGAAAAAAGCGCGTTTTTTTAAAAAAAAGCGCTTTTTTATAAAAAAAAGCGGGGCCGTTAAAAAAACGCGCTTTTTTCCATCCCTAGGTCTACATGCAAGAGTTGACAAAGCACTACGAATTCCTTAAACTTTCTGTGATAAATAAACAGCACATTTTTCAAACACCATTTCCGCACTCGCCAAACCAAAAACACTCTGGATGTGGAACCAACATTTTTAGTGTTTGTCGCGACAATCCTTGTTTTTTTGTAAAAACATTTAGGCGAGTCATTATAAACAATTGCGGAAAATGGTTTTATTTGAGCATAACCATTCCCAGATGAAGTTACATGCCGAACTCAATTTCGACAATTTTGGATTTATCGACTTTTACAAAACAATTCTCACCTATGCCTGGTGCAATCGGCTGAGCACTCATTTATCACATTGAAAACGTTCGCGTGTATGTCGGGCTCATTGTGCTGGGTGCTAATTGCCCGACGACGCACAGTAACGGTTGCCGGGCACTGTCGGGCAGTATTTTCGCTCAGCTGTTGACGCAATTTGCGCTGGCTCTGCTCCCTGTGTTGGTATATTTGGTTAATTTGCAGTATTATTTTGGTTTTGGACACTGTCATTGGGAATTTTTTACATACCGTATTACCTCGAATTATCCCCCCCCTTGAATTAACCCCCCCTCGAATTAACCCCCCGTCAAAATGGGCTGGGGAAATAATAAACCCCCCCTCGAAATACCCCCCCCGCCTTCGGAATAATGTACGTCATGTACATAATAAATACGTCATGTACGCAATGTACATGATGTATATTACTGTTAATTTGCATTGCAGCTACACATAGAGTAGTTTGTGTCGCAATCTACGTTTTTATGTCCAAATATATCCTGTTTGGACACATTTATTACCTATTTTGCGTACGCAAATGCCTACTATTTACTACGATCCTTACAAAAATTTCTGACGAAATAATAAACCCCCCCCCCTCGAATAAACCCCCCCCTCGAATTAACCCCCCCTCAAATTTTGCTGGCGAAATAATAAACCCCCATGGGGGTATTTCGAGGTAATACGGTACTTTTCATTGTACCTGAAAAGATCACGTGGTATTTTATTGTTTCTTTACCTAGATTGAAATTTGCCTCAAGATCATTCTCATTACTTATACATTTTGATTTTTCAGACATCTAGGGGGTATTGCTCATGAATTTAATCAATCCCCAGGGGTGCATTACTCATCGTCAGCACACAGAAAAGCTACATGTATTATCTAATGCATCCAGGCACCATGGTCCTCTTCCAAAAACTAGGTAATCAAAAACAAACAGCCCCCAAAAACTAAAACCTACCCGCAATCCACGAGCACAGAACTGGCACTGGCCGCAGTGGCCATGCCACCGCCACCAGCTTCATCACGGGGCACTTCCACACTGACCACAACCTGGGCACAGTTCCGCACCCTGTTAAGTGTAAAGTGTCAAGTGCTACGTAAAATGTCAATTAAAATAAAAAGAAAAGATTTTGTTACTGTACTTTTGACACTTTGCATGGCAATTGACAAATTTTCTTGACATTTCACATAACATTTGACACTTGGCTACACACTTTACAGGGTGCGGGACGGGCACCTGGTGTTGGTGTTGATGCTGTCGCGTCTGGGGGCCCGTGCCAGGAGTGATGGCCCTGTTGTTGCACATGGACAGATTGATGCTGTGGTCCACACTGGTGCCGCTGCCCGCCAGCAGGCCGTTTGCACATGCCATGCCCACTGATAGAGTTTTGCTGCAGTTTGGGGAAGGGGGTGGTTCAGTGGTTATATGGTCATTGGCTTAGGCCTTAGGCATTGGGTGACATTCGGATGAGTAACATTTGTGCTTGTATCGTGCAGCAACACTATACATACTTATAGCTTATGTGCACAGTTATTTATGTCTCTCAGTTGGCAGCATGCCAACCAGAGCTCACAAAACTCAACTACAAGTACCCCTCAAAAACTTGCTCCGGTAAAAAACACAATCTAAAAAAACATCTGAGTAAATACCCCGTAAGACAAGACATTTAGTTTGCAAAACACATTTACCCCGATAAAAACGCACCACTCCCCAAAAAGCGGAGTAAAAACCCCCTCCCCACCTAGAACCGGCATAGGTAATCAACGTATTGGTGTCACAATTTCTCTGACTCGGCTGGGACAGTGTCCTAGGTTTGTAATGTCCTGGGGGCAGTCCCACACCCTGTAAAGTCTAAAGTCAAGTGTCAAATGCAATGCGAAATGTCAATCAAAACAAAAAGCAGGAAAGGATTTTATTCCTGAACTTTTGACACAATTTTTTTCCACGACAATTGACAAATTTGCATGACATTTGACACTTGACTTTACACTTTACAGGGTGTGGGACTGGCACCTGGGAGCGAGTGTATCCCCCCCGCGCTGCCAGTGGTCATTACGCCGCGAACTGAAGAAGACCTACGGCTGTTTTCACTAAGGTATGTGTTCGACCTGCGGGGAGGGTTTTTTGGTGGATTTTAAAATTCATTTAAACAATGCTCCTGCAACAGGGTGGGTAGGTTTTGAACCAATCGATAAAATTTTGAGCGCTGCTGTAGGCACACACCAGGGCCGTATCCAGGGGAGGGGGGGCGGGGGGGGCTGCAGCCCCCCCCCCCTCCAGGGGTGAGACCAAAAAATCGTGGGAAATGCTACTTTTTCTGTACATTTTTCATCGTATGTGCAAAAGTTTTGCGCGCAAGCGCGCATTCACCTCCTCAAACATCAGTGCATGGGTCCCCATAGGCACAAATCCTTGAAATTCATCTCAAAAGTGTGCTCGCCGCTCTATATGTACGTGTATTTACATACATATACAGTGGTTTCTGGCACTGGCGCCAGCGTCAATGACGCCATGGCGTGGCGCCTACGAATGGCGCCAGCGCCATGGCGCCATTCCGTTACTGTGTAGGCAAAAGTTTAGGGGGGGGCTGAGCTGTGCACACACTATTAGGCGGTGTTAGGCTATGTAGGCGGTGTGGCCGTAGCTGGGATTGGCACCCCAGTAACCCCCCCCCCAAACCCCCCCCCCCTCACCATCGATAAATGGTATCCCCCATTTCATCTCCAAAACAACCGGTGTCTTCCGCCTGCACTCGCAATGAAATTGAACTTCCGTTTGCACATACCCCCACGCAGCAAAAGCACATTCTCGTAAAAGACGTGCGGAATTGTTCCGACATGGCGCAGAACTGGGGGCACTCACAAACCGTGTAAAATGCCCTGGAAAAGTCTAATGTCGTGCAAAGTGTCTTAAGTCGTGGAAAATGACCTGTAAAATAGCAAATGACTTGTAAAATGAAATAAAATTTAGCTTTTTACATGAGTTTTCAGTTTCGACACCTTGCACGATATTTTACGCTTAACATGGCATTTTACAGAGTCTGGGAGTGGCACCAGCACAAAGTTCAGCGAGCTGTAGATCACCACCAAGAGTTCGAACAGGGGAGCCAGGATGTCGTGACACCTATGTTATGGGGGGGGGGGTATTTGGGATTGATAGGGGCCATAAAAAATTGCTGGTATAGTTGGCAGACATGATACTATACAATGAGTTGCATGATGTCATATCATGCACGCTGTATCCAACCCGTAGAACTCCGTTTTGGTGACTCGTGCTTACGCATATACGGAGTGAAACTATTCAATTGTGCCCGCACAATTCAAACCCCCGTCAAAGTGTAGTTGAGTTTTTTGGCATGATGCCATCCAAGCATCGTCTGGATCTGAATAAATACAAAGCGGGAACGTTTTCTGAATTCAAAATTTTGAACGTAACAAGTTTTCTTCGAAATGAATTGATAGCGTGTAACTTTTCTAAATATGAATTAGATTAAACGTAGGTAAACGTATAATCAAAAATTTGCAGCACCTATCGGCACAAAAATTGGAGTAAACGAGTGCGTAAAGAACAGCACATTTTTATTTTCCTTCTTACTATCTTTATATTTTCTTTTTTACTAAATTCCTTTCTGGTTCGTTCTACAAGAACAAAATATAACTTTCCAATTTTGTAGAATGATATGTCCATCGACTATACATATTGACATATTCACGACCCACTGTGCACCGTTTTTCTACCGTATTTAAGATGTATCGCACTTCGCTGTTCAGTAAGATGTTGAATTTCATTGACGCTCAGCGAAGCGAAACATAAGTGGACCAAACCTGTGTAATATCATGTCTGCCGACTATACAGTATTGTTTCTTTTTCATGCATTATACTCGGCGTACGTGATACTCTGCCCTCGCACTGATTTATGTCTCGTGTTGGAAGCGTGCCAATGATTATTAAATCATTCGATTTCCGTAAAAATATGAAAAAAATTCATCGATGTGAATATGTTAATGAATAACATTATAACAACAATGAATTTTGTCATCTTTTCATGAAACTCGGACGCGTTAACCATCGTTGGCACACTTCCAGCGGGAACCACGCGTGCAGGGCGTAACGTAATCGGAGTATACTTTCATTTATCTCATTTAGTTGGGGCGTTCAATTGGGATTCCGATAATTTTCGCGATTTTGTAGTCCCAACCGGATTCCTAAACTTTGAAAATCCAATTTCGATCCCGATCCCAAAAATTTGAAATTCAATTCCCATTCCGATCCCAAAAAGTCGACCCCGTTGAAGTTGAGGTCAATTCCGCAAGTAAAGAAGTAAAAGGCCATTCTAAAAGTAAGAAGTACAAAGGAAGTGAGAACTGGAATGAAAAGTAAAACATTAGAAGCGAATTTTTTCAACTTTTTATTTCTCCTTTCACTCTTCACTTAACTTTTTCTAAATTTGGACTTGTTTGACTCAATCATAATATGCTTTTTTATATCTCCTGTTGCGGAATAGGCACCTGGCCGGCGCCATTTTTCGCCAAAAATCGCCTTTATAAAACGCACTCTTTCAATATGGGCGCGTCATTTCCCATCAACTCCACGGCGATCGACAGCAAACTTTGGGGCAGTTCGACGGCGAGAAAAACGAACATGACCAGGGGGCAGTCCCAGACCCTGTAAAATGCACTGTAAAATGTCTAATGTCATGCAAAGTGTCAAAAGTCATGGAATATGCCCCGTAAAATGGCAACTGTAGCTAATTTTGCAGGGCATTTTCCATGACTTTTGACTCTTTGCATGACATTTGACATTTTACCGGGCATTTTACAGGGTCTGGGACTGGCACCAGGATGACCAAGTTTGTGGTGCGGTTGTATTTGCCGCTGCGACTCCGACTGCTGCGTGGCGTGCCCAGGCCCCTGTGCGGGTTTGGGATCGCGTCTCGTATAGAATATTGAATATCGAATATCGATTGTTTTTCAGATCGAATATCGATATCGAAAATTTTGAAAAGATATCGATTGTCGTTGCCAAACATCAAAAAAAAATTCGTATTGAATATTGAAATCGAATTTTTAAAATCGTTTTTGAATTTTTCATTTAGTTATTGAATTTTTGTTTGCCATCTTTACTTGACACACATTTTTCCGTGGTACACTCAGTCTTGATGGCTGGTAAGGTGCAAACAAAACCACGGTCCCGGTACGGTACATGTTTTAGCAAAAGGGACTTAGGTAGTCCCGGTCCCGCCCGGTCCCGCTCCAGATAACTAAATTCCAGTTGTTGGGCCAGTTCCGCAAAATGAGACGTGAGAGATGAAATGGCAAAGGCGAAGTAAAAAAATAAAAAATAAAAGGTAATTTCACTTCGCTTTTACCATTTCACTTAATTCACTTGCCATGTAACTTCACTTTGCGCTTTTACTTGGCCTTTGCCGTTTCACTTCTCCCTTCTCATTTTGCGGGACTGGCACACGGTCGCTACAGTTCCCGGTTTCGAGGCGCGGTCCCGGTCCCAATTCCGATAAAAAAATGTCCCCCCCAAAAAAATATTCAGGCAGGCGGGCGCAATTTTTCACCCCTCCCTTCCCTGGCACCTTCCCACCAAAAACCCCTAATTAACCAACCTAATACTGCGTCTATTCAAAATGGAGCTCTGTCTAAAGAGCACGCTTGGCGCGGTGCCAGCGGAACTTCTGGTGCTGCAGCTGGAACTGCGCTGGTTCCACTGCACCTGCGGCACGGGGGCCGACTGCGGCAGCAGTTTCGAACGCACGTGTTTTGTCCGCGCCTGGGGGGGGGTAATATTGGGGGGGGTAATGTTTGGGGGATGAAAAGAGTAATGTTGGGGGGGGGTGAAAAGAGTAATGTTGGGGGGGGGGTGAAAAGAGTAATGTTGGGGAAAATGGCAAATTAAAATTTGAAAATTTAGGTAAAAACAAATTTTACCTGCCGGAAACCGCAAATAGAATGTAAAAAAATTTCAGCAGCCGGAAAACGGAAAAAGAGAGGTAAAAATCACTTGCCAGAAGATGGAAAGGGGAAATTTTGGGGATGTATGTGCAAGTCTGTGGAAAAAGCCTCTATGTCCTTGAACCTTGAATTTCAAATATAAATACGTGTAAGTATCCTTTGCGTGTTTTCAAAAAATTTGAGAGAAAAAATTTAGAATATTTTTTTGTTTGCCACTTCAGCTTACCTCCAGCTGCTTCAATTTTACTGCCAACATCACACTGACACTGGTGATAATAAAAGAAGGTATTAATTGAGTTGTCAGTGACATATAAATATTAATCATATAGCGGGGCACTAGCAGAGTTTTCATGTCTATAGTATACATTATTGAATAAAGGTAATTGTCAGAATGATTCATGGAGTTATTTTTTGGAATAATAAAATATTGTGGCATATTCTTGGCTGTAGCATTGAATTCACTGGAAAAATTAGCTAGTAAATCCATTGAGGGTCTGTTTTTGTGGTCCACATTGTAAGAAAAATTTCCCAGGTGGTAATGTTGCACAGTAACTGAATGTACCTGAATAATGTAAAAACATACTTTGTTTCATGTGCAAGCTCAGTCTGTAAACTGAAACTTTCTGGAAAGTTTTTGAATAAAATGAATTTCACTTTATACACTTCAAGGTACACAAAAAACCGGGTAGTTTAAAAATACTAAAAATATCATAAAATGAGAACACTTTATTGGAAAATACTTCCCCAAAAATTGTACACTTTACAGAGCAATATTGCAAAGTCACTTTATTTTTAGAAATCATTAAGCCGGATTTACAACATAACGATCAATGGAGGTGATGCGACAAATTCAACGTCACCGAAAAATTAGTTAATTTCATTTTTTCAAGTTTTTAATTAAAAAATCACGGTTGATAATCAATTTTTTGCAAAAATTTATTATGTGCGAGATGTGTAACTCGAATTTGAATGAAAAACGTTCGATGAAAAATGGTCCGCCGTCAAATAAATTTCACGGTGAGGCCTTAAAATCGATTTGTCGATGGCCATTGCATGCAATGACTAGTGATGTTAAAGGCACCGGGAAAAATGGCACTGCACCGCACCGGCACCTTTGCCAACGCATGAAAGGAGCACCTGGCACCCTGGGGCACCGGCCAAAACATGGCACCGCACCGCACCGGCACCGGTGCCATTCGGAAAATATTGGCACCGGCAGCGAAGGGCACCGAAGGGCACTGGCGGGTTTCCGGTGCTAGCACCGAAAGGCACCGCACCGGGCTGGAATTTCCGAAGTAAAAATTGGGCAGTTTCTTAAAGGCCACACCTTCAGAAGTGCATATTTCTATGAATTTTCTTCCGATTTTGATGGTTGAGCACTTAAAATGATCAGAATGATGTGGCGATCACTTTTATGAAGCAATTACTATGATTACAAATGAAAGATAAAATATTTAATGCACTCCGATGCCTATAGCCACTATTGTCTACTGATCGGAGTCGTTGATGTACAGAGAATGAAACTTTACTTTGTCATAACAAATTTTGAACAAAAAAAGTAAAATAAATAAATATGATTAAAAATTCAACAAAATTTTAGATTCTCTGATCAGATCACGTATCAGGTAAAATAATAGATTTCACAGTATATTTATTTGATGGGATGTTTACCAAGTAGGCAAAAACGGTTGGGTAAACATATCACTGTTTTTGAAATATGAATAACACCTACTACGGACAAAATTGCACAGCACATGAAGCCTTGGCCGGTGCCTTTCCCGGTGCCTTTTACTTTGGCCCTGGTGCTAGCACCTTAGGCACCGGCAAAAAAATAGCACCGCACCGCACCGGCACCGGTGCTATTCTGAAAAAAATGGCACCGGCACCGGCAGGGCACCCCTGAAGATTGAAATGGCACCGCACCAGCACCGGTGCCCCGGTGCCTTTACATCACTAGCAATGACTGCCGACAAATTGATTTTAAGGCCTCACCGCAAAATTGATTTTACGGCGGACCATTTTTCATCGAACGTTTTTCATTCAGATTCGAGTTTCACATCTCGCACATAATAAATTTTTGCAAAATATTGATTATCAAACATGATTTTTTAATAAAAAACTTGAAAAAATGAAAATAAGTGATTTTTCGGTGACGTTGAATTTGTCGCATCACCTCCTATTGATCGTTATGCTGTAAATCCAGCTCAATTAATACACAATACTCATTTACCGTGTTCTCAATCAAGACAGGTATGCACAGAATGGGGCAAAATGTGCAAATGAAGCAAACAATGATTGTTGCAGTGGAGACTTTCAACCAGCCGCCAGACCGCCGCACCAGTTTTGTGTATCTGCGCAAAATCTTTTGCTTTTATTTTATATCTGTTATTTATGCTCGTATGCCGTATCTCCTTGAAATAACCCCCTCAAATACCCCCCAAATACCACCACCCTCGAAATACCTCCCTACAAAACTTGCAGTGGGAAAAAATAAACCCGGTGGGGGTATTTCCAGGAAATGCGGTATCTTACAGTTTGATATAAAGAGTAAAACGCTGGTTCACGCTTTACATCGAAATCCAAAATATTCCATCAGAAAAATAAAACAATAAAAAAATAATAAATAAAAAAGCACTGACAAATTAAAATGTGTATAAAGTGACCTTTGGACAACTTTTATGGATTTCGATCTGTAAAATTAAGAAAACTATTAATCGCGATGTTATTAATCAAATTAGGACATTGTTTTCACTCAATGACCATTAAATATTGCTAATTGGTTTCCTGGCAATCTGCCACAAAATTTTCGATTTTGTCGCACGCACTAGTGGAGAATTAAATCGCCCAATGAAAGACTATTCCCAATACCCACCTGGCCACACTGATGCACCTGACCACGGACACTGCAACCACGTGGTACACAGCAACAGCGTGCGCCACGGTGGCCATGTGCCTGCTCACAAGCACCAGCCATGCCATGCTGGCACTGTGCCAAGCCAGCGTGTGTTGCTGGGGAGATCTTCTGCTGCCCGTGCTTGTGGTGGGGCTGGGGGGGGGGGGTATTTGAGGGGGTTGAGAATGGCTCAATGAGCAATGGATGTATACAAAAAAATCCCCAGGATTGTTGAGTGGATTGGACAGAACCCAATGAGTGGCCGCCCCATAAAATTTTTCCTCTGTATAGACGGAATGGCCTTATGCTGTGGTGTTGCTGGCTGTGGCATAGTAGATTCCATATCGTGACGTGACATGTCATGACAATTGACTTTACACTTTACAGGGTGCGGGACTGCCACAATAGCGCACACCAGTGGGGAGGGGGCACCCATTCTGGACACTACCCTACCAACCCCACATTAACCATTTAAATATTCAAATATACCCTTCAAACCTAGTCTCTGCCAACAATAATGACACTCCACTAAAAGCCACGCCCAGCAAAAGAATTGTCTGTGTTACTGACAAAGCTGCCAGCAATAGATTTGTGGCATTGAAGACCTTTGGCTTGCACATGACAGCTATCACCTGACCTGTCAACTGGTCAAGTTTACTTGGGAATTCACTTGACTTTTGGGTTGGCGTCTATAAATCAATTCCGGTGGAGGGGGGGGGGGGGTTGCGATGGTTCTACATTTACACACGCAGTCAATATGCCTATGTGCCGAATCTGCTGTTTTTGGTGTCACTTCAACCAAAATTTGTTGTTTTTCCCTCTCAATATTCTGCCAAAAATTTGTTTCTGTCATTTATTATTTCTGTCAACTATTAACCACCACCCAATTTTCAGTCAACTCATGACCAGGCGTCAACCCAAAATAGACAAATCTTTCTGACAGGTCAACTGCTGACCACGCCATGGCCGCACAGGCCCAGTACACAAACTCCAGCAACCAGTTGCCAGTGCACATTGGCATAGTAGTCTCGCATGAAACTGCCCATTGGCCAGCAGCCAAGTGCAGAGACCTGTGACAATGAATTGAGCCTGGTGGAATTGAACTCATTGCTGGCACTGAGCCTGTTGATTGTGGTGGCCGTGGACAGTGACATGGTGGTCGTGTTTAGGTTATTGAATTGGTATATTGTATTTTAGATGGTGGCA
Organism: Sphaerolaimus hirsutus; assembly: GCA_964036195.1. Lineage (NCBI taxonomy): Eukaryota > Metazoa > Nematoda > Chromadorea > Monhysterida > Sphaerolaimidae > Sphaerolaimus > Sphaerolaimus hirsutus. The sequence goes on from OZ038457.1 coordinate 1,320,091, forward strand.
TGAAAGTTTTAGATTTGTCAAAGACATGTCCTGTGTGTATGGAATGCAATGTGACAATTTGTTGACTGTGTATTTGCACTCAGTTATACATCTTGTGATAGACACACTGCGCCATGCTGTATTTTTGTTGTTCAATACAATACCAGATGATTTTATTACCCAATACCCAACAATTATTGATCTGATACCCGACGTTTGAAACTGAAACCCAACCCAACATTAATAAGCAAACCCGAACATGATGCCCAAAATATTTTTTTTTGGAACCAATACCCACCCAGAACTTTTTTGGACTCGATGTCAATACCCGATGCGCGGGTAAGTAATTTTGGAACCCGAAAATTTAGAAATTCCTACCCCTACCCCGGGGTATTTCGACTTTCGAGGAAATACAGCACTTATAGCTACTTATATTTCAGCTGAAGAACGTCACAACAGTTGATGCCCACGTTTTTTATGATTAACACGTGTTTATAGCTATTTAAAGCTGGTATTACCGTAATACCCGATGAAAACCCATATGGGGTATAATATGGACAAATAAAAAGATTTACCAAATTGGAAGGATCAAATTGATAAAACATAAATCGATAAACTAAATGATAATGATTATACCAAACCGTGAGCTCCTTGGTGTCAATTTTAATTGATTTCGCAAATTTGGTCTACATATGCAACAAAATGCAAAAATGTGGAAAAAGCCCATATTATGTTCAGCAGTTAAACATCAACATAAAATTTTTATGAATTCACCGAGCCCCTGGCCCGCATGTTTTGCAATGAAAGGGAACACATTTAATTGTATAATTTAGATTAGACCTACAGGGGGCTCATTGCCTAGGACAAACGTCAAATTACCTTATTTGCTCGAATAGGTAACTTCCCTGATTAATTATTTTTCATCAGATTTTCATTTGAGGGGGGGGGGGGGTCTGGTGACTTAAGAGGGGGAATTATTCAAGAGGAATTATTTCTCCAATTTTGAAAATACCTAGTTGTAGTAGTGGTGAAAACTAAACTAATCAAAACTAACTAAACTACCTAAACTAGTTGATTGAACTTATCCCAAGCAACTACGACACAATGCAATAGTAAATACAGATCTTTTAATTCTACATGCCGTATGATTTGATTATTTCCTTGGGGAAATATTATGACACTTCCGTCCTTGACACTGTCATTCTGACTGACATGAGTCATTCTTGTCCATGTTTGGACACTGTTTTACGACTTTACGCATTTTGGCACGGAGCCAGCTGTGCTCCGCCGAGTATACATAAATATGCGCGCACATTCACAAAAAGATTGTGAGGCGAGGAAAATGTTTTTCGATCTTTTTGGAACAATTTTGATTTTATTAAAGGTGACACAATTATGTGTCACCCAGAAACATCTTGGCACGCGGAGTAAATGTAAATGCTTCCTTTTAATGGTGCATTTCCCCGTTAGAATACTACAATAAACCGACAAAAATAAATTACCGTATTTGCTTGAATAGTACCCCCCCTTGAATAATCCCCCCCCTGTAAGACGAGTGAGGAAATAATAATTCCCCCCCTCGAATAATCCCCCCCTTAAAGAATTTGCTCAATTTATTGAGCCCAATTGAAACAAAAATGGCATGTTTTTGTGTGAATAAAGCAGATTTCATCAAATGAGTTGATAGAAACATGGTTGAAAATGTTGACGAAATAATAATTCCCCCCTCGAATAATTCCCCCCCTCGATTAGTTCCCCCCTCAAAATAGTCTGACGAAATAATAATCCCCCAGGGGGATTATTCAAGCAAATACGGTACGAAATTAATAACGGTAAATATATCGATGCATGCCAGGAAACAAAGGAAAAGGCAATTTCCCTATTTCTATAACGAGTGGACTGGATCGTTTGCGTAGAACGTTAGCGTATTTTAATGAATAGTTATTTTTGCGGAATTAAGTAATTATTAAAACCAGACTAAGTAAAAACTTGGACAATTTGAATCCATTGATTCGTGGGTTAGCAAATTTCATCGACGGTTCATCATCATCAGTTTCTGGTCAGACGCGTCTGATGAACCGTTGGACGAAACAAAATTTCATCTACTCTCACCATTTTTTCCATTTTTATGGCGATTTTCGATTGTCTGCAGACGGTCAACTTGAAACCATGCTGGCGTCATTTTGGCGCCCTTTTAGGGCAGGGTGCCACAGAAAAGTGGCGCCAAGCGCCAAGGGCGTCATGGCGCCTTTCAGAAAGTGGGCGCCACAGATAAAGAGCGCCAAGCACCAATGGCGCCATGGTGCGGTGGCCTTTGACGCCTTCAAATGGCGCCATTCCATCACTACTTGTTAGGCCACACTTTTTACCTATTTTGGGTATGAAAAAGCCTACTCTTTACTAGAATACGTTATACAATCTGTCACAACTATTTCTGACGATATGACCCCCTCAAAATACACCCAGGTCAAATTGTTCCCACTGGGGGTGTTTCGAGGAAACACGGTATATTGCTCATAAACTCCAGCAATCTACCGTATTCTAATCAATTCCTTTGGGAAAAAATGTTCATATCAGAATTTTTTTTTTTTGGGGGGGGGGGATAATAATTTCTTCCCAAAAAATCCTACGTGACTGATTCTTATTTCTTGGCTACTTGCCAATGTGGTCGCATGATTAAATGTAAATATAAATATGTAGAGTGATTGGTCTATGATGTAAAACAGGGTGATTTAATTTAATTGGTGAAAGTTTATGCAAAACAGGGTGATTAAATTTAATTGGTGAAAGTTTATGCAAAACAGCCTATATGAATATTTACTGACCTATCTAAACATAGTCCTTAAAGCAAAAATTAGATTTTATCATGCAGGAAAATTTTTAAGTTATAAATACTCGGCGGACCGCAAAGTATGCGCAGAATCCTACCATAATTAATTGATTAAAACCTCATGATAAATTTTGTAATTGATTATTCCATTATTATGATTATTATTATTTCCATGATTATTGCTTTCTGGGAAAAAGTCTTTTACTCTCATTTACTCGCGAGTAAAAGCAAATAATTTTTACTTTACGCTTTTTGTACTCGGGGTGAGTAAAAACAAAATACTTTATGCATATGCATACTGTGTAAAAAGTTTGGTACTTTTAACAACCCTGCAAATGGGTTATGGTAGGTTTCCATACTAAGTGTGGTGTGATGTCTGCCGAGTATAGTTATTTACATATTTGAATTTTCAATAATAGATCATTTTTAATCCGAGTCAACGGTATGTTGCCAAAAAAAGGTTTTAATTGAAAATAGAACGTTAAAAAATTATCTTTAACAAACAAACGGTAAGGTAAACTGGCGGATGATTTAAACGGTGGACGGTGTTCACACCATTTGCTTACATATATGCCAAGTGGCACCCCCCTGTTCTGCTGCTACAGATTAATGAATGTTTTTTTCCAATTTTTTCCAGGAAAATATGAATGAGAATTTTTTTAAATACAAAAAATACAGCAGCAGTAAAGTGCGCAGCCAATTTTTTTGTGTGCTGCCAACACAAGCGAAGAATACACTCATGTTGGTGCTTTTTCAGGAAAAAAAATTCCATATGGCTTGCCCAAAGCCATCTTTGACCGACTGGTAAGTTGGGGATATATTTTGACCCCCATTACACTACCCCCACACAAAAATAGCCCCCAACATGCAGACATGTGCCACTCAGCCATGTCCACAATGATTTTGAACTTTGTGATCATCAAAATTGTGATTGTAATTAAAAAACCATGATTTTCGACTTTCTGCACATGACCTAGTTTTTGTATCACCCATTCAGACTAGTCACATGGCAGATTTCCCATCAGCCCCCATAGGTTTTTTACAGATAATTAGTGCCCACATTGACTGGGCACAAGTATTTCGAAATTTGCATTGTGACATTGCAGGCGTCGGACAGGCTGTCACGCAAGTGCCCTCTTTACACAGGGCTATAAAAAATACTTGAGTGCAGAAAGTGGGCCCAGGAGCAGCCATATGTTGCCTCTGACACCGAGCAAGGCAATTCTGGCCCCCATGTGCTCCATCAATAGCTTGGGATAGTGGATTGTCCACCTTTTTAAACCTGTTTTTTTCAACAAAAAAATTTACTTGGGGCTTCTGGGGGTTCGAAGGGGGTAGAAAAGTTGCACATACTGACAATCTACCAATGTTAAAAAAAATTTGGTCTCAACTGTCCAGAAATTTTTTATAAAAACTTTAAATTTCATCGGGAACAAAAATTTGCATTGAATTCTCATTTATTTTTTCCAGAACAAAATGTGGAAAGAATTTTTTTCTACACCAAGGATGGCCTGAGGGGGTGCCCCCTAGGGTATATATAGTAAATACTTGGGGGCACCCTCACACAAGATGAAAGCCAAACAGCTTGCACATGGGATTGGTAAAATACAATTAAGTGATTTTCTCATTTATATTTTCCACCAGTTTACCTATTTTTTAGTAAAATTTTCAACTGCCACAAAAAAAAACAGAAAATGGAAAGGTAAAAAGATTCAACAGCCACAGATTCATCAGAAACAGAAAAATGAGTTGATGGAAAAAGAGAAAATGGAAAAAGAAAATATTGCTGGAAACAGAAATTGGCATGCAGGTTCATCCACACCAAACAATTGTTCATTCAGCAAAGGTGCAGCTGCAGCAGTCAGAAAATTCTTGGCCAATTTTGCCAACACTGGAAATTTTGCCTGATTCATTTTCCAGTACCCTAGGCTAAATAATCAGAGAATTGTGCATTGACTGGCATATCCTCTGCAGATACCCAAGCACTGAGTATACAGATAAAAATGCAGATTCAACACAACAAAGAAACTGGAACTTTAAAATACCATAGTGGAAAAAGATAAAATACAGTTGAGAAAAAGGGACAAATGCCAGAAAAGAAGAAACTGATCCAGAAATGGAGAAAAAAAATTAAATGAAATGAAGTGCTGGAATTGGAAAATGTCATGCAAAATGCCAAAAAAAATCAGTAACAGCAGCCACTAAAAATGCGAAATGTTGAAAAATAAAAGGTATTCCAGCGTATTATACTTATCCACCACCTGCAATCATGAGGTCTATATCCCTGACTGCATCTAATCACTTAAGATTCACGACGAGATTATTTTACATTTTGCAATAGGTCTCAAAAGAGTTTCGATCGCATGCAAAGGTCACTGACAGTCACCCACTGTTAGCGTTGCCACGGTGACAAACTTATATTTTGCATTCGGTAAGCATTCAACGCTTCGCGCTCACTGATTAAGTGTAATTCCGTTGAGGATCATCAGCTGGGATCATTTCTAGAGTTGTTAAATGTATTTTTTAGAAAACATTTCGAAAAAGTAAAAAATGACGTAACGAAAAAATGTAACGTAAATGTATAATATTTACTGAATAGTGCAGAAAACAAAGAAAAAGATTTTTACCTGGGAAAATGTTAAAGTACTTTTAACACTATAAAACATTTAAAAAAGTATTTTTCATGCAAAATGTAGAAGTACTTCTGATTTTAAAAACCCTTGAGAATATGGTGCGGCAATTTTATGCTTAAAACAACAAAAATATGGATTACCGTATTTCTTCTAATAGAAGAGCGCCGTTCTATTTTTTCGTCGACTTGTTTACCTGCCGTTCTATTAGAGGTGCCGTTCTATTGGAGGCTGCCGTTCTATTTTTTCACCAACATTTTTCAGACATTTTTCATTTGAACATTGTTTTTAATGAAAAATGAATAACATTTTACTATGAGAGCATCAATTCAAACAAAATCAAATGTGAAAATAACCCTAAATCATAGTTCTGAACACTTTGGATGTTCTTACCACCTATTTTTCTAATATTTGTGTGTTCTGGCATTCTTCCAACGTAATTTCCACCTGCCGTGCTATTGGAGGTGCCGTTCTATTGGAGGTATGCCATTCTATTAGAAGAAATACGGTATGTAAATATGTCAATATGTGTTGTCTTACAAACGAAAATAACTGGATTGAGAAGTTCCTCTAGTATGCCGTGTACACTAGGAAAGTCTCTAATTGCATATTTAAAAAAACTTGGTGGACCTTACACTATACTTACATTTGCCCGGGGGAGAAGTCCAGCAAAGCAAACCAAGACTACCTAGGTTCTAGCACTCGCACTTATATCTCGCGTTGGATGTTTGCCAATCAGAGGTTCAGTAGGGTGGTCCCCGAAAAGCGTCCCTATCTATTTAGTCCGAAACGTGTCCATGATTAGCGTTCCAAAAATGTTTTTCAGAAAATATTATTAAATATAATCTCAGGAAATCTCTCAAAAAGTAAAATATAATAAAATCTTTATTAAAAAAATGTAGAGAAGTTTTTAAAAAATAATTTTTTACATTTTCTTATAATAAAATAAAAATAAATCTGTCCGGATTAAATTTAAATTTAGTTTAAATATGAAAAAACCCTGGAGAAAATATAAATAAATACAAGATTTTTTATTTTCTTACATTTAAAAAAGTAAAAGTATCCCGAGATGTTTCGAACGTTAGCCATGATACAGTAACAGTGTTAGCTCCGTACCACTGTGAAAAATAAAAAAATAAAATATAATATGCAAAATTAAATAGGTGGTCTTTGGACAGCTTTCAACATGAATTAAAAGATAATCTGCATGCAATTTCTACATAAATAATTCACATGATTGAACATACAGTGACAGATTTTTATAGAAGTTTTTTATGAGTCTTCCATCTATCCTACAAGACTGATATAAGACATTTTAACACATTTCAAACGTAACAATATCGTAAGCATATTGATTTTAACCGGCACGGTATTTTTTCTTATTTTATTTTTTTGTGAAAGGTTGATGCATAAGTTCTTGGTTGGCACACAGCCAGCTAAAACAATGTCAGATGCTTAGTGTCAGGAACAAAATGAACGACCCTCCACAATGGTGGGCAGCAATTAAATAGAAATGCATTGCAGTGGCGCAGTTCAATTATTGAAAAACATGGGGGGTTATCGTGGGCTTTTTTACTTGGTATGTATTGTAATAATTACAGTATAATGTTGCTTTATTACATACATATATTTATGTATGTGTGCAAATAAAAGTACCCATAAGATATGGGGGTATTATTCAAGGATGGCTTGTTAAAGGTGTTCCTGTAAAATACTGTCGCCGATCAAACTAGTTTAATAACACCAGTAAACTCGCAAGTAGCATAAAAAAGCTTTTAAGGTCTTTGAGTTCAATCTTGAGTTTACCTTGTGATCTCCGTCAACTGAAGATTACAAGGTAAACTTAAAAAGTAAACTCAAATACGTCCAAAGCTGATTTGTAACCACGTAATCTTGAGTTTGCTGACATTAGCCAACCAGCGCGGGCGGTGCCAATAGAAGATCAAAAAACACGTGTATAAAAACTGTCCACTGAAATACACCTGTCACTGTATTTTTAATCACGTGATCAAAAATCATTGATTACCGTATTTCTCCGAGTATAATTCCCGGGGCACTATACAAATTTGGGGGCTATTTTCAAACACTTTCCGCGTGCTGTGCATAGTGCCCGGGCACTATGCAATTCACCTAAAATTCCGCCGATGATTTTTTTTCTATAAAAGAACAGCTGCCGCCTATCCAAGATTGCATGCGGAAGTACCTTGACACTTACATTTGACCAGACGCGTGCACCAGTAAGGTGTCAACTTTCCGTTTTCCGTTTTTTTGTTTCCGCAGGCAAATTTTTTTCCGTTTCCCAGCTGCTAAATTTTTTTTCCGTTTACTTTTCCGTTTTTCCGACTCATTTTCCGTTTTCCAGCTAAAATTTCCGTTTTTCCGCCTTTTTTTCGTTTTCCGGCTCAATTGTCTGTTTTTCCAACTTTTTCCCATTTTCTGACTCAATTCTGTTTTCTGTTTCAGCCAAACTGGTAAACATTTTTTTCCGTTTCCGGCATAATTTCAGCACATTTTTCCGTTTCCGTTTCCGTTTTCCGGCCTTTCATTTTTCCGTTTTCCGGCAGGTGCAAATTTTTTTCCGTTTCCGTTGACGTTTTCCGGCAAGTGTAATTTTTTTCCGTTTCCGTTTTCCGCCAAAAAGTTTTTGTTGACACCCTATGCACCAGACGCAATGTACCACTTATAAGTTTCTTTGATCTTGATGCAACAGGCGCCAGCAAATGAAAATTAGCCTGAAGGACTTTAAGGTAATGCGCTTTGTCTGCAAAATATTTTTGTGCATTGCATAGTGCCCGGGCACTATGCATGGAACTTTTTGCAGTGTATTGGGGAGTTATACTCGGAGACATACGGTAATCAATTTTGAGAAATAGAACATAGTGTATCTAGATAATCAGAGATTAGAAGGGATACGAAAGATGAAACATGGTATTAACTTCTTGAGTATTGTTGCTTAAGGCCCCACACACGCTAGTTGACATCGACACCAAATGTCAACTGGTTCCGTTCCCAATTCAAAGCTTGCGTTTTAACATTATTCGTCGGATCATCAGCAAGCTTTGAATCGGGATCGGCACCAGTTGACATTTGGTGTCGATGTCAACTAGCGTGTGTGGGCCCTAATGGGTGAAATAATTATAGTACAAAAAGTGCTTCTTATTTTCTAAGTAACCATCACCGAGGGTGGGCTGTTAAATAGGAAGTAATTAGAGAGAAATCGAATGTAAATTCAGAAATCAATTTTAATTATATGATGTTAAGACGAAAATGTATCCCTATAATGACATATTTTGTAATGAAAATTCATATGATAACTGGAACAAATCCTTAACAGAAGGATACTATACTGGTAGCACAGTTGTTAAAAGTACCAAACTTTTTCAAAGTATACGTAAACGTAAAGTATTTATTCTTTAATTCACACCCTGACTACAGAAAACATTTAAATTATGTTAGCACCATATTTTATATTTTCTTATCAATATAATATTGTAAAATAAATTAATATTTCACGGTAGATATCACTGTTAAATATACAATAACGGGCCTTGGCTGCGCTTTTCCATGCTATTTTAGTATGTTAATAAAATTTGAATAAATGTTTTATTAATTGAAGTGCAATAAGTGGCAATTTACAAAACTGTCAAAGCTTTAAAAGAACGAGCAACAAAACTAAGGCAGCGAACAAACGCTCAAAATTATAAAAGACACACTTTCAAATTGTCCACCGAATAAACATGTAAAAATCAGCATATAAATTTACGATATCTGTATCAGTACTTTTGTAGGAGTAAACATAAACGTGTTTACCCGAGTATACATACCTTTCGAGTATATATACTTTGCACAAATTTTGAAATATAATATCAAACTGCCTTATATAATAATAATGTGTGCTGTGGTCACATCTTAGACGAATGAAAAACACAGTGGTCTGACAAAGCCCATGGATCCTGTGTACCTACTGAAAAAATTCAAATGTATTTTATCTATAAAGCTGGAAAAAATTATTTGAAAGCTCACCGATACCGATGAAACAACTTCCGCTAACAAAACAAAAGATAAAGCTTGGTATTCAATCACAAATTCAAATAAATATTAATGAACAGAAAAAAAACGTGACCAAAAACTATCCAAATCCTAAAAAAGCAATCATATACGACATTCACAGCGATTCATCAACGTTTTGACATGTGGAAACAACGTTAGGACAAAATCGCCACCAATTTGAAAACGTGTTAAAAAAAATTCAACTCGGGGACGACATCATCCCACATCATGTTAATCAATGCTGAAATTGTGACGCACAGAAACCCAGCGTGGAAACAACATGACACATGGAAACAATGTGGAAACAACGTGTTGACAACGGGTCTGTGCCTGTCGGCATGTAAACCGTTTGGCATCTAGACAACGGAGCAGGGGTTTCCAACGTTTTGACCCTCGCGAGGGCTTCATAAATAGCAAATCTGAAATAGATAGCTGAAAATTATATTGGGGGGTTCGCTGGGGTTAAAATATATATGATATATATGGCAAACTTGACAAAATTGAGCATAATTTAGCGGTTTTTGGTGAAAATCGGGAAAAATTGCTCTAAGTATGCTTCACAGAGATACCTATAGATAGTTGAGTGATTTGTTGGGGTATATCAGGGGATAGTAGCGTCGGGATAGCTAGCTAGCTGAGCAGCTGCCTCCCCCATGGGACCCCTGAACGGGTCTAGATGCCAAGCAAGCCTACGCCGTTGACAACGCCTTGTCAATACGTTGTTATCATGTATCAGCGTTAGTGTATCGCCGTGATTACAACCCTCTTTCAATCACAACATAAAAATCACTGGACCTTCTTACCACCGCGAGCCACTTTGTCACCCCGCAATGCCATAATGGCACTCCAATCAGTAAACAAAAGCGTGCCGGAAAATACCAAAATGGCACCGCACCAGTGCCACGTGGTAAAATCATTTTCAAAGTACCACACGGATATGAGCAGGGATATAAACTTGCGCAGAGTGACAACCAAAGTGACCGTTAGAGATGTACAGTGCGCAGTCAGGATGTACACTGAGCGGATGCATAGGTACCTGTGGGGGAGTATAGTGTTGTGGAATGTTATTTGAGTAAAAATGCTGTAGTTGTGATAATGTTATTTTTTCCATGCCTACAAAACCATTTGATGGCTACCGGTATGTGTAACAGCACAAAGTATTCAATGTACTTGACTCACCCGTTTACGTCAACTAGCAAGTATATTGTAAAAAGGAAACCCGTCTTTAAAAAAACTTTAAAATCCGTTTTAATAAAAAAAACGCTTTTAAACAAACGGGGTCGTCAAAAATATATTTTAAAAAGTTGTTTTCCCGTCCCTATAGTTCCCATCTCACCTCTATATAAACAAAAAAATCAACCCCCCGGAAAAACCAACTGCATAACGTCACAACCCAACAAATAGATCCACATGCTGGGAAATTCAATGGATGTCAGGGGCAATTGCATTGGGGCACTATGGTTAAAGCTTTCAGCACTTGACATTATACTTGGACCCATTAGAGCGAATGCCGGCAGGGAAAGGGCCTGAAAGGGGGGGGGGGAGTTTCAAGGGATTTTGTAATTGTGGATTTAGCGCCTACTTGTAAAAGTCGACAAATATTTACAAAAAAAATATTTTGAAAAGATGTCGGTTCAATTTCATTTCCAATTCTCCGTCGGTGATACATTTTCAATGTGCGCGCTCGCTTAGAATCGTTAAGTTCCAAATGTTGATGATAAAGTGTCGGATTTTCCACGTCTGCTCTCAACAAAAAATGCAGTGGCTTTTCCACAAAATGCACCAGGATTGGAACAAAAAGCACCACGAAGATGTCTAGTAAACGAGTAGACTTTTTGTCAGCGACAAAAGTTTTGTTTCCAGCACCTGATAAAATTGCCTTACGGACAATTTATGCACATATCGACTTTTAGAATGACCTCATGAAATAGCGATTTTTGAGGTGAAAATCTATAAAAAGGGTATGAACAATAGCGATTTTGAGCGAAAATTAGGTTATACTTTCTCAAAAATCGCTCCAGATATAGGGATGGAAAAAAGCGCTTTTTTTAACGGCCCCGCTTTTTTTTAAAAAAAAAGCGCTTTTTTAAAAAACGCGCTTTTTTCGCTTTTTTCCAAAAATTGTCAAGACATTACCTAAAAAGCTCCCAAATATGGTCCTGAGTCAATATATACAGGTATATCAGACAAGTGGCAGTACTTGTGATGATATATAACCATAGAATCTCTATGTAATCATCTGATGGCATTATAAATGCTGAATTCTGCCAAAAAAATCCAATTTTATGTCGACTAATTATGTATCGCTGTTTTTGAATGTTTCGTGACTGCAAGTGAAGTTAGGCATGGAATAGTGCTTAAATTTGGCTAAAAAAGATGGCTAATACATGACAGTGATGTTTCACACTGTAGAAAAGTGGAAGCACAGTGGATATTATTTACTACACTGACATATCTCCTCAACTTATTATTACATGATACCATGCAGGAATAGAAGCAATGCCACTAAAATGCTACAAAACCAATGAAAACAACCACCAATGGCAATTTGCATGTGAAATTATGCGCTTGCAAAATTTTTTGCAAAATACCTAGTGCATGAGTACTAAAAAGTTTGCCAGCGCTTTTTTTTTTAAAAAGCGCTGGGACCTTTGCTCTTGGCGTTTTTTGGCGTTTTTTTGTGTGGCGTTTTTTGGCGTTTTTTAAAAAAGCGCTTAAAAAAGCGCTTGCCATCCCTAGGTATATAGCTGACAGATTTGGGGCGGGGCTTGGCAACCCCCACTTCCTACCCCTGGATAACGCGAAAACTTTGTATCCAAACCAAATATTTTAAACAAACCAACGTGAATATAAAACAGCGCTTCCCTGGGGTGTTTTCCATGGGCCGCGTATAGACGTTCCTGCGTCACTCCCAAATACGCAGATGCGATCAGTGCAAAAGTCAACAGAATTACACCTGTGTGGGTATATTTATAAAATGTATTGTATTTAGGCATTTATTGCGAGCTTTCAAGTCCACACTGATATAACGCATAAAACACTGTGCTTACTATTTATACAAGGATTTAGGATTTACTATTTATGATCCAGAATTTTGTATTTATAATATAATACCCCTTATTATTTACGATGTGGACAAAATACAATATGACCAAAAAAATGGGGATGGTATCAATCATACAGTTATCACAATACAGTTGAGGCCTTTAATTCTAAAAGTCGACAAGTCCACAAAATGCGATTTCGAGAAAATCGCATTTTAAGTTTCGGATCCAATTCACGGTCATGTGCTGCGTGTCCAATTTGGTTCTCATGCCTACCATTAAGTTCCATATGTTGACAAAAAAGTGTCAAATTTTCAGCCCCTGCTCTCAACGTATATGGGAAAAATTGGGTGTCCATAAAATCCCATTTGGACAAGCAAAACTGTTTTGGGGAAGGAAATGAACTTGTCGACTTCTTGCACATTTTTTTTTGCATTTTTCCCCAAGTGTCAAATTTGACACTACCGTTTATAGGCATGTGAGGTCCAAAAGTCAGTTATAAATACGCTTTAAGACACAATTCGTCCACCAAAAAACACTCACCAATAGTGAACCACACGGCACTTTGCTCCTCTTGTTGTTCAGATTTCTGTAAATTCAATTTCAGTAAAATTGGGCAACTTTTCCAGTGATAATTAGTGATGACTTCACTTTCTTTTAAATATTGAGGTAAACATGTAACTTATATACTCCATTGACTTTTACAACTTGCACAAGTGATTCACGTTGGTAGCCTGCCAAAGATATTTAACACATGCGATTTTCATGAAAAGATAAAAATGCATCGCTGTTGTAACGTTTTACGTTGATTTGAGTTAAAAATATATTTTCTTCATATTTTCATAAAAAAGCATGCTTTAATTATAATTGGCACCCATCCAACGCGAGACATGAATAACTGCGCGTACAGAGTGGCATGTCAAACTGGCGTATATAAAATCGAAGCTGATAAGTGAGGTGACAAGTGGATTTAAGTGTTTCTGTCATTTCACTTATCACCTATGATTTATCACTTTACATTCACAAAACTGGCACCGACCATTTTCGACTCGCAATTTATTTAGGGCACTTAAACAAATTCAAAAGTTTTAAGAATTTTTCACTTTTTTTAAAAACCACACTTACCTGCGCAGCACCAGTAGCCAACGTGCACATAATTATTCCAATAGTGACTAGAAACACAGAAATGTACTTTTTCAAACTGTAAGATCTTTTTAGCAATAAGACTCCAAGCAGAAGGCTGGCCAGCAATGAACCCTGCGATGAAAAGTGAAACATTTTCAGATGACGCAATTTTAAAAACCTGCGTAATACACGTAAAGTAGAATATACCTAGTTTGGCTAATGGTACAGGTTTTGGCTTAAATTGGCTTAAGCGGTACCGTAAATTTTAATTTTGCGGTCAACGGTACATTGTGCCTACACACACTAGTTTGCACCGTGACTTCGGGAATTTTTTTTAGAAATGCAAATGAATAAACTCGGTGAATGATTTGATTTTATTTAAATCTGAATTCAAACTATTGAAAGTTTAACTTTGAAAATTTGATAATAAAAACAGATATGGCATACAATAAGTGTTTACACTTGATGTCGTCATTTCAGTTTTCACCAAGTCTCGGTGCAACTAGTGTGTGTAGGCGCAATACGGCAAAAATGTAAAGTGCGGTACGGTAAATTTTGCAACCCTGAATAGGGTTGGAAAAAACACGTTTTTTTTAATTTTAAACGTTTTTTTTAAACGTTTTTTAAACGTTCCGTATATCGCCTTATGTCGAATGTTCCTGACTTCAAGTGAAGTTTGGCACGGAATAGTGATCAAACAAGGTTATAAAAGGAGGTTGTTACTTTGGGAGTGATGTTACACACTGTGAAGGTACATGGAAGCACATTACCTGAATATTATATTCTACAGCAACATATGACGGCTTATTTACCCATGGTAGCACTGCTTTGATACTAAAAATGCCACAAAACCAATGAAAACAACCATCAATGTCAATTTGTGTGTGAAATTGCGCGCTCGCGCGCAAAAATTTTGCAAAATACTTTTGTACTAAGCACCCGGTATTTTGCAATTTTTTGGCGCGCAAGCGCGCAATTCCACGTGCACATTACTTTTTGTGGTTGTTTTCATTGGTTTTGCAGCTTTTTTAGTGTAAAAGCTTCCATTTGTTCATGCTATTGTGTCATAATAAGCCGTGATATGTTAGTGTAGTATATAGTTGAGTGTGTGATTGTGAGTGATCACTTCCATTGAGTGACATCCCATTTGAGGGCTGTATAAGTAGCACACAGGCCAGTACGATAATCACAAGTGGACAGTTAACAATCACAACTGAATAAACACCACAACACCAGCTGGCTGCCACATGGGGCTGAGGGACCCCAAAACAATTCCCTTAACTATATAATATCCAGTCAATGTGCCTCCATATACTTGTAGTGTGAAAAATCACTTCTTATGAATTTGCCTTGTATTGTAACTTAATTTAAACACTATTCCAAGGCCAACTTCACTTGAAGTCACAAACATTTGACAAAAGCTGATATATGTAATAAGCAGAGTTGGAAAAACGTATTGACGTTTACCCGAAATACCCGGTTATTCGGGTATTTATACTTACGTTTACTTTTACGTTTTCCAAAAATACCGTTACGTTTTGTTACGTTTTCCTGACCAAAATACCCGGGTACTAGGGAAAACGTAAAAAAAAACTTGTGATCGTTCACACGTGCACATGTTCAAATGGGCCGCACCACCTGCAGCCAACAATATTCTTATGTTCTTGAATAAACGTAACATGTATACACACAAAAAAGGGGTGTATGAAAAAGTGACTGCACGCTTTCACTTACACATGGAATACTGTTTTACATATTCATAAATGTTTATTTTTTTTTGTGATGAATACCGACGACGCCACTTGCAACAACTGTGAGTAGCACACGTTTTGAAACTGGCAGGGCAAGTGCAAGCTCTGATGCCAATCCTAGACTCTGTAGGATTCCTCTGTAAAATGTAAACTTTCATGCTAATGTCAAAACTCATGTAAAACTCCCAGCGAAATGGCAAAGATTTGTCACCTTCCAGGGCATTTTGCATGACTTTAGACACTTTGCATGCCATTTGACATTTTACAAGGCATTTTACAGCTTCTGGGACTCTGCCAGATTCACCAGCGTAGTTGGATTGGGCCACACATACAACAGAAAGTGGTGCAGATGGAGCGATTGACCCATCTAAAGGTGAAAATAATGGTATTTTCCAAAGCACAATGGCAAATACTGTGTGTAATTTTTTTACGTTTACGTTTTTTTTTACGTATTCCTTGGTATTTTAAAAATAACTTACGTTTTAGTATTTATACTTTTGATTTGGAAAAGGTATTTACGTTTACGATTACGTTTTCCAAAAATACCAGTATTTGCACAACTCTGGTAATAAGTCGACATAAAATTTTTATTTTTGACAGAAATTGCCACTTATGATATTCCATGGCTCCACAGCCATTATATGGCTAAATATAACACCACAAAGTACTGTCACCTGTCTGATACACCTGTATATGTGGACTCATAACCATATCTGGGAGCTTTTGAAAAAAAACACGATTTTATTTTAAAATAAAACCCTGTTTTGAAAAAAAACGGTTTTAACCGTCGTTGAAAAAAACCTTTTACGGCCATCCCTAGTATCGACATGAAATATTGAATATTTACAATAAAACCTTTACAATTAATTGGTATTTAAACTTTAGTGTACCGTACCGGAAATAAACGTACCGATCGAAATATAATATGCAGCGGTACGGGTACATGGAAGTTGAGCGCTTGGTTATTGATCACATTGACAACGAAAAATATTGCAACCACTTTGAGGTAAGCCCTGCGATGTGACGCGAGAAAATTTTTTTTACAAATATTGGTATAATTTCCAGGGAAAATGTTCTGAGGAGAGGTAAAGTATTGCGTTGGATGCCCCCTCACACCGCAATACAACCTAAACACAATAATGGCTCACCCACACAGAATATTTAAATGCTGAAATTTCGGAAAAGAATAAATGAGCTTTGAACGCATTTCGGTTTTCCCGGAATGGGCAGTCCGTTAACTGCTGTTGCCAGATATCGAATATGATCCAGTCTGGCGAACTCAAATGTGATTTGATCGGGATTTATCAGTTTTGCATATTTCGGCCATGTACGGAATACTAATTTAAAAAAATGCTTTATCCGTACGGTACCCCATTTACGGTGTACGCGTATCTACCGGTGTGCGGGGTACGGATACATGGGTACCTTTTTTAAAATGGGGTACGGGTAACCCCATTTTGAGGTACGGTAAATTCTGCCACCTCACTCGTAGTAACTCCATTTAACTCAAAATGGATTCAGACTCGAGATTCAAAATTTACGAAAACCCAAAATCCACTGTAAACGAACGGGATAGGAATTTTGTTGGGCACCGATAAAAACTTTGAGTGGAATATCAGCCCCTCCAGAGAAACAAATAGAAACGTGGAGAATGTCATGAGATTCATGCAGCCAGGCTCCTTCCTGAAATATTTATAATGTAAGAAGTGAGTAAATATAAATTACAATGAATTATCTTCATAGATTGTACATTAGTTCACACTTTTGTCTTGTTGTCGGGGGTTATCGGAGGTTTTCCGACAACCACACAACAAGAAGACAAAAATGTGATCTAATGTGCATACCGTATTTCCTCGAAATACCCCCCGGGGGTGATTGTTTCATAGTGGTCCCGAGAGGGGGGTGGGTTAAACGAGGGGGGGGGTATTTCGAGGGGCGGGGGGGGGGTTATTATTTCACAAGAATTTTTTTGAAAACCAAGTACGAAATTGTCGTCTGAAACGTAAGCAGACGTCGAAAAATGCAACAAAAACCGCCATTTATAAGGTTCTGTAGACTAATATTAGTATGTAGGTGGTATGTACACTGTTCTAACGTGACACCGACATTGTTTTAACGTGTGTTCTGCAGTACACAGAACACAAACTACAGTTATTGTCATGTACGTTCCCTTTACACTCAATTTGGGGGGGGTATTTCGAGGGGGGGGGGGTTATTGTTTCATAGTGGTTTCGAGGGGGGGGGGGGTTATTGTTTCATAGTGGTCCCGAGAGGGGGGGGGGGTAGAACAAGGGCGGGGGTATTTCGAGGGGGGGGGGTATTTCGAGGAAATACGGTAATTACGCCATCTATGAAATTTGATGCGTGAAATCCACCCAAAATCTCGCAAAATATTTCCAGAAAACCACCCATTTTTGCAACGCTAAAAACGACTCCAGTAAACTACTGTTTCAAAATCAGTTTACAAAATTCCACCGTCAACTAGTACGCGCCCGCAAACCGCCCAAAGTGCGACTGACTTGGCTAAGAGCTCGACGAACATCATGCACGTGACGCAACTGGTGAGCACGCCCGCGCTGCCCCCGCCCACGATCAACATCGACATGGCACGTAGATTTAGATGGGACACTGCGATGGGCGATTGTAAATTGGGAGTGGATAAATGATGAGAAATGGATAAGTGATAAGTGATAAGTCAAGTGACAAATGACAGGTGTCAAGTCAAGTGTAAAATGTCATGCTAAATGATATAGAAATTTGTCAATGTCATCATGCAAAATGTTATTCAAATTTGTCAAATCTCATGCGAAATGCTAAAATCTTCTCTTTTTGATTGACACTTTGCATAACATTCGACATGACACTTTACAGGGTGCGGGACCGTCGGAATTCGGGATCGGGGTCCCGACCCAGACATAATTGTAAAAACAAACGAGTATGTAAATACCTAGGGTTCAAACGGGATCCCGATCCCGGATCCCGTTGAATTCCGGGATTTAGCAGTCCCGATCCCGATCCCGAAACTTTTCAAATCCCGATCCCGAGAAACTCCAAAGTCCGGGATCCCGATCCCGTAAAAATTAGTGGAAATTATCAAAAGTGAAAAAACGACGTTTTTGCATGCAAAAATGTGAACGCAAACCCCCAGCGTTCATTTTATGCCACGTTTCTGGCATCCAACAGTGTTTTTAGACCTTTATGAACAACTGTTGATGCCAAAACATTGGCCAAAATCTCTATCCCAAGACCCCAATCCCGATCCCGAAAAAATGCCAATCCCGATCCCGATCCCGTGACCCCAATCCCGGCCAATCCCGACCCCGATCCCGAAATCTCAAAAAACCAATCCCGATCCCGATCCCGAAAAGTCAATCCCGTTTGAACCCTATAAATACCTACGCATTTTTATCATTTTGAAAAATATTTACCAGTGCGAAGCCCACACACACACAGCATCAATACCTAAATTTAATGGAAAACTGATAAAGGAAACTACGGAAAAATTTCTAGGAAAATAGTCAACTAAAATAATCCTCATAACAAATAAATAATAAAAGTTGACGCAGTACAGCGCAGCTGTTCGAGAAATTAACAAGGGAATTATTTACATTGTGTCCATAAGCGAAACACTCTGTGTTTCTGTTTGTTTAACAACGAGTACTGACAAAATGCGGTGTATACTCTGCGAACCTGATACTATGCACTCGCAGTTTTTTATGTCTCATATTGGAAGCGTGCCAATGATGATTAATGCATGCGGTTTATGTGAAAAGATGATAAAATTTATTGTTGTATAATGTATAAGAATTATATTATTATTTATATTATAACGTTATAACAGCATTAAATTTTTTAAACTTTATATGAAAATCAGATGGTTGAATACCGTTGGCACGTTTCCAACGTGAACCACGCGTGCAAGGTATAAGGCCACTGGAGTATATTCACTGTAAGTGGGACTCACCGAATACAATAAACTTCCAGTCTAAAAACAGATAATATTCAAAATAAGAAAACAGAAAACATGAACACATAAATATAAATATCTTTTACACACGGTAAAACCACTTTTTTAAACTCAGGTGGCAATTCCGCAAGCGGAAAGTATTGAAAAAAAACATTTGAGAAGTAAATAGAAGTGAAGCAAAATGAGAAGTGAAAAAGGAGTAAAAAGTTAAAAGCTAAGTAAACCTTTGACTTTCCTTTCAGCTTACTATTTCTCAAATTATTTTGCTTTTAGTTATTTACTTGCCATTCCACTTCTCAATTGGTTTTTACTTTTCCACTTGTGATCTCTGCATTCTAATTAATGGCGTAGGTATAAATGTTTTCTGTCCACTCGTTTTAACCCAGTTTTTTCATGTTGTTTTTAGAAAATATGGTACACGAGTCACGAGTAGTGACGTAAAAAGCGCCAGACTTTTGGCGCCAAGCGCCAAAAGCGCCATGGCGCTTTTCTGGACCATGGCGCCAAGCGCCAATGGCGCCAGAGGATGTTGGCGCCAAGCGCCAATAGCGCCAGCGCCAAAAAATTTGGATGCTCATAATGTGCAACCATGCTAATGCAGTGCTAGTTACATATTTGTATGAGAAGCAAGATATAAATAAGTCAAATCAAGTGAACTTTTATTTATCTGATGTTATTTTACATCTGAGAGTTGGGCATTTCTTCTAATAGAATCGCATACCTCCAATAGAACTACACCTACAATAGAACGGCAGGTTTTAGCACGTTTGCGTGCCCACGAAAACAATAAAATGACACGGCCCCCCCCCCCCCCAACATAACGGCAGGTAGAAATTACGTTGGAAGATTCATGGTTGTTTTCACGTTTGGTTTTGTTTGAATTGATTCTGTGATATGGAATGTTGTTTATGTTTCATAAAAACACTATGTTCAAATGAAGAATGTGTGAAAAATATTGGTGAAAAAATAGAATGGCAGCCTCCAATAAAAAGGCACCTCCAATAGAATGCCAGGTAAAAAAGTTAGGGAAAAAATAGAATGACGCTTTTCTATTCGAAGAAATACGGTAACAATGGCAAGCCATCTCGAAAAAAGTGCTTAGATTTTTATAGATACGTCGAACGTGCATTTGAACGTCGTTCGTCGGCTCGTGAGCAAGCTTTGAATTGGGATGGGAGTCATTAGGCCCATTATTTCGGAAAAGTTTAGGATATCCTTGCACGGAAATGGTTTACAAGATAAGCAAGTAAATACGTAGATTTGTTCTTCCTGGAATACGCTTAAACACATTTACTCATGTAAATTATGCACACAAGGTATTTTTACATAAAAAAATGATATCTTTTTTGGAACCACTTGGCGCTTTTTTGGCGCTTTTTGAAACGCTAGCGCCAAGCGCCAATGGCGCCACGGCATCATAGCGCCAAGCGCGCCATGGCGCTTTTCCGTAGCACAGCGCCAAGCGCCAATGGCGCCACAGCAAAAAGGCGCCAAGCGCCATGGCGCTTTTTGCTTTGGCGCTAGCGCCAGGCGCCAGCGCCATGGCGCTTTTACATCACTAGTCACGAGGCACTCTTGGGACATAAAATTCGAACACCGCTTTAAAATCCTATAGAAAATATATTTATTCAAACGCCAATCTGGCCAGAGATGAAACTTGAAAGCTGTCATACTTATAGACATAAATAAAATAAAAGAACTCACTCACCTCACTTTGCCAATGGCATGCACACACATGCGAAAACTCATGCACACATTGCATTTGCAAATTTCAGACCTCCCCCATTGTTAGTGTGTTGACCTTGGCACAATAATTATATATGGCATCATGTTGTACATATTGCACTTCCCATCCGAATAGATACACCGGTGATAAATATAATTGGGGAAAACACTGAAAATTTGACCTGCTTTGATACATATTTATTAAGAATACTACGACTAGTGGGAAGAAATCTTTCGATGCTAACGCCTACAATACGACCCCTGTTATTATTGCGCAGTTGTCAAAATGTATTTACATTTACTCGAAAAATACATATACACGAGGACTTTGTAAATACATACACATACATTTTTTAAAGTACCCGTACTCACCTGTACCCGTACTTTTGAAAAGTACACGTGTACAGAAAATGCATTTTTTGTTGCTAAAATTGCAATTGTTGTTGCTAAAATATAGAAATCTTGAAGAAATCATCATTTTCCTATAAAATTACTAAATACTCATTAAAAAACGACATCTGTCATGTATCTTCCAGTGTAAAAATCGCTCTCACATGTAAAAAGTAGTATACTCCAGTCACTTTACACCCTGCACGCGTGGTTCCCGCTGGAAGCGTGCCGACGATTTTTTTACGCATGCGATTTTCATAAAAAGTTTAAAGAAGTCATCTCTGTTATAACACTACACGTTAACTTATACACAACAATGATTTTTTTCATCATTTATAGAAAAACCGCGTGTTTTATCATCCTTGGCACACTTCCAACGTGAGACATAAATGAGTGCGAGGGCAGAGTATCATGTTCGGCGAGTATAGCTTTTAGATTTTCTATGAAGATTTTACATTTTCTATGCTTTTTTCCGGGTAAAAAGTACCCTATGTAACATTTTCCTGGGAAAAAGGTAATTTTCTCACATAAGCAAAAAGCGCCATGGCTCTTAGCGCTATTTTGCTGTGGCGCTATTGGCGCTTGGCGCCATTTTTAACCGGCGCCAGGAACAAAATGTCTGGGGCTGGCGCTTGGCGCTAGCGCCACAGCAAAAAGCGTCATGGCGCTTGGCGCCATTTTGCTCTGGCACCATTGGCGTTTGTCGCTAGGCGTCGGAAAGCGCCATGGCGCTTAGCGCCAAAGTTCTCGCGCATTTCACATCGCTACTCACGAGTACGGGAAAAATGTATTTCACATTTTCTGTATTCAGGGGTGAGTAAAAAAACGTATTTTACATATAGGTACATATATTTTGAAAAAGTTCAGTATTTATAACAACTCTATACTTGTTATTTTTATTACGCTATAACTAAATGTAAAGCGTTTCTAATTTTTATATAATCCTGCCCTATTGAGCAACGACGGCAAACAAAAATTCGAAAACTTTTCGAATTTTCGAACTTTTTCAGAGTTTTTTGGGGAAAAAATGTCACCACTAGAAAAACACTTTAAATATTTTCTAGAAAATTTCAAAATTCGTAAACGTTTCGAAGTTTTTCGGTATTTTTTACTGAAAATGCAGAAACACAACTCAAACCATCAATTAAACGAGCATATTCATATCGGAAGCACAACAAATGAGCAGATATGTCTGCGGTAATTCAATGGTAAATGTGAAAATCTATGATATTGGACCAGTAATTTGATGGTAAATATGAAAATTAACTTTTTTCACTTTTTAAACGCTCTTTTTGGCCCCACACACGCTAGTTGACATCGACAACAAATGTCAACTGGTTTCATTCCCAATTTAAAGATTGCATTTGAACGTTGTTCGTCCACTCGTCAGCAAGCTTTGAATCGGGATCGGCACCAGTTGACATTTGTTGTCGATGTCAACAAGCGTGTGTGGGCCCTATGTCACTGTCACTCGTCAGGGGTATTTAGGGTGTTAACTTTTCGTTTTCCGCAGGCAACGTTTTTCCATTTCCGTTAGGCTGCATTTACCAGGTTATTTTGTGACGACTCGACAGAACTAAAAAGTTCAATAAGTTGATTACAAAGGTTCCACATGCATGAGAAAAAGTGGCCATCCATACATTCTACCTAGGCGAATATGTATGTCAAATTACATAATTGTGCTTGTAGCTCAAGAGTTATAACGTCTGAAAAATTTGCCGTTGTCACCCGCAGTCGGGTAACTGCCAACAACCGGCAACAAAAGCAACATTTTTTAAACATCTATAACTCTCGAGCTACAAGCACATTTCTGCAATTTGACATCCACATTCTACTAGGTTGAATGTATGGATGACCACTTTTTCTCATGAATATGGAACCTTTTTCGCAACATAAATATTGAGCATTTTAATGTTGTCGAGTAGTCACGAAAAACATGTCACGAAAAACAAAAACGCGGTCTTACCCTTTTTCTGGCTGCAATTTTTTTCCATTTCAGTTTTCTGGCCGCTAATTTTTTTTCTTATTTCCGCTTCCATTTTTTTCTCTCATTTACCATTTTACAGCTCAATTTTCTGCTGTTCCACCTTTTTTCCGTTTTCCAGCTCAATTTCCTGTTTTTTCCGCTTTTTTCATTTTCCGGCTCTATTTCCTATTTTTCCGCTTTTATCCAATTTTCTGGCTCAATTTTCTGTATTCTGTTTCAGCCAAACTGGAAAAAATGCATGCAGGCTTTTCAATTATGCCAATTTTTTCTTCGTAGCAAAATTTCTGCAAATCCTGGCAAAATTTCAGCAAATTTTTCCATTTGCAGCAAAATTACTGCAATTTCTTCCATTTTCCGGAAAAATTCTGCAATTTTTTCCCCATTTCCATTCAAATTTTGCTTTCCGTTTTTCCGTTTTCCGGCATTTCTTTCTTTCCGTTTTCTGGCAAGTGCAATTTTTTCCGTTTCCATTTTCCGGCAAGTGCAAAAAATTTGCCGTTTCCGTTTTTCCTACAATTTTTTTGACACCCTTGTCAACTCAGAGGCAGTTTCACCAGGTGCCAGTTCCGCAAAATGAGAAGTGAGAAGTGAAATGGCAAAGGCGAAGGAAAAGCGCAAAGGCCAAGTGAAACGGCAAGTGAATGGGCAAAAGCCTTTTGCTAGGAGAAAGAAAAATACTTTTTCTTTATATTTTTTTCTTGGCTTTTGCCAATTCACTTGGCCTTTGCGCTTTTACTTCGGCTTTGCCATTTCACTTCTCACTTCTCATTTTGCGGAACTGGCCCCAGGTAGAAAATTGTCAGATCTATAAATGTGATGTGATATAATCGCTGTGAACCAACGACACCGAAACGCAACAGTTAGAGTTTGAACGATATAGCTTTATCGATGTCGATCCAATATGAAATTTGTTATTCGAGATCCGATGCTAAACATAAGATAGATTTAAATTTTATAAATATGCGGCCACACACGCACTAGTGTTATTTACGGCAGATATTTTCAAATTTGGTAAGTCTGTTTTTTTACATTTGTAGTTGACGCGGTCTGCTAATACCGGTATAATTAAACCCGTGATTAAACGGGGCAGTCCTGCACCCTGTAAAGTGCCATATTAAGTGTCAAATGTCATGCAAACTGACATACATGTCAATTTTCATGCAAATTGTCAAAAGTTCAGTAATTTTTTTTTTGCATTGACACTTTTCAGGGTGCGGGACTGCCACCAGAGCTGACATATCAGTCCCACAAATTACAGCAGTAAACTAAATAGTGTGCGTGTGGCAAATGGTTATTTGATTTCCAAATTTACGACGCCAATACCCGACATTCCATCCTAAAATGTTCTCGACATCGATAATTTCAATATCGATATGATAAATATTTATATCGTTCTAACCCTAACAACTCAGGTTCAACAATATACTATGCAAGCAATTCATTTATATAAAAATTTATTAATTATTTTAGTGGCACAGAGAAAAAGCCACGATGCAGCATAACATTTCGCCAAACAAATTTTCTGAACATTTTGCACATGCGATAGATAAAAAATTATCACAATAAATATTGAAAAATCGATGACACCCAAAGTGGTAGAAAAAATTTATTCAAAATCTACTATCTTAATAGGATAGAAAAATTCATCCTATGGCAGAGGAAAAAAATATTAATTATGTTTCTTCTTCATTCCTTATATTTATGAAGGAAATTAACTACCACTACAAAAATATTACAGAAAGATCACTTATACATAACGGCTTAAAATGAAATAAACTTATTTTCTTTCGTAAATTAGTGAAAAAGTGGCCTAACAATTTGTATAGAATAGAAGAATAAAATACACAAGAAATTGACAACATGCCCAAATAAAAATTAAATATTGACTATATTTTAGATGCTTTTTCTGGAAGAAAATTGGGTATACAACTATTAAATAGTTTGTGTCTATAGCAGCCAAGTAAAAAACTATTAGCAGGGTTAACAACCCCTGTGGAATAATCCTAAAAATTACCCTGAAATGCAACAGTTAAAAAGTGTCAAATTTCATCTGAAAAAAATGAAGGAATAGAGAAATTTACACAATTTTCCTTTAACAATCGCACTAGTCAACAGAAAACCGTACACAAAACACCACTGATCAATCAAAAGCCTTTATTAATAATTTCACTAAAATGCCACGTAATCGGGGGTCTCTTATGATTGATTCATTTTGGATATACTCGGCTGACCGCCAAGTATGCGCCCAAAATTATTCATGTATACTCGGCGGACCGCAAAGTATGCGCAGAATCCTACCGTAGTTTAATGAATAAAATCTTGTTATGAATTGCATAATAAGTTATCCCATAGTAAAAACGAAATATTATGATGAAAAAACTTTATAATTTTTGGTTCATTATTTAGATGGGTTATGGTAAGTTTTCATACTAAGTGCGATGTCTGCCGAGTATACGCACTTTCAAAAGAAAGAAAAAAGCGTAGCCAAGTACGACCAACATAAGTTTCATTCCTGACATATTTAGTAGTTTTTTTGTAACAATTTTGATTTTATCAACGACGACGTCATGATGGGAGTGTTTGGGTCAACACACGCTAGTTAACATCGACACCAAATGTCAACTGGTGCCGATCCCGATTCAAAGCTTGCTGACGAGTGGACGAACGACGTTCAAAACGCAATCTTTGAATGAGGAACGGAACCAGTTGACATTTGGTGTCGATGTCAACTAGCGTGTGTGGGGCCATACCTTCAGAAAAATGCATAGCACGCAGTCCGCCGAGTATATCAGTAAATATTAGTTGACGGGCTCCTCATTCCGGTAAATCTAAATGACTGAAAAGCCGATTTATCAGTTTCCGAAATTTCGACCGCGAACTAGTGTGCGTGGGGCGTTTACTGAAAAATCCCCAAACAATGTTAAAACCTAAAAGACCCCCAGTATTGAATACCGTAATCGTCGAATAAGCTCCCATGTGAGTGATTTTTCGTCAGACTTTTTTGACTGACGAATTATTCGAGGGGTTTATTCAAGGGAGAATTTATTTTTCGTCGGAATGTTAGGTAAAATGTGTGACCAACATATTGTTTGAATAAGATTTAATTAGTCCCGTAAACCTGTAAGTCTGCATGAATAATGAATCCATAATTCATGCAATGAAACCAATGCTAGTGAACATCCGCTGCAAAAGAATACAGGCTTTTAAAGAACACATGCATAAATTTTTATACATAGAGGGTGGGAGTTTTTCGAGGGGGGCTTAATCGAGGAGGTACGGTAATCATTTCTAAATCAATATCGTAAACAAGAATTCTCCATAGCGATGAGCACTGTGAAAAAGGAAAAACGGTGAATATTCACCGGAAAAGCGCCACCCAAACTGAGCAGAAAATAGACGCCCAAATCACATTTCACAGATTTCAACGACAGAATTTATGTGGCATGCCGCCTCTATATTTAGACTAGCAGTCGTCGCGCCGACCTTCGGTCGGGTGTAGCAAAATTGTAAGAAACTAAAGAAGAATGTGATGTTGGATATCTGTTTATGAACCCCCCAAATGCCAAGCCCAAGTAAACCTTTAGAAATTATAATCTTTACAAAATGTGCATTGCTAGTAAATAACACACTGTAAATATGACAATGCATTTTCTTATAATGTGAGCATTCTATTATATTGTATTTGAGTGTTAGTAAATACTTCATTATGATTGGTATTTTGTACTTATGCACTATGCACTATTTATTACAACACTGTGTAGGTATATATATAGTTTAGTAGAGTTTTACAATGTTCAAAAATACATATTCATGAATTTTTAACATTTATTTTGTCAAATGTTGTTATCAATCAGTCATTTGTCTGCTTTTCGCATTCCAACTTCCTATATCAAGAAAAATTATATATACTCAGCGGACCGCAAAGTTATTTATGTCTTAGTCGATAATGCGCGAGGTAGATACTTATGTATGCACTTTCACAAAAAAAAAACTACCTATTTTTAAAAAGAAAAAGGCAGAGTCGCATACAAATGAGGAATGTTTTTTCCCGTCATGTTTTTTTGCTGGAATTATTTTTATTTTTATTATGATGACATCATGATGGAGTGTTTCATTCAGAAAAATGCATAGAATGCGGTCCATCGAGTAAAAAATATAGAATATCGATATGGAAAAGTCATATCGTCCCAACCCTAGATGCAGTGTGAAATTCAAAGGACACTTCAGGCTGACTCCTGACAACTTGAATTGACATTCTATTTTCAGATTTTCAGGTTCTTTAGGTCGTTTTGGCAGTTCGGATGGGGCGGTTGGCACTCAATTGGCGAATAGGAATGCGGCCCTGGGGCTACTTTCGCTCGGTGGCCAATTTTCAGTGAAAATTGCCCACAAGGGTTTGTTTTTTTCATTTTTATCTCTCGCCAGTGGCTTATTTGGGGGGTATTCTCAAATTTTTTCTTTCTGAGGGGTGCTTGCATCACCCCTGTATCCATTTCTTTATTACCACACTTGTACCCAAACATCATTTCTTTTCTTGGCACATAGTCAACGTTGCTCAAACCTTCGTTTTTACAGTCGAAATTTTGTTCAGGAAATTGCTTACAGAATTTTACCCCATTTTTAATTCCTATGCCCACCCTGTCGGGCATCAATTTCGGGCTGCAATTGCTATTTTTATGTTAATTATGGTACTTAATGAACTGACTCCTGAACTTTGGAACGACTGGTCATATTTCTCCAGTACACTCCATTGTTCGCTTTCGCGCACATTTTTGCACGCGCCAATCACTCCATTAGCAATTTTCACACCTGGGGATTTCCGTTCCAAAAGTTCACAAGCGCCAAATCCAGAAAAATCGAGTTAAGCGTGGATTTGACCTCCACGTATAGTTTTTCACATTTTAGAAAAAAAATCAGCATTATAGTCCATTTCGTTCCTGAGATACAGTGGTACCGATTTTCAGAAAAATCACAATTTTCATATCGACAGTTCCATCGAAATTTTCATATCCATCTCAAATCCCCTAAATGAAAAACAGAAGTTCCGCGTCGAAAGATCACATATCCATCCCAGACCACAGGAGTTTCATTTCCAAAAGTTCACGCGTGGTTCGGATCGCTCGCGAAGAACCGGCGAAGACCCCATACAAAATAAATTTTCATTTCCAAAAGTTCATACGTGAATTTCCAAAAATATTTTGCTCTATAAATCGAGTACGGGTATAAATATAGATATGAAAATTTAGGTTTGGGTACTTTTCGAACAGGGCTTTTCAGTGGTGTAATTGGTTGTGCCCTGCGATGCACCGTTAGCAAGTTATTTACATTTCAAGTTCAAATTTTCAAATTTACTCCTTATTTTGGGTGGTTTACAAAATATGACATAACTCCGAAAATATTTGCCAGCTGACAAAATTTAGGGACACAAAAATTGTAGACAAATGTCCGAGATATCTGAAAAGTGCAGGGCAAGCTTTGTCGCCCAAACATGGCGCTGCCGGGCCAGCGCCAAACTTCAAAATGTGATTTTGAAAAATCGAAAAATCTGGATATGTGAACTTTTAGAATGAAAGTCCCCACCTAGGCCTTTTGTTATTCTATTCATTTGTATAAGTGATTTTATTTTAATGCGTGAACCGTCTTTCACACAGATTTAGCAGTGGAAAGGAAGTGATTTGCCACTAAATGGCCATGTTCTATTTATTTGGCTGTCTAGTCCGTTTTCCAGCTGATTTACGAAATTTTCGCCTTCAGCTGCGTTGGCACGATGCCAAATCAATGCAACCCAGCGGCTATTCATTTCAGAGGATGTATCAGTGGCCGGACTTCGAGGAAAAGCAGGGCGGCATGGCGAGCGGGGGGTTTTGAGGCCTTTTGCCTCGTTTCTTGTGAATTTTCTTCGTTGACTGTGGGGAGTTGAAGTTTGGGGGGGGGGGGGTGGTCACACCCAGGGGGGGACATTGGCGTCAAGGGGGGGGGGGGCGAATGTAAAAGGTGCAATAGATTGCCTTCTTTGATAATCCCCATTCCATTTTTACAGAGCGAAACGCTGCACGAAATTTTGCATCAAAATACTTTGCAAGATTTACGAACCGAATTTTTCCCATTTTTGGGGGTTTGATATTATCAATTGGGGGTTTTCTATCTATACCAATGTCATCATAGGTTCCTTTAGGGTTTCTAGTGGTAGTTTCTTCACAGCGAAATTTCGCGCAGCTTTTCACATCCAAGTTCCGTTAAAAATACAATTTTCGAATTTTTGTCACCTTGGGGGGGGGGGGTTTGAGGGTAAACATTTAGTGAATGATTGATGTTTCTGGGGGGTGAAATATCAGTTTCACAGGGCAAACCCCTGCCAAAATTTTTTTCTTCAAGAACATTGTATTTTTACTCTTGGTCGTGCTTTTTCTCGACCAGGTGGGCGGAGTCTAAGACATTTTCCGACCAATCGGGCAAAAATCCTTCCAATATCCCCCTTATATTGTTTCCCCGTCATGTATACTCTTAATCCTGTAATAAGACCCCAGGGGAGTTATTTTTTTGTCAGACGTTTTGGAGGGGGGAGTTATTCGATAGGGGGAGTTATTTTTTCCTTGTTGGGTGCAGTCTGTTAAACTCATGTAATTCAGGTATTTAGCTGTCCAAGAACAATAAAAAGATGTGTATGCACTGCATACACATCATGTATCTGCTGTCGCTGCTAGGGTTGGCCGATGTTTTTTTTAAACGTTTTTTTAATAAAAAAACTTCTTTTTTTTTTAAAACATGACGTCCGAAATGTTTTTTTTAAAAAAAAACATCGGCCAAAATTTTTAGTACTAAGCACTAGGTAATTTGCAAAATTTTTGCGCACAAGCGCGCAATTTCACACACAAATTGACATTGGTGGTTGTTTTCATTGGTTTTGTTGCATTTTTAGTATCAAAACATCCATTTCTATGTGCTACCATGGGTGAATAAGCCGACATATGTTGCTGTAATATATAATATTGAGGTAATGTGCTTCCATGTACCTCCACAGTGTGTAACTTCACTCCCAAAGTAACAACCTCCTTTTATAACCTTGTTTGATCACCATTCCGTGCCAAACTTTACCTGAAGTCACAAACATTCGACTATAAGGCGATATACGAACGATATGTCAACGAAAAATGGATATTTTTGACACAAATCACCACTTATAATGCTATCCCATGGCTCCACAGCCATTATATGGTCATATTTAACATCACAGAGTATTGCCAGTGTCTGATATACCTATATATGTTGACACTAGGTCATATCTGGGAGCTTTTGTAAAAAAACGTTAAAAAAAAAAACGTTTAAAAAAAAACGTTTTTTTTTAAAAAAAACATCGAGTTAAAAAAAACGTTTTTTTTCCAACCCTAGTCGCTGCTGTAGGCTCATATTATTTTGTGTTTTTGTATAGTATTGTTATCATCCAGAGGGGAAAGTTATTCAAGAGGGGGGAGTTATTCGAGGGGGGGGAGTTATTTTTTCCTCACCTCGCCAACAGGGGGAGTTATTCGAGGGTGGTCTTATTGAAGGATTTGCGGTAAATCCCTTTTATCTTTACACAGCCCAGAGACATATGACTCGAGGAGCGATAGTCTCGAGGATTCAGCTGGGACAGGGGGCTGACTTGGTTGGGGGAGGGGAATTGTGGCCGGGTGCCTTTTCCGAAAAACAAATTTCTGATGAAACCAAATTTTATTTCACCCACAGAAGGCCACATTTTACTGTTTTTTTTGGGATCTTTCTCCCCGGGGGGTCTGGATTATGTGGAGGGGGGCCGCTCGCTGTGTTCGCTGTGTTGTAGGGGCGTACCTAGGGCTTGCAGTCAACCCCTACATGCATGTAATTTTTATTTGAAAATTTATCTTTGGATTTGAAAACTCTGTCAAATTGCACGCATGTTTGGGCCAACTTTTCCCACAAGCCCCCCCTCCTGTGCCCTGTATTTATTTATTTCACCTACAGTGACACTTGTATTTGTTTGTGTGAATTTGTACAAATATTTGTATGGTGAGTCTCACCCAGATTGAATTCTTTCTGGTCGTCTAGTCATGATAACATGAATTCTAGTCTAGTTCACCTTTTCTAGTCATGCTCACTTTTCTAGTCAATTTCATAAATTTTCTAGTTGCTTTTACGACTTTATTTTTATCAGTCCCCTTAGGCACAATTTTCGAAATTTTTGCCGCGTCACCATAGGTCCGTGTGCCGCCACTACTACCTACACAAGCCGCTGTTGGCCATAAGCCAACATTGCACGTCGGCAATTCATGCTCAAGTGGCGGCCAGGTGGAAGTTACAACTCGGGGGGCGGGCGAAAATAAGTGCGCTGCGCTTTCATGTCCCAATTTTTCAAAATTTTCAAACTTATTTTTATAGAGTCTAGAGTCTAGCTCCTTCCACTTGCCACTCCCAGACCATGTAAAAAGCCATGTAAAATGTCAAATGTCATGCAAAGTGTCAAAAGTCATGGAAAATGCCCTGCAAAATGCCAACTATTCACAGGGTATTTACTGTAGCACTCCTTTAAATAAATACAGGTCGAGCATTTAATGGCACCTTAGCATCTATGTGTAATGAAACCTATATTTTGCGGGTTTGAAAAAAATTTTTAGCTTTTTAGCAGGGCACTTTCTATAACTTTTCACAGTACATGACATTTGACATTTTACAGAGCTTTTTGCTAGGTCTGGGACTGCCCCTCATTTATCAAAACTCAAATGTCATGCAACCTTAAAAGTAGGGTTGGGACAGGGCCGTATCCAGGGGGGGGGGGCGGGGGGGGCTGCAGCCCCCCCCCCTCCCGGGCTGAGACAAAAAAGTGACCGGAAAATGGCACTTTTTCAACGTCAGCGTAAAAAAATTTTGAGCGCAAGCGCGCATTTTTCACCAAACGTGATGTATTATCTACAGATTTGTTCCCTGTGGCCGAAATCGTTACAAACATGCTCAATTGTGTGCTGTTTGCTGTATTTGTATGTATATTTACATACATATACAGCGTTCCAAGGCGCTGGCGCCAACGCCAATGGCGCCATGGCGTTGCGCCTACTAATGGCGCCAGCGCCGTGGCGCCATTCCGCCCCTGTATACGTAAAATTTTAGGGGGGGGGGGGCTGAGCCCCCCCCGCTCGCCGGCCTCCGTAAACAAACAGCCCCCCCCGCTCAAAAATCCTGGATACGTCCCTGGGTTGGGACGATATATCGTATCGAATATCGAATATCGGATATCGACTATTTTTTCATATCGAATATCGAATATCGATATCGAAAATTTTGAAAAAATATCGAATATCGATATCGAATATCGACCATTTTTTCGATATTTTCGATATTCTATACTCCCTGGGCCTGACTTCAAATAAGCCAGGAATGGCACTATTAGAAGGCGATTTGATAAGCAATTTTGACAAATTTTGCGCGCAAGCGCGCACCTTGTTCTCACATGACAGGTATTTTTGTTTCAGCACTTGCGGCAGCATCAAATCTTGTGCAAAGGCTCTCTCAGATGTTCACATAAGAGTATATGTATGTTTAATAGCTACTTACACCATGGAAACATCAATGGTACCATGGCATGGCACCTATAAATGGGGCTGGAAACCTTTTCCTTACCACATCTGTCACATTTTTAAATCATTTTCTCATTTTGATCATTGTGTGCCATTTAAATTTGTATCATCTACTTTTCAGTAGAGATGATCAGTTGGGTTTGTGATCAAATGGAAATGCAATATGTCAAATGAGATATGCCCTGCTATACCAAAAGCAAAATATCGAAAATATCGAAATATCGATATCGAATATCGAGCATTTTTTAATATCGAATATCGAATATCGATATCGAGGGTCCATATCGTATCGATATCGAATATCGAGTTTCAGAAAAAATATCGAATATCGATATCGAAAAGTCATATCGTCCCAACCCTACTTAAAAGTCTCATAAAGTGCCATGTACTTGCCATTTTGGCAGGCATTTTCCCATGACTTTTCACACTTTACATGACATTTGACATTTTACAGGACTTTTGCCATTTATCAAAACTCAAATGTCAAATGTCATGCAGCGTCAAAAGTCTCATAAAGTGCCTGATAGTTGCCATTTTCCAGGCCATTTTCCATGACATTTGACATTTTACAGGCTTTTTTGCTAGATCTGGGACTGCCCCCTGACGCCATTTATCAAAACTCAAATGTCAAATGTCATGCAGCGTCAAAAGTCTCACAGAGTGCCTGGTAGTTGCCATTTTGCAGGCCATTTTCCATGACATTTGACATTTTACAGGCCTGTTTGCTAGATCTGGGAGTCTGAGACTGCCCCCTGACACCATTTATCAAAACTCAAATGTCAAATGTCATGCAGCGTCAAAAGTCTCACAGAGTGCCTGGTAGTTGCCATTTTGCAGGCCATTTTCCATGACATTTGACATTTTACAGGCTTTTTTGCTAGATCTGGGAGTCTGGGACTGCCCCATGACACCATTTATCAAAACTCAAATGTCAAACGTCATGCAGTGTCAAAAGTCTCATAAAGTGCCCTGTAGTTGCCATTTTGCAGGCCATTTTCCATGACATTTGACATTTTACAGGCTTTTTTTGCTAGATCTGGGACTGCCCCCTGATGCCATTTATCAAAACTCAAATGTCAAATGTCATGCACTGTCAAAAGTCTCATAAAGTGCCCTGTAGTTGCCATTTTGCAGGCCATTTTCCATGACATTTGACATTTTACAGGCTTTTTACCTAGATCTGGGACTGCCCCCTGACGCCATTTATCAAAACTCAAATGTCAAATGTCATGCAACGTTTAAAGTCTCATAAAGTGCTGTGTACTTGCGATTTTGGCGGGCATTTCCCATGACTTTTCACACTTTACATGACATTTGACATTCTACAGGACTTTTGCCATTTATGAAAACTCAAATGTCAAATGTCATGCAGCGTCAAAAGTCTCATAAAGTGCCCTGACATTCGACATTTTACAGGGCTTTTTGCTAGGTGAGTTGCCATTTTGCAGGCCATTTTCCATGACTTTTGACACTTTGCATGACATTTGACATTTTACAGGACTTGATCTGGGATTGGCAGCTACTGATTGTGTGATTGCGTTTGTTCCATGTAGGTGATTGCAGGTGGTCCATGTCTACAGGTGCGTGAAGGGGTTGACAAACTGTCAAAGTCATCGAAAACGCCTTGCAAAACGTTGACTCGCAATTTCCACGGCACTTTCTATGACGTTTGACACTGCATGACATTCGGCATTTTACAGGGCTTTTTACAGGATCTGGGATTGGCACCTGTTGATTGTGTGATTTCTCTTGTTTCATGTTGGTCCATTACACATTTATTCATCCTTGGATGTCTGCAGGTAGGTCGCCGTTTTCAGGGCACTTTCTAGGAATTTTGACACATAGCATGACATTTTACATGTTACAGGGCCTTTTACTAGGTCTGGGACTGCCCCCTGGCGTCATTTATGAGGACTTACTTTTTTTTAAATGCTGAAATGTTTTACACTATAAGTGTTCTACAGCCTTGCTCGGTAACACATTTTTTTAGAGAATTGCATTTTGTCGTTTTATGTAGCTTTTCATCAGGCGCTGACCCTTGATTGT
This sequence comes from Sphaerolaimus hirsutus, assembly GCA_964036195.1. Lineage (NCBI taxonomy): Eukaryota > Metazoa > Nematoda > Chromadorea > Monhysterida > Sphaerolaimidae > Sphaerolaimus > Sphaerolaimus hirsutus. The sequence goes on from OZ038457.1 coordinate 1,355,202, forward strand.
TCAAGGTGAAGTTCAAGTTGAAGCTGAATGTTGAGGAACTACTGTGGGCCCAGGTGCCACTCTCAGACCCTGTAAAAAGCCCTGTAAAATGTCAAATGTCATGCAAAGTGTCAAATGTCATGGTAAATGCCCTTCAAAATGGCGACTGAATGTTGAGGAACTGCTTTGGGCTCAGTTGTCACTCCTACATCCTGTAAAATGTCAAATGTCATGCAAAGTGTCAAATGTCATGGTAAATGCCCTTCAAAATGGCGACTGAATGTTGAGGAACTGCTTTGGGCTCAGTTGTCACTCCTAGATCCTGTAAAAAGCCCTGTAAAATGTCAAATGTCATGCAAAGTGTCAAATGTCATGGTAAATGCCCTGCAAAATGGCGACTGACTGTCGAGGAACTGCTTTGGGCCCAGTTGTCACTCCCAGACCCTGTAAAAAGCCCTGTAAAATGTCAAATGTCATGCAAAGTGTCAAATGTCATCAGGGACGTATCCAGGATTTTTGAGCGGGGGGGGGGCTGCTTGTTTACGGAACCCGGCGAGGGGGGGGGGGCTGAGCCATCCCCCCCTAAAATTTTACCTTAATGGTGATTGAATGGTGTCATGGCACTGGCGTCATTCCTAGGCGCCACGCTATGGCGCCATTGGCGTCGGCGCTGGCGCCGAGAACCGCTGTATATGTATGTAAATATGCATACATATAGAGCGAAAAACGTTTATTTGTGTATTTACATGTAATGGGTATTTGGGATACAGGGACCGATGTGCAGACAGTAGATCACGCCACATAAGAAAATGCGCGCTTGCGCGCAAATTTTTTGCAAACACCTAAAAAATTGATACTGAAAATTGCATTTTCCTGCACATTTTTATCTCTCGCCCAGGAGGGGGGGGGGGCTGCAGCCCCCCCCCCGCCCCCCCCTGGATACGGCCCTGAATGTCATGGTAAATGCCCTGCAAAATGGCAACTGAATGTCAAGGAACTGCTTTGGGCCCAGTTGTCACTCCCAGACCCTGTAAAATGTCAAATGTCATGCAGAGTGTCAAATGTCATGGTAAATGCCCTTCAAAATGGCGACTGAATGTCGAGGAACTGCTTTGGGCCCAGTTGCCACTCCCAGACCCTGTAAAAAGCCGTGTAAAATGTCAAATGTCATGCAAAGTGTCAAAAGTCATGGAAAATGCCCTGCAAAATGCCAACTATTCACAGGGTATTTACTGTAGCACTCCTTTAAATAAATACCGGTTGAGCATTTAATGGCACTTAAGCTGCTATGTGTAATGAAACCTATATTTCGCAGGTTTGAAAAAACTTGGCTTTTTAGCAAGGCACTTTCTATAACGTTTCACAGTACATGACATTCGACATTTTACAGGGACTTCCAGAACCCGTAAAAAGCCCTGTAAAATGTCAAATGTCATGCATAGTGTCAAATGTCATGCTAAATACCCTGCAAAATGGTGACTGAATGTCGAGGAACTGCTTTGGGACCAGTTGCCACTCCCAGACCCTGTAAAAAGCCCTGTAAAATGTCAAATGTCATGCAAAGTGTCAAAAGTCATGGAAAATACCCTGCAAAATGCTGACTATTCACAGTTCTGGTATTTACTGTAGCACTCCTAAAAAAATACCAGTTGAGCATTTAATGGCACTTTAGCAGCTATATGTAATGAAACCTATATTTCGCGGGTTTGAAAAAATTTTTTAGCTTTTTAGCAGGGCGCTTTCTATAACTTTTTACAGTACATGACATTTGACATTTTACAGGGCTTTTTGCTAGGTCTGGGAATGCCCCCTGTGGTCAATTATCAAAACTCAAATGCCAAATGTCATGCAACGTTAAAAGTCTCATAAAGTGCCATGTACTTGCCATTTTGGCAGGCATTTCCCATGACTTTTCACACTTTACATGACATTTGACATTTGACAGGACTTTTGCCATATATCAAAACTCAAATGTCAAATGTCATGCAGCGTCAAAAGTCTCATAGAGTGCCTGGTAGTTGCCATTTTGCAGGCCATTTTCCATGACATTTGACATTTTACAGGCGTTTTTGCTAGATCTGGGAGTCTGGGACTGCCCCCTGACACCATTTATCAAAACTCAAATGTCAAATATCATGCAGTGTCAAAAGTCTCATAAAGTGCCCTGTAGTTGCGATTTTGCAGGCCATTTTCCATGACATTTGACATTTTACAGGACTTGATCTGGGATTGGCAGCTACTGATTGTGTGATTGCGTTTGTTCCATGTAGGTGATTGCAGGTGGTCCATGTCTACAGGTGCGTGAAGGGGTTGACAAACTGTCAAAGTCATCGAAAACGCCTTGCAAAACGTTGACTCGCAATTTCCACGGCACTTTCTATGACGTTTGACACTGCATGACATTCGGCATTTTACAGGGCTTTTTACAGGATCTGGGATTGGCACCTGTTGATTGTGTGATTTCTCTTGTTTCATGTTGGTCCATTACACATTTATTCATCCTTGGATGTCTGCAGGTAGGTCGCCATTTTCAGGGCACTTTCTAGGACTTTTGACACAGCATGACATTTTACATGTTACAGGGTTTTTTACTAGGTCTGGGACTGCCCCCTGGCGCCATGTATGAGGACTTACTTTTTTTAAATGACTGAAATGTTTTACACTAAAAGTATTCTACAGCCTTGCTCGGTAACACATTTATAGAGGATTGCATTTTGTCGTTTTATGTAGCTTTTCATCAGGTGCTGAACCTTGATTGTTCAAGGTGAAGTTCAAGTTAGCTGAATGTTGAGGAACTACTGTGGGCCCAGGTGCCACTCTCAGACCCTGTAAAAAGCCCTGTAAAATGTCAAATGTCATGCAAAGTGTCAAATGTCATGGTAAATGCCCTTCAAAATGGCGACTGAATGTTGAGGAACTGCTTTGGGCCCAGTTGTCACTCCCAGATCGTGTAAAAAGCCCTGTAAAATGTCATGCAAAGTGTCAAAAGTCATGGAAAATGCCCTGCCAAATGCCAACTATTCACAGTTCTGGTATTTACTGTAGCACTCGTAAATAAATACCAGTTGAGCATTTAATGGCACTTCAGCAGCTTTGTGTAATGAAACCTATATTTCGCGGGTTTGAAAAAACTTTTTAGCAGGGCACTTTCTATAACTTCTCACAGTACATGACATTCAATGTCGAGGAACTGCTTTCGGCCCTTTGGAACGCAATCACACACTGTAGGAATGTCTTGAAAATGTCAAATATCATGCGAAAGTTTTGAAAGTCAAGGTGATATCCCGAACAGGGCACCAATACCCATGTACATATTTAGTCTAGTGACACATTACGTCAGTTCTAGAAAGTTCTGGCAAAATAGTAAACACCTTTCGAAATAGCCCGACCCTCAGATTAGGTTAAATGTCATGCAAAGTGTCAAAAGTCATGGAAAATGAGGTGTAAAATGGGAATTACAGGGCAGTTTATGATAGCATGATGTTTGACTTTTGATTTTTGATAAATGATGTCACGGGTTGTCCTAGATGTAGGAAAGAGGCCTGTAAAATGTCAAATGTTATGGAAAATGGGCTGCAAAATGGCAAGTACAGGGTACTTTATGTGACTTTTGACGCTGCATGACGTTTGACGTTTTATTTTTGATAAATTGCAAAAGTTTTGTAAAATGTCAAATCTCATGTAAGTGGGGAAAGTCATGGGTACTTTAGCCCAGTAGATGGTACTTTATGAGATTTTTAAGGCTGCTAAAAAGGTTTTTCAAACCCGCGAAATATTGGTTTCATAAGACATATCTGTTAAAGTGCGATTAAATGCTCGAATTTATTTGGGGGTGGTACAGTAAATAGAGAACTGAATACAGGGGTGGGCATCTTCAGTTACCGCTGGAAAAACGCGATAGCTTGAGCTACAGTTGAGCTATCACAATGAAATTTTAACACAATAGAGTAGACTCCATAGGACACCTATGCTGAAGTTTGCAACCCAAACGGCCACAGTTTGGAGGAGTTGTGGAACACACAGTTTTTAGTGTAATTTTGTGACTTCACCCCCCTTATCTCGGGACTGGGGGACTATTCGAGTAAAAAAAGAATTTGGTAGTAGGCGCGACCACAACATACTCAAAGGGCATCAAAATCGGCCGATGTACGACAGAATGGGACGACACCAACGACCGATGCCCCCCCCCCTCAAATGCCACCCTCGATTTATCTTATGGGTGACGCCAAGTCACAAAATTACACTAAAAACCGTGTGTTCCACAACTCACCCAAAATGTGGCCGTTTGGGTTGCAAACTTCAGAATAGGTGTCCTATGGAGTCTACTCCATTGTGTTAAAATTTCATCCTGATAGCTCAACCGTAGCTCAATCTATCGCATTTTCCCAGCGGTAACTGAAGATGCCCACCCCTGTATTTGGCATTTTGCGGGGCATTTTCTATAATTTTTGAGACTTTGCATGATTTTTGAAAGGCAGGGGGCAGGCCCAGATGTATGAACAAGGGCGTAAAATGTATTGAACGTTTTGCAGAGCATTTACCATGACTTTTGACACTTCGCATAACATTTGACATTTTTAGGGATTTTTTCGGGGTCTGGGAGTGGCACCAGCACATCAACCGCATTGTGCCAAGCACCGTTTTCATCGAAAATGAAGTATCAACTGTAACTTGACACATTTTCAGGTGATTTTCAAATATGAGTGAAGTGAAAAAAGTTTACTAATGTCATTGCGCAACTTTTTTTACTTTACGCATATCTGAAAATCACTTGAAAGAGTGTCAAGTGAAAAAACGGGCAAATGTGCGTATCGGGCAGATGTGCGTATCAGTGCACCCCCTCTCTAGCATCCCTTGGCACAGAGCCAACGTGTTGCATTTCAGCTTTGGCATTGCTTTATATCATTTGGGTGAATGAGCGCTCATTTTTGCACGTTCCCAAACCGAGTGTTGCTTAACTTTTTGGGAATGTTTTCTGATTTTTGCCCACTGCCGCGCAGTTAAAAGCTATTGCATCACTTTTTTTCAATACATAATACAAATTACTTGCCCAAACAATTTAGATAGAATTAGGATATTCGCCAGATGAATCGAATGTGTGTGAATCATAGCACGCGTAGACGTGTTTACATGTCCTCCCAAATCACAAATATATGAATACTAGACTAGATAAGAGATAAGAAAGCTAAATCCAAATGCAATGCGCCAGACTGTAGGGTGTACTAGACTGGCACTGCCTGTTTCTTATCGACTCTCGTTTCTGATTGTAGTATTTGATTGAATTACTACACAATCAAATACTACATGATGGTTTCAATTGACACATAAATATTATATTATCCATTATAGTTTCCATGTATCCACAAAAATGTGGCTCTTAATTTGCCTCATAATTGAAGGAAGTTTGATACCAATTCAAGCAATTGAATTTTGCTAGAGCTAGATTGCTCACTAGATACAGTCTTGTTTCAGCACCAACTATGGCAAACCCTCTGAAAAAAAGTAGTTAGATTTGAAAGTATTTTTTCTAAAAAGACTTTTTGAATTTTTTCCCCAAGTAGTTTTCGGATTTTCAAATTTAGTTTTTGAAATTTTGAATCTTTTTGATTACTTTTTGAATCTTTTTTTATGTCTTTTCGGATTTTTTTATATCAAATTACTCCATTTTCAACTTTTTCTGCTTAATTTTGAATATAAAATGGGTGATTTAAAAAATAAATATAATTAAATATTATCTCAGAAAATCTCTCAAAAAATAAAATATAATTAAATCTCTCTGAAAAACGCTGAGAAAATATAAATAAATATAAATGATAGATTTAATTATATATTTTTCTCATAAATAAAATATAATTAAATCTCGCTAGAAGAATTATAATTAGTTAATAATTAAGTAATTTATAATTTAATAATTTCTAATTAGTTAATAAGTAAATAATTTTTATAATTTAATTATTATTAAATAAGAGATTTTTTGTATTGAATTATATTTTTAAAATATAAATCTCCCAGAGATTTTTGGAACGCTACTCCCGCTACAAATAAATTCATGAAAGGTGATGATTTGAATTGCGTTTCTGCGTTTTGCACCCATTTTTCGGCTAACAATTGTGCTAAATTTTAAAATACAACAACGTTTTCGAATTTTCAAAATTTAAAAAAAAAATCGATTTTTATGTATTTTTTCACCGCGTGCTCAATAATTTTCCTCTCAAAATCACTAATTTTTATAACTTTCGCCTATATTCAGCACTATTGTAAAGGACACTTGGGGAGTTCCATTCTAAAAGTTCACAAGCTCCAAATCCAGAAAAATCGAGTTAAGCGTGGATTTGACCTCCACTTATAGTTTTTCACATTTTAGACAAAAAATCAGTGTTATAGTACATTTATTTCCCGAGATACAGTGGTACCGTTTTTCAGAAAAATAACAATTTTCACATAAAAAGTGCACATATCCATCTCAGATCCCCTATGAAAAACAGGACTTTCATTTCGTAAGTGCACATATCCATCTCGGACCACAGGAGTTTAATTTCATAAGTGCACATATCCAAAAAATAGTTTCATTTCCAAAAATGCACGCGTGCTTCGGCGCTGCCGCGAAGAGCTGGCCGGAATTCCTGTACAAAAAAAAGTTTCATTTCCAAAAATGCATACGTGAATTTCCAAGTCTATTTTGCACTATAAATCAAATATGCGTGCATATATTGATCTGAAAATTTAGGTAGAGGTACTTTTAGACACGGGCTTTGCAGTGATGTGATTCGTTTTATCCTACGATGCACCGTTAAGAAGTTATTTAACATTACTTTTCAAATGTTCAGATTTGTTCCCAATTTTGCGTGACTTACAAAATCTCACATAACTCCCTAAATATTTCCCGGCCAACAAAATTTGTGATTACAAAAATTGTAGAGAAATGTCGGATCTAGCTGAAAAGTGCGGGGCAAGCGTCGTCCCCCAAACATAGCGCCGTCGGGCCAGCGTCAAACTTTAAATTGCGATTTTGAAAAATCGAAAAACTTGGATATATGCATTTTTAGAATGAAACTCCCCATACCTATATTGAACAACGCAACCCCCTACAAATATTTTCAGCCCCCCAGAGAAGCGATTTGCTATCTATCCAACCCTCGATGTGTCAAAGGCTAGAATACCCCAGCCGCTCTCTAATACCCCCATAAAATACCTGCGCCAATAATCGCATTTGCGCATCATTAAAAATCGTATCGTTTAAATAAATCGGCTGTCTGCCCTTCAAAACGGCGGTGTAACGGGAACTAACGGGTGTAATGAAACTCCTCACTTCATAAGTGCCCCAGGCTCAGCTGAGGAATGTGCAAATGGCTTTTGGGCCGGACCCTCTTGAGGAGCCCAAAGTCTCTCAAATATTGGCGACTCGCGCCATTTGATCAACTCACATAGTGAGTTTATTGTCGACGCTTTCATTCGAGCGTCGATTCCCGTTTCAGGTTGAATTTGTGTGCATGGGCTAAAACCATTTGCACACGCCTCACCTGAAACATTTGGCTGCGCGCCGTTTTCGCGCATTTTCGCCCTTGGCAGTTTCAGTCTGCCATTTTGGCGAAACGTTTCTTGATTTTTTTCTGTCGCACGCTGTCGCGACATTCTTTGAGTGCGCAAAACCCCTTTTTCGCGCAGATTGTGCCACTAAATGGCACCGGCGGATCGATTTTAGCCGCCCTATTTCTACTTTCAACGAGATTTCGCCATTGGCAGTCAGTTTTCGACCGATCCGGCGAAATTCAAGTCCCAGCGATTTGGCACTCGGCCAGCATATTTTCGCAGCCGCCCTATTTATTCTATGGACCCGGAAAAGGATCAGGGCCACGGAGACAGCGGGGCGGCATGATAAGCGAGGGTTTTGGCGTTTTGGGTTTGCGTGAAGAAGTGTGATGATTTTAATGGGGAGGGAATTACGGGAGGGGGGGGGGTAAGTTGGCGTCAGCGGAGTTGGGGTTTGAGGTTGGGGGTTTTGAGGGGGTTGTGGTGTAGGGTTGGGGGTGTTGTTTTGGGGTTGAATGTAGTGATTTTGCAGAGCCGACCCCTGCCAAAATTTTATTTGCGAAAGACTTTGTATTTTTTTCTGATTTTCGTGTTTGCAGTGGTTCTCAAACATATACGTAAATGTTTCAACATTGTCTGGAAAGCATTTGTGGGGTTGTCTTGGGGGGTTCAGGTGGTAGTTTGGGTTTGAATTTTCTGGGCTAGGATCTTAACCGAGTAAATTTCCGGCGACCGCCCTATTTTCACTTTGTAAGTATTTTCCCTTTTCACAGCCCAGAGAAATATGATTCGAGGAGCGATAGCTGAGGAAAAACAGCTGAGGCAGGGGGCTGACGCGGTGGGCTTGTGGGTTCCCCTTAGGGGCCGGCCATTTTTCCTTTCACATTCTGGCGAAATAAAAATTCAACTCGGTCGGCCCCTGGTTTTTTGGTTTGTTTGGGTTTGTGCTCCCGGGGGGTCTGGTGTAGGTGGAGGGGGGCCGCTCTATATGTGCGCGGTGCTCGTGTAAGGGCGTAGGGCCGGCGGTCCGCCGTGATGTTCACACGGCCAACTTTGAAAAATTCAAAATTTTTTTGTTCTGTCGAACATTTGACAATATTACACAGCCGGGTGAACATCATGGTTGATCTATTGATGTAGCCCCCCTCCTTTATCACTTTGCGACGCAGCTGTGTGGGGGGGTAACTCATGTGGAAGCAGCTATGGGGGGGGGTGTGGCCTATTCCGGCCGCTTGATTTCTATTTAATTTGTACATACATTTGTACAAATTGTCCCGGCTGATTTGAGTTTTTTCCAGCCATCTAGTCACTTCATTTTTCAATCTAGTCGAATTTTCTAATTTTTTATCAATATTCAATTTGTTTTTGTTGACAATACTCGATGAAAATTCATGTAAATGTTTCTTTTGTTATTATAAACTATTTTTATGTAGGAAATATTTTTCGCCGCGTCCACATAGGTTCGTGTCCCGCCACACCTACTGACTTCTGCCGCTGCTGACTCACAGTCAGCATTGCACTGCGGCCCTATACATGCTCGTGGTGGGCGCGAAGCGAGGGGAGACCAAGTGAATTTACGGGGGGGGGGCTTTATTAAGGTGCATGCAGCGCTTTTCTTGTCCCGCTTTATTTTCAACCATTTCCACAATATTTTCATAAATATTTGCGATCGTAAATATTTTCATAAACTTTTCAAAAACAAATATCTTTGCAATTTTCACGTCATTGAACAATTTTTCACCCCCGGCGGACATAATACTTTAAGAAACATTTTCAGGGCACTTTCTAGAACTTTTGACACATAGCATGACATTTTACATGTTACAGGGCCTTTTACTAGGTCTGGGACTGCCCCCTGGCGTCATTTATGAGGACTTACTTTTTTAAAAATGCTGAAATGTTTTACACTATAAGTGTTCTACAGCCTTGCTCGGTAACACATTTATAGAGAATTGCATTTTGTTGTTTTATGTAGCATTTCATCAGGCGCTGACCCTTGATTGTTCAAGGTGGAGTTCAAGTTAGCTGAATGTTGAGGAACTACTGTGGGCCCAGGTGCCACTCTCAGACCCTGTAAAATGTCAAATGTCATGCAAAGTGTCAAATGTCGTGGAAAATGCCCTTCAAAATGCCAACTATTCACAGTTCTGGTATTTACTGTAGCACTCCTAAATAAATACCAGTTGAGCATTTAATGGCACTTTAGCAGCTTTGTGTAATGAAACCTATATTTCGCGGGTTTGAAAAAACTTAGCTTTTTAGCAGGGCACTTCCTATAACTTTTCACAGTACATGACATTTGACATTTTACGGGGCTTTTTGCTAGATCTGGGACTGCCCCCTGTGGTCATTTATCAAAACTCAAATGTCAAATGTCATGCAACGTTCAAAGTCTCATAAAGTGCTATGTACTTGCCATTTTGGCAGGCATTTCCCATGACTTTTCACACTTTACATGACATTTGACATTTTACACGACTTTTGCCATTTATCAAAACTGAAATGTCATGCAGCATCAAAAGTCTCATAAAGTGTCTGGTAGTTGCCATTTTGTAGGCAATTTTCCATGACATTTGACCGTTTACAGCCCTTTTTGTTAGATCTGGGAGTCTGGGACTGCCCCCTGACACCATTTATCAAAACTCAAATGTCATGCAGCGTCAAAAGTCTCATAAAGTGCCTGGTAGTTGCTATTTTGACCAGGGACGTAGCCAGGATTTTTGAGCGGGGGGGGCGGATTGTATACGGAGCCCGGCGAACGGGGGGGGCGGCGCCCCCCCCCCTAAAATTTTACCCCTGTAGTAGGGGAATGGCGCCATGGCGCTGGCGCCATTCGTAGGCGCCACGCCATGGCGCCACTGGCGTTGGCATTGGCGCCAAAACAGCAGTATATGTCTGTATTTTACCGGCATATACAGCGACATGGACACGAATTGAGTCCATTTTCACTGGTTTTGAGGCCGCGGTGACCGGTCGGCCGAAAATGTATGTTGTGAAGGGAAAATGCGCGCTTGCGCGCAAAAATTTTTCAAACTGTCGACAAAATCGTCTTCTGAAAGTGCCATTTCTGGCACATTTTTTGGTCCGGCCCGGGAAGGGGGGGGGGGTGGCCGCCCCCCCGCCCCCCCCCCCTGGCTACGTCCTTGATTTTGACATTTTACAGGCCTTTTTGCTAGATCTGGGAGTATGGGACTGCCCCCTGACACCATTTATCAAAACTCAAATGTCAAACGTCATGGAGTGTCAAAAAAGCCTGTAAAATGTCAAAATGGCAACTACCAGGCACTTTATGAGACTTTTGAGGCTGCATGACATTTGAGTTTTGATAAATGGCAAAATGGATAAAGTGCCGTGTACTTGCGATTTTGGCGGGCATTTCCCATGACTTTTCACACTTTACATGAGATTTGACACTTTACGGGATTTTTGCCATTTATCAAAACTCAAATGTCAAATGTCATGCAGCGTCAAAAGTCTCATAAAGTGCCCTGACATTCGACATTTTACAGGGTTTTTGCTAGGTGAGTTGCCATTTTGCAGGCCATTTTCCATGACATTTGACACTTTGCATGACATTTGACATTTTACAGGACTTGATCTGGGATTGGCAGCTACTGATTGTGTGATTGCGTTTGTTCCATGTAGGTGATTTCAGGTGGTCCATGTCTACAGGTGCGTGAAGGGGTTGACAAACTGTCAAAGTCATCGAAAACGCCTTGCAAAACGTTGACTCGCAATTTTCACGGCACTTTCTATGACGTTTGACACTGCATGACATTCGGCATTTTACAGGGCTTTTTACAGGATCTGGGATTGGCACCTGTTGATTGTGTGATTTCTCTTGTTTCATGTTGGTCCATTGCACATTTATTCGTCTTTGGATGTCTGCAAGTAGGTCGCCATTTTCAGGGCACTTTCTAGGACTTTTGACACAGCATGACATTTTACATGTTACAGGGCCTTTTACTAGGTCTGGGACTGCCCCCTGGCGTCATTTATGAGGACTTACTTTTTTAAAAATGACTGAAATGTTTTACACTAAAAGTATTCTACTTGCTCGTTAACACATTTATAGAGAATTGCAATTGGTTGTTTTATGTAGCTTTTCATCAGGTGCTGACCCTTGATTGTTCAAGGTGAAGTTCAAGTTAGCTGAATGTTGAGGAACTACTGTGGGCCCAGGTGCCACTCTCAGACCCTGTAAAATGTCAAATGTCATGCAAAGTGTCAAAAGTCATGAAAAATTCCCTGCAAAATGCCAACTATTCACAGTTCTGGTATTTACTGTAGCACTCCTAAATAAATACCAGTTGAGCATTTAATGCCACTTTATCAGCTTTGTGTAATGAAACCTATATTTCGCGGGTTTAAAAAAACTTAGCTTTTTAGCAGGGCACTTCCTATAACTTCTCACAGTACATGACATTGGATGTCGAGGAACTGCTTTGGGCCCAGTTGCCACTCCCAGACCCTGTAAAAAGCTGTGTAAAATGTCAAATGTCATGCAAAGTGTCAAAAGTCATGGAAAATGCCCTGCAAAATGCCAACTATTCACAGGGTATTTACTGTAGCACTCCTTTAAATAAATACCGGTTGAGCATTTAATGGCACTTTAGCAGCTATGTGTAATGAAACCTATATTTCGCGGGTTCGAAAAAACTTTTTAGCTTTTTAGCAGGGCACTTTCTATAACTTTTCACAGTACATGACATTTGACGTTTTACGGGGCTTTTTGCTAGGTCTGGGACTGCCCCCTGTGGTCATTTATCAAAACTCAAATGTAAAATGTCATGCAACGTTAAAAGTCTCATAAAGTGCCATGTACTTGCCATTTTGGCAGGCATTTCCCATGACTTTTCACACTTTACATGACATTTGACATTTTACAGGACTTTTGCCATTTATCAAAACTCAAATGTCATGCAGCGTCAAAAGTCTCTTAAAGTGCCTGGTAGTTGCCATTTTGCAGGCCATTTTCCATGACATTTGACATTTTACAGGCCTTTTTGCTAGATCTGTGACTGCCCCCTGACGCCATTTATCAAAACTCAAATGACAAATGTCATGCAGCGTCAAAAGTCTCATAAAGTGCCCTGACATTTGACATTTTACAGGGCTTTTTGCTAGGTGAGTTGCCATTTTGCAGGCCATTTTCCATGACATTTGACACTTTGCATGACATTTGACATTTTACAGGACTTGATCTGGGATTGGCAGCTACTGATTGTGTGATTGCGTTTGTTCCATGTAGGTGATTGCAGGTGGTCCATGTCTACAGGTGCGTGAAGGGGTTGACAAACTGTCAAAGTCATCGAAAACGCCTTGCAAAACGTTGACTCGCAATTTCCACGGCAATTTCTATGACGTTTGACACTGCATGACATTCAACATTTTACAGGGCTTTTTACAGGATCTGGGATTGGCATTTGTTGATTGTGTGATTTCTCTTGTTTCATGTTGGTCCATTGCACATTTATTCGTCCTTGGATGTCTGCAAGTAGGTCGCCATTTTCAGGGCACTTTCTAGGACTTTTGACACAGCATGACATTTTACATGTTACAGGGCCTTTTATTAGGTCTGGGACTGCCCCCTGGCAAGGACGTACGCAGGGGGGGGCGGCCGCCCCCCCCATTCCCGGGCCAGACAGAAAAATTTGCCAGAAATGGCACTTTTCTGAGGCGAACTTGTAGGCACTTTAAAAAAATTTGTTGCGCGCAAGCGCGCAAATCCCCACCCCATTATTTAATATGTCTTTTCAGGTGTCAAATTGCACAAGAAAAGTGATCAACAGTGCCAAAAGCGGACCTAGTACCATATATAGGTATAAATAGATACCTTTATGGTAGACATTGGCGCCAACGCCAACGCCAATACTGCCATGGCGCTGGCGCCTACAAATGGCGCCAGCGCCATGGCTCTATTCCTTTACTATAGGGCAAAATTTTAGGGGGGGGGGGGCACCGCCCCCCCCCGTTCGCCGGGCTCCGTATACAATCCCCCCCCGCTCAAAAATCCTGCGTACGTCCCTGCGCCCCTGGCGTCATTTATGAGGACTTACTTTTTTAAAAATGACTGAAATCTTTTACACCAAAAGTATTCTACTTGCTCGTTAACACATTTATAGAGAATTGCAATTTGTCGTTTTATGTAGCTTTTCATCAGGTGCTGAACCTTGATTGTTCAAGGTGAAGTTCAAGTTAGCTGAATGTTGAGGAACTACTGTGGGCCCAGGTGCCACTCTCAGACCCTGTAAAATGTCAAATGTCATGCAAAGTGTCAAAAGTCGTGGAAATCGCCCTGCAAAATGGCGACTGAATGTTGAGGAACTGCTTTGGGCCCAGTTGCCACTCCCAGACCCTGTAAAAAGCCCTGTAAAATGTCAAATGTCATGCAAAGTGTCAAAAGTCATGGAAATTGCCCTGCAAAATGGCGACTGAATGTTGAGGAACTGCTTTGGGCCCAGTTGCCACTCCCAGACCCTGTAAAATGTCAAATGTCATGCAAAGTGTCAAAAGTCATGGAAAATGCCCTGCAAAATGTTAACTATTCACAGTTCTGGTATTTACTGTAGCACTCCTAAATAAATACCAGTTGAGCATTTAATGGCACTTTATCAGCTTTGTATAATGAAACCTATATTTCACGGGTTTAAAAAAACTTAGCTTTTTAGCAGGGCACTTCCTATAACTTCTCACAGTACATGACATTCGATGTCGAGGAACTGCTTTGGGCCCAGTTGCTACTCCCAGACCCTGTAAAAAGCAGTGTAAAATGTCAAATGTCATGCAAAGTGTCAAAAGTCATGGAAAATGCCCTGCAAAATGCCAACTATTCACAGGGTATTTACTGTAGCACTCCTTTAAATAAATACCGGTTGAGCATTTAATGGCACTTTAGCAGCTATGTGTAATGAAACCTCTATTTCGCATATGAAACCTATGTTGAGGAACTACGGTGGGCCCAGGTGCCACTCTCAGACCCTGTAAAAAGCCCTGTAAAATGTCAAATGTCATGCAAAGTGTCAAATGTCATGGTAAATGCTCTGCAAAATGGCGACTGTATGTTGAGGAACTGCTTTGGGCCCAGTTTCCACTCCCAGACTCTGTAAAATGTCAAATGTCATGCAAAGTGTCAAAAGTCATGGAAAATGCCCTGCAAAATGCCAACTATTCACAGTTCTGGTATTTACTGTAGCACTCCTAAATAAATACCAGTTGAGCATTTAATGGTACTTTATCAGCTTTGTGTAATGAAACCTATATTTCGCGGGTTTAAAAAACTTAGCTTTTTAGCAGGGCACTTCCTATAACTTCTCACAGTACATGGCATTCGATGTCAAGGAACTGCTTTGGGCCCAGTTGCTACTCCCAGACCCTGTAAAAAGCAGTGTAAAATGTCAAATGTCATGCAAAGTGTCAAAAGTCATGGAAAATGCCCTGCAAAATGCCAACTATTCACACAGGGGTCTCCTAGGGGGGGGGGCTGCCCCCCCCAAATCCGTCAGTTATCTATCTATCCCGGAGGCCGCTCAGCTATCTATCTATCCCGAGGCAAAATTTTTGGCTACTACCCCCTTAGCCCCAAGGGCGTAGCCAGGGGGGGGCGGGGGGGCGGCCGCCCCCCCCCTTCCCGGGTCGGACACAAAAATATGCCAGAAATGACACTTCCGTAAAGCGATTTTGTTGGTAGATCGGAAAAATTTTGCGCGCAAGCGCGCATTTCGTCACCCTACAGTATATTTCATTGATACCCATAGTTTGGGACAAAAAAGCACCCAAAATCTGTCCCGGTCGCAGTCTATGTATGTAAAATACATACATGTACAGCGGTATTTGGCGCCATTGCCAACGCCAATGGCGCCATGGCGCGGCGCCTACGAATGGCGCTGGCGCCAAGGCGCCATTCCTTTACCACAGGGGTCAAATTTTAGGGGGGGGGGCGCCGCCCCCCCCGTTCGCCGGGCGCCGTATACAATCCGCCCCCCCCGCTCAAAAATCCTGGCTACGTCCCTGCTTAGCCCCCCCCCAAATCGCTCAGCTACCTACCTATCTGGAGTGATTTTTGAGAAATTTTGTCCCAATTTTCGCTCAAAATCCCTAATTTTCATACCATTTTATAGTTTTTCACCTTCAAAATTGCGGCTTTCGCCTATGTACATGTTTAAATACCTATTTTTAGGCATTTTTAGCCCTTGTTTACCGATTTTTCCCCCTTTTTGCCTTCTATGCACTGAAAAAACCTCTATATTTTGTCCCCGCGAGCCCCCCCCCAGCCCCCCCCCCCAGAAATTTTTTTTCAGCTATATATCCATCCGGAGGAGCGATTTGCTATCTATCCAGCCCCCGCGAGGGCCAAAATCCTGGAGACCCCTGTATTCACAGTTCTGATATTTACTGTAGCACTCCTAAATAAATACTGGTTGAGCATTTAATGGCACTTTAGCAGCTATGTGTAATGAAACCTATATTTCACGGGTTTAAAAAAACTTAGCTTTTTAGCAGGGCACTTCCTATAACTTCTCACAGTACATGACATTCGATGTCGAGGAACTGCTTTGGGCCCAGTTGCCACTCCCAGACCCTGTAAAAAGCAGTGTAAAATGTCAAATGTCATGCAAAGTGTCAAAAGTCATGGAAAATGCCCTGCAAAATGCCAACTATTCACAGGGTATTTACTGTAGCACTCCTTTAAATAAATACCGGTTGAGCATTTAATGGCACTTTAGCAGCTATGTGTAATGAAACCTCTATTTCGCATATGAAACCTATGTTGAGGAACTACGGTGGGCCCAGGTGCCACTCTCAGACCCTGTAAAAAGCCCTGTAAAATGTCAAATGTCATGCAAAGTGTCAAATGTCATGGTAAATGCTCTGCAAAATGGCGACTGTATGTTGAGGAACTGCTTTGGGCCCAGTTTCCACTCCCAGACCCTGTAAAATGTCAAATGTCATGCAAAGTGTCAAAAGTCATGGAAAATGCCCTGCAAAATGCCAACCATTCACAGGGTATTTACTGTAGCACTCCTTTAAATAAATACCGGTTAAGCATTTAATGGCACTTTAGCAGCTATGTGTAATGAAACCTATATTTCAGGGTTTGAAAAAACTTTTTAGCTTTTTAGCAGGGCACTTTCTATAACTTTTCACAGTACATGACATTTTACAGGGTCTTTTTGCTAGGTCTGGGACTGCCCCCTGTGGTCATTTATCAAAACTCAAATGTCAAATGTCATGCAACGTTCAAAGTCTCATAAAGTGCTATGTACTTGCCATTTTGGCAGGCATTTCTCATGACTTTTCACACTTTACATGACATTTGACATTTTACACGACTTTTGCCATTTATCAAAACTGAAATGTCATGCAGCATCAAAAGTCTCATAAAGTGTCTGGTAGTTGCCATTTTGCAGGCAATTTTCCATGACATTTGACCATTTACAGCCCTTTTTGTTAGATCTGGGAGTCTGGGACTGCCCCCTGACACCATTTATCAAAACTCAAATGTCATGCAGCGTCAAAAGTCTCATAAAGTGCCCTGTAGTTGCCATTATGCAGGCCATTTTCCATGACATTTGACATTTAACAGGCTTTTTTGCTAGGTCTTGGACTGCCCCCTATGGTCATTTATCAAAACTCTAAACACTTGACACTGTAGTTGCCATTTTGCAGGCTATTTTCCATGACATTTGACACTTTGCATGACATTTGACATTTTACAGGACTTGATCTGGGATTGGCAGCAGCAGCAAATGCAACAGCAACCAAGAATGACGGTACAACCGGGCGCCATAGTCACCAATCCCAATGCACAGGTGATTTCATAAAATTTTTTGTTCGCGACCAGGTGCCATTTCCGCAAGTGGAGAAGTGAGAAGTTAAATGAAAAAAAACGAAGTAAAATGGCAAGTAAATTGGCAAAGCGTAGTAAAAAGATAAAAAGAAAACGTAATATCTCTTCGCTTTTGCTATTTTAATTTCTCAATTCAATTCGGTTTTGCCATTTTACTTCTCAATTCACTTCGTTTGCCATTTTAGATCTCCACTTGCGGAACTGGCCCCAGCTTTGTGTGGCTTTGAGGTTTTGTCACACGCCCAAATGGGATTTCATTTGGTTCATTTGTCATCCACTCCCAGACCCCGTAAAATGTCAAATGTGATGCAAAGTGTCAAAAGTCATACAAAGTGCCCTGTCGCGGATCGCCCGCTGGGCAAACATGACCAATGGCCCAGAGACTGGCAGCGCCGCCCTGGACGCCTCCAACGGGTTTGGTGTTTACCTTGTTTCTTTTGTTGAAAATATTGGGCGGGATTGATACTCTGTGCTGGCACTGATTTATGTCTTGGTTTGGAAGCATGTCAATGATAGCTATTTCGAATCACCCCCCTTCAAATTTTGCTGGTTAAATAATACATCCCCTGGCGGTATTTCGAGGTAATTTCATACGTCTGGGTTTGCCACCTGGCGTTCAAAACTCATGGAAAATGCCCTGCAAAATGCCAACTATTCACACAGGGGTCTCCTAGGGGGGGGGGGCTGGGGGGGGGGGGCTGCCCCCCCCAAATCCGTCAGCTATCTATCTATCCCGGAGGCCGCTCAGCTATCTATCTATCCCGAGGCAAAATTTTTGGCTACTACCCCCTTAGCCCCCCCCCCAATCGCTCAGCTACCTACCTATCTGGAGTGATTTTTGAGAAATTTTGTCCCAATTTTCGCTCAAAATCCCTAATTTTCATACCATTTTATAGTTTTTCACCTTCAAAATTGCGGCGTTCGCCTATGTACATGTTTAAATACCTATTTTTAGCCATTTTTAGCCCGTTTTTACTGATTTTTCCCCCTTTTTGCCTTCTATGCACTGAAAAAACCTCTATATTTTGCCCCCGCGAGCCACCCCCAAGCCCCCCCCCCCCAGAAATTTTTTTCAGCTATCTATCCCTCTGGAGGAGCAGCTATCTATCCCTCCGGAGGAGCGATTTGCTATCTATTTGCGATTTGCTATTTGCTATCCAGCCCCCTCGTGGGCCAAAATCCTGGAGACCCCTGTATTCACAGTTCTGGTATTTACTGTACTTAATGGCACTTTAGCAGCTATGTGTAATGAAACCTATATTTCACGGGTTTGAAAAAACTTAGCTTTTTAGCAGGGCACTTTCTATAACTTTTCACACTACATGACATTTGACACAGGGCCGTATCCAGGGGGGGGGGGGGCGGGGGGGCTGCAGCCCCCCCCCTTCCCGGGTGAGACCAGAAAGTGACCGGAAAATCTGACTTTTTCAACATCAGCACAAAAAATTTGCGCGCAATGCATTTATTACCAGAGATGAGGTATTATCATCATATTTGCTCCCTGTAGCCGCAAATCGTTAAAAAACGACTCGATGGTGTGCTTTTTGCTGTATTTGTATCCCTAGACCCCAATCCCGATCCCGAAAAAATGCCAATCCCGATCCCGTGACCCCAATCCCGGCCAATCCCGATCCCGATCACGAAATCTCAAAAAGTGAATCCCGATCCCGAAAAGTCAATCCCGTTTGAACCCTGAGCCCCCCCCCCTCAAAACAGCCACTATGATTTTATAACCCCCCTCGAAACGCCCCCCAGTCTTGTACAATGTCTGGATACAAGGACAATTTAGTACTGGGATTTCAAGAAATTTCTGGCGAAATAATTTCCCTACTAAACACCTTCCCACCCAAGTCAGGCCCCCAATTTTTGATTTCACTTAAGATGCCCTATCTCCGGCTGTGCGCAGGGTGGAATGCTAATAATTGGGTGCTATATAGCCCCCTTCTTATAGGCCCCACTCGAATTGCCCCCCTTCAAATTTTGCTGGTTAAATAATACATCCCCTGGGGGTATTTCGAGGTAATTTCATGTCTGGGTTTGCCACCTGGCATTCAAAAGTCGTGGAAAATGCCCTGCAACATGCCAAATATTCACAGTTCTGGTATTTACTGTAGTTCTCCTAAATAAATACCAGTGGAGCATTTAATGGCACTTTAGCAGCTATGTGTAATGAAACCTTTATTTCGCGGGTTTGAAAAAAACATAGCTTTTTAGCAGGGCACTTTCTATAACTTTTCACACTACATGACATTCGACATTTTACAGGGCTTTTTGCTAGGTTAGTTGCCATTTTGCAGGCCATTTTCCATGACTTTTGACACTTTGCATGACATTTGACATTTTACAGGGCTTTTTACGGGATCTGGGATTGGCAGCTGTTGATTGTGTGATTGCGTTTGTTCCACGTATGTGATTGCTGGCTGAGCATTTGATGGCACTTTAGCAGATATAAATTTGAGATGTCAAATGTCATGCAACGTTAAAAGTCTCATAAAGTGTCGTGTACTTGCCATTTTGGCGGGCATTTCCCATGACTTTTCACACTTTACATGACATTTGACATTTTACTGGGATTTTTGCCACAGATAGGGAATTAGCCACATGAACCAGGATTTTGAAGGTAAAAATGGGCGAATAGGTATGAAAATTTTCCAGATTCCCAGCTACGTATCTGGCGGATTTATTTTGCACCGGGGTCCATGTATGGCCCTGTAATTTCTCACTCATTTTACACCCCCCCCCCTCAAAAGCACACCAAAATGCAGAAGCGAGCTGCTCGGACAACGGGGCGTCCGGTTCCTACCTGTCGATCCTGTCGCGGATCGCCCGCTGGGCAAACATGACCAATGGCCCAGAGACTGGCAGCGCCGCCCTGGACGCCTCCAACGGGTTTGGTGTTTACCTTGTTTCTTTTGTTGAAAATATTGGGCGGGATTGATACTCTGTGCTGGCACTGATTTATGTCTTGGTTTGGAAGCATGTCAATGATAGCTATTTCGAATTACCCCCCCTTCAAATTTTGCTGGTTTAATAATACATCCCCTGGCGGTATTTCGAGGTAATT
This sequence comes from Sphaerolaimus hirsutus, assembly GCA_964036195.1. NCBI lineage: Eukaryota > Metazoa > Nematoda > Chromadorea > Monhysterida > Sphaerolaimidae > Sphaerolaimus > Sphaerolaimus hirsutus. Next base: position 1,375,625 of record OZ038457.1, read on the forward strand.
TCATACGTCTGGGTTTGCCACCTGGCGTTCAAAACTCATGGAAAATGCCCTGCAAAATGCCAACTATTCACACAGGGGTCTCCTAGGGGGGGGCTGGGGGGGGGGCTGCCCCCCCCCCCAAATCCGTCAGTTATCTATCTATCCCGGAGGCCGCTCAGCTATCTATCCCGAGGCAAAATTTTTGGCTACTACCCCCTTAGCCCCCCCCCCCAAATCGCTCAGCTACCTACCTATCTGGAGTGATTTTTGAGAAATTTTGTCCCAATTTTCGCTCAAAATCCCTAATTTTCATACCATTTTATAGTTTTTCACCTTCAAAATTGCGGCTTTCGCCTATGTACATGTTTAAATACCTATTTTTAGCCATTTTTAGCCCGTGTTTACCGATTTTTCCCCCTTTTTGCCTTCTATGCACTGAAAAAACCTCTATATTTTGTCCCCGCGAGCCCCCCCCAGCCCCCCCCCCCCCCCCAGAAATTTTTTTTCAGCTATATATCCATCCGGAGGAGCGATTTGCTATCTATCCAGCCCCCGCGAGGGCCAAAATCCTGGAGACCCCTGTATTCACAGTTCTGGTATTTACTGTAGTTCTCCTAAATAAATACTGGTTGAGCATTTAATGGCACTTTAGCAGCTATGTGTAATGAAACCTTTATTTCGCGGGTTTGAAAAAAACTTAGCTTTTTAGCAGGGCACTTTCTATAACTTTTCACACTACATGACATTTAACACAGGGCCGTATCCAGGGGGGTGGCCGGGGGGCTGCAGCCCCCCCCCCCCCCCGCCCTTCCCGGGTGAGACCAGAAAGTGAACGGAAAATCTGACTTTTTCAACATCAGCAAAAAAAATTTGCGCGCAATGCATTTATTACCAGAGATGAGGTATTATCATCATATTTGCTCCCTGTAGCCGCAAATCGTTAAAAAACGACTCGATGGTGTGCTTTTTGCTGTATTTGTATCCCTAGACCCCAATCCCGATCCCGAAAAAATGCCAATCCCGATCCCGTGACCCCAATCCCGGCCAATCCCGATCCCGATCACGAAATCTCAAAATACCAATCCCGATCCCGAAACTCTAATCCCGATCCCGATCCCAATCCCGAAATCTCAAAAAGTGAATCCCGATCCCGAAAAGTCGATCCCGTTTGAACCTTGAGCCTCCCCCCCCCGCTCGCCGGCCTCCGTAAACAAGCAGCCCCCCCCCGCTCGCCGGCCTCCGTAAACAAGCAGCCCCCCCCGCTCAAAAATCCTGGATACGCCCCTGATGTGACATTTTACAGGGCTTTTTACAAAATCTAGGATCTAGGGCACTTTCTATAACTTTTCACACTACATGACATTCGACATTTTACAGGGCTTTTTGCTAGGTTAGTTGCCATTTTGCAGGCCATTTTCCATGACTTTTGACACTTTGCATGACATTTGACATTTTACAGGGCTTTTTACAGGATCTGAGATTGGCAGCTGTTGATTGTGTGATTGCGTTTGTTCCACGTATGTGATTGCTGGCTGAGCATTTAATGGCACTTTAACAGATATAAATTTGAAATGTCAAATGTCGTGCAACGTTAAAAGTCTCATAAAGTGTCATGTACTTGCCATTTTGGCGGGCATTTCCCATGACTTTTCACACTTTACATGAGATTTGACATTTTACGGGACTTTTGCCATTTATCAAAACTCAAATGTCAAATGTCATGCAGCGTCAAAAGTCTCATAAAGTGCCCTGACATTCGACATTTTACAGGGCTTTTTGCTAGGTTAGTTGTCATTTTGCAGGCCATTTTCCATGACTTTTGACTCTTTGCATGACATTCGACATTTTTCAGGGCTTTTTACAGGATCTGGGATTGGCACCTGTTTCAAACGCTTTGGCAAACGTTGTCAAAACTCCTTCAGGTGCACACGACGCAAAGCGGCGGCGCCGGGGCCCCATTCAATTTGTTGGGCTTGAACGCGAACGAGCTGCTCGCCCAGCTGCACCAGCAGCAGAACATTTTCAACGCCGTTAGCGCTGCCGCTGCAAGCGATTTTCTCAATTTACCAGACATATGTAACTGTTTTTTTTGTTGTTTTTTTGGTCACATTTGCGTCTATTTTCGCTGTTATTACATCCATGTGCCGGAAAGTTCACCATTCTCCCGTGTCATTTTTTAATTGCCCATCACCGCGGTTCAGATAAATATTTATTTACATAATTACATTTTATGGCAACAATAACTTTTAATAAGCTGTAAAAGCCTACGTAGATGTCATGCGGGACTGAAAAACATCAGGTAGTATACGATTTGTCTAAGTAAATATTTCCTCAGACTTTTTATGGGGCTCGCAAGTGTGTTCAGTTCAAGCAAGAGGGGTCGCGCCCACAAAGCACAGCCAGCGACTGCATAAACATTTGCCCTTCCCATCACACTTTTGTCACCGCTATCAATCATTATTCGTCAGCGCGTTGGAAATGCGTTTTTCACCACTCATTTATTTGGCTACCAGCGTGATAGTGGGGATGAATAAGCTACTTACATTGTGCGGCTTACACTGATAATTCTGATTATTTTAAGTGTTCACGGGTCAAAATCGGCTAAGAAATGGCCGAGATATGATCAGACAAAAATGTACAAGAAAGCGTTTTTCCCCTTGAAAAAAAAAATTAAATCGGCACATGGAATCAATGCAGCTTTTATCCGACCACAAAACTAGAAAATTCAGGTTCTCGTTATTATTTTCAGCCTTCAATGAAGCAAATCGGCCAAGAAATGGTGCAGTTATTAATTTTCAAAGTCGCTAAAAATCTACACATGTCTCCCTATCAAAGAAAACTGGGTCATGTCAAACCCGCAAAAGTGATGTTTCGAGTGACATCTATATGAAATGGCTTTTCTTGCCTGGGCGGTTTTTACCCAAGCGTGCCAAGGTAAATAGCCTATCCAAAACCAATATTGGGTCCGGGGAAACTTTATGCCCGCCTCTATTGGTTGTATTCTTTTGGCGTAGCTGTAGCCGGTAGGCCGAACCGCGGGGGCGGGCAGCGCGTGGGGGGGAGTTCGTAGGGTAGAAATCTCTCCTTCGGGAGAGTCGATTCGCCCCTACAGAATTGGGACCGCACGCTGGTTACAATTCTGAAGCGGGGTGAGTCGTAAACGGTCCACATTGCAAACAAAAAGCAACGTTGGAATACGTAGCCATTAAACCCAGGAACCAAATTCAACATACAACTAGGGTCCTATTCCAGTATTTTGTTTTGAGTTGTCAAAAACAAGACAACATGTAGATGTTTGCTCCCTTGGACGAGGAAGCAATCCATTTGTACTTGGACCCAATTCATCTTTCACCCACCGAGTTGACTCGCCAGTTCGCGAAGTCAACTTGTAGCTGCTCGTTTCTTGGCTACCACCCAACCCTTCCGTCCCTATTAGTATTAGAAAACAAAACATTCGAATGTATTTAACAAGATTTAGTGGCAATACCGTACCCTGTTAAGTGTAAAGTAAAGTGTCAAATGCCAAGTGACAAATACAAATGTCAAATTCCATACAAATTTGTCAAATGTAAAAAGTTCAATAATAAAATATTCACTTGACACTTTACACTTTACGGCCCACTGGTGCCACTCCTTTTGGTGTCATTCACTGTTATTTTTTGAAATATTAATTTCTTTCAATAGTTTTGTGCAACAACACACCAACGCAACACTATGTACCCACTTTCACAAATAAAATAAAAATATTTTGAAAAGAAAAATGCATTTTTATTGCAAAAAAGTTTTAATTTTTGAAAAAAATTTTTACATTACGTCATGATGGAGTAATTCAAAAAACTGTATAGCAAAACCAAGCGAGCATGCCACACAAATACGTCTAGGGTTGGAATGGTATTTCCGTAAATTCTCAATATCGACCTTATCGACTAGCACTAAATCTATATCGAAAGGTGATCGATAATCGACACCATCCCAACCCAATGAACCTTTAGGCCCCAAAATCAATTACAACGTACGCACGAAAAGCACTTTACACTACAATTGAATCCGACCACAGTTAAATCGGCCTGACACACAGTAGAACAAAAAACTCATAAATCAGCCTCGAACGCATCTGAGTTTACCGGAATGGCCTGGACATTAACTAAAATAGACGGAAGTACAAAATTAATAATGCCGGTAAACTCTGATGCGTTCAAAGTTGAAATATAAGCTTTTGAAATTTCGATCGTAAACTAGTGTGTGTGAGGCAAGTTGGACAGTGTGAAACTGGGCCGAATTTAATTGGAACGTGCACCTTACGTCGCATTTAATGTGCCAAGTTTCCTACGATAGGTCATTTTTAATCTACGTCAACTGCAGTTGACGGACACCTCAATCTAGAAAACTGCTTTCAACCGTCAATTTCCGAGTTTCCAAATTTCCGACTGAAAACCAGCGTGCACGCACAGTCCGTCCCCAATTGCCCAATGTCAACTCAAATGGCAACTGCATGTCAACTCAAGCAGCATTGTGCGTGCAATCGGCGACATTCACCGGCGCCGCTGGGGGCACGTTGGCGCCCGGCGCCGTGTCCATGTTCGCTGCAGACCGCACGCCGTACACGTCGTGTAATTTCTCGTACTCTTTTACCTCGTTGAAGATTAGTTCTGCGATTGTGGGGTGTTTAGGTTCGTTTTGGATCAGTGCCAACTTGGCACTGCCGATGGAGTTGGGAATATATACCTATTTAGAACCGAATAGAGCATTTTTGCATGTATCTGGCATCGGTAGATTTCAACTTAAAAAAATCAAAAAGCCGTATCAAAAAATACCCACAACCATACCCAACCCAAATCAATCAACACATCACCAAAAACCCACCCAAAAAAGACTACCATAACCCCTCAAATAACCCCCCACACACCTTTCCACTGCTCCACAGTATGCTCAGTCTCGTCAATAACGTGGTCGTACTGCTGCGGGGGCGGGGCGTATACTTCACTTTCCTCGAACCACACGTTCACATAGGGGTGCTTTAGGGCGTCGTCTACACCGATGCGCCTTTCCGGGTCGATTACTAGCATGCGCCCTAAAAGGTCGCGCGCCTGGGCCGCTGTGAGTTGGGGGGGGGGATTATTCGAGCGGGGGTGGTAGGGTTTGGAATGGGGATATTGACGCCGAACACACTGGATGTCAACTGGTTTTGTCAAGTGCAAATGAGGCAATGTAGAAAAGGAATAAATATTTGACGTGCTTTTGAAGATGGTTACGCGACCCGTCAACTGAAATCTTAATGGAAACCAGTCGGCTAAGTTGACATCCGATGAAACCCCATGTCAACTGAGACCACAGGATTTCATTTTAATTTGTGATTTCCTTTCCGATATTGCAGCATGCGCACTGGAAAATTATCCAGCGACCTAAATTGAACTAAAATCCGAGTTGACCCGGAACCAGTTGACATCCATAGCCATTTATTTACGGCTGCAATTGTCGAAACTAGAAATTATGTTTAAAATGCAGTTTAGTTTACCGGAATGAAACTTTTTCATCTCAGCGTCAACAGTAGTTAACGGACACCTCGTTCCGGTGAACTCAAATGCTTTCGAAGTTGATTTACATTGAACGTTGTTTGTTTTTGAATGGTATACCGTAAATGCTCTATTAGGACGACCCCCCTCCAATAAAGCCAGGGGTCTCCTAGGGGGGGCTGGGGGGGGGGCTGCCCCCCCCCAAATCCGCCAGCTATCTATCTATCCCGGAGGCCGCTCAGCTATCTATCTATCCCGAGGCAAAATTTTTGGCTACTACCCCCAAAGACCCCCCCAAATCGCTCAGCTATCTATCTATCTGGGGTGGTTTTTGAGAAATTTTGCCCCAAGTTTCGCTAAAAATCACCAATTTTCGCACATTTTAATAGTTTTTCACCTTCAAAATCGTGCTCTCCAGCTATATGCATGGTTATATGCCTGTTTTTGGCCATTTTAAACCTACTTTTAGCCACTTTTAACCAATTACCAGCGATTTTTTCTCCTTTTAGCCTTCTATGCACTGAACAACCCTTTATATTTTGCCCCCGCGAGCCCCCCCCAGCCCCCCCCCCAGAAAATTTTTCCAGCTATACCGTAAATGCTCTATTAGGACGACCCCCCTCCAATAAAGCCAGGGGTCTCCTAGGGGGGGGCTGGGGGGGGGGGGGCTGCCCCCCCCCCAAATCCGCCAGCTATCTATCTATCCCGGAGGCCGCTCAGCTATCTATCTATCCCGAGGCAAAATTTTTGGCTACTACCCCAAAGACCCCCCCCCCCAAATCGCTCAGCTATCTATCTACCTGGAGTGGTTTTTGAGAAATTTTCCCCCAATTTTCGCTCAAAATCACTAATTTTCGCACCTTTTTATAGTTTTTCACCTTCAAAATCGTGCTCTCCAGCTATATGCATGGTTATATGCCTGTTTTTGGCCATTTTAAACCTACTTTTAGCCACTTTTAACCAATTACCAGCGATTTTTTCTCCTTTTAGCCTTCTATGCACTGAACAAGCCTTTATATTTTGCCCCCGCGAGCCCCCCCCCAAGCCCCCCCCAGAAAAATTTGCCAGCTATCTACCCCTCGGGAGGAGCGATTTGCTATCTATCCAGCCCCCGCGAGGGCCAAAATCCTGGAGACCCCTGAATAAAGCGACCTCTCCAATAGTATGACCCCCTTTGGCACGTTGTGTAAGTATAAAGCGACCCTCTCCAATAATCCGACCCCCTCCAATAATGCGACCCCCAACGAAAAATTGAAAAAAGAAAAACGATGTCGCAATCTTCGGACGCCGCTAATTGATATCGTTGAACCCGAATATTAAGTATTTTGAGAATTTTGTGGCTTTGATGTGATTACCTATTGCTTTACGGTGCCATGCTCATACGCGTTAAATGAAAAGTTGAGTTGTTGAGTTTTTGAAAAATACAATACGACCCTCTCCAATAATGCGACCCCCAAAAATGTGCTGAAAACAATAAACTGACTGTCGCACTATTGGAGCATTTACGGTATATAATTCGGTGGAAAACGGATAATCAGCAGACCACACTCTAGTTCCACAAATTTCACACCACACCAGAATATAGCTCAGCCATCCATAAAAATGGGATCATAAAAAATATGACGCCAAACCAATGGAAAAAATTCCTATGCTTAAAATCTGAAAATAGGAATATGGGAAAATTCCGTGTACCTTGAGGTTTCTTGTACTTGCCGTAATTTCCATTGGACACACACACACACTAGTTGACATCAAAATACGTTTTAACTAAATTCAACTAAATTTTGGTCAATTATGTGATTTCAACTTTCCTACGCGATAGAGGATAGTTATATCGTGACACTTGATTTTGATTGTTTCTGTTAAGTACGATGATTAAATTTTTTTGTTATTTAGTTGACATCCAGTTGCCAAAAATTTGCGATGTCAACTAGTGTGTGGACCCACTGCGGCCTTCAAACCTGTTACCCTTTTACTGCGTTGTGATTTCATATTTCCGCATTTGCAGTTCAGCATGGAAAAACGTTCGGACGCGGCACGCAAAATTTAATTATTTTTTTCTGAACGACACATCCGAAAATGCCAAATCCGGATGGCAATAGACTCGGCGGACCGCAAAGTACGCGCAGAATCCTACCATAATTCAATGCGATAAATTTCGTAATTAATCATTCCATAGTAAAAACTAAATATTGTGCCTACACACACTAGTTTTCACCGTGACTTCGTGTGAAAACTAAAAAATTTTAAAATGCAAATTAATGAACACGGTTGAATGATTTAATTTAAATAAAATTTGAATTTCAATTACATGGAAGTAAAAATTTGAAAATTTGAAAACAAAAACACATAAAGCATACAAAAAGAGTAGGGTGGATGTCGCCATGTGGCCATTTCAGTTTTCACACAGGTCACGGTGAAAACTAGTGTGTGTAGGGCCATTATGATGAAAAAAGTGTATAATTCTTGGTTCATTCTTCGATGGGTGTAGGGTTCAAACGGGATTGACTTTTCGGGATCGGGATCGGGATCGGGATTCACTTTTTGAGATTTCGGGATCGGGATCGGGATTGGCCGGGATTGGGGTCACGGGATCGGGATCGGGATTGGGATAGGCATTTTTCCGGGATCGGGATTGGGTTCTACGGATAGAGATTTTGACCATTTTTCTGGCATTCACAGTTGTTCATAAAGGTCTCAAAACACTGTTGGATGCCAGAAAAGTGGCATAAAATTGACGCTGGGGGTTTGCATCCACTTTTTTGCATGCAAAAACGTCATTATTTCACTTCTTATAATTTCCACTAATTTTTCCGGGATCGGGATCCCGGACTTGAGAGTTTCTCGGGATCGGGATCGGGATTTGAAAATTTTCGGGATCGGGATCGGGATTGGTATTTTTGAGATTTCAGGATCGGGATCGGGATTGGGGTTTCGGGATCGGGATCGGGACTGGTAAATCCCGGAACTTCACGGGATCCGGGATCGGGATCGGGATCCCGTTTGAACCCTAGGGTTAGGTAGGTTTCCATAAGCACTGTGATGTCCGCCGAGTACACGCAAAACGCACTCCATAGTGTACAAAAAAAACTTTTAAACAGCATCATACATTTTGAAGAGGGGGAAAATAAATCGACCGAACCAGTCAATCTGCCATTATCCGTATCGGGCGGAAAAGCCACATCTGGGAACAGTTTCTCCAAACTATATCCCGCGTATTTGGGCCGATTTTCAACGTAATTTCGCACGGTGGTTTGGAGACGTGCCAAAAAATCCTTTGGCGGCGTGCCAAGTTGCTCGACGATTTTCGTCCACTGATCGATGTGATCCGTACCGGGAAACAGTACGCGGCCGCGAATCAGTTCGCCGAAAATGCACCCAATCGACCAGATGTCAACTGATTTTTTATATCTTTGTTTGTTTGTTTATATTTAATCGAGGTACCCTCACGCAAATTTTTAAGAAATTTTCGTTCTCCATTGGGTTTGGTATTTACAATACGTGTCAAATATTTACAATGTGATAACATGTTCAGTAGAAATTCTACACTTTTCCAATATCCAAGAGATTGCTAGTCTGTGTGAGGAATAGTCCGTGCAAGGGTAAGTAATGGGGGGTGGTCGGGGGAACCCCACCCCCGAGTCAAGCCTATGTACCCATTATACCCGCAGGGGTAAGATAGGGGAAGGGTAACCCCACCCTAAACCACCCAATATCTACATATCTATCCCAGATAGGGTTGGGAAAAAAACGTTTTTTTTAACTCGATGTTTTTTTATTAAAAAAACGTTTTTTTAAAATAAAAAACGTCTTTTTTAATAAAAAACGTTTTTTTCTTAAAAGCTCCCAGATATGACCTTGTGTCAACATATATAGGTATATCAGACAGTGGCAATACTCTGTGATGTTATTTATGATCATATAATGGCTGTTGAGCCATGGGATAGCATTATAAGTGGTGAGTTGTGTCAAAAATATCCAATTTTTTGTTGATACGTTCGTATATCGCCTTATAGTCGAATGTTCGTGACTTCAGGTAAAGTTTGGCACGGAATAGTGATGAAACAAGGTTATAAAAGGAGGTTGTTACTTTGGGAGTGAAGTTACACACTGTGGAGGTACATGGAAGCACCTTACCTCAATATTATATACTACACCAACATATGACGGCTTATTAACCCATGGTAGCATATATAAATGGATACTTTGATACTAAAAATGCCACAAAACCAATGAAAACAACCACCAATGTCAATTTGTGTGTGAAATTGCGCGCTTGCGCGCAAAAAATTTGCAAAATACCTAGTGCTTAGTACTAAAAATTTTAGTACTTAAAAAAAAAAACATTTCCAACGTCATGTTTTTTTTACTTATTTTTTATAAAAAACGTTTTAAAAAAACATCGGCCAACCCTAATCCCAGAGGCAATGTTTTGGCTACTTTCCCCTGAAACCCTCCCCCCATTTAAGGGGAGGGTAGGGTTCAAACGATATGTCGTATCGAATATCGGATATCGACCATTTTTTAATATCGAATATCGATATCGAAAATTTTGAATAAATATCGAATATCGAATATCGATATCGAAAATGTTGAAAAAATATCGAATATCGATATCGAATATCGACCATTTTTTCGATATATCGAACCTGTATTGTGTCCCCAAATTTACTTTTCATTTTCATTTTGAGATGTTTATGGTTGATCTGATGTGCTTATAGTATTGTATTTGATGAGTAAAAGTACAGTATTTATAATGTCATTGTTGTTGGAGTGCTAAATTTGAAGCCAGAAAACGCTGATATACTTTTTTTTGCAACATGCCCTTAAGCAATCAGGTTAGGATGAACTGTAATATCTACCAATTGTTATTTGTCTGATACACTTTGATTCATCATGTTTTTTCTACCATTGAGTGATGTAAAGCTTGTGAAAATCACTTGCACCATTCAAATTTCAGTAAAGAGATGATTAAACATGTGTGCAACCACATGAAAATACAATATGCCACTTGAAATATGCCTTGCTATACCAAAAGCATATCGCAATATCGAATATCGAAAATATCGAAATATCGAATATCGACCATTTTTCAATATCTAATATCGAATATCGATATCGAGGTTCCATATCGTATCGATATCGAATATCGAGTTTCAGAAAAAAATATCGAATATCGATATCGAAAATTTTGAAAAAATATCGAATATCGATATCGAAAAGTCATATCGTTTGAACCCTAGGGGAGGGGGCGCCGCCGCATACAATCCGCCCCCCCCCCGCTCGAAAATCCTGTGTACGTCCCCCCCACCCAAAAAAGATATCAATCCGGAGGAACGATTTGCTATATATCGAGAACCCGGGGAGTTAAAGTTCAAGACACCCCTGCCAGGGACGTAGCCAGGATTTTTGAGCGGGGGGGGGGCGGATTGTATACGGAGCCCGGCGAACGGGGGGGGGCGGCGCCCCCCCCCTAAAATTTTACCCCTGTAGTAGGGGAATGGCGCCATGGCGATGGCGCCATTCGTAGGCGCCATGCCATGGCGCTGGCGCCATTCGTAGGCGCCATGCCATGGCGCTGGCGCCATTCGTAGGCGCCATGCCATGGCGCCACTGGCGTTGGCATTGGCGCGAAAACACCAGTATACGTCTGTTTTTACAGGCATAAAGGGCGACATGGACAGGAATTGGGTCCATTTTCACTGGTTTTGAGGCCGCGGAGACCAGTCAGCCGAAAATATATGTTGTGAAGGGAAAATGCGCGCTTGCGTGCAAAATTTTTTCAAACTGTCGACAAAATCGTCTCCCCGCCCCCCCCCCTGGCTACGTCCTTGACCCCTGCATCAAACCTTTTCAATGGAGAACCAAAATTTCAGGTCTGCATGGAGATACATCCGTATTCAAAATTTAAGTAAATATAATATAATATATATCCTTTTTAACTAAACTTTGGGACAAATAAAAATTTCAGTGCTCATGAAATTGTCTCCGTGTCCATACGTACAAACTTGAGAGATTGCTAGCTCAAATGAGTGCCTAGCAATCAAAATCGGCAAAGCACATTCACGCAAAACAAAAAGCATTCACGCAAAAAAAAACAAGGCAAAAAAGTGATGCAAAAAGTTGTGGGAAAAGACTGTAAAGCCGGCAAAAATTAGATAAAACAGCACAAAATAATTTGCCAAACCACCAAAGCCAAACCAACGTAGGCATAATGGAAATTGAACAAATGTCTGAATATCCAACGTGCGCGAATGCAAAAAATGTGCCAACCAGTCAATCTGGGATCCGAACTTCCAGCGGGAAACATGACATCAGGGAACAATTTCTCCATGGAATACCCCTGATATCTGGGTCGGTTTTCGACGTAATTCCGCACTGTGGGAACTAATCGTCGAAGAAACTGCGCTGGCGGCGTGCCAAGTTGTTCTACTTGGTCTGTTCCAAAAGTACTGGCACAATGCCATTGATGGGAAAATGGGGGTGCGTAATTTTTTTAAATGAAAAATTGTGGGAAATGAAAACATGAGATAAGTGAGGCACTGGATAATCGGATAGGATTTCGATCGAATTTTCAAAAACTAAAGAAATTACCAATACATATCCATAACAATATTGAACAGTATGTATTTGTACAAAAATTTTGTTCCTGCCTAATTGGGACTGGCATCTGATGTTTTTGTATACAGTGCCTATTTACAAACTGCCAAAATTCACGACCTAAATATCCAAAACTGATAAACTTTTTTAAAACACATTCAGGTTAACCAGAATGGATTTTTTTCGACCTCTGGCAACAGTAGTTGACAGACTTCTCATTCTAGTAAATTCAAAGTCGCCCGCAGTTGACTTATCAGTTTCCAAAATTTCGCCCGTCAACTAAGACAGTTTCCATAAGACTAACGCAGGCACCCCCATGTACCCCAAAACAGCCTATGGCAGTACTTTTGTAACAGACAAAGCACAATCTTGGTCCACTGGTCGATGTGATCGGTGCCGGGGAACAGAATGGCGCCGCGTACCATTTCGCCCAGGATGCAGCCCACCGACCAAATGTCAACTACGCAAATGTCAACTCATTTTGGGGGTTTACTGAGTGTAGGGTTCAAACGGGTTCAAAGTTTCAAATAACGATATTCTGTTATGAATCCTTTGTGTTTTTTTACTATGTATTTCGCAAATTCCGTTTGAGCCCAACGTCGGTGCGAAATAAATGTTTGTACGTTATTTTTGCTGTCAACTGAAAATTCTGTACTTTAGACTATGTGTGCCTAAATTAATTAAGAGATTACAATTTACGATACACAAACAAAAATAATTTTCAGTTGACAGACCACGGCACACCTAAATGATTGTAGGGAAGATGCAATAATTACAATTCACATTTTCAAATTCACAACTTTTATAGCGTTGCATAAATATATTTTTTAAATAATAGATATCGAGAATTTTCATAAGATATCGCAATCGAAAACATTGAGGGGAAAAATTCGAAGCACTAATTTCCAGAAAATTCCATCTTCCCACATACAAAATGCAGAAAAAATAGCGTACGTGGGCAAAATATTAATCAGCGTAAAAATATCAAACAAAAAGCAGCCAAAAGCGTGGGGAAGCGAAATGTGAAATTCATTGCCGGTTCATGCGTTTTTAATTTCAACTAAAAGTTTGCAGACAAGTGACTCGTGGTGCCAGCGCCGCACCCTGTAAAGTATTAAGTAAAGTGTCAAATGTCATGTAAAATGTCATACAAATTTGTCGTTTGTCATGCAAATTTAGAAAAAAAAAGTTGTAAAAAGTTCGGTAACAAAAAATTTTCTTTTTACGTTGATTGACATTTTTCATGACATTTCAAACTTGACTTTACACTTTACAGGGTGCGGGACTGGCACCTGATTATGTAGACACGCAAGTGTAAACTGAACTGAAAATACACTTCTATTCAAATTAACTGCTTTTCTTGGGCTAGCAATCTCAAAAATTTCGCTCAAAACTTAAAAATGAAACCTGAGAACGAGCCCGTACAAATGCATATGCAAAACGAACATTGCAAATATATAACTGCTTTGAAAAACAATATCACAATTTCACACTTTGTTAAGTTCGCTGCCGCTCAAGTTGCAGCCCGCCACACAATTAATTTTCGCAAAACGAATTTTGTCTATAGTTATCGCACAGGAAAATGTACGAGCCCGCACTCACGTTTACAGAAAATGGCCCTACGTTTTGTACTTTACAAAAAAAAATTACATGAATGAAACTGACCATTTTCCTTGTAACCCATGCCCAAGATAACTTCGGGCGCTCTATAATATCTGCAAAATAAAAAAACTTCTACAAAAACTGCAAAAATTAACCGTGAAATTGTGACTAGGTATACACATTAATTTTCCATCACACTTTTGAAAACTCAGCATAGAAAACACATTTGAATGTAAATATTTGAGTTTTTTCAGAATTGAAATATTTCCAATCCACATCAACTGTAGTCAGGGGTCTCCAGGATTTTGGCCCTCGCGGGGGCTGGATAGATAGCAAATCGCTCCTCCGGAGGGATAGATAGCTGGAAAAATTTTTCTGGGGGGGGGCTGGGGGGGGGGCTTGGGGGGGGGCTGGCGGGGGCACAATATATAGGCTTTTTCAAGGTTAAGAAGGCAGAAAGGGGAAAAAATCGCTAATAATCAGTTAAAAGTAGCCAAAAGTAGGTATAAAATGGCCAAAAATAGGTATATAACCATGTATATAGCCGGAAAGCACGATTTTGAAGGTGAAAAACTATAAAAAGGTGCAAACATTAGTGATTTTGAGCGAAAATTGGGGCAAAATTTCTCAAAAACCACTCCAGATAGATAGATAGCTGAGCGATTTGGGGGGGGTCTTTTGGGGTAGTAGCCAAAAATTTTGCCTCGGGATAGATAGATAGCTGAGCGGCCTCCGGGATAGATAGATAGCTGACCGATTTGGGGGGGGGCAGCCCCCCCCCCAGCCCCCCCCCCCCTAGGAGACCCCTGACTGTAGTTGACATACAACTCATTCCAGTCAACTCAAATTCATTCAAAGCTGATTGTGTGTTTATATAGCCATTACGGAACATACCTTGTAACAACGTAAGGTGTCATCATAAAAGAATTCCCAGCGGACCTAGCCAAGCCAAAGTCCAAAATTTTCAGTGTACAGTCTGATTTGACCACAATGTTACTCGGCTTGAGATCCTGAAAAATTGTACAAAATTGGAGGAAAAAATTTACAGAGCATCATTTATATGGGATCAGTAAAGAGTACGGTAAATATCCGATAATAACAACAAGTTACTACCGTATTTGCACGAGTAATACCATGGGAAATTATTTTTTTCGTCAGACACATTTGAGGAGGAAATATTCCAGAGGGTATTATTATTTCCTACAGATTTTCAAGCATGTTTCTATCAAATGATTTGATGAAACATCACTTTTTTTAAAATAACATACGATTTTTGTTAAAAATGAACACAACTAATTTATCGTAAATATGTCTAAAGGGCGGGGGGGTGGTAATAATTTTCCGGGGGTAATAATAGTAATAACCCCAGCGTCCCAAACCGAAACCCAATCACACTCTACCTGTCAACCTTTTACAGATGCAAAAGCATCTATGCAAATGGCAAACACACCAACCCGATGTATAATGCCAGCGGCGTGCAAGTGTCTGATGCCGCAGAGCATCTGGTACAAGAGATAGCTCATGCGCTCGTGGTCCAGGTCCATCTGGATTACCTGGCACAGATTGGCGTCCATCAACTCCATCACGATGTACAGGTCGCTGAAATCGTCCAAGCTCCGCTGGGGGGAGAACGCGTTCAATAGACCGACTATCTGCAAATGGGGGGGGGGTTATAAAATTTGAGTACGGTGGATAGGGATTTTAATTCTATTTTCAGGTCAAATTTCACATTCATTCATCCTTCATAGACAGGTAGAGTTATTGCAACATTATCAGAGACTTAGGATCGAAATTTTCAATTATCTATACTATAAAACAACGTTTTGAAGCCAGACACGATATGCATTTGAATATAATCCAAAACAAACCATGCAGTTTCATAAAAAAATGAAATTGAGGAAGTAAAAGATGAGTTTGATAAAAAAACACAGCGTGACTCACGTTTTTGTGATGAACCAAATTCATCAATTTGAATTCTCTATAAGCCCGTTTCGCGTGTGTCACGTTTTGGAATGGCCTGCTCAATTTCTTTATCGCAACATTGTCATCTGTCGCTGAATCATACGCGGCGCTGGGAGGTTTTTGTGAAATGTTTAGATTTTTTTGGAAAAAGATGTGTTTGAAAGAAAAAAATTTATAACATATAACGTGCTTCATTTCAAGTGTTCAAGTTTAATAAACATTTAAGTATACAATAAAAACTGTTCGCAAAAGATGAGGTTTTAAAAATGTAAATATGATTATTCAGACTCTATATCAAAACTCATTTAAACAACAAAAAAAACATCTGAATCTCGGGAAACACAATTAAGTTCGATTGTCCTTGGACAGAATCAATCCTTGACTTCCTTAACTTGACTTGTACTTCCAGCTCCGAGTCGAACAAAAAAATCGAAAAACAATTGTAACCAAAAAACACTTTAAATACGTGTTTTCAAACCCACCAAACAATACCCTGAGCGCCGCTACCGATGGGCCTCAAATTCTGATAGCGCCGCAAAACGTTCAATTTTGTGTCGCCAATCTCGACCACATAAAAGTGCTGCGCCCTGTGCGCCGAATCCGTTTGCGCCGCGAAACTATTCGAACCGGAAGCGCACGCGTCGCTGGAAAAAAATGGAATTATTTTGCGGTAAATATGATTTTGAAAAATGGCGATTGTGGAATTATGGAGAATTGAATGTGGATATAAATCAGGGTAGAGGACAAATGGACAAAATCTTGAGAGGCCTCTAAACGTCAATCACTCCAAAAAATCGATTTCGAGAAAAAGGCATTTCAAGTTTCATTTTCAATTCTACGCAATTGATGTCCAGTGCGCGTGTTAACGTAAATATTTACGTTAACGTATCACACGATAATTTTTACACAAAACTAGCACACTATAATTCCCATTGGCACGTTTCCAACCTTAGACATAAACCAGTTTCAGCGCAGAGTACCAATTCCTCCAAACATATCCAACAAAAGAAATTTCAACGTAAAAAATCCGACCCGTTGGAGGCGTCCAGGGCGGCGCTGCCAGTCTCTGAGCCATTGGTCATGTTTGCCCAGCGCGGACTCACGCTGCCGGCGATCCGCGACACGATCGACAGGTACGAACCCGACGCCCCGTTGTCCGAGCAGCTCGCTTCTACGTTTGGGGTTGTTTTGGGGGGGGGGGGTAAATGAATGAGAAATTACAGGGCCATACATGAACCCCGGTGTAACAAAAATCCGCCAGATACAAAGCTGGGAAATCTGGAAAAAAATTTATACCTATTTGCCCATTTTTACATTCAACATCCTGGTTTGTGGCTTCTTTGTGGTCCCTATTTTCGGCAAAATTTGTGCTTATAGTACCTTTTTAGTTAGCTTACCCTATTCTTAGCCCCTATTTTCTTTCTTTTCTGCCTTATAAACCTCGAAAAAGCCTACTTATATATTGAAATTTAATTAAATTTACAATATCACATCTGAAAAAATAAAACATTGTTTTCTCAGCGCATCACACGGTCTTACCACGGAAACAATACAACGCGTATTTTTTCACGCGACTTTATTCATCAAAACAAGGTCACGTCCTATGCAAAGCGTCAAATCAAGCAACCAACGTGTCTGCGCGGCGGCTTGATGCTGCGCAGCGGTGGCGTGATAAAACCTCCCGTCGATATCGATCGCTTCAGAACAGCTGTCCAAATCGACCACGTTGTTCGCGTCAGAGTTGACGCTGGCAGCGAGCCAAGTTTGAGTTGTCGCGCCGCCGCTGCTGCCCAATGAAGGCAGCCACTGAGTGATGGACTTTTCTGTTGACAAGGGCCTATCAATAGATACGAATTCATTAAATCTTATTTTCATCGCATTATTTTCTTATTTATGTGATATCTTCTTATCCTAAAAGTTTGTTCGCTGATTGATATGTCACTTACCACTTCTCTTGGCACTTGTCTACTTGCGGAATTGACAGCAGACAAGTTGAAAAGTTTATCACTGGGTCACGGGAACATTTCGATTTTTGATTTGGATTTCTTTTTTTATTTGGTAGGTCTCTGTTGTTTCTTACGAACATAAAGATTTTATTTACTCGCCCTGTTTTCTTCAAGCGACAGTAATAAGAATTAATCTGCCTATCAAAACAACATGGTCACAAAATTTAATTAATAAAAAGGCATAAAAATTTAATAAACAGCTGCGCGGAAAAAATGGCGCAAATAGATTCGTTCTAAAATCAATGACTCACTTTTGTTTTTCTCGCAATCCCGACTTTATTAGGTGTTTGCACGCTTATAATTTGAGTGATATAAAAAATATGAGTGTAATAATAAGGCTTTTCCGCTTAACCGTGTTTTCACTGCTTTTCAACAACTTTTATCATGCAATGATACATAACTTTTTCGTTCTGGAACGAAAGAGTGAAGAACCCGCTAACATTCGGGCGTCGGGATCAATTTTAATGACATTAGTAATGGTGCAGGAGTTTGGTGAATGCTGAGCACATGGGATTTTTACGCCCACTGCATTTTCTCAAAGAAAGGTGTTTATTTTCGTTGTAAGGATATTTTACCTGTATTTTCACTACTTGATATCCTAGGATAGCGTATTGAAACTGAAATCTATATGCGGGCACCGGAAATCTATTTACGCGTTGAATTTCGCAATCGACGACTTTTTTTCCTATGCGGCATATTTTCATTATTTTCTGTCAAACTTAGTAAAAATAGCTATTTTACCTAGTTTTCCATTATAAATTCTATCACCTTATATGATTGAGCACAGAATTTTTCATGTGATTTCATTCATCGGATCAAAATATGCTAATTTTGTGTGCAAAGACGTGATTAGTCTACTCATCAAAGCAGGGGTGCGCAGGAGATACCTTCTCCAGGTGCCCCCTCACCCCCCATTGGCAGCGTGCCAAAATCAGACAAACCTGCGACACGGCGCCAATGAAGCTGTTGAGCTGTTCGCGGGTGTCCCTGAGCAGCCCGACGCGCTGCTGCTGCCCGACAGCGTCGGCTATATCGTCGATCGGCTGTCGATCCAGCGCTGCACCCTGCAACCAGACTCATTGCCATCAGGTGGGGGTCTGGGTGACAGGTAGCTGGCTGTCTGGCCCTGACCCCACTCAGGTGGATGGATCTAGGTATCTATCTTGTGGTGGAAACTTTGGCTGTTACTCAGACTGTACCACCATATCCCCACCAAATCGACCAGCTATACACAGCCCAAATTTTCACTCAAAATCACCTTTTTTAACTTTTTGTCCATTTTCAAAATCACAATTTTTTAAAACTTTTTGTCCATTTTCGAAATCACTCATTCTTTAAAACAAATCTTTCAAAATGATGCATTCCGGTAAATTATAATTTGTTCAAGACCGATTTATTAGTTTTGGACCTTTCAGTAGTCACCAGTACTGTGTCTATTCACAATGAAAAGTGTGCCATAAAAAAATCTGAAAAATATCAATCAAAATGGCCCTACGCAGATTAGTTGACAAGGATACCAAATGTCAACCGGTTCCGATCCCAATTCAAAGCTTGCCCACGATGCGACGAACGACGTTCAAATGCAAAAGCGTTGAATCATGGTGCAAATGAAGCTGTAGTGTTAGAGCTATGTACAAGGCGGGCATGACCTATACGTGTATGCAATGATGCGCAGTGTTACTCGTGAGCAAGCTTTGAATTGGGATGGGCACCAGTAGACATTTGGTGTCCTTGTCAACTAGAGTGTGTAGTGCCAATATCGCACCTGCGACGGTGCAGTCGCGCCGCGCCACCAGCGGGCCCGCCGCGCGACACAAATCAAATAGGGCAAAAGTAGGGCTCGTCGGGCTGTACTATCACATCGCCGGGCGGCGGGCAGCAGTTTAGATTGGTGGGTACTTTTTGGGCTGAGCGGTGGGTTGGAATGTTGTTAGGGCTTGTCAAAGATGGGTTGTTCAAGCTGCCCTACATATGCATTTAGGTTTTACTTGTGTTTTTCACTGAGTTTCAATGATTGTTTACCTTTTTGCCTTCTAAAAACATACTGAAATAGCCTACCTATTCATTTATTGGCCATAGCGCATGTGAAACGGCGCACTATTTTTGTGTGTTTTTGCGCGCTTAAGAAAAGTTTTTGCATTTTAATTGTATCCATACCTACATTTTTACCTACGTTTTCTTTATATTGGATTTGATACCTATTGCGATTGTTTCCGGAAGGATCGCTGGATAAATTACTTGGCAACCCTAGTTTAAATTTAGTATTTTGTAGTGCGTGGTGGACTTTTAAAAATCCAGAATTTTTAAGCATATATTTGCATATGGAGCCGGATGGATGGGCGTGCTCAGTGGTTGTACTCAGCTCCGCCTTTTTCTTTTCAAAGTATTTTTTTCTGAAAGTGCGTGCATAAGTATCCTGCTCGCACTTATCGACTGAGAAGATATAAGTAATTTTGGGCGGATAGGTAATTAACGGTCTCATAGTATAAGTTGAGGTTTTTTATTTACTACTTTAGTCATGCAGTCGTTTTGAAGTCATGAAGTTTTGGGAGCAGTGGTATTTGAAAACAACATCAAACGTTTTTTGAGTTTCCGTTATAAAGAAGTTCAGTTTTTAAGTTTAAATTTAGGCCCAGGTTTAGGTATAAAATGACACTAGCAATTTGCTTACAGGAACTTTTACCACACATCCAAGACATGCAAAATACTTAGGCGCAATCTAAATAACGTCATTTTATGTGGCAAATTTTTTGAGAGCATATTATTTGCTGGGACATCTAGATCCCACTTGGCTGATTGAATGTTTCCAACCTAAAATTGTCGGTGTATCCCCATGGGGTTTTTCAAGCTTACCATAGTATGGTTTCTCTTTTGCAGCAACTTGACTTGAAGATTGCTTCAGACACTCATTTTAGAATACAAACTAGATTATGTGTGGACTTTTTATCATTTTTTTCACAAAAAAAACATCCAACATATTTTTTAAACTAAATGAATGAATGCAATGCATCCTAAGTACTAATGTTCCTGACAACAAGTATTTGCATACATATATACCATACTTTATTAGCATGCATGCACATGTAAAAAGATGTAGGTAGCTAAAATATGAGTGCTATTTATCGATTTATGTTTCAGTCAGTGACAAGAACACAGGAAAGTAAAAGTGACAGGATGGAAAATACTGAGAGCTTACAGCAGCTATGAGGCATCTACAGGGTGCTCCAACTTTACCCACACAAAATGCAAATGGTTGGGACAGTTTATGAGGTAATGCTGAATTCATACTGAATCTCACTAGCGTACAGTCTCCCACGGTGTAAAATGTAATGTCGAGTGCCAACTATCTTGTAAAATTTCAAACAAATTTGTCAAATGTTGTGCCAAATTTCAAAAGTTCAGTAAAAAAATTTTTTTATTGATACTTTTCAATTGACATGACAGTTTACACGTTGCGGGACTGTCACCAAATTGCATTGCAACCACTTTCAATGAATGCAATGAACGATGATGGATCATGTCATTTTACTTTGTATTTATGGGATCAATCAAATCTTAAATTTATATTAAAATTTGATACAATGAATCTTAAATTTGCATGGTGTAAAAATCATTTTACATGGTCAATCGGTGCACCCTGCATGCGAGCATTGCGCCACGACGCTGCACCAATCCTCTATGCCTTGGGTATGTGAAAGGTGCTGGGTACTTATAGCCTGTGTGGGTACTGCGCAGTATGCATGCTTGAATTAGGGTACATATTATGGTAAAAGTTGTCGTGCCGTACCGGTAATTACCATTTAATATATAAAAATTGCACAAATTTGGCAAATTTTTCCAGGATTTGGATCAGGAAAATTTTGTCAGGATTGGGATTGGAAAATTTTCAGGATCAGGATGATCATTCAGAAAACATCATTGAATATAATTTCAAAAGATTTCCCAACAATAAAAGATAATTAAATCTCATATCATAAATATTAGCAGGATATTATATTATCAGGATTCACGATTGGGGTTCCATTTGATTGAATCCTACTCCAAATGAATTACTCTTACTTCGAATAACTCCTTAGTCAAATTGGTCTGGCAAAAATAACTCCCCTGGGGATTTATTCAAGGATATACGGTATAAAAATATCCAATCAACTCTGCCGAGCGCATATGCCTTATAACTTTCTAAGCTCACTCTGAAGGTGAAATCAAATCGGTACTCATGTAAATACCATGAAGTTTTATTTAGTAATTGCGTCTGAAGCGCTCCCACTTCACTTCCTTGTAGCGCTGCATGAGGAGTTGAGTAAACGTAAATACCTATGTACTTCTTTCCGTGAATGTACTTATGTATGCGTCCAAAATTACTTATGTCTTACCTAGTGGAAAACGCGCGAGCGGTATTTATGCACGAAAAATATTTCAAAACGAATACCGTATTTGCTTGAATAATCCCCCCGGGGGATTATTATTTCGTCAGACATTTTTGAGGGGGGAACTATTCGAGGGGGGGAATTATTCAAGGGGGGGAATTATATTTTCGTCAAAATTTTCAAGCATGTTTCCATCAACTCATTCCACGAAATATGCCTTATAAAGATAATAACGTGTCATTTTTGTTCAAATTAAGTATAACAAATAAATCAAATCTATAAAGGGGGGGATTATTCGAGGGGGGATTATTATTTCCTCACTCGTCTTACAGGGGGGGATTATTCGAGGGGGGGAATTATTCAAGGGGGGGTACTATTCAAGCAAATACGGTAAAATGGAATCGCGTACCAGCGACAAATGCTTTTTTCTGAAACGTTTTTTATTAACAATCTTTATTTTATAAATAATGATTTCATAATGGAGTGTTTCCATTGCAAAATGCATAGCGTGCGGTCCGCCGAGTATGTGTGCAAATGTAAAATGTACCCTTTTATCAATCATGTGTGAGCTTTACAAATTTAAGTACATGGAATCTGAAATTGTAAATATTTACATGCAAATGACAAAAAATTGCTGCTGTTTTTATATTACCAACATAAAAATAGTTCCCACTTTAATACTCCCCATCAGAAAAGTCTGATGAAAATATATTCCCCATGGGAACCAATTGAGGTTAGGTATATGGTTTATGTCTGTACAAGTACTGAATACTGGAGCTTTTTAAAGGAATTTGTTAGGATAGGCTCTTTCTAAGCTGGAAATTTTGTAAACTCACTACATGCAGTGCCATGGTAGGAGCCAGTAAAAAAAATGTTCTTAAAAAAACTCAAATGACCATCTATCCTATAAAAAATAGGCATTCAACACTGCGCGGGGCACTAGGTACACATGCATTCTGGGATAAAAATAAACACCATGTAAGTAAAGTAAGCTGTATGCATGGCAGTCGGAATCGCTGTGGGCGGCGTGAGTGCACCAGCCACAACAACACCGCCACCAGTGTGCAGCCTGGCTCCCTTTCTCTATTCCCCCACGGCCACACAGGTCTGATAATGGGGTTTGCCATTTTGGGATGTGTGGGAAAGGTGCCCCTCCTACCACCTTCCACAATGTCATGTGAGTGTAAGATGGCAGGCAAAAGTATGTCAATTCTTATGTAGATTTTTTTCTAATTTTTGACATGGCACGTTGCAACTGCACACTGGACAAGTTTTACCTGGTGTATTTAAATTGTGGGGCCAGGCATAGTAGTGGTACATAAAATTTTTTATTGCTTTTGTTACTGTTTATGTTATGCCTTTTTGTCTTTTACATATTTATTGACTTGGATGTGATTTCATATTGTCCAGCTGTACTTTACAGATGAAATTTGGCAATCATCACTAACCATATGTTGTCCACAGTATGTTGTCAACTGGAAAATGAATATGCATTTTATTTTGGGAGAACTGATAATCATAAAATGGTTCCTTTGGGTGCTGCAGCAGGATGTTTATTCAGCATTTCCTTTGAACAATATGCATCCAGGTAGCATGGAATTTTCAGTCGACTGCTCACTAACAGTCAAATATTGATGCATTTTGGGGGCATAAGCTCCAAAGCATGTGCTGTATCTCTACTGAATAGTACATTGCATTAGTGAAAAGTGCCCAAAAATTCTCGGGGGGAGGGGGGTTAAAATCGAGCACCCCCAGTACCACGTGTGCGGGGTGACCCTTGTGCGTTGCGCGGCGCAGTGCATGTGGCGTGTTGATGTGACAGCTCAGTATGCATGTACTCACAAGTGAAGCCGCGCCTCCGCACAGTCTTTCTGTTTATTATAACCCATTTACAGGGTGGGTCAGATTGAGTTGACAAATCCATAGGTACTTTCTCAAACAAAACTTCCAAATCCAACGACTGCATTCGGGCAAAAAGCAATGGCCGAAAAAACGCTGAAATTTTCTAAAAAAATTCACTCTTTTTTATTTTTCTACCCACCGTGTACGTAAACATGGGACTGCGTGAGTGGCCGCGGGCGGCGCGGGGGTCCCTCAGCTGGCGCGAAGCGGTCGATATCTTTCCCAAGATGAATACTCACTCGCGGAAACGTAGCCAGCGTTTTTGAATGAGGGGGGTGCATATAGGATTCAGTGGGGGGGGCGGTGGCGACCCCTTCAAATTGTAACTAAATATATGGTGACTGAATGGATGAGCCATGGCACTGGCGCCATTGTTGGATCCGACACCATGTGCCAATCCCTGACTTTGACACTTTACATGACATTCATTTGTCATGAAAGTGACATTTTGCATGAAATTTTTACACTTTACTTTACACTTCGCAGGGCGTGGGACCCTGCCCCGATGGCGCCTTTGGTATTTCTGTTGATTTGTCGCTAGTACATGACACCGCCACCGCTATTATTAAATATTTTTCCTTTTTTTGAAAGTGCATAAGCATCGTGTTATTCTCTAAGAGTATACCCCAAAAACTATTTACCTACTTCGGATGGTAACTATCTTCATCTTGACATATTTACTTCATGGCCCACTCAGGAGAGGGGGGCTGCCCCCCAGTAGCAATGTCCTTGCTCGCTCGTTCCAGACGCTGACCGGAATATGCATTTTTGTAAATACTCACCACCGCTATACTGCGTAGTCTACTGGCCGCAAGCTATATAATGATATCTACCATATCCCATCTGAATAAAAAACCACAGTTATATTTTTTAACCCATCACATAGGTATTGACAATACATTGGTGAATTTATTGCACAACTAAATATATTCATCAAGCACAAACAAATGTCTCTTTTTGTGTGGGTGTACGCGTGAAATGTTTTTCCGGTGGGTTTGGAGGGGGGTTTATTATGTTAAACGAATTAACAATAATCTAATTTAAGCGGGAATTAGAGCTCAGCGTCGATTCGACGTGAAATGATGACGTGAAATGTTTTCGTGAAATTAATTACACGAGTGTGGATCACGCTACGGGTCTACAATTTTCTAAGGATAATATATGAATCAATACCTTAATCGTGTCCAATACTGAGTGTTATCAGCCACAACTAGAGCGAATTGAAAAATTCAATTTTTATCATTCCACGTCATCATCATTTCACGTCACAGTGTCAGGGAACAACTTGACTTTTCACGTCAGACTTTTGCTTGCAATAGTCTGACGTGAAATGTCAAGTTGTTCCCTGACACTGTGACGTGAAATGATGATGACGTGAAATGATAAAAATTGAATTTTTCAATTCGCTCTAGTTGTGGCTGATAACACTCAGTATTGGACACGATTAAGGTATTGATTCATATATTATCCTTAGAAAATTGTAGACCCGTAGCATGATCCACACTCGTGTAATTAATTTCACGAAAACATTTCACGTCATCATTTCACGTCGAATCGACGCTGAGCTCTAATTCCGGCCTTAAGACGGGGCAACGTATACCTATTTTTATGTAATCCATTTTCCAAAAGCACTGTTTTTTAGAAAATTGTTGGTGGGTGGCGGTTCACCGAAAGGATTCTTTTATACTTGCTATAGCACATACCGTATTACCTCGAATTATCCCCCCCTTGAATTAACCCCCCCCTCGAATAAACCCCCCCTCAAAATCGGCTGGGGAAATCATAAACCCCCCCCCCCTTCGAAATACCCCCCCCCCTCGGAATGATGTACGTCATGTACATAATAAATACGTCATGTATGCAATGTACATGATGTATATTACTGTTTATCTGTATTGCAGCTACACATGGACATGTTTGTGTAGCTAATCTACGTTTTTATGTCCAAATATATCTTGTTTGGACACATTTATTACCTGTTTTGGGCATGCAAATGCCTACTATTTACTACGATCCTTACGAAAATTTCTGACGAAATAATAAGACCCCCCCTCGAATAAACCCCCCCCCCTCGAATTAACCCCCCCTCAAATTTTGCTGGCGAAATAATAAACCCCCATGGGGGTATTTCGAGGTAATACGGTAATTTTGCTTAGGTAGGCTTATTTCAATAAAAAAGAAAAACAATTGGTGTATATTAGTGGGAATCATTGAAAAAGCCGCGGCTAAAGACGGTACCTAATTCGTAAATAACTGAATACTTTCATCTAGTGATGGAAAAGCGAGACAAAAGGGGGCCAGGCGGAAAGTGGGCGCCACGGAAAGAGGACGTCATGGCGCCATTTGGAAAATAGGGCGCCAGGCGCCAAGGGCGACAGGATAAATAAGTGCTTGCTACAGCTAAATGTTGCTGCAGCACCGTGGACACGCATTTACTTCTTAATTCACGTTCACCGGGAGGTATGAACAAAAACAAGACTAACAACAACAAAAATTTAATAAAATCTACATGACGAATTCAAACACGATGGAAATTGTCATTTTACAACAATCCATTGACTTCAAATAGACTTTTCCAATCAATGTTTCCTTGCAATGGACAAAAACGGAATTGCAATGATTTGAATCCGTTTTTTTTAAATGATTTTGCAAGTTCGACCGTTCATCATTCTTGTCTTCTAATCCATCAGACACATCTGATAAACCGTTGGATGAACGATTATACCCACTCACACCACTTCGTCCATTTTTCTGGCGAATTTAGATCATCCACGGATGCGTTTTTCATCTTATTTACATTTACACAGCACTCACCTTGAAAAGCTGGTGGCGCCCTCTTAAAGCAGGGCGCCATGGCGCCTTTCAGAATGTGGGCGCCACAGAAAAAGGGCACCAAGCGCCAATGGCGCCTTGGCGCGGCGTCAAATGGCGCGGCGTCAAATGGCGCCAGCGCCATGGCGCCATTCCATCACTACTTTCATCGGATAAAATATAAACATAGACTGGGACAATTCCGCAAGTAGACAAGTGTCCCGAAAACTGGAGCCAGTCCCGCAAATTGACAAGTATTTTACTCTTGACTTTGCTCTTGATTTTTAACTTGACTCTTGACTTGTGTGATGAAGCCACCGAAGTCAGCGTCTTCTACCACCGAATCCGGCTGCTTCAAGACCGTAGTGAGAAACGGCCTTTAGAGTGGTTGATTTTCCGTTGTAGCCAAACGTCCACTTGTCGGCAGCCAAGTTGAGTTTATTTCGTAGTTGCGTGTTGAAAAGGGGGTTCGAATTGTTTCAGGTACTTTATTTAGATCAGATACAGCGTGTTTCAAAAGCGCAAAGCCTAGCGAGCTTCCTAGTCGAAGTTTCTATCGCTAGCTTATTTTCGTTCACTTGGGGTAGGTCCGCAGACTGAAGTAAAAACTTCCAAAGTAACTAAGACACGGAAATCATGTATAGAAAAACAGCTACAGTAATTTCCTAATACAATTACACAAATAAGTCATAAATGCAACAAATAAATACATCTAGCCGAAACAGTTGCCTCATACTGCGCGGGCATACATTCAGATACTTATGGTAATGAAATACCAGGTACAAATTGGGTTAATAGAAAACTATTAATCTTACGAGGCGCGAAGTCGGAAAACTCGGCCGATTTACCAATTTGGTTCAATTTGTCAGAAAACATTGACGCACATTGGAACTAATAAAATAGGGTTTGGAAATTGTAAATAGTGGTGAAAATGTTCCTAATGACGTAAATAGAATAAGGTATATTCAACATAATAATAATAATCACTTCCTGGAAACGTATGTTGAATAATCTAACAAAATTGGGACTTATTTGAGGTAAATAGGTATTGTAATTAAGTAGGGTCTATAATACATTCGACTTGAGCAGGGTATTATAATTATGTCTACGCGAAGGGCTTCGTAAATTCATACAGAAAATGCTAGTTACACACAGGGCACTATTTCTCTATTAGGACGCTGGCCTAAATAAATACGTGGCACATAAATATTTACAACTTTTGACTTTCCCAAATTGCAAGTAAACTATGTAAATGTATATATAATAATGATCAGAAAATTACAGCGAGTTGAATGAGCCTAATTTCATATTAATACACCTAATAATAACTTATTTGACCTTTTAACCTAAACATTCCACATAAACCTATCAATATCTTATAGAACACTTTCCTAATCGAATATTCTCCATGGGTAAATAATATAGTGCAGGAAACAATTTGCGTGGTAAATTAATATAGTGCATAAAAAGTAAATGTGCAAATATGAGCCTAATTATCAATTCTCTGTATTTCTTTATCCATCCATTTTGCCACGGTCAGCACACTCCGGGCGGAAGAGTTGCTGCACCCCGTTGTTGCAGCAATGTCACATGCTGGTGGTGGTAGGCGCCAAAGTGATGAGTGGCGTTTCCACAGTCGCCTCGGTGGTAAACACCGTGCGCGAAGTCGTGGGCGTGCGTGAAGTTGCAGGTCCGGTTGCTGGTGATGCCAACGCCGACCTAGCCTGATGATGAAGCAGGTAGTTGCCCGTGTCGCTTCCTGCGCGTTCGCGTGAGGTGAATTTGCGGATATCGGGCATGTGAACACTGTCTCTGTTCCTGGCTCTGACTTGTCCTTCATCAGCTGAACTTTCATCTGGCTGAACGTATGCTGATAGTGACTTTGCCATTCTGTCCTCTGTTTCTGCTCTCCTGGCAAATCTGACAGACTGTGTTGAGTTGGATCTGGCTCTCCTTTTGATTGCTGGTCTCAACTCTGTCTTGCGCACTTTCCTCTGTGGGTAATTGGTCTCTTTCTGAGTTGATTTCTTGATAGTGTATCTGATGGCTCTGAAGCATAGCCATATGCACTTGAATGGACACACTATGCATTTCCATATGCATGTGTATACGCATGGTGGAATCACTGGTTTCCCTGTGGCAATTCTCCAATTGTACCACAGGTATCCTGCAGCTACGACTCCAGCTATCAGGATTGTGATCCCCAGCAGCATTGCGATTGTGTTAATGATCACTTGAAAGGGTCCTTTCAACATTCCTCCCATAAAGTTGGTGTACCCTTTTGATACTCCAGATATATAGTGACCATATGCTTTGCCGATTCCTGCTGCCGTCTGTCCAATTCCAGCTCCAATGCCTTCTATTGAATTTCTGATCACTCTGGGATCCAATGACATGTCTGCTGTGTAATCGATCAACTGGTTCTGTACATGCTCTAAATTCTGTAGTCTCTGAATCTGGCCTCTGACATCCATGAAATTGGTCGCTCTGTTGACAATGTTGGTGAACAGGTGAGGCACATCAAATGTGAAGGCCTGCCATTGTCCTTTCCATGTCATTTCGATCGGTGTCTCTGTGACGTGCACCATTCCATGTGCGGACTTCCATTGTCCATGTTCATTTCTGTACAGGTGCGGTGTGGTGTGGCTGCAGTCCTCTTCTGGTGATTTCTCCACCAAGTCTCTGCTGCCTGGGCTCTTGAACCACAAGGGCCCGTCTTTGTCCAATCTCATTGGTGTGTACTTGTAACATGTCTCTCCCACTTTTCCTGTCTGATAAACTATGTATGGCTGCACTTCCTTGCATTCCCAAAACATAATTGCTTCTCCAGCCCATTCTGCATGAACATCCTGTCTTCCCAGCATGGCTCGAATCCCCAGTGTTGGATCGATGCGGAAAAGCTGAGTCAACATGTCCAGCTGGTTCTTACGAAGTTGACATAACTGATGCCATACAATCGCAAATTGTGCCTGAGTCATCTCTCTAACTACATGTTGCAGGAACTGAAACTTGGAGTTTCTG
The DNA here is from genome assembly GCA_964036195.1 of Sphaerolaimus hirsutus. Classification (NCBI taxonomy): domain Eukaryota; kingdom Metazoa; phylum Nematoda; class Chromadorea; order Monhysterida; family Sphaerolaimidae; genus Sphaerolaimus; species Sphaerolaimus hirsutus. Next base: position 1,405,388 of record OZ038457.1, read on the forward strand.
TCGTCCAATCTGGCATACAATGTTCCACTGATTGTCGACTCTCTTGCCTCCACTATCTTTCCTGGCATTGCCCATTCCACAGGCACATCTTCTCTTCTGTCAAACTGGATAAATACACCTCCTTGATCGGTGTAGTATGTGTCTCTCGGAACACATTCTGAACCAATTGGTCTCTTTGTCTTGTTGCTGTGGGAGTATGCTGCTTGCAACTTTGACACAATAATTGTCTGGCCAGATATCTCTGACTTGAATCTGCCAATTCTCTCATATGCACATTGATGCTTGAAATTCTTCGTGTCCCACACTGTGATTCCATAATTGTGGTCTCTGCAATGTCCCATCATGGCTCTGCACTGGCTGAAATCTTGCAAGTCGCTGATTACAGTCTTTCCATCGAGTGAAGCCACGGTTCCTTCTTCCATGTAGAAGTTACTGACGACATTTTCTTTGTCATGACAACACCATGAATATTCCACATTCAAGGTTTGATTGGTTGTCCACACTCTGGGCTCCATTTCCACTAAAGGTGTTCCTCTGAACATTTTGTGAATTCTTGCATAGTTACAGGCTACCACGCCAACTTGCTGGTATTTCTCAAAATTGCCTGTAATGCCTTTCGCTCCCCAGAAACTGGTGTGTGTGATGATCTCTTTGATTCTGATGTAGCATCTGTATGCCTTTTCTTTCTGTGGAATCTGTCTCTGTGCGTAAAGTGTAACTTTCATTGCCTTGACAAAATTCCTTGGTGGGATATGGCACTGCACTTCTTCAGGAACTGTAAGCGCATGTCCATGTCTCCCACTGGTACAAATCTGATACTTCTGGCTTTGTGAGCTGATCACTTGTTCCACAGGATGATCCTTAATTGCATCCTTGAATCTCTCATAAGTCTGCATCTCTCTGACAGATTTTGGCGGCCATTCTGAAGGCAAAGGCGGCAATCCATGATGCGCTGCCAATGATGGTGGCCTTACTGTCGAGGTTTCTAGAACGTATGTTCTGGAAAATACCTCGCTGTAAGCCTTGCCGGCTTCTCTCAGCGTTGCTGACTCTGACATGCCTGTCAGCATCAACATCATGCACAGCATTCCAATCACCAGACTGCTGGTGGTTGCTGTGGTTTTCCCTGTTGCACTTCTCAGGACTCTATCTGATGCTGAATTCCTCTGAGCAGGGTTTTGTACAGAGTCTCTGTTCGAGCTCTGATTTCTGACATGTTTCTGGACGATTGCTGGGTCCAGTAAATCCACTTTGACTGTCACTGCTGTTTCTGGGATATCCATTGTCTTTGAATTGATTTCCAGCGGATACAATTGATTGAGTGGTCTGCTGACCACATTTCTGTTGGCAGTTCTGACTCTTGCTGAGCGAATCTGTCCATCTTTGCTGGGCTCTAACTGCTCGATGCGACCCATCCTCCATGCACCTCTGGGCATGTTCTCTTCATAAATCAGCACAACTTCATTCACTTTGGGTTCTTGAGTCGCTGTCAATCTGCCATGTTTGTGCGTCACCTGAGTTCTTTCCCTCAAGCTTGGGATATACTCTTGATGCCACAAGTCCCAGAACTTATCCAAAGTTTGCTGGGTTGTCTCCCAATATTTCTGCAGTTTCGCTGCGTTATCCATTCTGGGCACAAATTCTCCATCTTTGTCTGCGTCAAACTGTGGTGCTCCAATCTGACCTTCCCCTGTCAGGAAGTCCTTTGGCGTCAGCACTCTGAGGCTCTTTACATCACCATAGACGTAAGAGATTGGCCTGCTGTTGATCACTGCCTCGACTTCTGGCAGAAGTGTCAACAATTCTTGCAGGGTTAACATTCTGTGCCCCACAGCTGCCTTGAAATGTTTCTTGGTGATGCCCACCATTCTCTCATAGACTCCTCCCTGCCATGGTGCCATAGGAGTAGTCATGTTCCACTGGATTTGTTGCTGTGAGCAGTAAGTCTGTATTGCTCCACTTTTGACCAGTTCTGACCATTCCTTTCCAGTATTGATGGCCTTGTCAGTGCTTGTGCTGAGCACTTTCTCTGTCAATTTGAATTGCGTCGCATTGTCTGAAATCACTGCCTCAGGCTTTCCACGCCTGGCGACGAATCTCCTGACTGCATTCAGGAATTCCTGTGCTGTCATGTCCAGCACACTTTCTAGGTGAACTGCACGTGTCACCATACATGTGAACAAACAGATCCACATTTTCCTGTGATCTTTGTCCACTTTGTACCAAACTGGTCCCAAATAATCCAAGCCCGTGTACTGGAACGGTCTGGCTCTCTGAACTCTGGTTTCTGGTAAATCTGGCATTGGTGGAAGCTGGTACGGCTTCGCTCCCAATTTCTTACAGGTTGGGCAGGTTCTGGTCACATTGTAGATCACCCGTCTGCCCTGTGTAATCCAGTACTTTTGTCTGATCGCTGCCAATGTGTGTTGCACTCCTGCGTGCATTAACTTCTCATGCTGGTCTCTGACGATCAGCTGAGTCACTGTAGCCGTTGCTGGCAACAGTATGAGTGGCACTGTGACCTCCTGTGGGTCAGTATGCTCCATTCGGCCGTGGCACTTCAGGATTCCATCCTGATGCATTTGCACATTGAGCCATTTGATTAACTGCTGATCTGCAGCTGTTTTATTGTTATTCTGGCTGCCTCTGTTGTGGCCTGTTGCCAGAATCTCTGCCACTCCTTTGTAATGATTCTGTTGCGTCACTTTGATCCAATATTTCAACGCAATCTCTCTCTCTTCAATACTGATAATTCCCTGTGGTTTTATTGTACCACAGATACTTTTCATGATTTCTGACAATCCATTCTGACTGTCATTTTTGCTGTGCTTTTTGTGCATCTGTCGCACAAATCTCATCACGTATACTGTTGCATCCAGTAACTTTGTCAGTGACGAGAATCTTTGTATCTCAATTCCCAATGGATTGCTTTGCTTGCTTTCATCAACTCGCTCATTGCTGGCATCTGGGTCACTGACCACTTGCTGTGTGGCGCCCAGGTAAATTGGACTGGCTTTTGGGAACTTGAGCTCTTCTTTCTTGATTTCTGCCATTACTTCTGGCGTGACTGGCTCCACTTTTGGCTCTGGCCATTCTCCAGTCATTAGCCATTCTGGCCCCTTCCACCACAGGTTACTACCTTCCAACTCTGACATATTCATGCCCCTTGTGGCCATGTCAGCTGGGTTCTCCAGTCCTGCGATGTGTCTGATGTGCATGTTCTCGGTCTCACTCTGAATTTTCCTAATTTCATCCAATCTGTTCTCGACAAAACATGCCAGTGGCTTCGCTGTTGTTAGCCACTTAAGACAACAGGTTGAATCTGACCATACAACTGTTTGACTGAATTTGACGTCCTTGAGCTCTTTGTGAATAAACTTTGACATTCTGCTGCCGATCAACATTGCTAACAATTCTAGCCGTGGAATTGTCACTTCTGGTTTCTTTGGAGCTAGTCTCAATCTGGAGTACAGCAGGCTTGACGTGCCGCTGTCATTTTCTGTTTTCTGGCATATGTATGCCGCTGCGCTGTATGCCATTGCTGAGGCATCGACGAAGATGTGCAGTTGTGCATCTGCACCACTCTGATAATTCAAATTTCTGTTAAACTTGATCTGTCCAACTTTGAGCAATTCTGTCTCTAATTGCTGCCAAATTGCTGTCTGTTCCTCAGACAGGGGAGTATCCCATTCTTTGGCACTTGGTCCTGAATGCCATAACGTTTGCAAAAATCTCTTTGCTGGCAGTAGGACAGGACTGACGAGTCCCATTGGATCAAAACATCCCGCAGTCACCTTCACAACTGTCCTTTTCGTGGGAAGTTTGATTTTCTGGTCAGTTTCTGATAATTGTGATTGCTGAACTGTCTTTGGCGTTTTCAGCCACATCTGGTCGCTTTCTGTGTCCCATTTCATTCCTAGGACTGTTGTGACAATTTCTTTGGCCACATCTGACTCTGCCAATTGCCATGTAAAGTTCTTGTTGTTGCTGTTCCATTCTCTCAGATTCATTTGCGCCTCTGCGAACAGCACTTTGGATTCCTGGTACAATTCGATTGCTTTCTGCTCTGTGTCCACACTGAGGATCAAATTATCCACATACAGATTTTCATCAATTAATTTTGCATTTTCTGTGCCAGCTTGATTCAGGTGGTATCTCACTGTCAGCGCCAGCAGCGCTGGGCTGCAGATTATACCAAATGGCACTCTGGCAAATCTGTAAATCTGAATGTTGTCTTCCATGGATGGTTTCGTGGGATCCTTGTACCACAGAAATCTTGTCACATCTCTGTCACTGTCCTGCAGACTAATCTGCAGAAACGCTTTCTCTATGTCTGCGACCAGTGCAATTCCATGCAATCGGAATCGCATCAGCATCCCTACCAGCTGTGGTAGTATAACTGGACCGCGGTACATGCATTCATTCAAGCTTGGCATGCCTGGCGGTTTCGCTGAGGCATCATATACCTCTCTGACCTTTGTGGTAGTTTTCTCTGGCGTTATCACTGGTTGATGAGGCAAAATATGGAATTTTCTGCCATCCATAATATCCTCTTGGACCTTCTCAATCACTCCTTGCTCCTCTTGTGCTTTCATGATTGCCTGAATTTTCTCCAGTAATTCTGGGTCTCTTTTGAGCCTGTTGGTGAGGTATCTGAACCTCTTGAACGCCATTGCCTTGTTATCTGGGAGTTCATGCAGATTTGGCTTGTACATGAATTTAACAGAGTACCGTCCATCTGGGTTTCTCTGTACACTCTCATTGAATTGCTTTATGGCCTCATCATCCTCGACGAGGTCTGGCTGGTCCATTATGCCAATGGTATCCAGTCTATCCATATCTTTGACATTCGGTACAGGAGCAATTGACAACGGTGCTTCCTCGTACCACTTTTCTCTCTGAATTTGATGCACAATTGTGTTGACCACCACCGGATATGCACCATCCGTGGTCCATTGATTTCTGTTGCTCGTCAGCTGCCCACCTCCCATCAGCAATCCCAATTCTGATGGAATGACATACAATCCTGACGGAAGTCTGGTGGTGCTGGTGTTTCTGGACATCAAGTCCCAGAAATAATTCAAGCCCACTATAATGTCTGGCTTGAACTTGCACTCTGTCCCTTTTTCCTTGGGAACTCTGTCTGCAAAGTAACTCTCATCTGGGAAATACTTCTGCAGGTACTTTTTGTCCTGTTCTGACACAGGCACCTTGACTTGTTCTGTGGTCAACGTCGGGACCACATCAGCCACCATATCAACTTTCTGGCCATTTCTGAGCCGCATTCTGAATTCCACTTGCTGTACTACTTTATAGTGCGGCTTTTCATTTCCGAATGTGTACACCTGGATGTGGTGTTCACCTGTACTCTTCAAGTTGAGTTTCTTGGCCACTTTCTCTGACATGTACGTTCCCTGGGATCCTGTGTCCAAGAACGCTTGAATCTGTAGTGGTGGCTGTTCAGGCTCCATCTCTGTATCCATTTCTGAAGCCTCAATCACGGTTCTGGCTGTCATCAACATTGACATATTCCTGTTTACTGACAGGTTCACTGACATATTCTGTTGCTTTGTTTTTGGTTCTGTAACCACTGTGCTGGATATAGTTTCTGTCTCTACCATTTCTGGTCCAGCTTCTTCCACAGTGACACAATTCACTGTGGCCTTTCTCTGTTGGTTCTGTGCTGGTCGACCGACAGTTGGCACAGACTTTCTGCCACTGTTTGCTGATTGCTGGCCATTCTGTTGACCATTTGCTCTGAATGCCGGAATTTGCCGTCCAGCGTTTCCACTGCCATTGTCACCAAATTTCTCTGGGCACACAGCAGTGTGGTGCCTATTGGACTTGCAATAGAAACAATTTCTTGTAAATTGACATTGATTCATGTAATGCCCTTTCTGCAGGCATCTCAGGCATCGCTCTGCCTTTGACAAAATCACTCTCCTTTCTCTGGCAGTTTTGAACTTTGGACACTTATCATTAAAGTGTAATTGCTGTGTGTCATTGCAGAACACACACGGTCTCCCAGGATTCATGAATCCAGCCTGTGGTGCATTCTGACCATTCTGGATCACAGACATGCTCCCTGTGCTGGTCCTTGGGTTCTCTGGCCCTCTGAATCGATTCCCACTGCCTTGGAATCGATTATAGAATTGCTGTGCGCGGGGATTATTCCCGAATCCCTGGCGCGATTGCGGAACTGGTGCCTCAGTTTGCTGTGCGTGCTGTACAGCCTCACTGAGCGCTAGCTGCTTGCCAAACAGCTTTCTGAATATCTCCACCGTCAAGGCTTCCTCAGTTCCCTGTTCCTTCTGGATTTCTCTGAGAACCTCGGGTGGTACTTTCTGTTGCAGCTGGCTCAACAGCATTGGATGCTCCACTGATTCTCCCAGTGACTCCAACTGCTGGAGCAGTCTTTCAATTGCATCAAACAAAATTCTCATATCCTGACAGGTATTCCTGGCCTGTCGCAGCTTCATGATATTACTCATCAGCGTGTTTCTGACCACAACTGGCTGGTCATATCTTTTCTTGAGCATTGCAATTGCGGGTGCATAGTTCTCTGCGGTCACACTCAATCCACTGATCATGCCAAATGCTGAGCCTTTCAGCAAGCTCCTCAAGTATGAGAACTTGGAAATGTCCTCCAAATCTGTCCGATTGTGGATGTGGGATTCGAACATTTGCCACCATGATCGAAATTTGACAATTTCCCCAGTAAACTGTTCCACTTCCAGTTTCTGCAATTTGACGCTCTTTGCTGTGGTCGCATTAGTTGAACTGGCCCCCGGAGCAGCTCCCTGAGCTGTCAGAGCCATCTGGGCAGCCATCTGCTGTATGAATGCTGTATTGACTTCATACATGGTACTTCCACTCAGTTGCTGGATCATATCTTGCAACTCTTCGATGTATACATTCATGGCTGCAATTTTCTGTGTCACCAAGTCTGACATGTTTGCATATTCCTCATATGAGTCTTGGTATATCTTCTGTTCTTGTTCCATCTGGTCGGGTTCGTCAATGTCCTTGACGATATCCCTCCATGCGTCAAATTGAGTTCTCACTGCATTCATTGCACTTTCCAATTTTGCACCCTCCTGTTTGACAGATGCAATCACTCTTCTCATCTCTGTTCTCTTATCATCCTTTGATGCTTCCGCAAATAGTTCCAGGTCATATTTGGCAAATTCTCTTGCCAATCTACTTTCCACCCTGTGCTTTGCTGGCCCCAGGGTCTTTCTGATGTGACCCGTTGGTGAAACCATTTTTGCTGATGAATTTTCCTTCACTGATTCTCTTTATAGTGCGTCTCCTGTGACGCCTGTAACGCTTCTCTGCGTCTTTCTGTGTAGTGCTCTGTGCACTACGGATTTGTTGTGCCACGCACAATACCAATGCAGTCCTACAGGCCCCTGACGTGTTCTCACGCGTTGACCTTTACTGCACTGGCACCAGGTGTGTTCCTAAAGCCCCTGACGTGATTGTTTACACGCGTTGACTTCAACACACCGGTCAAATCCACCTGGACAATAAACAATTTATTTGCCCAGCAGTGTGCGCCCAAAGAGGGTCCGTACACACTCTTTCTGAGCGCTCTGGCGCTCTTTCTGGCACGCCTGTTTGCCTTGTGACCACACCGGCCACTTGCTTTCCTGAGCGGCTCCTGTGCCGCCGTGCGCAGTGCTGCGATTGCCGTGTCGCCTGTGACACATTTCTGTGCACTCTGGTGCACTTTCTGATTCTGAGCAGTGTTTCTGTACACTGCTCTGCAATTGCGCCTGTGCAACGCAGAATTCTGGCACTTTTGTGCTGTCTGATCTGATGGTACCGAGCAGGCACAGCGTGTATATTTGATGGGAGCTCCGCAAAGCCCCTACACGCTACCAAGTATCCTAATACTTGGTTTTCAAATCCACTCTCTGTCAGCTACAGCCCTCTGTCAGCTACAGCCCTTTGTACACTGATACCCCTACTTTTGCACTTCCGAGGTATGAGTCCACTCTTACCCAGTGGAGCGAGGGACCTCCGCGAATGCCCAAAAAACAGCCCTTTGACTAGCGTGGCTCTGTGGCGATCCTGTCTCCGTCAGGTCACCCTCCCTTGGCATAGGAAGGACGTGCGAGCGGTCACTGGAGTCCAGATGTCCAGGAGCGTCCAGCGAGAGTTTGATCACCGTCCGACAATGACTCCTTGTCAAATGCCGGTGCCGCCCAGTGTCTAGCACCTTGCCAGAACACTGGTGAAAGCTGCCTGAAATCCTGACAGGCTTGTCAGAACTCCAGTGTCCTCCGCGCGTGAGCGTAGAACCGCTCCCAGGATGTAGACAGGAGTGCCGTGACTTTGGCACAATGCTGTCTGCAAATCAACAGCCAACGCTCAGCCAAGGCCAATTGATGTTCAGCAGGACTTTTGAAGTTCTGCCAACTGCCGCACAATGTTCGTTCCGGCTTGGTGATAGCACAATGTCATGCAATCACCCTGCTCGCTGCGCCATGTGATGAAGCCACCGAAGTCAGCGTCTTCTACCACCGAATCCGGCTGCTTCAAGACCGTAGTGAGAAACGGCCTTTAGAGTGGTTGATTTTCCGTTGTAGCCAAACGTCCACTTGTCGGCAGCCAAGTTGAGTTTATTTCGTAGTTGCGTGTTGAAAAGGGGGTTCGAATTGTTTCAGGTACTTTATTTAGATCAGATACAGCGTGTTTCAAAAGCGCAAAGCCTAGCGAGCTTCCTAGTCGAAGTTTCTATCGCTAGCTTATTTTGTTCACTTGGGGTAGGTCCGCAGACTGAAGTAAAAACTTCCAAAGTAACTAAGACATGGAAATCATGTATAGAAAAACAGCTACAGTAATTTCCTAATACAATTACACAAATAAGTCATAAATGCAACAAATAAATACATCTAGCCGAAACAGTTGCCTCATACTGCGCGGGCATACATTCAGATACTTATGGTAAAGAAATACCAGGTACAAATTGGGTTAATAGAAAACTATTAATCTTACGAGGCGCGAAGTCGGCAAACTCGGCCGATTTACCAATTTGGTTCAATTTGTCAGAAAACATTGACGCACATTGGAACTAATAAAATAGGGTTTGGAAATTGTAAATAGTGGTGAAAATGTTCCTAATGACGTAAATAGAATAAGGTATATTCAACATAATAATAATAATCACTTCCTGGAAACGTATGTTGAATAATCTAACAAAATTGGGACTTATTTGAGGTAAATAGGTATTGTAATTAAGTAGGGTCTATAATACATTCGACTTGAGCAGGGTATTATAATTATGTCTACGCGAAGGGCTTCGTAAATTCATACAGAAAATGCTAGTTACACACAGGGCACTATTTCTCTATTAGGACGCTGGCCTAAATAAATACGTGGCACATAAATATTTACAACTTTTGACTTTCCCAAATTGCAAGTAAACTATGTAAATGTATATATAATAATGATCAGAAAATTACAGCGAGTTGAATGAGCCTAATTTCATATTAATACACCTAATAATAACTTATTTGACCTTTTAACCTAAACATTCCACATAAACCTATCAATATCTTATAGAACACTTTCCTAATTGAATATTCTCCATGGGTAAATAATATAGTGCAGGAAACAATTTGCGTGGTAAATTAATATAGTGCATAAAAAGTAAATGTGCAAATATGAGCCTAATTATCAATTCTCTGTATTTCTTTATCCATCCATTTTGCCACGGTCAGCACAACTTGACTCTGGTTCTGGTTCCGCAAGTGGCAAAGTCAAGAGTAAAGTAAAGAGTCAAAGATAGATAGATAGCTGAGCGGCCTCCGGGATAGATAGATAGCTGGCCTATTTGGGGGGGGCAGCCCCCTCCAGCCCCCCCCTAGGAGACCCCTGAGTTATGCCCTACAAAATTTGCGCTCTAAAAAAATAACCTCCTAGGGGTATTTTTAGGATATAAGCTACATACAAGGGCTATCCCCTTTTGGAGACACCACTCATTCATTTATTATTCAAATTATCTATCTCAAAGCTCCATGCAATCCGGTCAGGGGCCAGTCCCGCAAGTTGACAAGTACTTTTCTCTTTATGACTCTTGACTTGACTCTGGTGCTGGTTCCGCAAGTGGCAAAGTTAAAAGTCAAAAGAAAAGTGAACAGTAAAGAGTCAAGAGTAAAGTACTTGTCAATTTGCGGGACTTGGCCCCAGCTCACACAGATTTTCTGCATGATAAGAATAATCGTTCTAAACTAATGGTTGATTTGACAGATACCGTATTACCTCCAATTATAGGAATTACCGTATTACCTCGAAATACCCCCAGGGGGTTTATTATTTCGCCAGCAAAATTTAGGGGGGATAATTCGAGGGGGGGTCTATTATTTCGCCAGAAATTTTCGGAAATTCCCCATACGCAGACGTAGAAAAATCGAACAATCACATAGATTTATATGTGATTATAGGCATATATTACTGTATATACACAAAAACACTTCCCTAACGTCACGTAACCTAATCATCAGTGTCCTTCGCTGAGCGTCAATGAAATTCAACATCTTACTGAACAGCGAAGTGCGATACATCTTAAATACGGTAGAAAAACGGTGCACAGTGGGTCGTGAATATGTCAACTACAGCCCTCTGTCAGCTACAGCCCTTTGTACACTGATACCCCTACTTTTGCACTTCCGAGGTATGAGTCCACTCTTACCCAGTGGAGCGAGGGACCTCCGCGAATGCCCAAAAAACAGCCCTTTGACTAGCGTGGCTCTGTGGCGATCCTGTCTCCGTCAGGTCACCCTCCCTTGGCATAGGAAGGACGTGCGAGCGGTCACTGGAGTCCAGATGTCCAGGAGCGTCCAGCGAGAGTTTGATCACCGTCCGACAATGACTCCTTGTCAAATGCCGGTGCCGCCCAGCGTCTAGCACCTTGCCAGAACACTGGTGAAAGCTGCCTGAAATCCTGACAGGCTTGTCAGAACTCCAGTGTCCTCCGCGCGTGAGCGTAGAACCGCTCCCAGGATGTAGACAGGAGTGCCGTGACTTTGGCACAATGCTGTCTGCAAATCAACAGCCAACGCTCAGCCAAGGCCAATTGATGTTCAGCAGGACTTTTGAAGTTCTGCCAACTGCCGCACAATGTTCGTTCCGGCTTGGTGATAGCACAATGTCATGCAATCACCCTGCTCGCTGCGCCATGTGATGAAGCCACCGAAGTCAGCGTCTTCTACCACCGAATCCGGCTGCTTCAAGACCGTAGTGAGAAACGGCCTTTAGAGTGGTTGATTTTCCGTTGTAGCCAAACGTCCACTTGTCGGCAGCCAAGTTGAGTTTATTTCGTAGTTGCGTGTTGAAAAGGGGGTTCGAATTGTTTCAGGTACTTTATTTAGATCAGATACAGCGTGTTTCAAAAGCGCAAAGCCTAGCGAGCTTCCTAGTCGAAGTTTCTATCGCTAGCTTATTTTGTTCACTTGGGGTAGGTCCGCAGACTGAAGTAAAAACTTCCAAAGTAACTAAGACACGGAAATCATGTATAGAAAAACAGCTACAGTAATTTCCTAATACAATTACACAAATAAGTCATAAATGCAACAAATAAATACATCTAGCCGAAACAGTTGCCTCATACTGCGCGGGCATACATTCAGATACTTATGGTAAAGAAATACCAGGTACAAATTGGGTTAATAGAAAACTATTAATCTTACGAGGCGCGAAGTCGGCAAACTCGGCCGATTTACCAATTTGGTTCAATTTGTCAGAAAACATTGACGCACATTGGAACTAATAAAATAGGGTTTGGAAATTGTAAATAGTGGTGAAAATGTTCCTAATGACGTAAATAGAATAAGGTATATTCAACATAATAATAATAATCACTTCCTGGAAACGTATGTTGAATAATCTAACAAAATTGGGACTTATTTGAGGTAAATAGGTATTGTAATTAAGTAGGGTCTATAATACATTCGACTTGAGCAGGGTATTATAATTATGTCTACGCGAAGGGCTTCGTAAATTCATACAGAAAATGCTAGTTACACACAGGGCACTATTTCTCTATTAGGACGCTGGCCTAAATAAATACGTGGCACATAAATATTTACAACTTTTGACTTTCCCAAATTGCAAGTAAACTATGTAAATGTATATATAATAATGATCAGAAAATTACAGCGAGTTGAATGAGCCTAATTTCATATTAATACACCTAATAATAACTTATTTGACCTTTTAACCTAAACATTCCACATAAACCTATCAATATCTTATAGAACACTTTCCTAATTGAATATTCTCCATGGGTAAATAATATAGTGCAGGAAACAATTTGCGTGGTAAATTAATATAGTGCATAAAAAGTAAATGTGCAAATATGAGCCTAATTATCAATTCTCTGTATTTCTTTATCCATCCATTTTGCCACGGTCAGCACAACTTGACTCTGGTTCTGGTTCCGCAAGTGGCAAAGTCAAGAGTAAAGTAAAGAGTCAAAGATAGATAGATAGCTGAGCGGCCTCCGGGATAGATAGATAGCTGGCCGATTTGGGGGGGGCAGCCCCCTCCAGCCCCCCCCTAGGAGACCCCTGAGTTATGCCCTACAAAATTTGCGCTCTAAAAAAATAACCTCCTAGGGGTATTTTTAGGATATAAGCTACATACAAGGGCTATCCCCTTTTGGAGACACCACTCATTCATTTATTATTCAAATTATCTATCTCAAAGCTCCATGCAATCCGGTCAGGGGCCAGTCCCGCAAGTTGACAAGTACTTTTCTCTTTATGACTCTTGACTTGACTCTGGTGCTGGTTCCGCAAGTGGCAAAGTTAAAAGTCAAAAGAAAAGTGAACAGTAAAGAGTCAAGAGTAAAGTACTTGTCAATTTGCGGGACTTGGCCCCAGCTCACACAGATTTTCTGCATGATAAGAATAATCGTTCTAAACTAATGGTTGATTTGACAGATACCGTATTACCTCCAATTATAGGAATTACCGTATTACCTCGAAATACCCCCAGGGGGTTTATTATTTCGCCAGCAAAATTTAGGGGGGATAATTCGAGGGGGGGTCTATTATTTCGCCAGAAATTTTCGGAAATTCCCCATACGCAGACGTAGAAAAATCGAACAATCACATAGATTTATATGTGATTATAGGCATATATTACTGTATATACACAAAAACACTTCCCTAACGTCACGTAACCTAATCATCAGTGTCCTTCGCTGAGCGTCAATGAAATTCAACATCTTACTGAACAGCGAAGTGCGATACATCTTAAATACGGTAGAAAAACGGTGCACAGTGGGTCGTGAATATGTCAATATGTATAGTCGACGGACATATCATTCTACAAAATTGGAAAGTTATATTTTGTTCTTGTAGAGCGAACGAGAAAGGAATTTAGTAAAAAAGAAAATATTAAGATAGTAAGAAGGAAAATAAAAATGTGCTGTTCTTTACGCACTCGTTTACTCCAATTTTTGTGCCGATAGGTGCTGCAAATTTTTGATTATACGTTTACCTACGTTTAATCTAATTCATATTTAGAAAAGTTACACGCTATCGATTCATTTTGACGAAAACTTGTTACGTTCAAAATTTTGAATTCAGAAAACGTTCCCGCTTTGTATTTATTCAGATCCAGACGACGCTTGGATGGCATCATGCCAAAAAACTCAACAACACTTTGACGGGGGTTTGAATTGTGCGGGCACAATTGAATAGTTTCATTCCGTATATGCGTAAGCACGAGTCACCAAAACAGAGTTCTACGGGTTGGATACAGCGTGCATGATATGACATCATGCAACTCATTGTATAGTATCATGTCTGCCGACTATATAATACAGATCACAAACTGCGGTATTTGTTATGTACGTTCACGTTACACTCAATTTTAGGGGGGGTTATTTCGAGGGGGGGTTTATTATTTCCTCAGCCGAAATTTAGGGCGGTATTTCGAGGGGGGGGGTTAATTCAAGGGGGGGATAATTCGAGGTAATACGGTATCCAATAATTTTTAAATTTTGATTAATGTTTGAAAATTCCTGGAAAAATGTCTTCAGTGCCACAGTACAGTGATATTTAACTCCTTACTTGATGGGCTTTAGAAAAAATCACCCCCCTCGAATAATCCCTCGCAATTATGTAGGAAAGATAATACACAAATATTTTAGAAAACATTCGATGAGGCCAGACCAAGTAAAAGCTGTGTGGTTTGATTCCCCGAATGCAAATGCAGCACATCCAGTGTGCAAAGATGTGCAATGCAATGTGCACTTCCAACGGAGACTGGACATAATGTGCGTGGGGGGTGATAGATACATGCTTGAAAAAAATAATTATTCCACTTAAATGATCTCACCTTGAATACCTAGGTAGTTTCCCTCCTCAAAAAGGTCTCAAAAGATGATTCCCAAGGGAATTATTCAAGTAAATACGGTAGGTACTACGGTAGATACGGTACTATTTACATTTAGGTATTTTTATTCTCAAACATGGTCATATTTTAAAAAAAACTCAGACAACTCGCATCTCGACTAGCAAATTGAATAGTCTTTATTTCATCTACATGGAACACTAAAATGCAATCAACAGAAATGGACAAATGCATAAAGGTATGAACGCTATTTCACTACCTGTAAATAGCAAAATGATCTGAGAACACGTATAGCAACCAAGAGCAAATTCCGCAAGTGGACAAGTAAAAGTGATAAGAAAAGTTGCACCGGAGGCAGTCCCGCACCCTGCAAAGTGTTATGTAAAGTGTCAAACATCTTGCAAAGTGTTGCATAAAATAAAAAAGCGAAGATTTTGTTACTGAACTTTTGTCATTTTAGCAAAACATTTGGGAAATTAGGTATATGGCATTTTACATGACATTTTACACTCTACAGTGTGCGGGATTGCCTTGCCATCAGCTGATGAAGCAATACAGGGGTGGGCATTTTCAGTTACCGCTGGAAAAACGCGATAGCTTGAGCTATGGTTGAGCTATCACAATGAAATTTTAACACAATCGAGTAGACTCCATAGGACACCTATTCTGTAGTTTGCAACCCAAACGGCCACATTTTGGGCGAGTTGTGGAACACACAGTTTTTAGTGTAATTTTGTGACTTGACCCCCTTATCTCAGGACTGGGGGACTATTCGAGAAAAAAAAATTTGGTGGTAGCCCCGACTACAAACCCCAACATACTCAAAGGGCATGAACTTTGGTCAATGTACGACAGAATGGGACGACACCAAAGACCGGTGACCCCCCCCTTTCAAATGCCACCCTCGATTTATCCTATGGGTGACGTCAAGTCACATAATTACACTAGAAACTGTGTGTTCCACAACTCACCCAAAATGTGGCCGTTTGGGTTGCAACCTTCAGAATAGGTGTCCTATGGAGTGTACTCTATTGTGTTAAAATTTCACTGTGATAGCTCAACCGTAGCTCAAGCTATCGCGTTTTTCCAGCGGTAACTAAAAATGCTGTATATTAATCACCGTCACAAGCAAATTGGTGTAGGACACTCCTCACCAGTTAAGTTTACTTGACTTAAAAACCGCTTTTTGTCACTTATCATCTTTCTCGTCTCGTCACTTGTCCACTTGCGAGATTGCCACCATATCACTTTTCACTTGGATGACATCAGGGCTCGCATACGGCAAGAATTTGCGAAAAAGTGTGAAAAGATTAAACAATGTGCAAACTAGCATTTACAATGTGCCATCAAGCGCATTCATGATTTTTACAAGAAACTGAGTAAAACCAGTACCGTATTTCTCCGTGTAAAGGACCCCCCCGTGCACAACACCTGGGGTGTTATACAGCTGCATAGCACCCCGGGGGTGCTATGCTCGGTTTCAAAAAGATCACCCGATTTGAATTGCTTAAATATTGTGCGTGGCGCGCGCCACTCATTATAATTCCGCGGCACGCATTTTTTCATTGAATCGCTGCATGCTGGGAACCAAAATAGCCTAAATATGCAGGGATATGTATCACAAATGGAAAACAAGCATCTGACCCTACTACCCGCTGAATTTGTAGGTGTTTCCGTGCATAGCACCCCCTGACCTAACACCCGGGTGTTATACAAGTTTTAGAAAAAGGTTGCTGGAAAGGGTCTGAAATTTGTATAGCACCCGGGTGCTTTACACGGAGAAATACGGTAAGCATAAAGTCACAACTAGTGATGGAAAGGCACCGGTGCCCCGGTGCTTGGCACCGTAGGGCAACAGCACCGGTGCTGGTGCGGTGCGGTGCGGTGCCTTTTTTCGAGGGTGCCCTGCCGGAATGCCGGTGCCATTTGATTTATAGCACCGGTGCTGGTGCGGTGCGGTGCCATTTTTTTGCCGGTGCCCAAGGTGCTAGGTGCCATTTCGACGCGATGGCACCGGTGCCGGTGTGGTTCGGTGCCATTTTTTCCGGTGTCTTTTCCATCACTAGTCACAACACCCGGCGATAATCTTTGGGACTGAACACACTAGTCTACTGACAGAAGTGACCTCAGTTTGAGTGCTCATAAGTCAACTTTGAACGCATTGGAGTATATGTCAACTTCATTTAATGAAGATTCAAAATAACTCATTTTGTAGTAAAAAAAACGTTCAAAGCTGTTTTACGGGCACCCAATTTGTGTTTACTTCTGGTCATAAACTTGTGTGTGGCAACATCATGCTTTTCACAGAATGCTACCATACTTTAATGAATATAGGTAGTCTAGCGATGAATTTTTTGCTAAATTCACCCAAAGCGAAAACAATAATATATCTAATTTATTGTTCATTTTTCAGATGGAATACTTATATTTCTGTGCAAATTGAGCAGTCGCTATTTAGGCTAAATATAAATTGGATAAATAAAAATTGGAGTGGGGGAGTATTTTTGAATTTCATAAATTCTCACTTCGCAAACGAACCCTGAATCAATAAAAGCAAACTAAGTGTCGCTGTACACGCTAGTTTTCTGCCGAAACTTTGATAAATTTCGAGAACTCACAAATCAGCTCTGAGCGCAATGAGTTTACCTGAATGAGTTATTTTCAATCTTCATCAACACTAGTTGACAGACACTTAATTTTGGCAAACTCAAAGGCGTTGAAAGTTGATTTATTAATATTTTAAAAAAATTCAAAAATTGCGGTAGAAAACTGATGTGTGCAGAACCAATATAGAATCTAAATTAGCACAGTGACATTTATCCGTCATACAATTGGCACCTTTTTGTAGCGTATCGAAGTGTGTTCTTGCATGGCGTGTGTTAATGTTTCCATGCCCAAAATTTGTTCCAATGTATCACTGCTGATCAGGGTCCAATCTCTAGTCATCTGATATGCGGAAATTCATACGATTAAATATTTGTGATTAGTGATGATGGCAAAACATCTGGAAAAAGTGTCTAAATTTTTAACTGCCTCCCCCTCAAAATTTTCTGGAGAAAAAACTGACCCACTGACTGTATTTTGAGGAAATATGTAAAAAAAACCATGAAAAAAATTCCATCCCAAAACCAACTTTATGCACTGGTAAATCTCTGGAAAAACTAATTCTCCCAATATCTCTCAAAGTCAATCTGACTGTATTCCCGAGAACCCTGCCCTCTTCCACGGTAACAAAACCATTGCTCATCACAGTGGTAAGGGCCACATTTTCAGTGCCATTTCTGGTGCCACTCACAGACCCTGTAAAATGCCCTAGAAAATGTCAAATGTCATGTAAAGTGTCAAAGTCATGGAAAGTGCCCTTGAAGATAACAAACAACCAGAGAAGAAATACGAGAAAATTTGACATTTTCAAAGGCATTTTACATGACCTTGACACTTTGCATGGCATTTGTTATTTTACATGGCATTTTACAGGGTCTGGGATTGGCACCTGAGCGCCAAAAATCCATACTCTGAGTGCAATTCATTGGCCTCGTTGATGCCCCAAGCGAAAGCGGTGTAATTCAGTCCGTGCGCCCCGCCTCGGGGGTACTCGGCGATGGTGAAGTCCAACTGCGTGCCGGAGGGGAACATGTTGGACTATGTGAGGCTTGGGGGGGAGTGAATAAGGGGGTTTCGTTTGGTGGGGATTGATTCCTTCGAGTGTTGTTCGTTTACACACATACCTAAATATCTACAAAACAGAGGTTTTTAGTGGGATGGGGGTTGGAGGCGGGTTAACCTCAATACACGCTAGCTATGTAACCCGGAGCCTCCCTCCACCTATCTATCTATCCTGAGGCAAAACATTTGACTACATTTCACTGAACCAACCCGCCCCCCCCCTCCCAAAAAAGATCGACCAGGTGCCGGTTCCGCAAGTGGAAAAGTTAAGAGTTAAAACTTAAGAGTTGAGTAAAATGATAAATGATAAGTTAAGAGTAAAGTTAAAAGTTAAGAGTTGAGTAAAATCATTTGTCGTTTTACTTAACTCTTAACTCTTAACTTTACTCATAACTTGTCATTTGTCATTTTACTCAACTCTTAAGTTTTAACTCCACTTGCGGAACTGGCCCCAGATCTTTACATACCTATTTAGCACCCATTTCATTTGTGATATTTTTCTCATTTTTCTTATTTTCTTCATTCCACACCCTGAAAAGTTGATTTTACATTGAACCCCCGCAACCCCCAAACCGCACCCCCAAAAATATTTCCACCTAGGTATCTATCCGTGGGGAGGAGCGATCTGGTGCCAGTTCCGCAAAATGAGAAGTGAGAAGTGAAATGGCAAAGGTGAAGTAAAAGCGCAAAGGCGAAGTGAAATGGCAAAAGCGACGAGAAATTACTTTTTATTTTTATTTTTTACTTCGTTTTCCAATTCACTTGCGGTTTCACTTCGCGTTTGCGCTTTTACTTCACCTTTGCCAATTCACTACTCACTTCACATTTTGCGGAACTGCCTCCTGGCTCTACTATATACCAAACTCAAAAAGTAAAAACGGACCTGTTCCCCATACGTGAACACAGGAATAGTGGGGAAGCGCGCTTTGCCATCGTGTTCGCTTCTCCACCTGCCCAGGAGAAATCTCAAAGGTCTCAGATGGGAAGGCAATCTTTTTGGATCGTATTCTGGCGGGATGCCAGCGCAGTTCAAACAGGATCTGGAGGGGTGATTTTGTATGATGTTTTTGTATTTATTGAGGATGTTTTTTTCTGTTCGAGTCATCTATATGTATGCCAGGGGTTTCCAATGGCGGTCATTCTCCCCACATCGGCCGGGTATCTATCTTGGCTACTGTTCGCTGACCCCCCTATAGTTGTTAAAACGTATTAACGTTTACTCGGTAAATACGTATATTTACTCGCGTACTGCGTAAATACGTTTACGTTTCCTCCCGATAAAAATACCGGTACTCACATACTGGCATACTTTTTGAAAGTACGCTTTACAGAAAACGTTATTGAAGAGGACAGAAAATGTCATTTTGCCAGAGAGGAAGTGGCAAACATAGAACATTTTCCTAAGAAACACTTTTCAGGAGAGAAAAACACATCTTTTTGATGTATTCATGAGTAAAATTTTCAAAAAACACCAATTTTTACGTTCTTTTGGTGAGAAAAATACCCTCTTTTTGTTTTCTGTGAGAAAAATACCCATTTTTGCGTTTTAATGGTAAAAATACTCATTTTACGTTTTCTCTGGAAAAAAAAGTATTTTACTCACCTTTAACGCAGTGTAAAAGTAAAATAAAAATACTTCACGTTTTCTGTACTGAGGTGTCAGTAACATAAAAATAGTTTACGTTTACTTTTAAAAAAAAGTTCAGTACTTTTAACAACTCTGCCCCCAATCGTACAGCTATCTTATCCAGGTGTTAGGAGCAAAGTTTGAGTGGTTTTTCTGCAATTATCATTAAAAAAATCCCCAATTTTATCAACTTTTTGTCAATTTTTATTTTCAAATATTTTTAGCCTTAAACATATATTTTTGGAAATATTCCACCAATTTCCGGCGATCTTTCCCTTTCTACACCCTGGAAAAGCTTAAACACCAATAAAAATAACGCCCCACCAAAATATCCCACCTGTGGCAATTGTTCTTGATGTAGGACTGATGTTGACACGCGCTGAAATCAGCTGAGACCCATTCGGGACAATTTGAATGGGAATCCCGACACGAATCTGGCGGGTTCGCTGCGGGTTTGACACAAAAATGTTGTTTTTGAGTACTTTTTGTTATACATGTTTTAGTGTTTTTAATTTTAAAGTGCGGAAAAGTGTGCAAGTGCTTGGACGGATTCAAGAGTTTACGTGTGCAAAAGCAAATTTGTAAAATTGTTACTGTTGGTGAATGAATTGTACAAAACATACTTCCACCAAACACCCCCACGACAGAATTTTGGGAATCATTTTTGAAAATAGAAGAAGTAGGAAAGATATTCTATTTTTATATTGATATCTTACCGGTTTTTCCCATGGTTTTTCTTTTTGTGTAATTTTCTGAGATTACAGCTATAAATACCACACTTTTTTTCAAAACCTCCGATTTTTGTGACCCAAGGCTTGATAAAGTGCGTCTCAACTGTTTTTTCTCTATAAAATGAAATCAAAAAGACATTTAAATTCCAAAAGTGCCCAAATCCAAAAATATTCAATCGTGCACCGGGACAAAGCACATTAATCTACACGGACATCTGGGCGCCGTTCTGATGGATGGACCTCTGCAAGTGTCGCAAGTCTTTTTGCAATTTTGCCGCACAAAGTCGTTGTCTTTGCAGTAGCGCTCCCACGCTGCGCATTCAGCTTTTAATTTGTCGTCGCATTCTGAAAAAAAGTTGCCGCAATTTTTCTTCTCTTTTTTTTTGGGGGGGGGGAGGTTAAAGTGGCTAACATAACCTAAATACCTAAATGGTTGACGGCCGAAATTTCGGAAAGTGATAAGTATGTTTTCAACACATTTGAGTTTACCAGAATGGATAATTTCTGATCTGCGTCAAAAGTAGTTGACAAACTCCTTATTCGAATATCCTTATTCGAAATTTCGGCCTTTACTATGTGTTGAGCTAAAACGAAATTATTGAAGGTAAATGGTTAGCTTGAATTAAGTGTTTTCTACTTCTACTGGGCGCGTGGGCATTTGTGTACATCTGCGTATGCAAAAGTAACTTCGCACCGGCAGTCAAGAAATTTTGGCTTTTGGTAAAATGATAAATTTGTCAAGTGTCATGTGAAATGAGAAATTCTCGAAAAAAGGAACATTTTACCGCGGATATAAAAATGCGGTTAAAGTGACGTTTAACGTTTTACAGGGTGCGAGATTGGCTACCGTTTTGCATATGCAAAGTAGGTGTATCTATAAATCCTCTACAGTAAAAAACCTGTTTAGCAAAAAGAAACTAAACAAAACAAAATAACAACTATAATCTAACTCAGCGATGTGTTGCCCAGCTGCCAAACCAATAAGATAAAATTCTGCCATCCGCTAACGCTGCCAACTATCATGACAAAATTTTCCGAAACATGGTGTACGAAATGTTTCAATTTTACTGACATCAAGTTAAAAAATTCGCTTCTTTTTGAATTCAACTGAAAGTGGGATAAAAATTTCCACTTGGATCGAAAGTAGTGATGGATTTTAAGAATATATTTACGCCGAACTACCTACTTGGAAAAATGGCGTTGGGCGTCAGTTAAATTGTGCCAGTGCACAGCAGAGTTGTTAAAATACCGGTATTTTTGGAAAGCGTAAGCGTAAATACACTTTCCAAAACGCCAAGGGTACCACTCCTCTTGTCTACAAAAGCGCATTACGCCCATGTGAAGGTGACGAACCACTAACCAGCGCCATTGCATACTTAACAATGTATTCAAATATTTACCTAGTTATTCTGTAGAATGTAGAATGTACAAAACATCAAATTTTGCCTTCGAATTGAAAGAGTGCCAAATCATGGCGCTATTTGGCGCTGGGTCAGAAATTTTGGCGCTTTTAACGTCACTAATTTATGTCAATCATATTTTTATTAAATCCATTCAAAAGAACACAATACATATTCAGTTGGCTCACAAATAGCAAAGTGCGTGTGAATTTGAGGAGGTAACTTTTTAACAAGTGCAACACTTTACAAGCGCAGATTAATTTCTTTAGCAGGTCAATTTCTGTGCCTTTACTAGGGAAAACGTTTTTTCAACCACCTTGGGTTTTTAAATGAAAAAACGGTTTTGATGGTGCCAGTAAGAGCAAATTCATGTGAGCCACGTAAAGGTAATCTGCTTTGTTTTCCAAATATGTTTTGTGCATTGCATAGTGCCTGGGCACTATGCATGGAACTTTTTGCAATGATTAATGCCATGAGCACTATGATGGGGGGAATTATACTTGGAGACCAATATGTTAGTGAAGTGTGTGGAAGTGCCAGCATTGTGAAGTGCCTTCCACAATTTTGAAACTGCCTGAAGTGCATGGTGAAGCTAGTTGAAGCATGTGGAAAACACTTCACCCCGAATTCTGTGATGCTGGTGGAAGTGTATGGAAGCCCGCTTCCATGCACGTCACCAAACCATTTTTTTGCTGTGATTCACGAAAATACAGTAACAGTCTCAGTGACATAAAATATGGTTCAGTTGCAGTCAATGTACATTTTTGAAAGTGTAAAAATTTGCTTACTAGAATTATACCATGCTTTTTGCTCAGTGAATTGTGAACACCTTAGTATTTATGGTATGTTCTCACTCACAGTATGTACTATAAGTGTTATCACGTTTACACTACAAAGTTTATGTATCAATTCAGAAAAACAAAATGTTCAACTTGTGAATCGAAGTGCTTGTGAAGCGCGCTCAAGATTTCAATACACCTCGAAAACTACTCTAAAAGTATAGACTATAAATAAATACACGATTTAGAATTTAAAAAAATAGAATGCAGTCCCAACCAACTTTGTGCCGCTGCGCTGGTAAAAAATACTGCCAAAATGCACCCGAAAACGGCCAACTGCATACGGTCCATTTTGCTATCAAACCTGACATTGCATTTGGGAGATTTGACACTTTTTGTGTGGACGTATCCTAATGTTTACTTTAGTTCAAATAGTTCGATGACAGATAAATAGGAATCAAAGCAGATCGTTTTTGGATACCGTAAGTTCTTGAATAAACCCCAGGTGATATAATTTTTGAATGTGCATACTTTTCGAGGAGAAATTGTTGAATATTTGATTATTGAGAGCCACAAATACAGCACAAGAAATATTTTTATAAATAAATACAAAAAAAGGTGACCATGCTCAAACTTAAATCCTGGGGATTATTCAAGGAAATACGATAACAACAATTCATTTCGGGTGAGAAGGTTAAAATCTCAACACGCTTAACGGAGTTTTTATGACGACAATATGTCAAACTTTGCGCTATCAATTTTCGGTTTTTCTACTATTTCAATATTAGAAAAGTATCCGCGCAATTCTAAAATCTTGAAAGTTTTAAAATCGATTTTGAGATCGCATTTCAAATGATAGCGGGCTTTTTATTTGTTTCCAACTGGTTTATGACGCAATTTGCAGCGAAATTATTTCGTTTTTGAAAAGTGAAAAAGTATTTTATAAAACGATACAGGAGGAGCAATACAATACTCTAGAAAAATATTATGTTATATCGGAAATTGGCAATCTATTAAAGCGGTACTTTACAGAATAAAACCAATTTTGTACAAGAATTAGTCAAATGCTGCGTTGTTACTGTGCATCCAAAACACATTTGACTGTGTTGTTGTGATGTTCATTGCCGGAAAATTGATATCATTTATCTGACAAACATTGTGATATGTTAATAGTTCATTGTGCGTGCATACTTTCTCATATTAAGTGCAACGAAGTGCTAAATTGTGAATGTGTAAGAGCTTTGAATTCAACCCCTGCACCCTGTGACATTTCTTATGACATTTTCCATTCAGAATAACAAAATTTCACATTGAATTTTTTCCTCATTGTAGTTAGATTGCATCCAGATTATGCTGTGATACTGTCATACCTAACACCCACACCCTGTTAAAGTTTATGAAAAATGTCAAATAACTAATGATTTTTTTTGGACAAATTACATGACTTTTGACACTTTGCATGAAATTTTATATTTTTCAGCATCTGGGTGTGGCACCAACCAGTTTCTGTGTGCTGCACAATGTTCTCTTTTACAAACATCCTGATGCCATTACCAGTGTTGTTTCTTTGCATTCTAATGATTGCCACCATTTTTGCCACAATTTGTGCCAAACATTCCATTGCAGCTCTATATGATAGTTTACAGGTGGAATTTTGGAAAATGATGAATTTGTTTTCAAACAAATTCGAGTTGACTAGAATGAATCATTTTCTATGTCCATCAACAGTAGTTGTTGGAAATCACATTCCAGTAAACTCACACCTGTTCAAAACTAATTTACCAGTTCCCAAAATTTCAACAATGAACCAGTGTACCTGGTGCTATATTGATATCGCAAATTATTTTTCACTCACACAGACGTACAAGCTGATACTATACATCACAAAAAAAAAATCAGAAAATTTTCCGCCGCCGCGGCGGCGCTCCCTCGGCCGAGCGGCGCGACAAAAATCAAAAGTCATGCTGCATGTGCGCGTGCTACGCTTCGCTTACAATTCCTCGTGTAAATCGCGCGCGCGTGTGCCATCTTTCGCTACAGTCAAAAATTGCCAATGTGAATTCTTTGACGCGATATTGTATGGTTTCTTTTTTTATTAAACCCACTTTCACTGACTGGGGTCGTCGCGAAAGTTCTCACCGTTTTGTAGTGGGGTTTGAGTCGTTTTTAGCCGTGGATTTCGATGGATTTTTGAGAGGGTTGTCTTAAAGCCGCATCCCAAATAGCATTGAAAAAAATGGCCAATTTTGTGAAAATATAATTAAATATTATATCAGAAAATCTCTCAAGGAAAAAAATATAATTAAATCTCTTGGGTCATTTTAGAAAATATAATTAAATCTCTGAGAAAATCTCTTTCAGTTCAAAAAATCTCAGAAAATCTCTCAACTTGAATTATGTTTTATTGGTATTTCAATTTAAAGCTAATTTTTTAAACTTTCGTTGTTAAAGCTTTAGCTTTGTTTAAATTTTTCATCAACAATTTTATCAACACATTGTCTACTGACAGCACGCTTTGTACTACTGTTAAGGGCATCGCCATCGTCGCAGCATGTCAGTCCCTAATATTGACTAGAGCCCAGCCACCACAGTGGTCCGGCGGTTAGGGCGCTCGTGTTCTATACGAGAGGCACAGGTTCGATTCCCGCCTATGGCAATTGCAATTTTGCATTCTTTCTCTACCACATACTATCTAAATAAATAATAAAAGTATTTAGGTCTTTGTTTCCTCATAAAACAATACATGAATTTCAGGTGTCATGATTCCAACAGAATTTTGCAGATGACTTTTTTCACCAAATTTTGGTAATTATAGCAAAGCATGCGATCAACATAGTTCTTAAAACATATTTACATTTACTCAAACATGCACATACTTGAGTACTGAGTAAATACATTTACATTTCCTTTGAAAAAGGTACCAGTACTCACCTTTATGTATACTTTTTGAAAGTATATACCGTATTTCCTCGAAATACCCCCCCTCAAAATGGGCACAATGGATTTGTGGTCCGGGAAATGCATAACAGACGTTCAAAACACTTACTGTGTTACGTTAGAACATCGTTTATACCATCTACATCCTTATATAAGGCTGTAAAAACCTAAAAATGGTGGTTATTGTAGCATTTTTCACGTTTTTCTCTCAAAATTCTCACTCTGAAACAATAAACCCCCGGGGGGTATTTCGAGGAAATACGGTAAGTACACAAAATGTATTTCAGATAAGTTTTTATATAAGCTTTTTCAAGCCATAGAATGGGAAAGGGAAATAACCCCCCCCCCCAAAAAAAAAAATAAATAAATAGGGACAAACTACCAAAAGGGTGCATAAAATATTCATCACCCTGCAAATATTCACTATTCACCAAATTTTCACTTACCATCAGTTAAAATTATTGCGCTTTGTAAGCTAAATATTCAATCATTGCTAAAAATCAATACATCACGCATGTTGTATAGAAAGATTTTCTCGAGAGATTTTCTCAATCAGAGAAAATATAATTAAATCTCTCTGGAAAATCATGGAAAAAATATAAATCTCAGAAAATCTTATATTTTCTGAGATTTTCTGAGATTTTTTAAATATAAATCTCCCAGAGATTTTTTCAATGCTAATCCCAATATCTCGCAGTAACATTTGGAATTCTCATTTCGTCACTGTACCGTTTGGTCCGGTAATCGGTACAAAAGTACATGCAATGTATAAATATAAAACAGTGTTTAGTGACTGTGTGCGGCCGCACGTAGGCATGGGATGAGACGGAATTCAGTTAGCCCGATAAATTCCCGATTTGTCCCGACTTGAAAAATTAAACAGTTTAATTTTATCACATCTCGTGGTGAATTTGGTGCATGATTCAACAAGCAAATTTATTCATCGAAATATGGTAACATTCCGTGAGATGCATGCCTTCCGATCAGTAATAGCAAAGCCTGTCTCATCCCGCCGTAAAAGCAGTTCGATAAATTTGTGAAAAACACTGAGATATAGATGGCAATCGGAAATTCGAAGTGTGAAATCGTTTTCGAATTTTGTCTGTAATTTTCGAAATTCTGTTCAGCCACAAGGAAAATCACAAAAATAAATAATTCAATAGGTATTTTACAGAAAAATCTAAAAGTATTTTCGAATGGTTTTGGGTAGTTTTATGTCAGAAATACAAACATCGTATAGTGGTAAAAGACTATAAAACATCAAACTGCGATAAACCAAAACGGTGCCAATTCAATTCATCTGCGGAACCGTTTTTCAGCTCATAAAACATTATGATTCAAAATTGGCCAGAAAAATTCTAGAGAAAAATTTGAAAATTCGAAAATTTTCAAAATTCCAAAAATTCAACAAAATAAATCGGAAAATTAAAAAAACCACTAAGTTTTAGTACTATTTTTACCAAAAAAATTAAAACATTTTTCCGGGAGATTTGCCATCGTTGCACTGTAACACTACAGAGAGACGAACGCATGGCGTCACTTAATGTCGTGTCAACTACAAGAATGTATCACCCCCTCAGCTTAATGCGGCAGTAAAAATGTGCCGCCGTGCCGCCGCAGATTTGTGCGCATCACAAAAATTCCATTGTGCGCGACTGTATGAGATTACAAACGCATTTGTGCGGCCGGGCGGGAATTTGTCTGTGAAGAAAAGTCTGAAAAGTCAATCAAAAGTGACGCATGAAAGTGTTGGCGATAGATTTTTCATGTAGTCGTTGTATGAAAGTTAAGAAATGTAAAAATCTATCCAATGTATAGCTTGTAAAGTGAAACAATTCTGCAAATGTGCTGTGAAGTGGTAAGAAAACAATGAGACTATGTCAAGTCAGCGATGAATGATGCATTAATCTATAAATAACATGTTAACCTACAAGAATATCACTCTAAACAAATTCACCAATTGCTCTAAAATCTGGCGCATATTTACAATCTCAATAATGAATAAATAATTGTTCCTCACATACCACTAAATATGGAAAAATTTGAAACATAAGAGAGTGCAAAAAGTGCACTGCCACCAGCGGGAATCGAACCCGTGCCACACATGGAATTTGAGCGCAACTGCTGCAAGCGCAACCACAGTGGCGGCTAGGCACTCGTCACTATTTGAAGTTTGTCCTTAACCAAAATCGAATTAGGTTTTTTCAACAACCAAAATGCTTAATACACCTTTGCTCTTTCAGGTCACCCAAAAAGAACCGTCTCAAACCACCGTATCCAAAACAGCATTCCTCACACAAAAAAAAGAAAAAAGTCCAGTCACTTTCCCTCAACAGGGAAACCGGCAAAAATGGACGCAGTGACATATTCCTCTATAGCTGAAGCGCTGGGAACCAGCCCCAGTACAAATTCAGAACCAAACAGGGTACCCCTACACTATGACTGCCCCATCGATAGAATTGTGTATGCAGTTTGGGATTACGTAGTGGGACCAGATTTGAAATTTGTCTGGGCTATTTTGCCCAGGACTGAAGTTAGGGTCGATGGTCAGTGTTTTTTGTTGTTTTTATGCTTTCTTTTGTTGGCATCCACGATTTGGCACAGTGCCAGGTTGGGATTTGTGCGTTGAGTGCATTTTTTAGATGAGTTTGATATGGTAAAAAACTTCAAAATTTTGTCTTTGCCCTTGTGTTTGTCTCGTGGTCAGTGCTTTTCACTTTTCAAAGACATTTTATCAATGTTAATGTTTTCTACTGACTTCAAAATTCCAACCCCCAAATCGCCCCTCAGACCTGGTAGTGCCTAGCGACGCGGAGAGCGGCCTGACGGCGGTGTGGGAGCAGATCGACGCGTCGCCGCTGCACAGGTCCGCCTCCGAGGCGCTGCTGCAGCTGCACGTGTGCAACCTGTGTTTGGATACGCAGTGCAACGGACAGCAGTGCGAAATGGATACCGCGGTGGGGTGGGGTTAGGGTTGGAAAAAAAACGTTTTTTTTAACTCGATGTTTTTTTGAAAAAAACACGTTTTTAAAAACAACAACGTTTTTTTTAAATAAAAAACGTTTTTTTTAAAAGCTCCCAGATATCACCTTGTGTCAACATATATAGGTATATCAGACAGTGGCAATACTCTGTGATGTTATATATGACCATATGAAGGGTGTGCTTCTAAAAGTACCGATCTACAAATTTTTCAAATTTGAGTTAGGATCATTTTTGGGGTCCAAATAAAAATCCGTTTCCAAAATATATATAATATGTGGGGGGTGCGAAATTCAATTTAGAGATATGGGGGGTCGAAAAAAGCAAAAAAAATCGCAAAATACAGTTTTTGAAATTTTAAAAGTACCGATCTACAAGCTTTTTCAGCTTTTGTGTCTTTAAAAGTACCGATCTACACACTTTTTTCAAAATTGTTCTTTTGAATGTACCAATCTGCACATTATTTTTTTGTGCTTCTAAAAGATCCGATGTCAGATCGGTGTCCGGTTGCACAAAAACTCATTTTGTGCTTTTTTATTATGGTTAAAAGTACCGATCTACAGCTTTCTGATTTTGTGCTTTAAAAAATACCGATCTACACGCTATTACCAATTTGTTCCTTTAAAATGTACTGTACTACAAAAATACAACTCCCTGAATTTTATATAGCTAGTGTTATGTGTATAATCAATGATTATACCAATGCATGTGGATACCCAACAATATGGCCGAAATACCCTTACCCAAAATTCCCATACCCAATACCCATGTATGGGTATTGCATGCTCCAAACTTTCAATCGCGATTATCTCTAAATCGATTTTTTGTAGATCGGTACTTTTAGAAGCACACCCTTCATATAATGGCTGAGGAGGCATGGGATATCATTATACGTGGTGATTTGTGTCAAAAATATAGATTTTTCGTCGACATATCGTTCGTATATTGCCTTATAGTCGAATGTTCGTGACTTCAGGTAAAGTTTGGCACGGAATAGTGATCAAACAAGGTTATAAAAGGAGGTTGTTACTTTGGGAGTAAAGTTACACACTGTGGAGGTACATGGAAGCATATTACCTCAATATTATATAGTACAGCAACATATGACGGCTTATTAACCCATGGTAGCACACAGTGGCGTAGCCAGGATTTTTGAGCGGGGGGGGGCGGATTGTTTACGGAGCCCGGCGAACGGGGGGGGCGGCGCCCCCCCCCCCTAAAATTTGACCCCTATAGTAGGGAATTGGCGCCATGGCGCCGACGCCATTCGTAGGCGCCACGCCATGGTGTTGGCGCCATTCGTAGGCGCCGCGATATGGCGCCATTGGCGTCACATACCGCTGTAAATGTATGTAATTTACATACACATACAGCGACATGGACACAATTGAGCAAAATTTTTGAAAATTGACCCTGAAATCGTTGCACGAGAACACATCTCCATGTCTCACCCCGGAAGGGGGGGGGGGCGGCCGCCCCCCCCGCCCCCCCGCCCCCCCCCTGGCTACGCCACTGGTAGCACATAGAAATGGATACTTTGATACTAAAAATGCCACAAAACCAATGAAAACAACCACCAATGTCAATTTGTGTGTGAAATTGCGCGCTTGCGCGCAAAATTTTTGCAAAATACCTAGTGCTTAGTATTTACTAAAAATTTCGGCCGAAGTTTTTAAAAAAACAACATTTCAGACGTCATGTTTAAAACAAACAAACGTTTTTTTTTAAACGTTTAAAAAAAACATCGGCCAACCCTAGGTGGGGTGACCGTACCGTTGGGGGTCTCCGATGGAGGGGGGTTGGGGGGGGGGGTAACCCCCCCAATCGCACATATGACCTTGAGTACTGGAACTTAGCTATTAAACTAAAGAATTGCTAAATTATCACTTCCAGAAGTTGCAATACATTTTCAAGGACAATTTCACATCACGCAGGTGCACCCAGCTGACATGAGCGCTAGCCAGGCATCTACGCTAAAAGGTGTTTTACTTTTATTTTTTATTAGGTTTATGTTTATTTTGTGTCAATTTTGAGTTGACGTTTCATGACCTGTCAACTTGACAGAAAGTGAGTGGAGCGATGATTTGGGAGAAGAGAGGTACAGCGAGGGCAACCCAGCCAGTGGATCTACCCTGCACAGCCCCAGTGGTAAGTACAGTGTTCTTGTGGATTCAGACCCCCGCGGGGGTTCAGGCCACCCCAGACCGTGTCAAATGTCATGCAAAGTGTCTAAAGACATGTAAAATACCTTGGAAAATGGCAAAACTTCGATGAATAAATGGTATAAATAATTAAATAATGGCAATAATGTGCGAGAATCGGTGATTATGAACGCCAAAATATGCAAAAAGTTAGAATAATACAATAAATGAAAGACACAGTAATTTCTGCCATCCTATTTCACCAGTTTTCATTTTTTCTATTATCTCGAATTAAATGTCTCTCCCAGCCGACTCTGGCTGCGACGGCGTGGCCAGGGAGGAGCCCTGTTCTTCAAATTCCATCGCACCCATGAATGAAGATATTCCAGGTTAATAAGGGGCCCAATTAGAATTAAATTACGTTTCACGGTCCCGGTACCTTGTTCGGACACTGATACGGTCCCGGTAGGGATGGAAAAAGCTCTTTCAACGGCCCTTGTTTTTTAAGCACTGTTTTCAATTAAAAGTGGTTTTTCAAATGTGCGGAGAATTGGAAACATAACTTAGATATAAATTTGATTGAAATCATTTTTACTTGAAGTAGAGACCTCATATACCAAAATTTCATTTAAAAAACACCCATGATTAATAAGGATGAGAAATGTGATGCCGGGTGCAAGCGAAACGGCGGTCTAAATCTCGGACGAAAAAAATGTCTCGGCATTCTTGGTCTCGAAAAGTCACTCTCATTCGAACCCTATCCCTCGAAACCCCCCCCCCCCCAGAAGCGGACACCTCGAGCGAGCGCGTGCAATCCACGTCGAGCCTGCAAGAGGAGGACCTACTGATCGCCATGCAGTCGCTCAGCGGCTCGCTGTACCGGTCGCGGCACCACGCCGCCATGGACAATACTGTTGTTAAAGTGTAGTTACTTTTACTGGAAGAGCGTATAAATACCTACTATACTCGGATACCCCTGTAAATACGTTGACGTTTTCTCTCAGAATGGTGTGTTTTTACTTGCATTTAGCTCGGTTATATTTATTGTACTTTTAGAGAAGTATCCGATTACACAAAATGTACTTTTTACGCTTGATCATTGAACATTTTGCGAAAAATGCATTAAAACTGGTATCTTTTGTAAATAAATACGCCCGAATGGAAATTTCAACAGTCGCTTTCCAAGAGTCGAAAGTAATTTTACGTTGTCTTAACAAAAATCCGCCACTTTTTATCGTCAGTTTCTAACACACCAGAATAAAATAAATACAAATAAAAAACTTTTCAAGAATACTTTACAAAAAAATCGTTATCTACTTTTTTAACAACCCCAACGGCTGGCAGTTTCGAACTCAAACTCCTGTGTTTGTCCGAAAGAAGATTGTGCATTTTGGCTGCAGTTTTCGACGCCCAAGACAGAGGCAGGCGAAAGTCTTGGCACGCAATTTCTTTGTGTGTGCCCAGTGGACATCTGCAGTGGCTGCTGGACAGAAAACAGTGGCTGCAGCAGTTTTTCGGAGATAGGGTGCCCAGATTGAGGGCTGTCCTCGCCGTGGTAAGTGTTGGGTTTCGTGTGTTGTAAGGATTACACAAAAAAAATTGGATCCGCTACCGAACGTTTTTGGTTCGGCACGCGCGGAAATTACATTTTTGAGTTCTAAAATCGTTTTCGTTGTAAATATGAACGGGGGCCTACAGTTGAAGTTGCGGACAGTTGAAGAAATTGGTCAAATGTTATATACACCCCCTCTTTGAACATGGCGGCCGTGCGGAAATCTGCTGCGAGATGACCACGGCCTGGCACGAACTGCTTGGTGCAGTCGAGCGGCTGGAAGCCGACCGTGCAGGTGCGTATTTGGATTCGAGGGTTAATGTAGTTTCGGACCCCTGCGGCCAGGGGTCTTCTAGATTTCGACCCTCCGGGGGTTAGATAGATAGCAAATCTCTCCTCCGGAGGGATAGATAGCTGAAAAATTTTCTGGGGGTAGTTCGCGGGGGTTCAATATATAGGCATAGAAGGAAGAAAAGGGAGAAAAATCGCTAAACGTAGGTGAAAAATGGGTATATATACACAAATGGGTATATATACACTACTGAAAATAGGCAGTAAGACGCATGAACTAGTGATTTTGGAGGTAAAAATTTATAAAACGGTATGAAAAATGGCGATTTTGAGCGAAAATTGGGGTCGTGTTTCTCAAAAATCGCTCCAGATAGGTAGATAGCTGGCCGATTTCGGGGAGGGGGGGGGGGTTAGGGGATAGTATCCCAAAATTTTGCCTCCGGGATAGATAGATAGCTGGGCGGTCTGGGGGGGTCCCCCCCCCAACCCCCCTTTCCTACCCCTGCCTCCGGCTAGGGTTCAGAAGCGTTATTGTTTTCAAAAATCCGCTATTCAAAAAATCTAGACCTCATTTTGGTAGGTAAAAGCCCAAAAACATTTCCCGTGTAAAATGAAACCCCCTCGGCAGTGGCGTCAGCGGTGCACGTGCGGGACACGCACCTGGCGCTGTCGACCGCGGGGGAGTCCCTGCGCGGCCAGTTCGTGTTGGGCGCGCTGCAGGCGCATCTGTGCGCGCAGGCGAACACCGTCGTCCTGGGGGGAGACCCCGCTGCCAGGAGAATGGTTGGGCGGGGGGGGGGGTGTTTCGGGGGTTTGCCTGTAGTGTTCAGACGGGATCCCGAAAATTTGTGGGAAATTGCGGTCACGATCTCTAAAAATTTGAAAAACTTCCAGCGTGCAATTAAAGCCACTTCTCTGGCATCTGAAGTTGTGTTTTTTGACTTTTTTCTGTAAAGAAATATATAAAAACGGAATATCAGAATTTCGTCGAAAATCCCGATGCCGAAGTTGATGGTTCACACAACTAGGGGCGGTCAAAAAAAGTATTGTCTTTTAAAAAAAAAAAACACATTTTTTTATAAAAAGATGGTCTTTTTTAAAAGCTCCCAATTATTGTTATGAGACAACATATACAGGTATATCAGACAAGTATACTCGGCGGACATGAAACTCTACAATGTTGGTGGACTTAATTCCCAATACTTATGCAGTTGAAAATTGAACCCGTCAACTAAAATCTGAATTGACAACGCAACCAGTTGACTACATTCCCCCTCAGATGCTGTGCACTCTGTACGTGTTCTCGCCGGCGGGGCTGCGCTGGGCGTGCTGCGTCAGCTCCACCAACTCGCGCAGCTACACGCCCTACCTCCGTCTGCAGAGCTGCACCAGGGTACGTCGCTTGTGCTCGCACTTGTTGTTTGTAGAGTTCCAGCTCTGGATGTCAAAATAAGGCTTACTTCATCACCCTCAGATCTGGGAAATGTCATGTAATGTGCCAAAAGTCGTGTAAATCTTGATCATGACAAATGTCAAACGCCCCGTAAAAAAACGATGCATTTTACAGGATCTGGGAGTGAAACCAGTCCTGTTTGAACTAGCGTTGGGACGATATATCGTATCGAATATCGGATATCGACTATTTTTTCATATCGAACATTTTGAAAAAATATCTAATAGCGAATATCGATATCGAATATCGACTATTTTTTGCGATATTTTTCGATATTCAGAGAAGTGATATGGTAAATTTCAGTCTGGGCAGCGAAGTACAACATGTCACACACAATGAGCATTTCCTTTCAGTAGCAGAACTGGCACTGTGGTATTTATTTTGTTGCACCAGCCTCAAGTGTTTGTTTGGGATGCTTATTCAGCTGTGCCACAAATATTTTTGACCACCAAACATCACATTTGAATCTAATGTTCTGCAGCATGATATACTGCAGTTTTGCAAAATACCCTTACCTTAAGCAATTAGGTTATGAATAGGGTGTCAACTTTCCGTTTTCCGTTTCCGCTTTCCGCAGGCAATTTTTTTTCCGTTTCCGTTTTCCGGCTGCAAATTTTTTTTTCCGTTTCCGTTTTTCCGTCCCATTTTCCATTTTCCGGCTAAATTTTCAGTTTTTCCGCCGTTTTTCCGTTTTCCTGTTCAATTGTCTGTTTTTTCAACTTTTTTTCACTTTCCAGCTCAATTTGCTGTTTTTTGTTTCAACCAAACTGGTAAACATGCATGCAGGTGATCAATTATGTGAATTTTTTCTATTTCTAGCAAGATTTCTGCAAAAAATTTTATTTCTGGATAACTTTCTGCAATTTTTTTTCCGTTCCCGGCAAAATTTCAGCAATTTTTTTCCGTTTCCGGCATCATTTCAGCAAATTTTTCCGTTTCCGTTTCCGTTTTCCGGCCTTTCATTTTTCCGTTTTCCGTTTTCCGCCAAGTGCAATTTTTTTTCCGTTTCCGTTTCCGTTTTCCGGCAAGTGTTAAAATTTTTCCGTTTCCGTTTCCGTTTTCCGCCAAAAAGTTTTTGTTGACACCCTAGTTATGAATGAATGATGAAAGTATGAATTGTAATGTCTGCCAATTATTATTTGTTTGATACATTTTCTTCAAGTTTTAATACCACTTTGACTCTTGTGAACCTTGTTTTAATCACTTATCCTATTTACATATCAGTAAACAGATGATCAACCATGTTTGTATCCTAATCAAAATGGAATATGACATTTGAAATATGCCCTCCATGCTATAACAAGAGGAAAATATCGAAATATTGAAAATATCGAAATATCAATATCGAATATCGAGCATATTTTCATATCGAATATCGAGGGTCCAAATCGTATCGATATCGAATATCGAGTTTCAGAAAAAAATATCGATATCGAAAAGTCGTTATCACCGAACCGTAGTTTGAACCCCAAACCCTACTCTCAGGCGTGCCTGAGTTCAATAGTGACTCGTTCAGTTTTGTGCACCTGGCCACTGGCAGTGATCGATCTCGACTACAAAAGAATATTCATGGCATTTGGCGGCGATTTGTTGAAGCAAAACGCCGCTAGACTGGATGCTATCAAAGCTGATGTTAGGAGGGCACTTGGCATCGAGCCAATTGGCCGCAGGCTCATTGTTGTGTGGGTTTGGTTGCTTGTTTGAGGAGCTTAGGGTTTTAATTGATTTTTGATTAATATCCAATATTAATATTAATGGCTCTTGGCACCATTTTGCTCTGGCGCTGGGGTTCGGGAAAGCCCTGGTTCTTTTTTCATCACTACTTCTGAAGCTTAACCTTCAAAACCCCCCGCCGCGCACAGTCCAATGTCCTGCATGCGTTGGTCGGTGTCAAGTGCTCTGCGGACACTTTCCGGCGCCCTACACCTGTTACCCGCTTACGACGAGGCGGCGAGGGTGTCACTCGTTGCCAGCGTGTCTAACTGGGCTGCGCTTAGGGCGCGCGCCCTACTGCAGGTGAGTTTCGGGTTGGGTTGAGTGAGATTATTTTTTTTGGAAATTGCGGTGAAAGTTGACCTTGAATCAACCCCCCCCCCCAGTGAGGAGTAAAATGAGACGTGAAATGAGAAGTAAAAAGTTTACTTAGACAGCGTTCACACTGCATTTTTGTGACGACTCCGACAACACTTGAAAAAGTTCCATAAGTCGAGTGAAAAGTTCCATATTCATGAGTGAATGTGGTAAAGTATAAATACATACCACCTAGGTGTACATGCATGTCAAATTTCAGATGAATCGTGTGTGTTGCTCAAGAGTTATACATGTTTATAAAAAATTTTGCCACTGTCGGAGCCCGACAGGTGCGCCGACAATTTAAAAAAGTGATCGTCACATTGTGACGACAAGTAAAATATTTGATCTAGTCGTCACAATGAGCATGGTTAAAAAGGGTTGCTACTTGTCGCCAATAACGAGGCCGACCAGTCGTCACACTCATGAAAATCTGCTATAAAATAGATTTGTCATCACAAAACGGTCTGTGACGAGTAAGATCTATTGTCATCACACAAGTGCAGTGTGAAAGGGGCCTTAGCTTTTTTTTTTTACTTCTCACTTCTAAAATGGTTTTTGCTTCACCGTTTGCGGAATTGACACCTACAGGTCGCAGCACTCTGAGTTTCACAATCGTTTCACCGATACATCCAAGTTTGCAATCTGTTCGTCAACTCAAAAACCCACGCAGTACGCGCGCGAGCATTCGGCCAACGGGCGTTTGGACGTGCCTGCGGCCAGGCGTTCGTTGGACTTGAGCAGGAATTCAGAGTTCCATTGGGTATTGGCTGTCGCCGACCGATTAATGCCAGGTTTTGCCGCTTTCGTGATGCAATGCGACCGGTGATAATTTTGTGGGGGTTGTCATTGAGTGGGGTGGTAACTAGGGTTGGGAACCCGATCCGAGCCAACCCGAACCCGATACCCGCACACTTTTTGGAACCGAAACCCGATACCTGAACCCGAAACTACTACCCGAACCCGATACCCGCACTCAATACCCGAAAATACCCGCAAAAATTTCCCACATGTCAATCTTTCAAGCAGTTTAGGAGCATTGTAAATACAAATTCCAGTTGTTTGGTGCAGTTGTCATTTAGACACTTCTAATTGTTTTATTTTCAATAAGTTCAGATCTCATTTTATTATGTACTGCATGTCTTCATTCACATTTGAAAAAAATTTGATTCAATTAAAGACAATTCAGATAGCTGCCTTTCCCTTGGCCAAAACGGCTGCCAGAAATCTGGGTACACTTTCTGGGATTCCAGTTTTCTTCTCAAAGTGTGTACAGTCGCACTTGTTCAGTGAGGCAGACTGTGACTGGGTGCACTGCCAGGCATGGCATGGTTGCAACTAGAAAAAGTGGTTTGCTCAACCAAAAAGTTGCGAACTCCACAGTCAAGTTTGCAACTGTTTTGTAATCAGGCAATGAGAATTCATAGATACACTACACCATGCTGTATTTTTGTTGTTCAATCCAATACCAGATTATTATTATTACCAGATTATTACCTGATACCAACAATCTATTACCCGATACCTGACAATTCTATTACCCGATACCCGACATTTTGACCTGAAAATCCGACCCGATACCCGACCTCAATACCCGAACCCGAACCCGATACCCTCAAATTTTTTGGAACCGATACCCGATACCCGACCCAAAATTTTTAGGACCCGATACCCGAACCCGAAAATTTTGAAATTCCCAACCCTAGTGGTAACCGTACCGTACCGTACCTTGGCGTACCGTACCGTACTGTTTATCGCAAAGTTGAAGATTTATCCTACCGTTATGTGGGGAGGCTGAAATCAAATTTTATACTTTTTCGAATGAGATATGGTAATTTCAATGTAAAGTGTACTGTCAATGAACTGAAGTGGCAGTGAAAATCAGTTTGTGATATTAATGCTATTTGTTCACATTGCTTATACATTGTCATTGCACACTGCATACATATATGCATGAAATATGATGTAATATTTTTGGTGGACACACAAATCCAAATAATTTGTGCATTGAACGGTGCATATGCAATGTGCACAACTCATCATGGGAAAGGTAATTCCTTAACTACTCTTTGCTTCGAGCTTTTAGGATGAGCTATTTATGTTTTCTGCTGGTGCCTTTGATAGAAGGTGCTTTTGTTCCTTTAGAGTGCTAATGCTTACTATTGGAGATATATAAATTGATAAATAGGTATCTTTGAATATTTCTTTTGCAGTGCACAAGTTCTGCATGTATTTATCACTGTTTGTACCCAATGTTGCCACCCACAGCTGTAGTTTACAGCCGAAATTTCCTGACACTGATAATTCTGTTTTAAACACATTTGAGTTTACCACAATGAGTTTTTTTTCGATCTCCGTTAAAACTAGTTGACGAATGTCCCATTCCCGTAAACTCAAGTACCTTTAAAGATGATTTATCAGTTTCCGAAATGTTTCCCGTAAACTACTTTACGTGGGGTCAATATCAGTTGGGATTTGTATACTGGTGAACATCAATACCAATACATACCGTAAATTCTTGAATGAATCTACCTTCATTACCTCCAATCGAGTGTGGTAAATAACTGAAATCTAATTTTAATTAAAATATAATAAAACCATTTACCACAATTTCATTCAACATCATCTGTCTTAGACAATAAATTTATTGTGGAAGCTGAAAATTCCATGAAAATACTTATCCACCTTGAATAACTCCCCACTTGTAAAAGCCCCCCCTCGAATAATTACCACCTTGAAAAAAACACTAATATGACAAGTGTCAACTCAAAAACGATTCCAGAGTGATTCCTTTGACAATTTGCGGTAAAACCACGCATCATATCTATTATAGAATATAAGTAATATAACGTCCATTGTATAATATAAATAATTCATACACTTTTATTATATCTAGATACATACTTTTTTCTCGATAAAATATTTTTTCTCCATGGGCGGGCGGACCACACGGTGCGCATTTGCACATGATCTCAAAGTGAGTGGACACTATGAAATTACCGTATTTCCTCGAAATACCCCCGGGGGGTTTATTTTTTCAGAGTGAGATTTTTGAGGGGGGGGGTATTTCGAGGGGGGGGGGTTATTTCGCCAGAATTTTTTGAAATCCCAGTACTAAATTGTCGTCTGAAACGTATGCAGACGTCGAAAAATGCAACAAAAATCGCCATTTATAAGACACAAATGACTTGTGTAAGTGCGTAGACGTAAATATATACACTGCTCTCACATAGCAGAGTCATCGTATTTAACGTGTGTTCTGCATTGCCCAGATGACAAACCGCAGCCTTTGTCATTTACGTTCTCTATATACTAAATTTGGGGGGGGGGTATTTCGAGGGGGGGTTTATAAGTTCATAGTGTCCATTTTGAGGGGGGGTATTTCGAGGAAATACGGTAGTTTACCTACAGTCGAAATTTCGAAAAGCGAAAATGATTTATTCTGGTAAACTCAAATGTGTCCAAAACACATTTATCAGTTTCCGACATTCCGGCCGTGAACTAATGTGCAGAAAAACAAATCGCAATAAAAATTCTAACACATTTCTTCAGAGAATTTGCCATCCCTATCCCCCGGCGCCATTCAATTTTAATTTGTCAATTCGATGTGCACCGTGTTTTCTGCTTCGTGAGGGACCACCAGTGTGTAAAAATGACCGGAGCCGCCCACCCAAGGCGCCCCTGTTAATTGTGTGGCCTTGGCTCATGTTTTTTTTACATATGGTGGTTGCATAAACAATATTATGGCTGAAATTTTTTTTGTCCGGCTAGTAGAGTAACTGGTAAATCTGTTTTCAACACGTTGAGTTTACCTGAATTAATCATTCTCAATCTCCGTCAACTAAGTTGACGGACTGCTCATTCCAGTCAACTCAAATGCGTTTTAATTGGATTTATCAGTTGCCGATATTATGGTGGTAAACCGACTTTTGCCGATATTATTGTGGTGGTATTATTAGTGTGTGTATGTGTGGTGGTATAGTGACATCAGTGGGACCTGTCGGGTTTCATGGAATGTGCATTTTTTAGTATGTTTAAAAATAAACTACCTAAAATAAAATGGATTTGCTAATAAATGGAAAAAAGTTTGCTCCACATAACTGAGTGATTGGGGGGGGGGGCTCAGGGGATAGTAGCCAAAAAAATTGCTTGGGATAGATAATTAGTTGAGCGGCCTCCAGGATAGAGAGCTGGCGGATTTGGGGGGGGGCATTACCCCCCCCCCCCCAAGCACCCCCTTAAGAGACCCCTGGTAAAATGCAAAATAATATCTTTCTGAGCACTGAACCTGATACATTTGACACTTTGCACATGTGTCTGATATTTTGCATTTTATATAAAATTGGCAGACTGCGGCACTCTCAGTCAATTGTTTGTCTAACCGACAAACCTCACTGATGCCACTTACTAATTTTGTTCATTGGGTGTTCCCCCTGGGTGTTAGCGAACAAAAAAATCGTGTTTCGTTTTTGCCACAGTTTTGTGTGGTCGTTTCCTTCCAGTTGGGTGGATTCTGCGGGTGTTTTTTTTAATGTGTGAGCTGTGTTTTTTTCCCGTCAGGTATAATTTCTAGGCAACTGCTTTTTTGAGATTGTATTGGTTGTAATACATATTTGTGTAAAATGTGCTTTAATTGCAAAAGTACCAGTTTGAATTGAATTGTGATACACTAAAATGCTGTAGATACCAATGAATGTCAAGTGAAACAAATTACATTGTGAAAGTTGATAGATTTTTTCATGTGACGTCTTGTGATTATTCCATTCGCATTGTGGCACATGGCTGCATTGTTATCCCTTTAAAAATGAAAATTGTCAAATGCTGGATCAGGAATTTCGATGCATATCAATTTTTAAATACACTGAACTCTTTTCGAACCAATTAAACATCAGAAGTGCATAGGGAATAGGGATGATATGCGTTTTTTAAACCGTTGTTGTTAAAACACATTGATTGAAAAACGCACCATGCTAAAAAAACTCCATTGACTACAGGTGCCAGTCCTGCAAGTGCACAAGTAGAGTCAAAAGTCAAGAATAAAGTACAATGACAAATGGCAAGTAAAGTAAGAGTAAAGTGAAAAGTAGAATAAAATGACAAAGTGAAAGACCCGAGCAAAGTTAAGAGTAAAGTACCTTTCCACTTGCGGGACTCGCACCAGACTTTATTATTAAATCGACCATACTCATCTGTTACTTTTCTTATCAGTTTTCACATTGCTTTGCATTGAATTGCAAGTGCGGATACGGGAAATTTACCACACAAAGTGGTCTGAATGGTAAAACAAATTATTTACCTACCTGGCCTCACATTCAAATCGCGCCAAAACTTCCCATGGGGAGTTTCGTTTTCCCAAAAACAATATCGGGCTTATAAAAGGGACCATTTCCGCACTTCCGCACCATTTTATCACAATCCTTCGGATGCGGAACAAAAATCTCAGCGTGCCGTGCGGAATATAGAGCTTTTTCACGCAGATGGGCGTCAACGGCGGCCGGGGCTTGGCGGCCTTGTTCCGCGCTGCGTGCAGTTTGGACGGATTCAATAGTAT
Source organism: Sphaerolaimus hirsutus (assembly GCA_964036195.1). Taxonomy (NCBI): domain Eukaryota; kingdom Metazoa; phylum Nematoda; class Chromadorea; order Monhysterida; family Sphaerolaimidae; genus Sphaerolaimus; species Sphaerolaimus hirsutus. Next base: position 1,446,938 of record OZ038457.1, read on the forward strand.
ATTCAAAACGGTTGGGACATAATTACGGGTTGAGTTAAGGTTGTATGATACTGCTGGCTACACAGTTTGCATGGAAATCTACCATAACTCTTCTGAATACCGTATTACCTTGAATTACACCCATGGGGGTTTATTGGCGCACCGCACACTCAAATTTTTCAAGTGCAGTTCGAACGTTTTTAAGTTCCGCCAAGGCGGAACTCCAAGTGCAGTTCGAACGATTTTTTAAAGGATTTTTAGGGCATTTTTTGGACATTCAAACGGAGTCCGGATGAATTCGTACACTTTTCGCTGATTTGCGTGTCATCACATTTCCACGCAGCAAGTTTCAAAATGATTGGGACACTTTCAATTCCGCCCTTGACTTTCAATTCCACCCATTAGAGAAGGTTGTTGTGAGAAACACATCTCACTTATCTTGCCAAATATATTTGTGAAAAAAATTTTATAGGTAGATCTAGGCTTTGTCTTCAAAAATGAGTAGAGAAATTTTTTAGTAATATCCACTTGTTTTAAAGATATTGAAGTTCACCGTGTGGCATATTTGTGTAAACTTAAACTGAATTCCACCCTCTAGAAAGTGTCCCAATGTTTTCTTGCCTAGATGGCGCACCTCACACTCAAAAGAGTGCGGACATAGTTCGAACGCTTTGCGCTTTCTGAATTAATTCGGCCCGTGCACAATTCGAGGCAATTCCGCCATGCATAAAAAGAGTGCGGACATTGTGCAAACGCTTTGCGCTTTCCGCCCTTTCCGAATTAATTCTGCCCCTGCACAATTCGAGGCAATTCCGCCATTGTCAAAGTGTACGAACGTTTCATGTGCGGAATTGAAATCGAGGGCGGTTCGGACGTTTTTGAATTCCACCCCCGATTTTAATTCCGCCCTTTTGAATTCCGCCCTTGAAAAAGTGTTCGAACTGCAACTGAAAATTTGAGTGTGCCGTGCAACATTATTTCGTCAGCAAAATTTTGGGGGTAATTTGAAGGGGGTTATTATTTCGTCAGAAATTTTCGTGACATTCATAGTGCAGAATACGTTTTTACATACCTAAACGAGTAATAAACGTAACCAAATTTGGGACATAAATATAAACGTACGTCAATACATAAAGTAGCGTTATGTGTCTGCGATGCTAACTGGCATCAATAAATATTGTCTACTTCTAGAAGTCCACAAGTCCACAAAATGCCATTTTGAGTAAATCGCATTTTGAGTTTCCGATCCAATTCAAGGTTCATCCTGCGAGTCCAGTTATGGGCAATTTATGGACTTGTCGACTTGTTGGAAGTAGCTGTCCATGACGGACATATCACATTTCTTGCTATTTTTCCCATAAAAAGGATGAAGAGGATGGACGTGTCGACTTCTTGCTGTAAACTAAATGGACTTGTCGACTTCTTGCTGAATTTTTTTGCATTTTTCACAAAAAAATTCTAAATTGGCACTTTGCCATATGGGCATGTGAGGTCAAAAAATTCATGGAAAATTATGAAAAATGTGCGGGAGTAGCCCCAGATGACGTTTCCGGGCCTAACGCAAATTTGTCACATTTTGGACGCCTCAAATGCATCATATATATTGCATACATGATGTATGTAATACATTATTCAAAAGGGGTATTTCGAGGGGGGGGGGTTATTGTTTCCTCAGCTCGAAAAGACCTGAGGCACAAGGGGGATTAATTCGAGGTAATACGGTAATATGAAGTTTAATTTTTCACCAAAAAGCATTGGTTTCCCATACATTCGTGCAGGGGTTTTAAGATTTTGACCTTGGCGAGGTGCAGGTACAAAGCGGCTGGTCGCAGCTTGTTTTTTTCTCGTGACAATACTTAATACCTTTCAATATCTAGCCTCAAATTAAAATCATCCAGTTAACCCCCTTTCAATGACCCTCACATTTATAAGAATATTGAATATCTATGATAAATCGCCCCTCGCAGTGTTCCCTAGTGGAATCCCGCTGCACCCCCGAGCGCTTGGTTTGTTCCGTTGCCGTGACCGATGCGCTCGCCAACCCCCAGGGCAGAAGTTTAATATGACCGACAATTTTCGGGTAACCCGGTTCTCAACCCGGTCTGAATGTATACTCGGATGACATTACGCCGTACATTTTCCCGGAGGAAACACTCCACCATGACGTCATCACTTTCGTCGCCATCATCATCTCTCGCCATCACTTCGTCTTCATCACGTCTTCCATAAGTTCTCGGCTGGCCGTCTGCCAGCCGAAGACATAACTCTTACCTGTTTGTAGAGTATCGTGTCTGCCGAGTATACCCAACCCTAACCAACACAACACATTGAACAATTTTAAATCGGGTTACCCGACAAAACGATTGTCGGGCTAGTTGAACTTCCTCCAGGGCACTTTACACGGCGGATATACAGCTTCGCTGGTCGATTTCGCGACCACAGTGGCGCTGCTAAACCACGGAAGTGATAGTCCAGGAGTTTCCGCCGATTTAAGTGTCAGGTTTGCGCCATTTTTGGACACTTTCCACTTGATGCAATTGGAGAATAAAAATAAAAAATTTTTCGAACTTTTTTTTCTTCAAAAGACGTGTATTTCCATCGCCTGGAATTCTTGCTGCAAGTAAGCTCGCTCTGCAGTAGTAGCGACCTACACGTATTTATGACCGCTGTGCAAGTTCGCCCACCCTGTTAGTATTGATGCACCCCAGCTAGCATTAAAAATTGGTGATTTTGAGAAAATATAATTAAATATAATGTCTAAAACTAAAACATAATTAAATCTATCTGAAACATAGCATGGTTAGCATTGACAAATTTGGGAAATTTATCTTTTTTAAGTATGATAAAATAAATATAAAAAAACCTTATTAATTTACATTTTCTCCAGATTGTTCCACAAAAAAACCTTATAATTTTACATTTTCTCCAGATTGTTCCACAAAAAGAAGGAGGAAAAAGTCTTGTTAATATTTGCTTATATTTTGTCAGAATTTTTTTAGATATTTTATTTTTATTTTGAGAAATTTTCTGTCATTATTTTTAATTATTTGTTCTCAAAATGACCCATTTTCCAATGCTAGCTGGGTTGCATATTTACATGCTGGGCGAGCACACTTGCAGAGCGGTCGCAATTATTTGCAGGATGCTATCACATGCTGAGAGAGTCTACTTGCACAGAGGCACCTGGTCATTTCCATCCCAACTGTGGCTAGGGTTCAAACGGGATTGACTTTTCGGGATCGGGATCGGGATTGGTTTTTTGAGTTTTCGGGATCGGGATCGGGATTGGCCGGGATTGGGGTCACTGGATCGGGATCGGGATTGGCATTTTTTCGGGATCGGGATTGGGGTATCGGGATAGAGCTTTTGGCCAATGTTCTGGCATTCACAGTTGTTCATAAAGGTCTCAAAACACTGTTGGATGCCAGAAAAGTGGCATAAAATGAACGCTGGCGGTTTGCGTTCACATTTTTGCATGCAAAGACGTCATTTTTTCACTTCTGATAATTTCCACTAATTTTTCCGGGATCGGGATCCCGGACTTTTGAGTTTCTCGGGATCGGGATCGGGATTTGAAAATTTTCGGGATCGGGACTGCTAAATCCCGGAATTTCACGGTATCCGGGATCGGGATCGGGATCCCGTTTGAACCCCAACTGTGGCCCATCGCAGCTACCTGTCTGCGGCGCGGGTGGGCGACACGGTGCTGTGCGACGCGCGAGTGTTGAGACGCGGCCGCACTCTCGCCTTCACCCAGGCGCACCTGTACAGGCAGCGCGACGACAAGTTGATCGCTATTGCGACGCACACTAAGGCTTTCCCTAGATCGTGATTCGTGCACATTTTTTTTGAAAATAATTTTTGAAGGGTGAAGGATAAGTAAAAGTGTTCATTTTTGGAAAGATTTTATTTTTATTTGAACTCTTGCGCTCATTTTATTTTTTTATCTGGCACGTCCGATTGAATGAACCCTCATTGTATGTTGGCATTAAAATGTTCCACCTTTTTAAATATTTACTTCCACCAGTCTGATAAAAGCTATCATTGAAAACTCCTTGAGGAACTCTTACATGTACCTAATGCAATATCGGCGCACCGCACACTGAAATTTTGCGTTCAGCGTTCGAACGTTTCTGCACGCTGAACTACAAACGCTGAAATCAAAATCTAAAGAACACGTTTTTGAAGTGTAATAACTTCGACTCACATGCAAATTGCGCGAAATATTACAAATTCTGAAGTTTTTACGCTTCAAAAACGTTGTGTTCTTTTGATTTTGATTTCAGCGTTTATAGTTCAGCGTGCAAAAACGTTCGAACGCTGAACGCAAAATTTCAGTGTGCGGTGCGGCATCTTGTCAGATTGAATACGGATAATTTCGTTGTACACAATTCTATGCTATTTTTTGTGCACGTATTATATAACCTCAAATACAGTAAAATTCTGTCAACTAAAATATTATCCTGATTCGTATAATTTCAAACGGGTTATTTTCACTGATCCTTCGGTTTGGCTACGCGAAGCCATCCCTATCATTAACCTGTTTACACAATTTTGCAGTGACCACATTTTGGCAGCCTTCCAACATTGCTTTTATAGCAACGATGGGTGACTTGGCAACTGCCCAACTGAAGCAAAATGTTCTCGACCAGCTGGACAGACTCGTGCGACAGTTGGCCGATTTGGAGGAGTACAAGTTTGTGATGTTTGATTTTGTTTGTTGATTTGAATTGAGCCCATTGTTTGGGTGATGTCTCGCACCCTGTAAAGTGTGAAGCAAGTTGTGTAATGTACAAATGTCAATTGGCGTGCAAAATGTCGAAAGTAATTTCATTGAAGAATCATTTCGGGTTCCGGTGTCATTTTTTCCGTGCTAGTGGTGTCTTTTTCCGGTGTCTTTTTCCTTTCTGAGGACTGGCAGAGGTGCTGGTGCTGTGCGGTGCCATATTTCTCTGCACCTTTAACATCAATTCTAGTTAGTGCGAGTCCATTAGACCCGACGTCACACAGTGAACACATTGTTTCTCTTCATTCTCAGATCGGAACTGGACCCAACTGAGTACACGAGTCTCCGCGAGGAAACCCGATCTCAACTCGAAGACTTTTCCCGATCATTGGAACGAATGTCGCAGGGCGAATTGAGCACCAACGACCAGGGACCACATTCAATTTGCCGCGCGGTTTTTTGGTTGCCCGATTTTGTGTATCTTGAGATTAGGGATTTTTTAAAGTTTGTTTTTCTGAAAAACTTAGCCGTTAAAAACTTTGTTTAAAAACGATTTTTCCAGAATGAATGACCTACTTTTGATGTTCATCAGTATCAGTTGCCGAATGCCACATTTCGGTCAACTCAAATGTGTGGGTTTAAAGTAACTCAAAGTTTAAAGTGTGTCAACTGGTGTTTGTCGGGCCAATCGGGCAACCCGAAATCCCGCGTGGGGCAAATTGAATTGCCCCCAGCTGTACACGGTGCGGGCGGCGGCGCAGGCGGCCATCGCGGAGGCGTTCCGCACGCCGCACGTGATCGCCGCCTTCGCCAGGAGACAACCCGCTCAACTGTGCAGTCGACTGGTCGATGTGCGTCATCACTTAACACATTTTGTCACTTGTACACTTTCGAAATTGGCACCCAATGTCACTTTAAATGCACTTTTTCATTTCCAACAGCTCGAGCGGGAACACAAGTTGGGGCACATCGATCAATCGGTTTATATAGCGCGAAAACTCGAAATTCTAGGCGCGTTGAAAAAATTGGGGGAGGAGTTGACCAATGAACAGAAACAGTTTTTGGATGAACATGGTGCCGAAAGTTTGAAGCATTTCCAGCCGGCTCCCAGACAACTCGGTTCGTTCGGTGTTTTTTTTTCATTCCCATTCCCTGTAAATTGTCATGTAAAGTGGCAAAAGTCAGGTAAAATGCCCTGCAAAATGCTAAATGCCATGCAGTGTCAAAAGTCATGTAAAATGTCAAATTTTAATTTTTTAACCGGTCGTTCGCCATTTTGCAGGGTATTTTGCATGACTTGATACTTCTCGTGACATTTGACATTTTCCAGGGGTCTGGGAGTGCCCCCTGGAACGTACAATGACTTTTATACGAATTCAGTAGGTACACTGTTTGAAGTTATTCACAACAACGTAAAGTACGTTAATGAATTGCGTTGTCTTGTCTTTCAGGAAAATTCTGATGAAAAAATGATCCCATCTCGAATTAACCGACCTCAAATTGTGCCGGTACTATATTTTCCGATACCTTTCCCATCAGCTACATGTAAAAAGGTTTCAAAGAGTGTTCCTGTAAAATGAATGTTCGTTTGAAAGTGACAAAATTTGAACGCAAAACTGCGACGTGTTCACGTTGGGCGAGAACTCGGCCGTAAAGTAAACCCGGCCGTAAAGTAAATCCGACCATAAGGCATAGTTGTACGAACGTATTTACGTTTACTCGAAGAATACGTATACTCGAGTGCTGCGTAAATACGTTTACGTTTCCTCCCGAAAAAATACCGGTACTCACTTACTCGCGTACTTTGAAAGTACGCGGGTACAGAAAACGTGATTGAGAACATTTTTTGAGTGCATAAAAAGCAAAAAATCACTCACACGAATATAAACGGCTGAAAAAATAGCGTAAAATAACATTAGAAATTATAGAATTCGCGATGGGTAGGGATAGCGACGACTCTCGCTTTCACCTATACTCATTTTTACGTTTTCCTAGGTACAAAACTAAAGTTGCACCCTCTACTTTACGGCCGGGTTTACTTTACGGCCGGACCATCCCCTTCACGTTGCACTTTTTCGAGAAAATTTGGTCACGCCATGGCGCTGTTGGCGCTGTCGCCAGAGAAAATGGCGTCTTAGCACCACTATAATGTGCTATTTTGATGCGCAGCCAGTGCGGATGCTGTTCGCGCGGCAGCGGCACAATCGCCCAGTTGACTGACTCCCCATTTTGGTTGCCAAATGCGTCCAAAGCTGTTTTATCAGTTCCCAGAATTTCGACCGTAAACTAAATAGTGTGCGTTGGGGCCAACGTGAAATCTACTGTATCGCAGTTACGTTTTTCAGGTGTTTTTAAACCTGTTTGGTAATATTGATATGTCGTATGGTTAATTTTTTGGAGGTTTTTATTGACATTTTTTGAAAACGCTATTTTTATTTTCAAAATGTTGTTGTTTTATGGTGTGAAGGTAATTTTGCATCATTATTATCAAAATATTGTTTATCCAAGCGGTGGCTACTTTTTCATTAATTAAGATATCAAGATGGGCAGCAGCCGGCAACATCTCGAATTATAAAATTCGCTTGTGTACTGAATGCATATTCTAATATACTTTTATAGCCGAATGCAAAAGGCGTCATAAATATTTACCTAATTACAAATATATGAAAAAATAAACAAAATAAATAAACATAAATACACAAATCCAGGGTTCTAGCGATGTTTTTTCGCGATCGCTATACAATATTAAAAACGCTTGCTATTTTGTTTTTCCATTTCTAAATTACACACGTTACATATGGTGCATTCCTGCCCTATGACACACGATACACTGAAAATTGTGGTTCCGTATCCGCGGAGAATATGAGGTATCTTGAAAATTGTACTTAGTCCGGCTGAAAAGTCCCCGGGCAGTCTGCGTCATTCGCGCTAGGGGTAAGCTACCGTCATAAAATTTTGACAGGTGAAGATATCAGGTGTTTTCAGTTTTAACCTAAAATTTTACCCCTCTAGCTCCACCCACTGCGGAACTGTGGGGGTTACAATTTCGGTCATTTTGTACTGATGTACACATGGTGCTCTAGCTCGATGCTGCTTTGAGTTGTGGTCATGAAACTTTGGCTAGTGTAAGCCACCAGTGTTGGCAATGTGCTGATAGTATTCAACACTTTCATCAACATCATTGCTATTTAGGAAAAATAAATATGCAGATCAGGGTGATGTGCAAGAAACGTGGGAACTGTGATTAGGGTTCAAACGGGATCCCGATCCCGATCCCGGATCCCGTGAAATTCCGGGATTTACCAGTCCCGATCCCGATCCCGAAACCCCAATCCCGATCCCGATCCCGAAATCTCAAAAATACCAATCCCGATCCCGATCCCGAAAGTTTTCAAATCCCAATCCCGATCCCGAGAAACTCCCAAGTCCGGGATCCCGATCCTGGAAAAATTAGTGGAAATTATAAAAAGTGAAATAATGACGTTTTTGCATGCAAAAAAGTGGATGCAAACCCCCAGCGTCAATTTTATGCCACTTTTCTGGCATCCAACAGTGTTTTGAGACCTTTATGAACAACTGTGAATGCCAGAAAAATGGCCAAAATCTCTATCCCTAGTCCCCAATCCCGATCCCGGAAAAATGCCTATCCCAATCCCGATCCCGTGACCCCAATCCCAGCCAATCCCGATCCCGATCCCGAAATCTCAAAAAACCAATCCCGATCCCGATCCCGAAACCCCAATCCCGATCCCGAAATCTCAAAAAGTGAATCCCGATCCCGATCCCGACAAGTCAATCCCGTTTGAACCCTAACTGTGATGGATGTTTTTGGTGATCATCTGAGATCATGTTGTATTGCAGTGATTTTAATGTGGTTTTGAAATTTGCAGTAAATGAATTGTGAATAAATTTTTTTAGAAGATCATGGAGGAAATGGTAGTCAGGTGGCAGAGGTGCATACACTCCAAGGGGGGCTATTTTGAGAAGGTGAAGCAGAATGATGAATTTGGTTGTGAGAGTAGTGACAGTAATGACAATATGCACTAGGCTTATGATATCATATTGTAGTTAGTAAGTCAATCAACTACTACAATAGCTAATGTTGGTTAGTGCTGGCACATTGCCAACACTGGTGGCTTACACTAGCCAAAGTTTCATAATCACAACTTAAAGCAGCATTGAGCTAGAGCACCATGTGTACATCAGTACAAAATGACCGAAATTGTAACCACCACAGTTCCGCAGTGGGTGGAGCTAGAGGGATAAAATTTTAGGTTAAAACTGAAAACACCTGATATCTTCACCTGTCAAATTTTTATGACCGTAGCTTACCCCTAGCGCGAATGGCGAGCACTGCCCGTGGACTTTTCAGCCGGACTAAGTAACTTTGGAACAAAGGAGCACCCATCACTAATGATGGCAAAAGTGTTTTTATTTTGGTGGTTTCTCAAAGATAACATTTCTAGTTTTGATTTTTAAAAAAAGTTTTCAAAATTTTGAATTTTTATTTCACTAAATTATTGCATTTTCGAAGTTTTCTGCTGAATTTCGAATACACCTTTGTTTTGCGGCCTTCCAAGCTGTTACTGCATATACATCTGCACATTTTTGTGCCGCCGCTATGATTAGATCCATGTGAAATTGTTGTTTTGAATTGTGTTTCTACATTTTACCTATATGCATTTTCAGCCAAAAAAAGAAAGAAAAAAGACTAGAAGATTCAAAACCGTTTTCGAATTTTCGTTCGCCATCGTTACCAATCACGGAAAATTTGAAGGCTTTCTTTTTTCCGAAATAACATCTAGTTCCGCGTGCGAAACCCTCTCGGACGCGGAACAAGCTTGTTCCAGTGTATCACGCGCCTATCACGTATCATCTAAACGGTCACTTCCTATAGCACTGAAAATGTATCGTTACCGGATGCTATTGATCTCTGGCCCCAAGAACGTTATCCGCTTACAAAATCTTGCCCCGTAAAATACATTTGACAACTTGTCAATTCCGCAAGTGGATAAGTGACACGATAGAGTGGTAAGTGTTGACTAAAGTGCTAAGTTATAAGTGCTAAGTAACGATGGCAAACGTTCTGGAAAAACGTGTTCAGATTTTTGCGTTTTTTTCTGAAATGACATCGAATTTTTCTTGAAAAAAGTCGACGTTTGAGTGTTCTAGCGGTGAAATGAGAATTCGTAAAAAATTATGCGTCATCGTTCGTTAGTGATAAGTAAAGTAATGTGGTAAATACGTCAAGGTGATGAGCGAACGTAAAATTGACGTTTTTAGGCGGTGTTCACAGGTAAAATTAGTAACTATGTTGGTGTTATGTAGTTCTAAGTTACCTAGGAACTTCGTTAGGAAAATTGTGTTTCTCACAAATATGAAACTTTAAAAAAATAAATTTGTTGTCACTAATTTTTCCCGTAAACACCGCTTCAGAAATTAACTTGTCACCGAAACTTCTCGTCACTTGACTTATCACTTAAAGGCCACTTATCACTTTACTTTTCCGCTCGGGGGATCACGCCCTGGCGCGGAGAGCCGCCCGCACCGGAAGTACGCATGTCCGTATAGAATACCTCTGAGTGGCACGAAAACTGCGCGCTGCCATGGCAACTAGTTGACAACAGAACAACTTGGCCCTGACCATTTATTCGTGTACTTATTTACCCGTGTATTTACTAGCGGTTTTCTATTGAAAAAGTTTGTTGTCGCGGCCGATTATTGCCGTCGCGGCGGCACGACGTCAAGCTCAAAGCGGCACCGATTGCACGTTGGTGATCGGGTGGCGCCATGGATTTGGCGCTGGCGCCATGCGGCGCCAATTTGGCTGGCGCTGGGTCGTTTTTTGCGTGTTGGTATGCGTTGTTTTGCACAGTTTAGCAGCCTATTTTTATTGTTACTTGCCATCTAGTTGTGGTGCCATGGTCAATGAATACCGTATTTCCTCGAATTACTCCCTCCTCGAATTACCCCCTCTAATTGGTTTCCCTCGAAATACGCCCGGGTTTGAGCGAGCTGAGGAAAAAATACCCCTCGAAATATCCCCGTCTGGAATAAGGTACATCGTGTATGCAGTGTACACGATGTATTAATTGTTGCCAATTTGCATCTCAGCTACACAAAGAACAAACTACCTACCTAGTTTGTGTACATATTTATATAAATATACGTAGCTATAGTTACCTACCTTTTACCGTATTTCTTCTAATAGAAGCGCCGTTCTATTTTTTTCGTCAACTTTTTTACCTGCCGTTCTATTAGAGGTGCCGTTCTATTTATTTCACCAATATTTTTCAGACATTTTTCATTTGAACATGATGTTTTAATGAAAAATGAACAACATTTAACTGTCAGAGCATCAATTAAAACAAAACCAAATGTGAAAATAACCATAAATAATGATTCTGAACACCTTGAATGTGCACACCACCAGGGTTGGTTTTAGTAAAATTCTTTTTACTAAAATTGTATTTTATTTTTATTAAAATTGTATTTTATTTTTATTTTATTCTTCAATTTTCCATTTTATTTTTATTTTATTCTTCAATTTTTCATTTTATTTTTATTTTATTTTTATTTTTTATTTTCGTTCGTGACCAGGATTGATTTAAGTAAAATTCTTTTTACTAAAATTGTATTTTATTTTTATTAAAATTGTATTTTATTTTTATTTTATTCTTCAACATTACATTTTAATTTTATTTTATTCTTTAATTTTCTATTTTATTTTTATTTTATATTTTTTTTTCTTCTGAGATTTTGCCAACCCTGCACACCACCCATTTTTCTAATATTTGTGTGTTCTGGCACTCTTCCAATGTAATTTCTAACTGCCGTTCTATTGGAGGTGCCGTTCTATTAATTTCGTGAGTGCAAAAAAGTGCCAAAACCTGCCGTTCTATTGGAGGTGCCGTTCTATTGGAGGTATACCGTTCTATTAGAAGAAATACGGTATATGACGAAATATCCTGTTCTTCTTTACTATGATATGATCTTTAACGAAATATTCTGACGAAATAATAACCCCCCCTGGGGGTATATCGACGAAATACGGTATATGTTTTGCTTTGACATTTTAATAGATCAATGCCAAACCAAACGCTAGTATGGATATTAAGTTTGGCGCTGTTGTGGAAGGGTATGTATGTTCTTAAAGAAATCCCCCGGGGGTTATTATTTTTTGTCAAACGTTTTTGACAGGTTATCATTTATTGTAGGGCACTTGAGAATCTACGTCGGATATACGCAATATTGCCATTCGACGATCAGAATTTTTGCTAATTACTTTTTCCCACCTAAATATTAGCGAATTGCTACCTAAATATGTATTAGCGATTTAGACGTTTGCAAAACTCCTGTCTCAAAATTTCGCGCTTTATCCCTGTGTATTCTTGGCTAACTGTGAGTTTTATTCAAGGTTGTAAATATGGGTGTTTCTAAACAAAGGCATTATCAACCGCTATCGTTCACAATACTCGATTAATCCCCCAGGGGGGGGGGTCACTTTCTCGTCAGACTTTTTTTGTGAGGGGGGACTATTCAAGGGAAAATTCTCTGCTGCCAGAGGGGTCTATTCGAGTAGATACGGTATATCAATACTACACACGCAGCCCTAAATAGAGCCCATGGGGCGACGTCCCGCTACCGTAACCCTATCCAAGCGGTCAGTGCCGCCAGTGAAGAAACAATCTGTCGGCTGCACGTCGCAAAATAAGCGTCCTGGTGCCACTCCCGAACCCTGTAAAATGGCCTGTATGGTGTCGAATGTCATGTAAAGATTCGAGTCGTTTATGTCAACTGTCATGTAAAGTTTTATTTCATTTTTAGCGATCGTTTGCCATTTTACATGACTGCATGACATTATACATTTTCCAGGTCATTTTACAGTGTCTGTGAGTGCCCCCTGATAAAGTTCTCGCCGGGGCCAAATTGGCACCTGGCGCCGCCAATGTACAACTGCTCATTTCAATTTATCAGGTGCGAGGCTTTTGAGGGTGATATTATCGTGTTTCGAGCAAATGTGCGGCAGTGAATGTTTTGTTATTTTGCTTGTGTGCTTTGTGGGGTTTATTCAAGGGGGTATTATCCGTCGGATATCATGTGAAGTCGTGATTCAGAGAAGAATCAGCTTTAACATAATGGCGCTGCACACCAGAGTTGTTAAAAGGTACGTACGTTTACTCGAAAAATACGAGTACGCGATAAATACATTTACCGTATTTGCTTGAATAATCCCCCAGGGGGATTATGAAAGCAAATACTGTAGGTATTTACGAATCAATTTTATATTTCGTTCGCGTGGTCAACCGAGGAATTATCCAAGTGAGGGATTTTATTCGATAATTTGTTTTTAAAAATTCACCAAAAAATTGCGACAATCAAAAGTGCTCACTAATTGTCTGCAGGTGCTCAAGTGGGCGGAGCTGGAGCGCTGCGCGGCAGCGCTGGACGCCGAATATTACCAGCGACACAAAGTGCACCTGGCCGACGGCGCCGCAGACAAACTGCACCACACTTTGCTCGTGCGTTTCCGTTAACTTCACGTTTCCCCCCATGGACTTCTTCCCCCCGTGGTGTGATGCATTAGTGTTATGTCCGTGCGGACATAACGCTAATGGAACACGACAAAACGGTAATGCAACATGACAAAACGCTAATGCAACACGGACAAAACGCTAATACAACACACTTCGGGGGCAAGTCGTCCACGGGGGGAAAAGTACCTGTAATCGTGCGTTTCGCCCTTGTAAAGTGTAAAGTCAAGTGTCAAGTGTCATGTAAAGCGCCATACGAATTTGTCAGTTGTCATGCATAATGTCAAAAATGCAGTAAATGTTGTTTTTGTTGTGTAACATCTTATTTTTACATGAAATTTCACACTTTACAGGGCTCGAGCCGCCCCCATGCTAACAACAATCTATTGTTCTCAGCATTGAACAAAATCTTTGGGTGACTTACATTAAAAAATTCATGGAAAATGTGACAAAATAAAAAATAAAAAAAATTTATTTGTATAATTGCGGTCCAGGCGCGGCTGCTGCACGCTTTCGACCAGCGTCACCAGGAAGATTTCTCCGCCCTTTGGCGCGCTTCCATGGGCCCGCCGTCACAATGTGACAGTCACCAGAAATTTATACGTTTTCTCGCAGCCGTTTATTTCGCTACTACGCCCTGGAGACAGAAGGGATTGGTTTGTGACGATTTTTTCGAGCGCAGTTGATTTTTTTTTGGGTGGATTGGTAGTTTTTGGCGGGAAAAAAGATTTTTTGTTTTTTTTCTCGGGGGATTGGTGTTCAAACGAGACTGCAGAATCCATCAAATACACTGGGTGGACTTGATACTCTGCACTAGCACTCATTTTTGTCTTATGTTGAAAGCGTGCCAATGATAATTAAAGCATGCGATTTTTGTACAATTTTTGTACAAAAGGTTAAAAAAATATTTTCTCTGCATATAATTTGTTCGGTTGAGATATAACTTAATGACAGCAATCATTTTCCCCCACTTTTCCTGAAAATCGCACGCGTTACATAAATACTGCTGGCACGCTGCCAACGTTGGAGAATACCTTCAAACACCTCGCACCCACATCCCACAGGAGAAATCGTCGATCAAACAGCGCAAAGTGGCTGCGGCGCTGCGGCGCTGCGCTGAGCGCTCGGGCGGCGGGGCGGCATTAAAAAAGTGCGCCCCTGCGGCGCCTTACCTGGCTCTGGCCGCCGCGCCAGACCCGCTGCAGCACGAATTGTACAGGAAGATTTCACAGGTATATACCTAGATTTTTTTGAAGTTTTTTTCTGTGTTTACACGTCTCTTTTATGGGAAGGAAAAGATAGCTGGTGGAAAATTTATCCGACGGTCTAATTTCTCCCACAAACCGGAGACTTGATTGCGGGGATGTTATTCAAGCGGGGCGATCTAATCGTCAAAAATGACCTCAATACCGTAAATATTCAACCAAATCGCCTCGCCAACCGCAGGAAAAGTGGTCTCGGTCGGTGCGCGACAAGCTGGAAGTTTGCGTGCGCGAGCACTTGCAACAACAGCTCGCCGTACCCGGCGCCGGGGTGCAGTTGGGACAGGTGAAGCAGCTGAGAAACACGTCCCGGTCCTGCCAGACCCTGCCCATCTGTTAGTGCTTTGATTGATTTTGGGTGGGCCACCGTGTAGTGATGGCAAACCCTTCGGGTAAAAGTGTTTTTTTATAGCGCCACTTATTTAGTGAACTATTTAGATGCAATGTGAAAACGTTATTGAATGCAAAAGTGTCAGACAAAAATTCACTCGTATTACTATTTTCTATAGACATTTTTATTTGTGTCAATTTTATTGAAACTTGAACTTGTCATTTATATTTATTTAACGTCTACCGTATTTCCTCGAAATACCCCCCCCCTCGAAATACCCCCCCCTCGTTTGACCCCCCCCCCCTCTCGGGACCACTATGAAACAATCACCCCCCCCCTCGAAATACCCCCCCCCCCCAAATTGAGTGTAAAGGGAACGTACATGACAAATACTGCAGTTTGTGTTCTGTGTACTGCAGAACACACGTTAAAACAATGTCGGTGTCACGTTAGAACAGTGTACATACCATCTACATACTAATATTAGTCTACAGAACCTTATAAATGGCGGTTTTTGTTGCATTTTTCGACGTCTGCGTACGTTTCAGACGACTATTTCGTACTTGGTTTTCAAAAAATTTCTTGTGAAATAATAACCCCCCCCCTCGAAATACCCACCCCCTCGTTTAACCCCCCCCCCCTCTCGGGACCACTATGAAACAATCACCCCCCGGGGGGTATTTCGAGGAAATACGGTACATAGGTATGTGTTTTTTTTCACAGGTGTAGATGGCGCTGTGAGCAAAAACAAAACGACAACGAAAAATCCACCCAATGAGAAGCAGATTGCTTTGTTGAAAAAAACTTGCGATGGATTGCAGGTAAAAAAGCTTTGATTGCACAATTGTTTTCATATGTTGACTCTTTTATTTACATGTAAATTTATTCACTGTGATGTATTAAGGTTTATACCGTATTTCGTCAATATATACCCCCAGGGTTTCTTATGTCGCCAAAAAAATTTCAGAGGGAGTAATTCTACTAGGAGGAGGGGGTAATTATTTCTTCAAAGTTTTTTTGAAATCTCGTGGTCGAGCTTTCATTCAATTTTTACTGGGGCTATTTTAGGTGTGGGTTATTCAAAGCCGAATTTAAAAATGCTTTTTGCATAACTACACGTAAATAACACCAATACGATTGTAGCTGCTGTAAATACACGCTTGCTAAAAAATTGCGCTCACTCCATAAAATTCGTCTTGTTATGAACTAGTTTTTCATGTGCCAACATCAAACTGAGGTCTTATTCGAGGGGGGGGGGTGTTTTCTCCGAGGGGACTTTTTTGTGCTAATACGGTATCATACATTGCGTGCTGCAATTTCCTCAGCGCGAATATCAAAGTCTTATGGAGATAACAGCTGAGCTGGTGGACGCCTTGGAGCGATCGATTACTGGCGAACAGGTGAATTTAATCATTTCGTTTAATTGAGTTTATTAAATAATATTTATTATACTATTTATTATTTATTATTTATTTAATAAAGTATGCGTCCGAAATTAATTACCCTTCATGTAATCGCAACTTTTCGTTAAAGTTTTCGCGTAGTATTCTTTTCTATTTTTTTATGACTGAGACATAATAAAATATAACGCCTTAGCAGGATACTAAGTATAAGTATAAGTCTTATGCACGCACTTTTACCAAAAAGATATTTAAAAATACAAGTGACGCTTGTTTATTTTCTGAAACTTTTAACCAAATTTACATTCAGAAAAATTCATAATCACTTCTCAATCTCAAATTTGAGTTTAATTTTTTGATTTTTTTTGCAAACTCTTAATTTTCCGACCAATTTCAGATAGCGGATGAATATTTGCATCAGTTGACGGAAAAGTTAGTGATGACCAATGGAAAAGTGACCACCCGCGGCCGGTCGCTGTCGCCGGTCAAAAATAGGTTGGCTTCAAAACTGTATTTTTGAAGGTTTTGGGTTGTTTTTGGCTTGGTTATGTCGAGTTTATTTTTCACATAGTCTACTGACCGACCACTTTGCATGGAAACCTACCATAACCAACAGAATAATGAACCGGTTATAAATTTTCACACTATGGCTCATTTACACTATTACAAAATGCGTACTCATTCCTAAAATGCGTACTGATGTCAAAAAGTTAACTAAACCCCTAATCTGCCCGTGTGCCAACCACAGAAGATTGTCTCCGCGAACTCACTCGTCCAGCCCGCCGCCGTGCCCTACAGTTGGCCCTGTGCCCGGCAACAAACCCGGCACCCAGCCAAACAGCAAGCTGCCCGACGATGATGAAGTCCCCTCCGATCCAGACTTGTGGTCGGTTGTTGGAAGTGTGCCATGTAATGGTAGGGAATTGTGTGGGGAAAAGTGTTTCTGATTATGAATTTTTTCAAAAGTATTTTTAAGAGTTTTCAAAAATTTTGAATTTAGTTCCGAACTTTTCCTCAAAAATGTTTTCTTATCAAGTTTCTAAACTTTCGACTATTTGCGCATCCATTTTGGATGATTTTTAAGTGCTTCCATGCCCAGGCTGTTCACTACCAATGCGGTCACGCAAAAATAACTACTAATTATAAATACACACTACGTATTTTCCCAATCACAATCTTCATATCAAACCCCCCCCCCCCACAGCGACGCGACTGCAGAGCGCGGCAGCAAACCTGTCGCCGCAGCGGCAGCCACGCAGCCTCCAGCCGCCGCAGAGGGGGGCTGGCCGTCGCTCGACGCCAACAGGTTGAACTATGGACAGATTAGAAGGCAGTTGGCCCAGCAGCCCGCCACCAGGGACACGGCCCTGCTCATGCAGTCGCTCAGAAAGGTGGCTATTGTCGATACTGGAATTAACCCCCTTGAGTTGACCCCCTTGGATTAACCCACCCACTTGAGTTGACCCCCCCCCTGAAATATTCCCCGCCCAGGTTGAAATTTTATCGGATGAGTATTTAAATATGAAGTTTTGTCAAAAGTTACAAAAAAATTATAAACGTAAAAAAACATGTTAAGTTTAGTGTTATGTTTTTATGACTAAAAAACCATCCAATAGTCACACCTTGAATAAATCCCACTCAATTTTTTTCGTTATAATGGTTTGCATCCATCCACTCCCGAATAAAATTTCACATTCTAAAACAATTTCCCTGATCCTCATTTCTCAGTTGACAGCCAAATTATAATTCATGTAAAATTTCTTCAGCTGATCACCACCGCCCCGAATGCCGAACATCGAGTGCGCACTATGGAGGCTCTGATACAACATGACCTACTGGCTTTGCGCGCGAATGAAGTCTGTTTTTTTGACGGGAATATTGTGTGTTTTTTGCACTTGTCTGCCTTTTGCACATCGATGCCATTGTGGGATCCGGTGAAATGACCGTTGTGATGTTCCTTTGGTGTTGCTTTATAAGTGGCCGCTTGGGCCATATTAGGGATGGTTGGAATGCTATAAACTCGACAAACAACTCGCTGCAGCTTATTATCGGCCACGCGCCCATCATTGTGGTGGACGTGCTGGGGACTTGGATTAGAGCAATTTTGCCATCCGAGTACCCGGCAGTGAGCACGTGTGTTTATTCAAGTCAACCTACACGGCTACACGGCGGCTATCGTTATTTATTGGCTACCTTATAGCTAGCACCCGTATTCAATTGCAATGAGTGTTCACTCTGGTGACACTACGAGCACCGCGCACCAGGTGCGCCCGCACACGCGTTCCCACCCCGTGAACGCGTTACCGCCTGAACACGTGCACCCTGAGGTGGCACGTCGGTTTCAGGATCAGGCGTTACGCGTTGCCGGAGGTAGGCACCGCGTCTTTGGACAGCTACCCGTGGCGCGCTATTCTAGTCCAGACCCAGTCACGATTCATCCTTTGCGTGACCGGGTAATTACCAATTCGCACCGCTCTAATTGGTCGCGGAGCAGCATGAATAGTACCCAGTACGACATGTCGGAACTGGAGGGCAGGAGTTGTGACATTGTGGCACTGAGTGTGCCGACGGTTAGTCGGTTTTGCAGGGAAAATGACCCTGCGTGTCTGCAGCAGGCGGAGTTCGTCAATTTGGGGACCTATATGGCGCCTGTCAGACAGGTGCCGATTTTGAAAGGTTGGCACTTGGTGCAGTGGTTGCAGGGCACCGGTGCTGACACACGCTGGGGTGAGGTGTCAGGACACGTCAGGGCGCCCGATTACATTGACGGGCCAGTATTTTTCCCTGTGAGCAGTGAGGCGCATAGAAATGTGCCATTACGATGCGGGGACAGTGTATTGCCCCAACGTGAGGGAGCATTTGACACCACACAGGATACTACAGATAGCTTGCAAAAAGCATTTGAGGAGTTGCAGGCTCGTTTTCAGGCGTTACAGAGGCGACAGACACCCCCGATGGCGCCGGCCGCCGCTGCACAGGTCGTCGTGGCACCACCAGTTGCCGCGACGCCAGCTGCTGTGAAGCCTGCCGTCGTTCCTGAGGCGCCAGCTGTGGAACTGGAACTGACAGCGGAACCAACACGTCAGAGTGACCCCTGGTTGGTCCGGGATCTGACAAAATTGCCTGGGGCGGTGGCACACACGCCAAAAGTAGAATTACTCAATTATTGGATGTTAGCAAAGCCACATGTAATGGATAAAATTCCATTGTTTGCTAATAAAAGCGAACAATTATCTTTTGCGGAGTGGAAAAGAGCCGCACAAATGGCCGCACTCTCTGTGGCAGATCCAAGTTTGTTGCAGCAATTTTGGGTGGAAGTACTATCTACAAAGCTGACCGGGGACGCTCACCGCGTCCTCACCACGCTGTGTCTACCTGAAGATTTATTAAATTATTCCAAAGTGCTACAGGATTTAAGCGCCATATTCAAGGATGCCAAGAAAGTTTACACTATGTCGGAATGGGATTCCGCAGCCATGACGCGAAATGAAACATTTTTGGAGTTCTATTTGAGGTTGCTGGCAAAATTTCCCCGTGAATTAAGGGAATCAGTTAACTATAATAAATTGATGGTTGATAGGATTGTTGCCACAAAATTGTGGGCGAAGTATGACGACCAAAAATATGACCGCTTCGCGATGGCTAATTTTGCCAATTTGGGAAAAACAAAAAAATTGACCACAATTCAACAAGTACAAATGGTAGAAGATTATTTTTTGCAAGTAAAAAAACCTACTACATTTGGCAATAATGTGCCGCGCATGAATAATGCGACGCCACGCGCGTCGACACGTTTTAGCATAAATAAAATAATGGCAGACAATGCTAGCAACCCCTGGTGCCCGCGGCCAAATCATGTTGGTCACAGGGTTTCAGATTGCCGTGTGACACAGCGAGAACAGCAGCCAGGCAATAATCAAACTAATCTACTGAATCCACAATTGATGGCGCCTAAGTCGCAGGGGTATGGACATGTCCAACGATTTGGTCCACCCCACACGACAAATAGCGCGCCACCGAAACCTACAATGGCAAAAGTGGCTGATGCCAATGAAGTTGGCATCACGCCAGACGATTTTGACAGTGATTTTGCTACCCCTAAAAAAGAGCCTGAAAGTATGGCGGAATGGGGAATATATTGTGACGAGTTCAAACACCGTCTGGCAGCTTCCTTTAACACTGATCCTGGTGGGTTTGAGGATTGGCAAAGGAATTTTTGGCTAAAATTGCATTCGCATTACCCACCGCAGAAGCCGCAACATCCCGCGTGGCACAATTCTTCAGTGA
This sequence comes from Sphaerolaimus hirsutus, assembly GCA_964036195.1. NCBI lineage: Eukaryota > Metazoa > Nematoda > Chromadorea > Monhysterida > Sphaerolaimidae > Sphaerolaimus > Sphaerolaimus hirsutus. The sequence continues at coordinate 1,467,457 of OZ038457.1, forward strand.
CATATTCCCCGCCGACACCGCTGATGTTCAGGGAGCATGTGATGAAAACGGATTACTCTGAATCTTGTGAATCTTGCACTACTGATTATCGATGCTCTGAACATTTAAACGATAATGTAACTTTAACGTGTGACGATTATTTGATAAATGAGGAACCACGCACTACCGCGTGCACATGCATTGGAGACAATCAGAAATTGTGCGTAAGAATCGAGAAAACAACAGGGCCACAACTATTTGCTGAGTTGAAAATTGAAGGGGTACCGTGTAAAGCACTTTTGGATACTGGCTGCAATCGCACAATTGTCCCATTACATTTGTTGAAAAGTATTGCTATAAAAAGTGGGCTTGATATTGATAAGCATTTATGTCCGACCAAGATAGAAGTGCACATGCTGAATGGGAAATCATCGCAGGGTTCAATGTACGAAATGCCATTGTATTTTGAGCATGTTTCTCCAATAGATAGGGTGCTGCGGAAAGTGCTAGTTGTCTGTTTAATTAATTTTGACACAACAGCTATGGATGACATTTTAATAGGGACAGATATAATGTCATTTCTAAAACTATCCTGGCTTATTCCGCTAGCATTGGATAAACTTACATCTGTCACGCCCACGGAACATGAGGGGGTACAAAAACAGTATGAACGGTTACAACATTCATTTTCCACTATTCTTTCAGACCATGTAACTTTAAAAAAAGATTTGTATGTGCCAGCTAATGGTTATGTGAATGTGCCCGTGAAGGTACCGAAAAAACCCAATAATACACCCACGGTAGTGTGGAAAAATTCTGCATTATTTGTTTCATCTACTGCGGGTGTGGAGAAACAAGGTTTGCAAATGTACAACACACGGGTGGACATGTCAAATACAAAGGCATACTATTTGACCCTTTTCAATCCCACACCGGCGCCTGTCTACATGAGTCGAGATTTCAATATAGCCACTTTCGAAGTAATGCCAGCTTCCCAATTTTTTGTGCTTGGAAAAAATGGTCATCAGATCATTGCACCAGAGCATGCCGCAAAATTCGGGGTTGTACTGGATGAAAATATTTGCGCGGGTGCAATACAAATCCCAAAACCACCGGTGGATGAATTCACACTGGAAACAACACCTATAACATTGTCACTTGAAGACCGTGTGAAATTCATCTTGAAAAATTTACCTGCTGCAAATCGGATAGAGCTGTCTAAACATGAACAAAAACAATTTGAAGAACTCATTGCGGAGTACCACGATATCTTTTCATGCCATGACTACGATGTAGGGTGTACGCCGCTCATTTCGCATGCAATATTGACGGACCCCAACCACCCGCCGATTAAGCAGGCACCTCAATTTGAACCTCCTAACAAACGAGATTTCATACACAAAACAATCAATTCTATGCTGCGGGAAGGCATAATTGAACATTCCGATGGGCCGTGGGCTTCGCCCATATCTATTGCGCCTAAAGGGGAGAGTGATTACAGATTTTGTGTGGATTTTAAAATGGTTAATTTAATCACAAAAATTGACAGTTACCCACTTCCTAGAATTGGGGAGTTATTGGCAGAATTTGCGGGACGCAAAATATTTACAGCAATTGACATCAGGCACGGCTACTACAACGTGCCGTTGGCTGACGAGGACTCCCGGGAGAAAACTTCCTTCGTTTGTAGCTTAGGACAGTACAGATATACGCGAATGCCATTCGGTACCTGCAATGCAGGAGCGACTTTCATGCGCCTCATTAACATGATGCTGGCCGATTTAAATGAGAATTTGGCGCGCGCATGGGTACGCGCTTACATTGATGATATTTTGTGCTGTAGTGACACTGTGTCGGAACACTTGATTCATTTGAGATGCTTATTTGCTCGGTTACGATGGGCAAACTTACGCATGCAACCCAGGAAGTGTAATATTTTTACATCCACGCTCAAATATCTGGGGCATCAAATAATGGCTGACGGCATTTCACCGACACCGTCTCGCGTGGCTGCAATGACTGATTTACCAAAAGTACATACTAAGCAGGATTTGCGGCGTTTTTTGGGGAAGTGTGTCTACTATAGTCATTTCATTCCTAGTTTTAGTCGCTTAGCCGCACCTCTTTATGGGGTGCTGAAGGGCCGAGTGCCAAAAAATGGAAACACGCCTTTTGAGTGGACAGAGGACATGCTTGATGCATGGCACAGTTTGAAATTTTGTTTAGCTTTGCCACCAGTTTTGATGCATCCGATACGAGATGGGCGACCATATTATTTAGAAACCGATGCTAGTGCTATGGGTTTAGGGGCTGTGTTGTCACAATATAATGAAGATGGAAAACTGCATCCAATATCTTACATCTCAAAGCGCCTCACACACCCACATAACACATTCTCAGCGGCTGAGCTTGAGAGTTTGTGTATAGCGTGGGCAGTGCGGCGACTGGCTGATTTTGTGGAGGGGCAGCGGCTAATTGTTATTACTGATAACAGCGGGATTGCCCAGGTGATTAAGACACCACATCATTCAAAATTGGAGCGCTGGTCAATATACCTGAGTGACCGCGTGCTTGAGTTCCGCCACCGAGCAGGAAATCTCAATATGGTAGCGGACTCGCTATCTAGGAATCCAATAGATGAACCGGAATTTGGGGAGGATGAATTAGATCATCCCACAGCTTTGGTAAGAGGTAGTGCTGCTAGAATGATGCCGATCGGAACTACGGTGCCGACACCTACGCACATGCAAAAAACTGTTTCTACGGTTTTTGTCGCTGATTGGCGTAAAATACAGTCTGATGACCCAGAACTCTCTAGTATTCGGTCACAGTTGCTGGAGAGGCCTGACAGCGTGCCAGGCGCAATCATGATAAATGACATATTGTACTATATGACAGCTAACAATGCAAATTCATATGCTATCTGGCCCCCACGGACATGGCAACAAGCTTGTTTGTCGGAGGCCCACATGGGCATCTATGCCAGCCATGGAAGTCAACAACGTACTATTGATTTGTTGTGTCAATACTTTGCGTGGACGACCTTGAAGTCAGATGTGATGCAATATTGTACAGCATGCACTCATTGTCTACAATTTAAGCGACACCGCTTACATGCCGGGCCCCTCAGGGCAACAGGGACGCCATCGCAACCATTTGAGGTCATGCATTTGGACACGTTCCAATTTGAGCATGACAAACCTAACTCCAAGGTGGTAGTGGCAGTAGATGCTTTGACACGCTACGTGATAGCATTCCCGGTTGCCTCATGCCGTGCTGAAACAGTTTCTAGACAAGTTTGGAAAAATTTATTTTTGATTGTTGGGGCGCCACGTTTGATTGTGACAGACCAGGGCACCGAGTATGTGAATAGCGCTTTTCGCGCTTTGTGTGAAAAATTTGGCACATCGCACTCACCTACCCTGTCTCACAATCCAGCCGCGAATGGAATGGTTGAGGGGGTCAACGGCCGTTTGCGTGATATTTATGCTATAGTGCGCAAGGAAAATTCCAATTGCCATTGGAAGGATTTATTACCCCTTGTGGTGTTGAAGCATAACCTAGCATTCAACAAAAATACTTCTTGTTGTCCATTCTACCTAGTTTACGGGTTCTTACCGCATTGGAATCTATTTTTTGTGTCAGCAAAAACTCTCGACAGCAATGCGGCACGCATGTTGGCTCGGACTCACAGCGACAGAACACGTGCCGCGTTTAAAAAATATTTTGATTCCAAACATACTGTGAACATCGAAGCCGGGGATAGTGTCATGGTGAAAAATTATTCCCCGGACAGGACATTACCAAAATTTCAAGGGCCCTACGCAGTACATTGTGTGGAGGGGCCCACAGTTTTTGTGGAAATGGATAACTCAATTGTAAAAATACCCCACAGATTCTGCTGGAAATTGGCCCCTGCGGCTTAGTAAATGGATATCTTTCTATAAACTACTGGTTATTCATGTTACTTTCGCATTACTTTATTTAACTTTTATTAACTGAACATAACTTGGGAAACAAACTTGCGATCATTTCCCACAACAAAGCTATGTAATGAATTAAAATGGCAAAAATTTTATTGCTGCTTTAAAAACATAATGCAACTGTCACTCGTGTGCGTGTTGGTTTATTTTGTGGCCAGTGGATTGGCAGTTGGTCCTACACCACCAGATCCCCCTATGGATGATGACAGGCTGGCTATTTTGTTATTTATTCCTTTCAAATGCAGCCGCTAATGGGGTGGGTACCCAAAAACACTTAACAAAGTTTTTTAACTGGTAAAAAGCTTGAAAAGTTAATTTTTGCCAGCAGATCTTATTTATTAATCGGGCCTATCTATATAATCCTGTCAAATGTAATAAATGATGCAAATTCACTTTTATTTCACACCCTAGAGTCTCGATTTCGTCAGAGGAGACGGAAGCCCATATTTTGGAAGACAAGCCAGAGGACGCGTCAGACGATGACTCACTATCTGGTCAAAATCTTCTCCCGCAAAACAACGTTCAACAAACCAACGTTGCACCACAGCCCGAGACCACAACCCCAGCCGACGAACCAGGGTGCAGTACTGGGCCTGGAGATGGTCCAATCAGCAATTATGAGGTGAAGTATAGAAAAGCAGCCGCTAAATACGCTCGGATTTGTCAGGTCGGGGGCATTTCTCAGTGGTATTTTCTACTTCATTTGAGGTTGACAAGTGAGGTAAATTTGGTTACTTTTTGATCTAGGACTTTGCTACGCTGACCGCACATTTCAACGACGTCAGGGGTGACGTCATTACGTTGCGGGATGAGACCGAATTACACCACAGAACCATAGTTGGATTCAAAGTGCAATTTTCTTTACACTTTGATTTTTCTGATGTGGTGTTTCATTACTATTCCATGGTTCTAGGTGGAGTGCGATAACTATCACAAATCTCTGGAAGAGGAGCGAGCGTTCCGTGATGAACAAGCAGCTGTAATAAATAGGCTCGTGCATGAGCGGAATGTTGCGCGCATGCGTCGCCAGGTTGCTACCGCTAATGCAAGCACCCAAACAGAAACCTCAGTCTTCTCAACGGTGAATTTTTTTTTTCTCAGGGTAATTGATTTACTTCTCAAATAATCTAATTTATGGCTGATGTTATTTGATAATTCAATTCAATTTTATGGATAAAAACTAATGGTCTATCTATCTACTAAAATCTATGTAGCCATGTAGATGACTAGTGACAGTCAACCAGTTACAATCAACTATTTGATGTATTTTTTCCAGCGTGTTCCAATCGACCTGGACACACGTTCAACGTTTTACCGTCGACGTGAGCACGCTCGGGATGTGGAGGCGGTGCGCGAGGTGCAACCGAATCCACCAGAGGTGCGTCGGCACCGCGAACAGCTTGCCGCATCGGCACCGGAACCGGAGCCAACAACAGACCCAGCGGTCAACGAGGAACGTTTGGTATAACTAGGCCGCCGTTGACAGCATTCTGGCGGGCGTCACCCGAACCGCCCAGAATCTCAGGCTATGTTTCGCAACACTGCTGCGCGGATTAGCCGCCCTCACACGGAGCGTAACGGTTCTCGCCGTCGTTCCCGTTCTCCGCGCGCGCGTCGTTGATTGCTTTTGATTTGAAATTTGTGGGAGTGAAGGTGTGAATGTGTGAATGTCAGGTGATGGATGAAAAAAGTTCACATGGTTCACTCCTCATGTAAAAGTGTTCTTTTCTGTAAATTTCCTGGGGAGAGAATGATGTGGGATCCGGTGAAATGACCGTTGTGATGTTCCTTTGGTGTTGCTTTATAAGTGGCCGCTTGGGCCATATTAGGGATGGTTGGAATGCTATAAACTCGACAAACAACTCGCTGCAGCTTATTATCGGCCACGCGCCCATCAGTGTTCTTCAGTGTATTATTAAAGTCGATTGACTTTACTGGTATATACCGTATATCGTCGAATAAACCACAAGGTAGTTTTTCTTCGTTATTTTTTTGATTGGGGAGTTATTCGAGGGGAGGAGCTCTTTCTCCTCAGAATATGGAGTATAATGCATGGTTAATATTGAAAAATCATAATGTCACAACAATGTTTTTATCTTTCCGGATTTGTCAAAGATAAACACATAAGTTGTTCGATATTTACGCTCCACCAGCTGGAAATGCTAAATATAAAAGGAGGTGCTAGTCAGACCTTTGAAAGAATACTTTTGAACATAACCTTGAAGACTAGGCGATAAGAGCTTGCCACCAGCAAACCAAAAACGTACAAAAACTTCCCAACATTTAATTTTTGAACTTCATATGAAAATACAGTTAAAATAAATCTATCAAAAATAAAATAAAATAAAATGCGTTAAAAAACCTGGAAAAAAATAAATAGGAAAATTAAATTAAATCCCTTTCGAAAATCCAGGAAAAATAAATATAAAAATGTGCAAACTGCTCACTGACAACATCACTTAGCACTTATATCACTCACAACTTACCACTTACCATCAAGTGCCACCCAACTTCACACCCTCGTGCGCAGCGTAACCTGTGCGGGGTGGCGCTGCAGTGCAGCAACGGCGACGTGCGCGTGTCCGTGGCGCTGCTGCTCAACGCGCTGGCCTCGTTCAAGCTCGGCCGCGACTACCTGGCCGCCAGCAAACGACTCGTGGGCGCGCTCCTCGCCGCCGCCAGGTCCAAGCACGCCGATGAAACTCTGTGCGCCCATCTGCTCGCGGTTATGCAGAAACTGAGTCTCAGGTGGGTGCGGCTATTTTCGGAAAATATGATTAATATTGTAGTGGTTGATTGGATATGATATGGTCCCAAATTTTTACACTCTTCGTAACATCAAACACTTTAACATTGCATATTACCGGGTGCGGGACTGTCCCCAGTCCCGCAACCCCACGTGGTCCCTCACTGTACCCATAACCCCTCCCCAGACGTACCACTCAAGTGGAACTAGTTCGCCTGGGCGCCGTAGACTGGCTCATAGCGCATCTGCAAGTGCGTCCAGGTGCCAATTCCGCAAATGGGGAAGAAAAAAGCAGTTTAGAACTGAAAAGTTAAAAGTTGAAAGAAAAGTACCGTATTTGCTTGAATAGTTCCCCCCTTGAAAAATTCCCCCCTCGGATAATTCCCCCCTTAAGAGATTTGCTCAATTTATTGTGCCCAATTTGAACAAAAATGGCACGTTTTTGTGTGAATAAAGCATATTTCATCAAATGAGTTGATAGAAACATGGTTGAAATTGTTGACGAAATAATAATTCCCAAACTCGAATAATTCCCCCCTCGATTACCTAGTTCCCCCCTCAAAAAAGTCTGACGAAATAATAATCCCCCAGGGGGATTATTCAAGCAAATACGGTAAATTTAGAAGTGAGAAACGAAATCGCAAGTTAAAAGTTAAAAGGCAAATGGCGAGCGACAACGCTCTCAACTCTTTACTTGTCATTTCACTCATCACTTCTAAACTCACTTTTCTTTCAACTTTTCACTTAAAATCACTTTTTTCACTTGTCCACTTGCGGAAGTGACGCCAGCTCAAACGGCGGCCTCCAGCGGCAGCGCCGCCTACTCAATCGAGTACGGAATGGCCCTTTTGATGAATTTGTGTCTCAGCGCCGCCGGGAAGCAAAATGCAGTCAGATTGGCGGAGCCTTTGATCAAATTGTGCATTGGGTTTATGAAACAGAATTTCCAGGGACCTGAGGTCTGTTTGGAAAGTTGAGTAACTTACCGTATTTCCTCAAAATACCCCCAGGGGGTTTATTTTTTCAGAGTTGAGGGGAGTATTTCGAGGGGGCTTATTCGAGGGGGGTATTTTTTCGTCAGAAATGTTGTGAAATTCATAGTAAGGAACACGCACGAAAACGTGACTAAATAGGATAAATTGAGACATATAACGTGCATCGCTATGCAAACTAGTGTACGTATATGTGTAACGGCGATGCAAATTGACCCCAATAATACATCATGTACATTGTATACATGATGTACATCATTCCAGACGGGGGTATTTCGAGGGGGTTTATTCAAGCGGGTATTTTGAGGAAATACTGTATAGGTATTTACCTAGTGTGTTTCGCCGCCATAAATCTTGTTTTGTATGCCCAGATTCAAGAATACATGAATGGCATTTTATACAAACTTTTGTCAATTCCCCGTATACGGACCAGAGCCAAGGAATTGGTGAGTCTAAATATGTCATTTTTATCTCATATAATCACAAATGCGGAAACGAGAAATCTACTAACACGATGCATTTGAAGAGAATTTGAAGTGTTTTTGACAAAAACCTTTGTAAAGTGATTTGAAAAAACAACTGCCTTTTTCAACAACTTAAAAAAACAGGACCAATTGTTATTCTGGAGCAAAAAAATACCGGACGAAATTTGTGTCACTTTGCAGGATATAGAAAGTGTTTTGGAAAAAGTTGCGGCTCGGTCTCCCGTCGATCGTCCGGCTGTAAAACAAATCTCGCTCATTTTGCGACTGCTGAAAACTGGTCAGCTTTTATTTTTTTTGGTAAATTCGAATTTACAATGTAGATATTATACCTGGGTGTTAGATGCTTGTGTGCTTGCTTTTTGATCATATCAAATCTTTATTACTGCAAACTAGGTATACTCCAGTTACTTTATACCTTGCATGCGTGGTTCCCGCTGGAAGCGTGCCAAGCATATATAACGGATGCGATTTTCATAAAAAGTTGACAAAATTCATTCCTGTTGTAACAGTTAACATATTTACAACAACAATGAATTTTTGAATGTTTTTACAATAGTCGCATGCTACGAGTATCGTTGGCACACTTCCAACACGGGGCATAAATAAGTGCGAGTGCAGAGTATCAAGTTCGCTGAGTATATATAGCTCAAAGTTAACAAGAATAATTGAATATTTATCTACCGCAAATCCTCGTCCTTGTCGAGGCTGAGTTTGTGGTTTCACCTTTTATTTGTCCTTATGCTGTAAATCCACCTTAACAACATATTTTTTTTCGCGGTTATTTATTTATTCGACAAACACGTCCCACTATTTATGTGCATTTCCCACACGCAAATCTCATACATTCTTAAATACACGCCTCCATTAGGCACTCAATCTTACCTACCTAAATATATGTATTTTATTTCGTTTTAGTGTTCACAAAAAATCCATGCATAATTCACATGTAAATTTTTTCACCGGAAGTCGGCCAGCGTTCCACCAGTCCAACCCATTTAAATATTTATAACCTTTTTGATTTGAACTGTAATTTCACTCCTTCCATGCGTCACTGATATAATAGTGATGGGAAAATACCATAGAAATGGCGCTGGGTGCCATAGAGACAAGCCGCCAGGTGCCAGTCCCACACCCTGTAAAGTGTATACCATATTTCCTCGAATATTTTCCCGGGGGTTTATTTTTTCAGAGTGACCATTTTGAGAGAAAAACGTGAAAAATGCAACAATAACCACCATTTATAAGTTTTTACAGCCGTATAGATGTAGATGGTATAAACGATGTTCTAACGTAACACAGTAAGTGTTTTGAACGTCTGTTATGCATTTCCCGGACCACAAATTCATAGTGTCCATTTTGAGGGGGGGTATTTCGAGGAAATACGGTAGCCAAGTATATAATATCATGTTAAATGCCATAAATTGCAAATTTGTCAATTCAGGGCATCATTACCATCACTACTCGATTGTCATTTGAAATTTATCCCCGAATCAACGGATGTCACGCGGTTGCGTTTTCCCAATTATATTAAAAAATTGCGCGGAACGACGAACGCAAATATTGACGTTTGGCAAGCATTCAGCGCATGTGACACCAACGGGTAGTCACCGGGGGCCAGTCCCGAACCCTGTCAAATGTCAATTCGTAAAGTATGAAGTATGAATAAGAAAAGTTATGAAAATATTACATGACTTTTGACACTTTGCATTACATTTGACCTTTCACCGGGCATTTTACATGACTTTTGACACTTTGCATGACTTTTGGCATTAAACATTTTACAGGGCATATTTTACAGGGTCTGGGAGTGGCCCCCGGCAGTGTGACAGCTGACAAATATTTAGCTGCTTATGTTATGAAAAGCCGCTGCCTTGTAATAACATACAATTTTTTGTGTCTGAGACGCTGTTGTCTTTTCAATCTCCATCAACAGTACCTAGTTGACGGACAGACACGTACACCTCATTCTGGTAAACTGAAATGAGATCGAAGTTGATTTACCCTAAACCTTCGAATAAGTCCACAGGGGAGTTATTCAAGGAGTCCTCAAGTTTCACGGAAAAAATGGACTCACTACATTGTATAAATTCATTCCATCAACTTATGAAATCAAGGCATTTAACAGTTCAACAAGAACAAAAACAAAGTATCCATTCTAAAATTGATGTTCATCGGCATCCAATTAATCCAAATATACTCGGCAGACATGATACTCTATAAACAGATATGAGTTATGTCTTCGGCTGGCAGACGGCCAACCGAAAACTTATGAACCGACTCCCCACAAAAAAAGAAGATTTGCGCGTACGCTGACTGTCTCGGGTAAGACGTCATGATGGAGTGTTTCCTCCGGAAAAATGTACAGCGTTATGTCAACCGAGTATACGCATAACCGCCTCATAGCCTAAACTTCTTTTGTATTTTTTTCGTTTCGCACACTGCACTGCATTTGCATTCCATGAATCAGCCCAGGCGTAGCTCAATTTTGCCTGTATATGTCGTCATCGAATCGTTTTTTAAATACGGTATTTGCCGCATGGTTTCCATGGGGGAGTTATTCAAGGGGTGGGGTATTTTATCGAGAATTTGCGGTATTCGAAATTTTTCGAGAATGTGTTTATGACTATTTGTGACATTTATATCTACCGTATATCCTCGAATAAGTCCCCCGGGGAGTTATTTTTTCGTCAAAGTTTTTGAGGGGGGAGTAATTCAAGGGTGGGGAGTTATTCAAGGGAGGGAGTTATTTTTTCCTCATAACTTTCAGGAAAACTTGCAGGTAGATAGGTGTGTATACACTGCGTAATACACACTGTGCATCTGCTTTCGCTGCCGTATGCTATCATCCTTTGTATTTTTTGTCTCACACACTGCACTGCATTTGCATTTTGTTTTTTTTCACTTGTTCCAGTATCCTCTCCACTCATCACAGAGGGGGGAGTTATTCAAGGGTGGGGAGTTATTCAAGGGAGGAAGTTATTTTTTTGTCGGCGTTTTTGAGGGGGGAGTTATTCAAGGGTGGGGAGTTATTCAAGGGGGGGTCTTATTCGAGGATATACGGTAGGTAGATAATTTTTACCTAGGCCAGAAATTCAATGCTGTTTTGTTGTCACAGCAACGCTGCACTGTTAGTTCAAACGGGTTCCGTGTAACGATGGGAACCTCTGGAAAAAGTGTTGTTTTCTTAATTGACTTTTCAGATTTTGAAGTCTTTCCAATGAATGCTGAATTTTCCTCACTTGACTAATGCAGTTTCGAATTTTTTGTATATATATATATATAACCGTATAATACTATTGCACACGCATTTGCAGAATCTTTTTGCCGCCAAAAATAGATCCAAATATGTGTGAATTGTGTTTGCGCGGTTTCTTCATGTATTTTCAATCAAAGATATATCACCAAACTGACTGACACCTTATCAATCCACAGGAAATTCCACGAATAAGTGAACTCAATTAAATGGGCCGAAGGTCCAATGAAGGGAATCGGCTAGTAATGGGTTATCGTTGCGAAATCGCTGCAATTTAAACAATGCCAGCTGGCCGCATTTAAATACGACCGGTCACGCCCGCACCAAATTTTCTAATATCACATAAATTTATATGCCGAACATCGCAACCTCACCGCGGCGGCGGCGGCAAAAAAACCCCGCATAAAACAATAGCAGCAAATCCAGATTTAGTTGTGGGGGGGGGCAGCGAGGTACTAAGCGGAGACATTCCCGAAGAGCAGCGTTTCTCAGCGCCTAGCCGATGCCCCCCAGCCGTCTAGACGTTTGCGCGGCGACGCGTCGCAGCCGGTACACACGTTCGCGGTGCAGCGCGCGCGTGCACACTTAGCTGTGGGGGGAGGGGGTGGAGTTTAGCTGACGCCTGGCACTTGTTTTGGTGAAAGCTCTTTTGCGTTATCATAGTTGCTGATTGTTTGAACACTATTTTGTGGTGGAATAGCGCCATGGCGTTGTGCTATTTGTATTTACATGAAGGTGGACCCGGCAGTCCCCGCACCAGTGTGAAGAAAAGTGTAAAGTCAAGTGTAGTGATGTAAAAAGCGCCAGAATTTTGGCGCCAAAGGCGCCATGGCGCTTTTTGCTTTGGCGCTAACGCCAAGCTCTAGCGCCAGCGCCACGCATTGTGTTCATGGTGCCAGGCAAAGATAGCGCCAAGCACCAAAAGTGCCATGGCGTATTTCATGGGCTTGGCACCAAGCGCCAAAAGCGCCATGGCGCTTTTTGTTTTGGCGCCAGCGCCATGGCGCTTTTTGTTTTGGCGCCAGCGCCATGGCGCTTTTTGTTTTGGCGCCAGCGCTATGGCACTTTTAGATCACTAGTCAAGTGTCAAATGTAATGTTAAGTGCCCAATAAAAAATTTCTATGACATTTGACACTTGACTTACCACTTTACAGGGTGCATGCAGGACTGCCAACTCCATGGCCAGAAAATCCGTGGCAACTCCGTGGCCAGAAAATTTCACCCCTGAAAACTCTTATCAGGATAGTTCAATTTAAAAAATACCCCCTCTCACTGCCTTACCAAGTCTGTCAAAAAAGCAAAGTGGAGCAGAATGCCCGCCAGGGGGCACTTTCAAACCCTGTAAAATGCCAGGTCAAGTGTAAAATGACAAGTTTTCTAGCATTGTCGCCGGGCACCTCAAACTTCACATGACATTGCACTTGACATTTGCCCTCCTCCGAGAGCACCCCCAGGCGGTGCAAAGTATGGGCCTTCTTTGGTATCCCTTCCAATTCAAACGCGCCGCCGCGCCGCCCCAGCCCCAGCTCCAGCTGCGGCCGCCGTGCCGCCCCGTGACAACCGCGGCACAAAATTGTCTGTAGTTGCGCGCTGGTTAAGAGCGATGGGAATTTTTTTTTTTTTTAAATTTGGAAGACTTTTTTGGGTACCTATATGGATTACTCAGTCGTAGTCTTGGGTATGTGGATATACGCGATTACTTTTTTCACGATTTTCGATAATTTAAGTAAATGGCATTAAATATGAAGGAAAAACAATGACAGTCGAAATGCGTTGGTGTGGGGCAGCAGCTTGTATTTAATACATCATATTGTGTGCTTGGGTTTTCAAAAAAAAACTGGGTGATTGAACATCTTGCCGGGATGTACCCCATTTTTTGTCATTTCTAAATATATGCTGCACTCGTTAACTATTCACGAAAAATTGATATTTTACAATACATTTGTTATTCTCCAAAGACTCATACAAACTTCATTTTACTCTACTTCACTGGTTCGGTTCGTCTGGCTGGAATTTCGTTGCATATCGTTACTGTTGCATATCCAATTTGCATAGTCTATAATGCCCAGCTCAATACTATGCAAATTAGGATACAAATGTATTGTGTTGTATTCACTGTCTATTTATGGCTCCCACAACCCTGTGATTTTCTATTATTTAAATACTCTGAAACAAGTTTAGTATTTTTGAAAACAGCAATTTTACAATTTGCAAATGCACAAAGATTAGCCTTGCTTAAGAACTTCATTTTTACACTTATTTTTCCTATGTGGTAAATGATAGCATGAATTGTAAGTAACAGTGAAAATTCAATACTTGCATGCACTATGCAAATAAATATTCTATGTCATGATTTTATCTTACCTCAAAATAGAAAATGTACTCAAAAGTGGTTAAACAGGAGGATGCACTGAGGTTGTGCATGGTAAATCAACACAGTAAATACCATATTGGCTTGTTTTGAACCCTGGGGACTGTATTTTTTCACAAGGCTCTTACAGTGGGACTCAATTCGAGCATGGTACTCAATTCGAGCATTGTATTGTATTATTTCATGAGACATTTAGTACATATTTTGATTCCATCAAGACACATATTTAAGTAGATATGTTGATCTCAGCTGTGACAATTATGATGTAAATGCAACAGCTGTGACAATTGCAATAACAACTATATATTCAACAACAGAAGCAGTGCCGCCTATTGCGTTTCCCACATGAAGTTTGTTTCCATTTACATAAGGTGTGGGGCACTCAATTCAAGCATGGTACTGTATGGTATCATAACGTGTTACCCTGGCACTGTACTCAAGCATGGCACTCAATTCAAACATGGCACTCAAAACGAGCCAATACTCAGCGATGCACGAGCAGGATACGCAACGATACACGAAGGTGCGTCGCGTCAGTTGAGGCATGCGTTGCACTGCGCTGCGGTGCAGTCTGGGCGGCGGCAGCTGCGCCCGGGAGCCGGCCGCGGTGTGCGTATGCGCGCGGCCGGACTGTGGCGCGGCGGCGCGGCGACTCGTCGTGCCGGCACGGGCGGCGCCGCGCGTCTGGCCGCCCGGCCGCGCGTAGACTGTGCAAGCCGCACGCGACTGCAGAGTGCGGCGCCGACCCCCACACCTCATTACCGCCGCGCTGCCCACCGGCTCTTCCCTGCGATAATTGATAGGGCTTTTTGCTGCCGCCGCCCCGCCGCTGTGCGGTTGCGTGGTGCCCACGTCAAGTGCATTGTCAAGTGGCACACTTTTTTGTGTGTAACGTTTCGAATGACACGGTGAAACGTTTACAGAACGTTTGACACTTTTTAGAGGTCAAAATGCGGTGTAGAATATTTCAAATGCCCTGTCGAGTGGCTTGTATTTAAAGTTTCTGATACTCAAAAATTTCGACACTTGAAAGTATCACCTGTCGATTGCAGGTCATTTTACTTTAATACGTATTTCTGTATGTGTGTTATCAATTATTTCACCGAATCACAAATAATGCACTATTTCGTTATCTGTCACAGTGACTAGTGATGAAACGGCACCGGGGTGGTGGTGCTAGTGCCCTGTGGTGCCCTTTATTGAGGGTGTCCTGCTGGTGCCAGTGCCATTTTTTAGAATAGCACAGGTGCCGGTGCGGTGCGGTGCCCTTTTTCGAGGGTGCCTTTAGGTGCTAGCACCAGGGCCAAAGTAAAAAGTACTGGGGCACCGGCCAAGTCTTCACAGGGTGTAAAATTCCGTCCACAGCATGTGCTTATTCATATTTATAAAAGCAGCAATATACCCAACTTTTTTTAGTCTATTTTGGAAAAATACCCCATCTCAGATATACTTTGAAATCTGCCATACCCTTCTGAAGAAGGAACAATAAATTTGTGATGTTTAGCTGGTAGAGTTAGCGTTGCGATGCGGTGCCATATTTCCCGGTGCCATTTCCATCACTATCTGGACTACGTTCGATTTTGACACTTTGCAGTGGTTTTTTCTTTTATCAATTTGCGTTTCTTACCTCTCATTACGTTCACTTGATCATAATTGAGGCGTCTACTTCTAGAAGTCGACAAGTCCACAAAATGCGATTTTGAGTAAATCGCATTTTAAGTTTCCGATCCAATTCCAGGTTCATCCTGCGTGTCCAATTTGGCTCTCTCGCGCCTACCATAAAGTTCCAAATGTTGACAATAAAGTATCTAATTTTCAGCCCCTTCTCTCAGCGTATACGTGAACAATGGAGTGTCCATAAAATTCCATTTGGACAGAGCAAAACTGTTTTGGGAGGGAAATGGACTTGTCGACTTCTTGCACTAACAAACATTTTTGTTCCTGGCCTGGATGATTCTCCCTTATGGGCAATTTATGGACTTGTCGACTTTTAGAAGTAGCTGTCCATGGCGGACATATCACATTTCTCGCTATTTTTTCCCATAAAAAGGATGAAGAGGATGGACTTGTTGACTTCTTGCTCTAAACTAAGTGGACTTGTCGACTTCGTGCTGAAATGTTTTTGAATTTTTCACAAAAAAATGTCAAAATTGGCACTATGCCATATGGGCATGTGAGGTCAAAAAATTTATGGAAAATTATGAAAAATGTGCAGGAGTAGCCCCAGATGACGTTTCCGGGCCTAACGCAAAATTTTCATATTTTGGACTTGTCGACTTTTAGAAGTACGCCTCAATTGTCATGCATGTTGTGTCTACAACACTAGTTGACATCAAAATTCGTATGATTTCAACTTCCCTATGTGATAGAGTTAATTTTATATCGTGACGCTTAATTTTCATATGTGATGCTTTGAATTTTTTTGTGTTTTTTCGTTGACATTCAGTTGACAGGAATTTGCGATGTCAACTAGTGTGGACCCATTAACGCGTATTTTACGCAAATATTTGAGCATTTGCACATGCAAAAGCAACTATGCAAAAACTGCAAAATTGACAGCATATCGTGAATATTTAGTATTTTAGGTGATTGAACGTATTTGTTACAAATTATGAGACAGTTTTCTTAAGGCCCGGTGTTATTCATTTTGAACATTATTAATCACAGTACGCATGTCTTTTCCTTATTTAGTCATCAGTTTACCTAATCATAATTTAGTCAGCGGTCACATTCCGGCAGAATTTCCTCGATGACTCATGAGTTCCATATCGGAATTTTTCGGTGTTTTTACCATTATTTTTGATGAGACGGTCAACTTATTGACCCAGTTTCATGTTTCTTCTAAATTTATGCTGAAATCTGAAAATTTAAAAAAAGCTATTTAATGTGAAACTTTGAATTCTGTAAGTGGTTATTTCAAAGTACCGTATTTCCTCGAAATACCCCCCCCCCCCCTAATTTCAGTGTATAGAGAACATAGATGACGAAAGCTTCGGGAAACGCAGAACACGCGTTAAAACCAAAGAGTGTGTTATGTATTTTAATTTTTTTAAATAAGAACAGGGTTTATACCGTCTACGTACTTATATAAATAAGTCTATAGAGTCTTATAAATTGTGTTTTTTTTTGTTGCATTTTTCGACGTCTGTGTACTTTACAAACGACGACTTAGTACTGGGATTTCAAAAAAAATTCTGGGGAAATAATACCCCCCCCCCCCCTAGAAGTACCGCCCTCGTTTAACCCCCCTCAAGATTTCCACTCTGAAAAAATAAACCCCCCGGGGGGTAATTCGAGGAAATACGGTATCTGCTTTTGTTTTTGCAACATTTGCCAATTTGTCAATTTTTATAAACCTACCTTAACCTTCTAATAAATTCACGTTTTCAAAAAAAAAATTTCATCTGATTTTTATAATTATTTTCCAATTTTACACAAACATAGAAATGGTGTGTTGCCTGGTGAATATTTATTATGCACAAATTCTCAAAAATGCATCTGACCAAATAATCGTGTTTTTCAAGTATTCACATTGGATACAAATACCGTATTCCTTCTAACAAATACCCAGGCGGAGATTATCTGCAGTAAAAACGTGTATTTGAAAATATACGTATTTATTTACATACATGTCGTAATCTGACAAGTAAACTTGAAACTGAAAGAAATCTTCATTTACAAATTGGTTGGCACTTGACATTCGATTTACCACTTCCATTTCCATGACTTTTTTCCACCTGTATTTTTATTTACGGTGCATATTTACTTCCTGGTAATCTGGGACTTCACACGGGAAATCAATTTTTCAAGTGGATTATTTTCGCTCACTCAGCTAGCATACTCCAATTGGGGTTTTATTCGTGGAAATACGGTAGTTTCTTTCTAGGCTTTCCGACATAAATATAATGGGTAGCAAAGTATAAGCTTTTTGTTTTGTCCAATAGAGCGCATGCGTTCTGGCGTTCCGCTTGCCGCATGGACATGCATAGGGATGGAAAATTATTAAAAAACATTTAATTTAAAATCTGATTTTTTAAATAAGTATCTAAATGATTTTTTTATCAAAGGATCAAAGCAGATTTTAATAATGAAAGTCCATTTTTTCTATTGATTCTATCAGTAATCTGCAATTTTTGCCCAGGCACACAACCTACAAAGATTAAAATCACATAGAAAATCATCAGAGATGTTGCTTCATGAATCTGCTGAAGTTTTGAAATCACTGCAAATTTTTTTCAGTGTTAAGTGTTTTTGCACCACTGTTCTAAGATGGACTGCCCAACTGTAAATATACTTGCCAAAGTTGTAAATGTCTGATAAAAGGTAAAATATTTACATTTTGAGTTGATTTAAAATCTATTTTGCTTTGATGCTATCACATGGCTCCAGTCTATTGTAAATACATACCTAAACTATGGGGATGAGAACCATGTTATTATATTATATGAGAAACACTTATTATATGTGACCACATACACTTATTTTTACACCACTTTTAGGCCACTTGGATCAGATTTCAACATAAAAAAATCTAGTAATTGAAAAATGTAGTCTTTTCAACCCTAGCCCTATATGCATGCATATTTATATGCTCTATGTATGCCCTCTGACTAGTAGTGTTACGCTGCCGTGGTGCTGGTATGGTTCAAATGGGGAATGGCGGATTCCCCATAACCGCGCATTGCACATTTGTAATAAACCTCCCATAAGTGCCGCACATTCCACAAATTAATAAGTTGCACATGGGGACATAATATTCCCCATGGCGGGCAAAGATTCAACGCCAAAATGGGTATCCATTTGCCATAACACAAAGTATGCACAGCCCTCATGTGCAATCTTCTGTGTCCATGTGCAATTTGTGCAGATGTGAAGGGTCCAAATTCACAGTATTTACAAAAATGCAAGTTAATGCAAAAACACAGCTGCCCTTCATTGCATAATAGTGACAAGTATACAGATTATCCAAATATTACTGGCCATTGGCACTATCTGTCACTGTTGTATTTGGGGTTGATTAAAATCTATGAATTTAAGTTGGCTGATTATTTAGCCAATATTGAAAATCGATTTGTTTTAATTGCTTAAATGAAACTGTCTCATTTTTCTTCAAAATTCTCTGAAGGGAATTTTAATAGATCACTAGAATCTTTTCCAAATGATAACCAGTAATAGCCATTTTCAGCAAATATATGGCCCTAGACATACTTTTTAGTTGACAACTGAAAATTCCAATGCTGATAAATCTGTTTTAAATACATTTCAGTTTGCCAGAATAAATAAGTTGATGAAGATTAAAAATCTCATATTGACTAATACTGTTCACAGAGATTAAAAATCATTCACTATGGTAAACTCAAATGTATTCAAAATATATTTATCAGTTTTGGAAATTTCAGTTGTCAACTAGTGTGTGCCAACAGTATATACAACAATGCAAGTTAATGCAAAAACACAGCTGCCCTTAATTGCATAATAGTGTCAAGTATACAGATTATCCACATATTTATGGCCATTGGCACTTTCTGTCACCATTGTATTTGGGGTTGATTAAAAATATAATTTTTAAGCTGGCTGATTTGTTTGCCATTATTGAAAATAGATTTTTTAATTGCTTGAGTCAAACTCAGTCTCATTTTTCAATGAATAAGTTGATAGAGATAAAAATCTAATATTGAGTAATACTGTTGACAGAGATCAAAAATCAGTCAGTATGGTAAACTCAAATGTGTTCAAAACAGATTTATCAGTTTGGGAAATTTCAGTTGTCAACTAGTGTGTGTAGGCACAATCACATACATTTACTTGCACCTGTTTGCACATTCAGCTCAATACTCACTAATCCCTTTGATTTCACAGCTGCATACTTTGCATTCTGGGGAATTTACTGGTGCCATGTGCAATTTTTGCCACTTGAGACTCGCCATATATGTGCAATCTTTGTTCTGCCATGTGCAACTGACGGCACTCATGTGCAATGTTAGGTTTGTGCAATACAGGAGAAAAATTGTGCAACGTATTTGCATGTGGAATACGCCATGGGAAATGCGTAGGCTCTCGTTCAAATGGGCTCAACTTTTCAGGATTGGTTTCTTAAAATTTTGGGATCGGGATCGACACCACAAAATCATGAAAATTATCTGGGTTTGTAAATCGAAAACTCACTTGTTTTGTTGTACATTTTCATATCAACTCGCTGTACATTTTCATATTTACCCGCTGCACACTGCTGGACGTGAAATACTTTTTTCGCTTTTTCATAATTTCCCAACTCTAGTTTATCCATTCCATACAGCCCGCTAGCGGCCCACCAGAAGCGTTGTTTCCTCGGATTAAATTTGTACCTACACTTGCATGTACGCTCATATCGGCGCAGCTTCACAGCGGTTCACGTGACAGACGGTCCCCGGGCGCGGGTGACGTGTGAACGGGCAGCGGTTTTTTGCGGCCGCCGGGGCCGCCGCAGCGCCGCCCAGCGCAGCGCGCATGCCCGGCCGTGCCCCGCGCCAGTGCGTGTGCATGGAGGTGGCGGCGCGGCGGCGACACCTGGCTCAACTGGGCACGCGCAGTTCATTGGCCGCGGCGGCGGGGCGGCGGGGCGGCGGGCCTGGGAACGCGCCGCTGGAACACCTGGGTGCCGGGCGAGCGGGGCGCCGCGGCAAACTGCGGTGGGCGCGGCCGTGCCGGGAACGGGCGTTCTGCCGGCGGCGCGGTGCTGCGGCTGCAGCTGCGGCAGGGGGGCGCGTGGCTGGCACTGCCATGCACGGCCGCCGCCCGCCGCCCGCCGCCAATCGGCCGCGTACATATCCCGCGCGTGAAATACACGAAAATAGACGCGCCCCGCCACTCTTCCCACTCGGTCTTCTCTTTTCATTTTGTCCCAAAAATTTCACTTCCTGCTGCGCGACGCGTTTTTGTCCGCTTTTCTCGCCGCCCATATTTATTTTTGCGTGCATTCGGTTGAGGTGTTTAGTATTCATAATTTTTGTGAGTTATGTCCCCCTTCTTGATATTTAGGATGCCTGTACTCGTTCAAAAATCGCTTAATAAAAATGCTACCGGGGAGCATGCATATTTCCATGATTTTGAGTTTTACGCTGATAAAGTGACAGTTCACAATTAAATTCCGGTGCTTTTGAAATTACCCCCCCCCTTTAAATAACTTTTGTGATATATTTTGTCGTTTTGATATACTCGGCAGACCGCAAAGTATGCGCCAAATATTACTTACGTCATAGTCGATAACGTCAGAGCAGGATACTTATGTACGCACTTTAAAAAAGTAAAACGCTTCAAAAAGAAAAAGACTTATTTTTTTCCTGCGACGTTATTTTCTTATTTTTAAAACATTTTTTAAAATTAATGATGACGTCATGATGGCGTGTTTCGAGAATTCTGTTCAACAATATCCCGACACTTTTTTACCATATTCCACTGAATCATAATACATCACATTCAATCTAAGATAAAAAGTTCCGTTTTAAGCACTTTCAAGCTTCACTTGTCACTTGACATGACACTTTGTCCGAAATTTGTCGCTTCACGTGAATTGAGTTTGGTGCCAGGTAGTGCCATCCTTTTAACTGGTTCCTTATTATTGTCCCGTTCAAACCCACACATAAAAAAATAAACGGGTAAATTTTCTTTGTTTGTAAAAAAATACCAAATCCGCTAAATTGAAGTTAAAAAACTATATTTGCATTAGTTTTTTTTAGTTAACTACAGTTGACGGAGAAAATAACTGATTCTAGAAAACTCCGAGCTGATTTATGAGTTTTCGAAATTTCGGTTGATAGCGAGTGTACGCGGGCAAAGTCAATTTTCTCCCTGTTAAATTAAATTTTTTTTAGCACAGAAGTTTTCACATCACGTTATCCTCACATCACATCACATCACATCCTAAAAATTCGGGCTAATTTGTGATGTTTTGGCGCACCGCACACAGTAATTTAAAAAAAGTCATAACTTCGGAAAAATAAGTCGGAAGTCATAACTATAACGAACGTGCGTTCGAACGTTTTTAGTTCTGAAAAAAGAGGCCATATTTCATATACGCAAAATGTGGTCGCTGCACGCACTGGTAATGAAATTTAATTTTTTTGGTCATAAATCAGTTTTGAACGCATTTGAGTTCACTGAAATCAGTTATTTTTACTCTCCGTCAACTGTAGTTTATTCCCGCTAACTGAAATGTCATTCAAAGTAGATGAGTTTACTAAATTTTTAGTTCACTGGCAGTAAATTAGTTTGTGCAGCGCCATTGAAAAAACACTCGGTCGCAATCCTGCAAATTAGAAAGATACACTCGTTCCCCCATCCTCAAATCATTGCATCCTCATTCATATTCCACCCTCATTTCGTCCCAGCCGACGGAGCGGCACGATTTCTTTCTCATTCCATTCGCACCGGCCAGCCGTTCCGCATTTGCATTTTTGCGCGCACCCCCCCCCCGAATTTCTGTCGTCTCGACACTAGTCCTTCAAACTGAACCCGACTCGACCCGATTCAAAAGTCGGGTCGAAAATTGATTCCGGCTTTGGGAGGTTCTAGGTTCCTGTGCAGGGTCTTGTTAAGTGACAAATGTTAAAGAAATTTTCTCATTCTTATAGCAAGTGGAGATGTAAAAAGACAATTTTAGGTAATGGTAAGAAAATAAGTTAAAAGAAAAGTAAATCTTAAACTTTTCACATAATAAATTTTTACTTTTCACTTGAAAATTGGTTATTTACTTATCTACTTCCACATGATTAAAAACTTCACTTGTCATTCCTGTCAGTTTTGTCTGGAATTTTGAAAAGTATGTGTTATTTATTTAAAGTATGTAGTATCAGATTCAATGCACTATGAAATTCATGTATATTTGGTGGACCGTAATGCAATGTATGCATTCAAAATTACCTATGTCATAGTTGAAAACTCTAGCCCTTCACAAAAATATTTAAAAAATAAAATGCAATCTTGCATACAAGCCACAAATGGTTTTTCCTGAAACATTCTTCTTTTTTGTACAATTCATTCAGATTTTAAAAAATATGACGTCATGAGAGAGTTATGCCTTCAGAAACATGAATAGCTCGCGGTCCGCCGAGTATATCAATTGTATGACTCGATCGGCGAGTCGAGTCGAGTCGGGTCGGGTCGGGTCGACTTCCCACCGCTAGGGCAATTTTACACGGCGCGCGGCGGCGGCGCGACGGAACGACAAAAAAGCTGGGCCGCGCGGTGGAACGGAACGGAACGGCACGGCCGCGGCGTCGCGACTGCATTAGTCATGGCGGGTGGAATGCGGTGCCTGGCGGCGGCGAATAAAATAAATAGCGCCGCGCGGCCGCTTGACGCCGCAGCTGCCGCCGCCCTCGAAGCGAGGTGTAAAATTGGGACGCTTTGTAGTCGCTCGCTCATATTTTGGGGCCCGGGGTATTGAGTACCTTTTATATCGAGTATCGAGCATTTTTTCAGGTTGGGTATCGCTTAAGTATCTGCGACGCTTTACTCACTGATGGAAATGCGCCCATTCAATTCTGATAATTTTCATTTTTTCGGACCTGCCTCACATGAATCAACACTTTGCATATCAACGTCGTCGGTGGGCTCGAGAGCAATCTTTGAATTGGGATGGGAACCAGTTGACATTTGGTGTCCTTGTCAACTGGTGTGGTGGCCATTCTCCGGCTGAGTTGACTCCACCAATACACGGCTCTGGGTGACTCAGCCGTTTAAGTATAGAGTACATTTATACATTGACAGGTGTTTTTGCGCCGCGCATATATTCGCTCGGGCGGGAGGAAGTTTCACTTCCGCTTGCAAATGTCGCCCGCTATTCAAACGGGTCACTGTAAATGTGTATTTAGCATTTCGACGCTATATTCCGCTGCTTCTTAGCGCCGCGGCGACTGCAGGTAGGATTGAAAAAATCTCGGGAGATTTATATTTTTGAAATATCAGAAAATATCAAAAAATTACGTTTTTTTTTGTTTTCTACGGGTTTTTCTAGCGAGATTTAGTTATATTTTATTTATGAGACTACAATATAAAAAGTACTTAATTTTTTAGTTTTTCTGGTCTTTACAGTCAGATTTACCTAATTAAATTTCTTTCCTGAGAGGTGAGATTTCCCCAGATTACATAATTTACACTCTGTGAAAAGTGACGCCTTTTTCGCTGCTAACTTGTCGTCGCGGCGGCGGCTGCGCAGTGGGTCGCGGCCGCGCGGCGCAGTTTCAGTGGCCGCCCGTGCCGTGGCACATGCACGCGACGTCCATGACCCGAATTATCCGGCCGCCAGCGCCGTCGATGGCACTCTGGGCGATTTCGCGCCGCAGTTTTTGCGACGCGCGAAAATTTCGAAGCGGCCGCGGCGGCGCGGCGGTGCCGCTTTGCGCCAGGGCGCCGCCGCGGCCGCTCACCGGTGCCGCCGCGACGCACATTGGAATCTTTCGAATTCGAAATTATCGAGAAATTCTGGCCTTTCATTAGGTTTTAGTGTGATTAGATTTTCTCCGAACGGAGTCGTGATTATTTTTATGAGATTTGGGAGATTGGTCGTTGAATAGTTGTACTTACTTTTTTTTGATGTTTATTTTTATAATTATGCGTACTTGCGCCGCCATTAATATAAAATTTACCTCTAAAATTACCGAGCTACAATACATATCTACCTACCTATTATTTAATAAACAATTTCACTCGTCAATTCACAACAATTGTCTAAAACTTAAAAACACCTCGCTTGAAATTAAATATTAAACATTATAAATTTCTATATTTTCCAAGCAGCCTATTCAATTAAATTTAAATACATATATTCGCCGAACAAAGTTCAATCCGGCATTTTTCGATCCCATTAAAAATCCAGCCGCAGCCATATATCCAAAGTCTCCTAAACCTAAGGCTAATTAAATCGGTCTGCAGACAACCACCTTAATTAGCGGCGGGCGCCTTCCCTGAGACCTAAAGTTGTGATTGAAGGGCCGCGCCGCCCGGCTCACAGCTTTGGCACTCAAGGACCGCGCCGCGCCGCCCCATTTGAGCGTCAACTAGTTGACGGATGACTAGTTCGCGAACGTTTTCATGACACATTAGAGTTTTAGATAGTGGATCGTTTTCGCTCTCGATCGCAGAATATTTAGTTGACAGACTACTCATTTCGGTGAATTCGAATGTGTTGAACGCGGAATTTCAGTTGACAACTAGCGCGAGTGGAGCGATTCGACGCACTAGTTGACGGCGATTTCGAAACTGGTGAAACAGCTTTGGGCGCACTTGAGTTGACCGGAATGGGGAGTCCGTCAACTGCTGTTGACGGAGACCAGAAATGATTCATTCTGGTATACTCAAATGGGTAGACCGTTTTGTCAGTTTCTGAAAATTTGACTGTAATTGCAAACTAGATCGTTGAACCACATTGAATTCACCGAAATGCTGTTCTTTGTAGTGCTGTAGCAATTTATTTATTGCATTTGATTTTTTATTGAAGATTCTACAATGTAAGATACCTAAGCAAGCACACAGCCAGGGCCTAACTCCAATGGAACAAGTGACAATAAAATGATAAGTATTTTTACAAGTGGTAAATCGAGTAAACGTTTAAATGACAAGTATTTCAATTAGGAAGTTTACTTAAAATCTCTACTTGTAACTCTGCTTACCACTTATAAGTTCTCTTAAAC
Organism: Sphaerolaimus hirsutus; assembly: GCA_964036195.1. Taxonomy (NCBI): domain Eukaryota; kingdom Metazoa; phylum Nematoda; class Chromadorea; order Monhysterida; family Sphaerolaimidae; genus Sphaerolaimus; species Sphaerolaimus hirsutus. The sequence continues at coordinate 1,492,936 of OZ038457.1, forward strand.
ACCACTTAGCACTTTTCTTGTCACTTGTCCACTCGCCGAATGACCCCACGCACACTATCTACCGTATTTGCTTGAATAATCCCCCTGGGGGATTATTATTTCGTCAGGCTTTTTTTGAGGGGGAACTAATCGAGGGGGGGAATTATTTGAGGGGGGGAATTATTATTTCGTCAACAATTTCAACCATGTTTCTATCAACTCATTTGTTGAAATATGCTTTATTCACACAAAAACGTGCCATTTTTGTTCAAATTGGGCACAATAAATTGAGCAAATCTCTTGAGGGGGGGATTATTCGAGGGGGGGATATATTATTTCCTCACTCGTCTTACAGGGGGGAATTATTCGAGGGGGGGATTATTCAAGGGGGGGAACTATTCAAGCAAATACGGTAATTACAACCGACATTTCAGCAACTGATAACGCAGATTTGAGTCAACTTAAATGAAATGCCCTTGGAAGTTAAAAACTATTGTCATTCTAATGACACTCCGAGACCCTGTAAGATGTCAAAAATCATGTGTCAAGTCAAGTCATGTGATGGAAAACGAGTTTGCAATTTTACAAGACATTTTACATGACTTTTTACACTTAGCGTGGCATTTTACTATTTATATGGAATTTTACAGGGTCTCTGAGTTTTGCCTGGCAAACTAAAATGCGCTTCAAAAAGCTTATCAGTTTCCGAAATGTCTGCCATAAACCAGTAGGTACCGATGTAATGTATAATATAACCATAGCGCATCGACATAAATACCCCAAATCACCAAAAAACCCCATCTCCCCCCAGGCGACCGACCCAAGGGGGTAGCACCAGGACCCCCCACGTGCGGGGGTGCCGAGGGGGGCGCGAGCAGCGGCGACGAGGACCCCCAGGCGGACGTGGACAGCGCCGACGGGGACGCGCTCGAGTCTGACATCGACGCCGACGACAAGCTCAAGGCTAAGTCCTATGAACTGTCCGGTTATAGGCTCCTGGCTACGGCGTATTGGACCCACGGACAGCAGGTGGACGTTTTGATGGTTGGGAAGTGATGGAAATTGGGTTTGAGTGGTAGGGTTGGGATGATGTATAGAATATCGGATATCGACTATTTTTTTCATATTGGATATTGATATAGAACGTTTTGAAACATATCGAATATCGATATTGAAAAGTCATATCATATCATACCAACCCTAGTCAGTGGTATATTCCGCGGACCTCATGCTATGCTATTTTCTGAAGGAACCCTCCGTCATGACGTCATTGTTAATAGAACCAAAATTGTCTCAATAAAAAATTATTTCGGGAAAAAACATTCGTCGCTTGTACGCGTCTCCGCCTTTTTCTTTTTGTGAATCGACGTGCATAAGTATCCCACTGGCGGATCATCGACAATGGCACGAGTAATCTCGGACGTATTCTCTGCGGTCCGCCGAGTACAAGTGCGGCTTTAAGTGGGAAGGCGAGTGACGGGCAAAGTTAAGTGACGAGCAATATTCTTGCGAGAAAACTTGTCACTTAAAAGTTTGGTTGTCACTTGACTTACCCTCATGACTGACCACCAGCAATTTTTGTCACTTGCCGACTTACGAAATTGCTCCCAGGTGCAGCAGCAGCACCAGATGCAAAAGAAGCCACAGAATAGTGCCCGTACGTTTGGGGGGGGGGGGATTTTTCGGGGTATTGGGTGACCGTTACTACGGATATTGGGCTCGAACTTCCCGTTTTTTTTCAGTTACCGATAACACAATTAATGTGATAAATTCTGTGATTCGTTGTATTTATGACAGAAATCCGAAATATTTGGTTCATTGTTAAAATGGGATAAGGTATCACATAAATACACCCCGTCCAAAAAGATCTTGTAAACGCATTTCCCAGGGGAACCACAGCATGAGGACCACGCGCCGCCTGGCAGCGTGCCCTACAAACGGGCTCCGCCCACAAAAGCGGGGGGCAGACAGGTGCCCCCGGGCGCCACCGGCGCGAAATCGGGCCCAGGCTCGCCCACTAGGAGTGTGTCTAAGGTTAGGGGGGAATTGGTTTTATAGAGTTTGAGGAGTTTTGTATCGGAGGTATTTGAAAGTTATTTTTTGGTGTTTTCAGATTAGGTATGTTTTTAGGTTTTTTTCTAATGGTCATGGGAATTTTCACCATTTATGGGGTATTGTTTTCTAAGGGTTCAATTTCGCCAATATTTTAACCGCCATAGTAAATGAGAGTTAAGCGAGCATTCACAGTAATTTTAAAGAAAAAAGAAAGACAAAATGTGTTTATTTTGTCTTGAAAATAACGATGGCAAATTCTACACAAAGCCATTCAAAAAACATCCTTTAGGCCCCCATAATTTGCTTCAAATTTTTCGAACCCTCAAACTGCGACTCAAGCTACCTTTCTGCGCGACATAAAAACCCATGCCCAATCAGAAGGCGCCAACCGAGGGCGGGAGCGGCGCGGCGGCACAACCGAACATGCCGCCGCCGGCGAACAACCGCGGCGGGCGGCCGGCGCGCGCAGAAGCCCCGCCCCCCGCAGAGGCGCCACCAGCGGCCGTGGCCGGCAGGCAGACCACCTCGGCCAGCAGCAGGACCACGTTCGTGAAGGACACGCCCAGTGCTTGGCTGACCGCAACTGGGGTGACGGCGCCGGGCGGCTCCAACAGCTCGCCGCCGGCGCGCGGCAAGGCGTCCTTGCCGACGGCGCCCGAGGCGCCTGTGATGGGCAATTTGAAAACGAGGATACCCAGAGATGCGAAGTGAGTTTAGAGGGATCGGTAGGGTGGCCCGTACCGTACCGCAAAATTTGACAATTTGCCGTACCATACCGTTTACCCCAAGTACTCCACCCTAGCGACACTAAAATAATTCGCGTTTTTTATTCGATTTCACATTTTGCCTTAAATTGGATTCGTGGCTAGACTGAGATGTATTTTGATATCAAAACTTTTAGTCCCCTGGTAAATTTGATTTAAAGCTAGCTAAAAGTTAAAAACCCCCACTGAAACTGTCATAAAAAAATATACCGTATTAGCTCGAATAATGCCCCCTGGGGAATTATTATTTCGCCAGATTTTTTCGAGAGGGAATGATTATTTCGTCAAAAATATTAAGGCATGTTTATATCAACTCATTCCACAGACTATGCTTTATGAACACATAACATGCAATTTTTGTTCAAATTGGACATAACAAATTTATCATATGCCTTACGGGGTAATTATTCAAGGGGGGTTATTTTTTCCTCACTCATCTTACACGGGGGATTATTCGAGGGGGGAATTATTCGAAAAATACGGTAAAACTGTTATTCCACCGCAACATAAAATATCCCCCAACATCATTATCCGAACAAAATCTGATCAAAAACGACAAGCCCGCAACTGGCGCGTTCAATCGGGCGATTACGTCGAAATTAATCCCGCCCAATTTTCGTCACGATTGCAAATTCAATTTCGCAGCGAGAACGAGTACATTCGGGCGTTCGGAGCCAGGCCGAAGGTGGCACGCACGCCGGACAAAAACGCAGTCAAACACAGAAACACTGCCATGATGTTCATTTGAAATGGGACACCCGTGAATCGGCCGTTACTGTATACCCTTGATAATCAGTAAATAGCAGTTAATTAAACAGGCATTTTACTGAAAACTCGAACGAAAAAAATATATGAAAAACTCCCTTTGGAAGACTCCCCAGTCAAAAAATGTTTGACGAAAAATAACTCCCCTGGGGTCTTATTCGAGGATATATGGTATTTCTACTTTTTAGCTGAGGGAGGAAATAATAACTCCCCCTCGAATAGTTCCCCTAAAAACTCTTTAATCGGGCAGTCCGCAAAATGATTTCCGACAAGTGTAGACAAGTAGAGATGAACACCGAATGATAACTGAAAATGCTTACAAGCTCAATAACCAAAATACAGAAACACATACTCAAAGAACTTACTTTCGGACGTGTACCTCTTTTTTAATTTTGTTTTTGCAAACATGTATTTCTGTTTGTCCCAAATTGGAACCGTTCCCTGGTGCCAGTCCCGCACCCTGGAAAATGTCATGTGAAGTTTGGCAGGCAATTGCAAAATGTCCGGTGAAATTTCTAATAAAACGTTACTGGAATTTTGACAGGGTGCTGGTGCCCCGGAATCAATTGAATCGAACAGCATATATTTCATCGGAAGGCCCGCAAAAACTTTTCATGCTATTTTAATAATTAATATTTTATGTTTTGCATGACATTTTACACTTGACAGGCCGCGGGAATACCACCAGTAACAACTTTTCGATTTGTAGCCACGTATTTAGCTCCGGTTTTATACCATCAGGATTTTACCTTTCCACGTGAAACTTTTTTGTTCGTGAATTTCTGCCAGTATTGGTGCATTGCGATTGGCATTGAAAAATGGGTGATTTTGAGAAAATATACCGTATTTGCTTGAATAATCCCCCTGGGGGATTATTATTTCGTCAGACTTTTTTGAGGGGGGAACTATTCGAGGGGGGAATTCTTCGAGGGGGGAATTATTATTTCGTCAAAACTTTCAAGCATGTTTCTATCAACACATTTAATGAAATATGCTTTATTAACACAGGGGCTTTATTATTCGAGGGGGGGAATTATTATTTCCTCAGTCATCTTACAGGGGGGATTATTCGAGGGGGGGAATCATTCAAGGGGGGAACTATTCAAGCAAATACGGTAATCAAATATAATCTCAGAATATTCTCAAAAATAAAATATCATTAAACTGATCTGGAAAGGCCTGGAAAAATCTTAGTAAAAATAAGTGCAATATTTTTTTATAAATTTTAACTTCTGATATTTTTTAAAATCTCAGTATATATTAGGGTGTAAACCAAGTTTCTTATCTTTTTTGCGATCTCATAGAAATGCACATTTCTGCGTCCCATTCTGTTGAACATTGGCCGATTTTGATGCCCTTCGAGTATGTTGGGGTTTGGGGTCTGGGCTATGACGAAAAAATGTTGTTTCCTCGAATAATTCCCCAGTCCCGAGATAAGGGGGGTCTATAAAAAGGTGGTCATTTTCCATGGCTGATGTGCACACTGACTTTTGAAGATTGATTAATCGGCCATTTCTGGGCCGATTTTATTCATTCAACTCTTAAAATGATCGAGACGACCTGTCAATTCCAATTTTGTTGTCGGATAAGTGATGTCTAAACTCCGTATGCCAATAAACTCAAAGCTTAGAGTTAAAAGTGATATAACTTTTGATTGGAAAAAGATATTGAAAACATTTTTGTGCCATATGAATTCTTTTGGTCTAAACTATACGATAGCATGTTCAGAAAAAAGTTTTTGCTGTGTTCAAAAACCGGTTCAAATCTGCATATGGAGTTTCGACATCTCTAATTCAACCATAAAACTTGAATCTACAGGTCGTATCGATCATTTTAAGTGTTGAATGAATAAAATCGGCACAGAAGTGGCCAATTTATCAAGCTTCAAAGGTCTGTGTCCACATCGGCCATGGAAAATGGCCACCTTTTATAGATCCCCCTTATCTCGGGACTGGGGGATTATTCGAGGAAACAAAATTTTTTCGTCATAGCCCAGACCCCAAACCCCAACATACTCGAAGGGCATCAAAATCGGCCGATGAACAACAGAATGGGACGCAGAAATGTGCAACGCAAAAAAGATAAGGAACTTAGTTTACACCCTAATCTTTCAAAAACTAAAACATTATTAAATCTCTCTGGAAAACCCTGTCAAAATATAAATACGGTAATTTTTTTATTATTATATTTTCTGATATAAATCTCCGAGACTTTTTTTCAAAGCTAATTGCGATTTTTCGTCTATCATGTGATTATCTCATTCCGGCATTGCTACTCGTGTTCTATTTACTCACTATTTATCCCCTAAACCTCACTTTTTCTTCCCATCGCTATCGTTAATTCACTACTTCACTACTTCTATACAAAATATATAACAATGGATCAAGCATTTCAAAAATAAAAATGTATATGAGCGCTGGTTCAAAAACAATAATCGACTATAAATAAATAACTGAACTTGAAAAAAATTGAAGTGACATTAATTAGTAGGGGATCATCTGGAAAAATAATTTGAAATAAACTTTGACATTTTTTTACTATTTAGCGATGGAAAAGCGCCAGAAAAATGGCAAGTGACAAGAAAAAAAACATAAAAAGCCACGTGATAGACAACATACGTTTAAAACTGTCTCGTCTACTTTTCGTGAGAGATACGACAAAACTGACACATTTCACGTCTGGTGGCAGTCCCGCACCATGTAAGGTGTTATTTTATGTCAAGTGTTAAATGCCATGAGTGTCAATTAGGTAATACCAAAATACGTTTTTAATCGACTTTTGACACTTGGCATGACATTTGAGACTTCACAGGGTGCGAGACTGGCCCCAGAATCGCTCCAACGAGAAGTGCACCCTTTTCTGGGGAAACTCACTGTTTATCACCGCCAGTATCAGCATCCAAACCTTCTAGCAACAAAAAGTCACTTCTAGTCAGCGTATTATCACCCGTGTCACTCAATTTTCGCCTTTTTCGCACATTTTTATCGATATTTTCCAGCTCGCTGAACGCTGGCAAAAGGTCCAAATCGCTCTGAGACAGGCTCACGTCGTAATTTTGTCCACGCTGAGCACCAACTGGTTCAGGGACATCGTCGCCACCGACGGACTTTATTCGCTGCGAATCGATGGGAAATTATGGATTGAGGTGGTAACTGCAGTATCGCCTCGATTATTCCCCCCTGTGAACTTGGTGGGAAATAGGGTTCAAACGGGATTGACTTTTCGGGATCGGGATCGGGATTGGTTTTTTGAGATTTCGGGATCGGGATTGGCCGGGATTGGGGTCACGGGATCGGGATCGGGATTGGCATTTTTTCGGGATCGGGATTGGGGTCTTGGGATAGAGATTTTGGCCAATGTTTTGGCACCCACAGTTGTTCATAAAGGTCTAAAAACACTGTTGGATGCCAGAAACGTGGCATAAAATGAACGCTGGGGGTTGTTTGCGTTCACATTTTTGCATGCAAAAACGTCGTTATTTCACTTTTGATAATTTCCACTAATTTTTCCGGGATCGGGATCCCGGACTTTGGAGTTTCTCGGGATCGGGATTTGAAAAGTTTCGGGATCGGGACTGCTCAATCCCGGAATTTCACGGGATCCGGGATCGGGATCGGGATCCCGTTTGAACCCTAGTGGGAAAATAAATTCCCCTTGAATATTTAGTTCCCCATTTTGATGGGCGGAATGGAATGTAAAACATTTTTGAACACCCACCGCCATAGAAATCACCTTCGATCTCACAGAAATCTATTTACCTCGAATATCCCCCCCCGGTAAAACGAGTCGGGAAAAATAAACCACCTTGAATAATCCGCCCTTAGGCATATGATCAATTAGTCGTGTCTTATTTGAACAAAAATGGTATTTTATTGTTTATAAAGCATATATCGAGAAACGAACCATAGAAACAAACTGTACATAAGGGGTGGAAAAAGTGAAACACCAAGGGCAAAATAACACCTACCGGATTACCGGAACCCACCAAATTGTCTGGCAGGGGGAACTCATTCGACTGGAAGCCCACGGCCCTGGGGGCAGTCCCAAGCCCTGTAAAGTGTAGTGAAGTGTCAAATGTAAAGTCAAATGCAAAGTAAAGTGTCAATCAAAACAAAAACAAAACGATTTTGTTACTGAACTTTGCATGACAATTGACAGTTTACTTTGCATTTGACTTTACATTTGACACTTTACTTTACACTTTACAGGCCTTGGGACTGCCACCTGCAGTCGGGGTCGTGGCACTTTTGGAACCACACCGAACGCTTCATATCGCACATCCACATTATGTTGTTGCCTGCGTTTTTTGACGGCTTTAGGATTTTTTTGACGGTTTTACTCGACGGACCGCAAGTTTGTGCAGAACCCTACCATAATTGAATGATTAAAATCTTGTGGTAAATTTCGTAATTAATAGTAAAAACGAAATATTCTGATGAAAGAGTGTATAATTTTTGGTTCCTTATTCAGATGGGTTATGTTAGGTTTCCATACTAAGTGTGATGTCCGCCGAGTATAGTAATTGAATGTGTACGGTTCCCACCCAAATGACACTTATTTATAAAAAAAACATATCAACGATTTTCGTCAGACGGTTGCCGAGTTATAAGCATGCCCTTCTACATGAAACTTCAGCGATGGTTAAGGGTCTTGTAGACATTTCGGACCCTCACGTGGCTTCAGATGTAAAAAGTAAAATGCCCCCCCCCCCCTTATTGAAATGTCATCGCTGTTTGGTTCCATAAGTCGATAAAGAGAGAGTGACAAAAATTTGGCTAGGTGTCGATCTGATAAGTGAGTATTTTTGCCCATGATAGCACACAAATTATTTACCTCGATATGTACTTCCATTCCTGAGATACAGAGTAGAAGTGGCAGGAATTTCCTCAATCTTTTTTTAAACATTAAAAAAACACAAACATCAACAAAAAAAATTAAATGGCAACTGAAATTTTCAGTACTTATGTAGGTACTCATTAGATAAATATTTCACAATTTCACCCAATAAATGCATTTACATGTGCTTGCATTTACATGTGCTTTTGCCAGTTATGAGGAACACTGCATTGTTTTGTTGTGCACCAGATGCACTGCATGACCATTCAGTGAATCAGACCAGACAATCATGCTCTTTTGCCCAGTATGGCTTCATCGACTGCAGGGGTATCTTGAATTTTGACCCTCCGAGTGGTTGGATAGATAGCAAATCGCTCCTCCGGAGGGATAGATAGCTGAAAAATTTTCTGGGGGGGGGGTTGGGGGGGGGGTTGTGGTGGTTCGATATATAGGCTTTTTCGGGGCATAGAAGGAAGAAAAGGGAGAAAAATCGCTAAAAGTAGGTGTAAAACAGCTCAAAATGGGTATACAAGAGCATATAGTACTTAAAATAGCTGAAAATAGGCAGTCAGACGCATCATGAGCCAGTGATTTTGGAGGTGAAAATCTATATATAGGTATGAAAAATGCGATTTTGAGCGAAAATTGGGGTATAGTTTCTGAAAAATCGCTCCAGATAGGTAGATAGCTGAGCGATTTGGGGGGGGGGGGTTTACTGGGTAGTAGCCCAAAATTTTGCCTCCGGGATAGATAGATAGCTGAGCGGCCTCCAGGATAGATAGATAGCTGTGCGGTTTGGGGGGGGGGGTAACCCCCCCCCCAACCCCCCCCCCCATTCGAGACCCCTGATCGACTGTTTTGTTGAAGAGGTGCAATAAAATGTTCATTTTTCAATAACTTTACTAAAAATTTGATTAATTTTGAATATGTTAGCAGTTGTAATACAAATAATTGTTATAATGTTACACTTCAGAAAGCTGTGTTAGATAGGATTATAAAATTATTTAAGTATAAATAATTTACAGTGTCATTAAACAATGTGAATTCAGTAAAAAGACAAAGGAAATTGGAAAGGTTATGAAACATCTGAAAACATATAGGTAAATCAATTTACCTGTAAAACATTATTCATGTGAACATTATTTTATGTGTTTGTTTTGTTTGTTAATTTTGTTTCATTACTTGTGTAAATTGATTTACAAGAACAAACGCAGCATTGCGTGTGAGTGCATTGATTTACCATGCAAATAACCAAAATGACATGATCCATTGGCAGTCAATAAAAAACACTAATTCCATAAGTTTATATTTATGTTTATATGCACTTTTTATGGTGTACTCCCAAAAGCAAAAGGTCAAAGAGTAAAAGATTTTGATCTTTATGCAAGTTAACTTTGGTCAATTTTCACATCTTTCAACTCCCAGTATCTCTCATAACCAACTGAGATCCTTTTTCTTTAAAGTCCTATTTGATGGACAACAGTTTGCTTAGGTATACTGAAACTATTCTAATAAAAATGAGCACATTGCAATCAAGTAATTTTTGAATTAAACCATTTTTCACACTTTTCAAAGACTCAAATCTCATCCAAATCGTCCTTGTCCCGCTTGGATTTGTGCCCTCTGAGTTGACATTCTCTGTACCCAGCAGCGATCTGCTGCAGCATGAAGTGTGTCAGTTTGCGCCATGCCTATGTTTTGGTAACCATCATAAGGTATGGATGCAGGGGTCTTGAATGGGGAGGGGGCGTGACCCCCCCCAAACCGCCCAGCTATCTATCTATCCCGGAGGCCGCTCAGCTATCTATCTATCCCGGAGGCCGCTCAGCTATCTATCTATCCCGGAGGCAAAATTTTGGGCTACTACCCCCTAAACCCCCCCCAGATCGCCCAGCTATCTTCCTATCTGGAGTGATTTTTCAGAAACTATACCCCAATTTTCGCTCAAAATCGCCATTTTTCATACCTATATATAGATTTTCACCTCCAAAATCACTAGTTCATACATCTAACTGCCTATTTTAAGCTATTTTAAGTGCTATATGCCCTTGTATACCCATTTTGAGCTATTTTACACCTACTTTGAGCTATTTTTCTCCCTTTTCTTCCTTCTATGCCCCGAAAAAGCCTATATATTGAACCACCACAACCCCCCCCCAGAAATGTTTTCAGCTATCTATCCCTCTGGAGGAGCGATTTGCTATCTATCCAACCACTCGGAGGGTCAAAATTCAAGATACCCATGTATAGATGTTTGATAGTTCCGCATCCTGTGACTAGTGATGACAAAGACACTGCAACATGTAGCTTTGCACTGCACTGGTGGCACTAGTGATCTTCTATAAAAATGGCACCAGCAATTGTACTGGAGGGCACTTGAGGGTAGGGTTGGGACGATATGACTCTTCAATATCGATATTCAATATATTTTGTTCTAAAACTTGATATTTGCTCAACAGTTTCAATAATAATATTTGATATGAGAAATAGCCTATATTGGACTGGCCAGGGTTCGAACCCAGGATCTTTCAATATCAACAATGAAAAAATACCAGTATACCTGTTGAACCACAATTCAATGACTATTTTATTGAAAGTGTGTCAACATTATTCTTTTAGCAGCATTGGGGAGCCACAGTTGCTTTCCATCACAATTGTTCACTAATCTATGTTGTCATTTTGTGCAACAATAATATGATATTGCAACAAAATGGCATGTTCATGAACAGTCCTTATTATCCACAGTTAAGCCTGAATTACAGCTCAGCGGCATTTGACGTGAAATGACGACGTGTAAAATTGATTACATCAAAATAGACAAAGGTACAGCATTGAAATTTCAGAATTAGATAGTTCTAGTAATTGTGTGTAATGTACCAAAAAAATTTATCAAATAATCATTATTTAAGTAGTTATTAATTTAACGTCAAAATTTTTTGGTGACATAAAATGTTTGACGTGAAATGTTGACGTAGAATGTGTAAATTTTGACATAAAATTAATAACTTATTAAATAATAATTATTTTCTTAATTTTTTAGGACATTACACACAATTACTAGACTATCAAATTCTGAAATTTCAACGCTGTACCTATGTCTATTTTGATGTAATGAATTTTACGACGTCATCATTTCATGTCAAACGCCGTTGAGCTGTCATTCCGGCTTAACAATTACACCAACCGCCACAGCAAGCCTTTTATCCGCTTCAACAACAACAGGAATGTCAAATGTGGCCCTGGGTTTGTCTGAGGCTGTGCTCGCCTCTGAGTAGGAGCTGGATGAACTACTGTTTGAACGTGAAATTGCCTTCATCGTTGGTGGTAATGGTCGATTGATCACTGGTGCTGTAATATGGTTTCGGCAGTAGCTCAGAGCACAATATACATGCACCACTACAATCTGATCTGATGTATTTTATTTAATGATAATTAATGTACCTTGACTCTGCTTTTGTTTTTGTTCCTCTATGTGTCCAGCCAGTTGCTCAACATTTCCTCTGACTGCACTGGCATTCTTTTTAGTGTCAACAAGCTCTTCAGACATTTTTCTATCACAAAGTTGTTCCATACTTTCAGTGTCATCATTGGTTGCTGTGGCCTTTCCAGCTGCTACCGCACATTTATCTGTTGTTCCATCACCATCTGCAGGTGCAGACTTATCACTTGTTTTGTCATTTTTCTGCAATCCACCCTCCAATGTTGATTTATCTTTGGGTATGCTTTCAGCTGTGGCGCTATGAGATATTTGAGCAGATTGTGGTGCTGGTGGGTCACTGTGCACTGGACTGGCAATACTCGCTGCCCCAGACAACAATGCTAGATTTGCGAGCGCTGACACAGTTTTTGGTGCTTTCATATCTCTGTAGGTTTGTGTGAACCTGTTGTGATAATCAGATATAGAGCCAATTTGCTGTTCAATGAATAGCTGCACAGTTTGTGTGAAGGCCCAGATGTGTTTTGCTTCAAATCCAGTGTGCACATAGCGCCAGTGTGAGTTCCCTAGCTGCATTAGTGGGTCCAAATAGTTGCATCAAATGCCACATGATTGCATCTTCAAATTGAACAAACCTCAATCAACAATGGCACCAATTCATCATCAAAGTTCTTCTCATCACAGTTGTCAACAACCTCCTGCAGGAATGTGTCAATAGACTCAGCATGACAGATGAACTTGTGTTCCTTGCCTGGTGGAGCTGGCATCTTTTGCTGTGTTTTTTTTGTTGAAAATGTGATATTGCTCAATTTTAGTAAAATGCATCATCTTATATGTCAATTGTATATGTATATTGTATATCAAACACATGTATATGTATATTTTATTATGCCTGGCTTGTTCTGGAAGTTAACCTGTGCATTCAACCTAACCAGCAAACACCAAAAACAATATCAACAAACTTTTATTTTATGGGTTGGGTTTAATGTGAAAAAGGGCCCACACACGCTAGTTGACATCCCAAAGTCATGTCAACTCAATGTACTAAATGACAAAAAATTTTTTTTGAGAATCACACTTAATAGAAACAATGAAATTGAGGTGGCATGATGTAAAATTACCCATGCTTTATCAGATAGGAAAGCTGAAATGACATTATTCAGTAAAATTTAGTTGACACAAATTTAGTTGACATCCAGCGTGTGGCGCCAAATTGTTAGAACAAAAAAATAAAAAGCTGAGAAAAATCCAACTTCATCATGGAAGCATGAGCTTCTTTTTGTATGTTTGAAATGTGCAGCACTTTGACACAGTTTATGCTGATATGCTAAGGTGGGAGATGGGAGGATTCTTCCCCAGCATCAGTTAACAGATGCAAATGTTTTGATTGTTGCTTTTATTTGGGTAACAATGGTAAACAAAGACACAAAAAGTTCTTAAAAAAATTCTGAAAACACTTTTTTCCACAGAAACAAAATTTTCACTAATCAATCAATTTATTTTCATGAAGAATTTATAAACTCTACTGAACAAGTCCAGCAACCATTGTGCAGTGAATTTAATGTACCACAAGCCAGTACTCAGGTACTGTGGTACATGCCAAGTAAATAAATACCTCAATGCATTTGAAAATGCAATCAAAGAATGAATCCATTGGCTCTACACACACTAGTTTTCACCGTGACCGATGTGAAAACTGAAATGGCCACATGGCGACATCCAGCCCACTCTTTTGGTATGCTATATGTGTTTTAGTTATCAAATTTTCAAAGTTTAACTTTCATTAATTTTAATTCAAATTTAATTTGAATAAAATGTTTCAACCGTGTTTATTAATTTGCATTTGAAAAAAATTCAGTTTTCACACGAAGTCACGGTGAAAACTAGTGTGTGTAGGCACATTGACTGCTGACCTGATATGTGAAGCCAAAAATCGTCTGCAATTCAGGCATCACCACAAATATCTTTCTGTAAATCAAAGCACCTATTTTAGCGTGTGTTACGCTGGCTTTGACCAGTTTCCAGGACACTTGAATGTGCCACCTTTCTTCTTCATTAAGTGGATTTGGAAGCTCAACTGTCATTGACTTGGAATTAGTTGCCTGCCTGCGCGCGCGGCGCCAAATGGTTTTTTAAATAATAAAAATCTGCATGCAGTGCAGTGGAGACAGCAGCAGACCCTGTAAAATGGCAAATGTCAAGCAAAGCGCTCAAACTTCTGTAAAATTTCGTGTAAAATGGCAAATGACTTTGCCATTTTCCATGACACTTTGCACGAGATTGCACATTTTCCAGGGTCTGTGAGTGGCCCATGGCGCTTACCCCTTGTTAGCGGCCTTGCGATGGAAGCAGGCATTGCACGCGTTGCCACAAGCCACCAGCGGGCCACTCGCGCGTGCCCCCATCTCGATTAGGGAGTTGGCTCTCGAAATATTTTTTTTCAGTGTCTGTGTGCCTGTCTGCACCTGCAACAAGGACTTGCAATGAGAAAATGAATGGTTTACTTTTACTTGCCTCAAAATACCACAGTTGTTAAAAGTATAGAACTTTTTCAGAGTAAACATAAACAAAGTATTTTTGATTTTACCCTCCGTTGTGTAGAGAAATAAAAAGTGAGTAAAATACTTTTTTTGGGAAAACTTAAATGTGAGCATTTTTTCAATTTTTACTATGGTATAGTTCACAGATCCGTTTTTGCCCGTTAAATTAAGTTTTCTGTAGTTGTGTACTTTCACAAAAGTACGCGTAAAGGTGAGTACTGGTATTTTGATCACAGGAAACGTACTCCAGTATACGTATTTTTAGAGTAAAGGAAAATACGTTTTTACAACTAGGTAGGTGTGCAAAACACACGGGTAAGTATAACATGAAACACACCTGAATATAAAACGTTCCTGGGCCAACTTTTTCAACGCAATGAGATCAATTTTTTCCACTCAACTTTTCCTATTTTGTCTCATTCATGAATTTATATTTAGAAGCATTTCGCTTAGGCTTAATGCAATCCGCATTCTTACAAAATACGGCCGGTATATGCAATGGTAAATTAGCTGGCCGGGTGGCCATAATAAAAGGGGCGGCGAGTGGAATCAAGCCAGACGCATTCAATTGTTCCACGGAGGGGCCCTTAGTGATGGACACGAGCGCGCCAATGAGAGTACCAATGGCACCGTACACAAAATGGGTGCCGGGCACCGGGGCACCACGGGAGAGGGCACCGAGTAGCACTGGCGCCATGACACTATTCGAAAGAAGTGCCAGGTCTTCAGGCGCCAATGGCGCCACAGACAATAGGCCTTTCAGAAAATGGCGCCAGGTGCCAAGAACGCCAAAGAAAGATGCCAGCATACAGTTGCTCTGACTAACTTTCCATAACTGCAGTGCACTTTATCTGTATAACTTGTGGCTTGCTGCACATAGCTAGTTGACATCGACACCAAATGTCAACTGGTGCCGATCCCAATTCAAAGTTTCCTGACGAGTGGACGAACGACGTTCAAACGCATTCTTTGAATTAGGAACAGAACCAGTTGACATTTAGCGTGTGCGGGGCCATACCGGGGGCGTATTGCGCCACTGAACAAGTGACAAGAAAAGTGGGAAGTGGTGGTATGTTAAGTGGTGAAATCCGTAGAAGAAAGTCACGTGAAAAATTGTGCACAAAGTGACCAATAATGATATAATTATGAGTGTAATTTGACAGAAGAGTTTTGTTGGTGAAATATTTAGATGGAATATGGTGAATGACATTGTAAGTGTGCAAGAAATGGACTTTATAGTAACGATACTGGCCTATAAATGACAATAGGGGCACCAACAAATGTGAAGTTTCCTCCACTTTGGGATCCTTCAGCGGAAACTCAAGTTTTGAAGCGCCAGTTTTTCTGTTTTTATTATCGTTTGCACGACAATTTTCGCTGCCCTTTTGATAGTGGGATAGACGCCAAGGCGGCCACAGAAAAATTACAGCGCCATTGAAAAATAGGGCACCAGGCGCCAATTGGCGCGACGCCATTTAACCCCCTCCAAATTCAAATGGCGCCAGCGCCGCGGCGCCATTCCACCCCTAAGTGAGATTCATGGCCGCCGTGCGCTGGTCGTAACATCAAATCGTGCTCGACTGCGGGCGCGGCCGCAATGAAACCAATAAAGGTGCCGCCCCGCTATATTGCAATGTCTTGGGCGCCCACGCAGCGCTGGGGCAGTGGTGGCCCGCACACTAGTTGACACAGCGACAAGATTATTGGTCTGTCAACTGAACATTGAGTTGACACATTTGGTCATGTTTTGGGTTGGTGTGGGCGTAGGGTTGGCCGATGTTTTTTTAAAACGTTTTTTTATTTAAAAAAAACGTTTAAAAAAACACACACATGACGTCCGAAATGTTTTTTTTAAAAACATCGGCCGAAATTTTTAGTACTAAGCACTAGGTATTTTGCAAAATTTTTGCGCGCAAGCGCGCAATTTCACACACAAATTGACATTGGTAGTTGTTTTCATTGGTTTTGTGGGATTTTTAGTATTAAAGTATCCATTTCTATGTGCTACCATAGGTTAATAAGCCGTCATATGTTGCTGAAGTATATAATTTTGAGGTAATGTGCTACCATGTACCTCCACAGTGTGTAACTTCACTCTCAAAGTAACAACCTCCTTTTATAACCTTGTTTGATCACTATTCCATGCCAAACTTTACCTGAAGTCACGAACATTCGACTATAAGGCGATATACGAACGATATGTCGACGAAAAATGGATATTTTTGACACAAATCACCACTTATAATGCTATCCCATGGCTCCACAGACATTATATGGTCATATATAACATCACAGAGTATTGCCACTGTCTGATATACCTATATATGTTGACACAAGGTCATATCTGGGAGCTTTTTAAAAAAACGTTAAAAAAAACAACGTTGTTTTTTAAAAAAACATCGAGTTAAAAAAAACGTTTTTTTTTCCAACCCTAGGTAGGCGGAGCTTAGCCGCCATTTGCATTTTTTGCAATACAAACATTTGCAAAAGTATTTGTGTCAAATACAAAAATGTTTTACAAGTGAAAAATGATGCAGGATATAATTTCCCAATCTTTGCATTTGATCCATTCAAAAGACAATATGAGATTACATAAGTTGGAAAATGTTTCCCTGTGTTAACTAGTGTGTGGGGCCCCATTGTTGCATCGCCGCCGCATAAAATGACTCCTTTGGGTGCGTGCAAATGCGTTATATTCTTGAAATACCGTATTTCCTCGAATTATCCCCCTTGAATTAGCCCCCCACTCGAAATACCTCCAGGTATGAGCGACCTGAGGTATAAATAACCGGTCCACTCGAAATACCCCGCGTCTAGACATGTATGCAATGAACAAGATGTATTAATTGCTGCCACATTACATAGCAGCTACACATACACTAGTTTGTGTAGATATATCCCTATACATGTCCAATGAAAATATATCCGGTCTGGGTTGGTTAAAGTTAATACCAGTTTTGGGTAAGTTTTGGCCTACTCATTACTACGATCCTTCACGAAATGTTCTGATGAAATAAGAAAAACGACTGAGGCTCGCTGTGCATGTAGACCCTAATTTTCACACAAAATCGCTCATTTTCATACCATTTTATACATTTTCACCCTTAAAATCACTAGTTCATGTGTTTTATTGTCTATTTTCAGCTATTTCTTGTAGTATATGTGCTTATATACCCATTTTTAGTAATTTTTCACTTACTTTTAGCGATTTTTCTACCTTTTTTCCTCATTATGAAAAAGCCTATACAATGAACCCCCACGAACCCCCAAAACCCACAAAAAAATTTTTCTAGCTATCTATCCCTCCAGAGGAGCGATTAGCCATCTATCCACCCCCTGGAGGGTCAAAGTCTTGAATACTCCAGACATGCACAGCGGGTAAACATGCACAGAGGCACAGGCCCAAGAAAAACCTGGCATTGATTTTATTAGTAAGGGTTAGTGCTTTAGAAGCAAATATATTGTAGTGTTTATGAATTAGCATGTAAATATTAAGGTGTGGAGAAGTGAGTGAAGCATCTGTCAAGTCTAGGATAAATCAAGGCACAAACCAAAAGTCTGCATGTGTGCGTGATGAGCGGAGCTCCCTAATATACCGTGCTAGTCAAGTGTTTGAGACTTGAAATGAAATTGGACATGGAACAATGCTCATATAAGCTTAGAAGGGAAGGTTAATACGTTGAAAGTGGCCTTTCACGCTTCAGAAGTATGTGGAAGCACATTGACTGATACTTTTTACCTAAATGAACATGGCTTGATATTACAGCATGCAGCACAAATGGAAGGTTTGTCATAAAAATGCAACAAAAGCAATGAAAAACGCACCCTGAGTTAATCTAAATATAAATATGTGAAATCGCGCACTGAAAGCACAAATAAATTACAAAATACCTAGTGAATCAATACAGAATATTCAACTGTCGTTGAAAAGAATGTTTTCAATGCTTGTATTAAAAAAAACTCCAGCCAACCCTAGTCAGTAAATTACTTGACGGCTTGAATTACGGCTTGACACAACGTAGCACACAACCAACCTACCCCACAAAAATAAAAGTAAAATATTTTACCCCACGTACTTCTATGCTCCCTGTCGACGTTGGCGCAAAATCGGAAGCCCGAAAACTCGTAAACCATCGAATTTCTGTCCTCCAAATAAGTCCATTGTCTAATTTTGGCACTCGGCTTCCGTTTGTGAAGCTGAATTTGCACAAATTCGTCCAATAATGGGAAAGGGGAGGGGCCAGCGCCTGTTGGATGATTGCCAAGTGGACATAAGTTGTTCTCGGGGATTGTGCGCAGCTTTGAGCCGTGTCTTTTCAAATTCTGGCCTTGTGATTTCTGTACTTCTGTGAGGGTTGTGTATCGGGTTGCAAATATTTTTTGGCAAATACTGTGCAATGTGAATCACACAAATAACAAATTTTGAAAGATTGTCACAAAAAATATATTTATATGGGAAAAGACAAACTCTCAGAATAGCAATACGTTTGTTACTATTTAAAGATTAGCAATACTAACCTTTATTACTATTTAAAGGAGGCAAAATCTTGTCATTTTCCTTGACACAAACAATCAATGAATCCAAGAAAATGTCTCTGTCAGTCACTGAAATTTTTAAAATTCAAAGGAAATTATGGAAAAGGGGAAGTTTCATCAAAGATAATTGAAAAGCAAACTCACCATTTCTATTCTCATAAAATTGACAAGAATCTGCCAATTTCAAACAAACGCCACCGTCAATTTTCGAAGATAAAAATAATCGAAAATTTCTGTTTCTTGAATAAACGGCCACATCGCAAAATGGCACCAGGGGGCAGTCCCAAGCCCTGTAAAGTGTAAAGTAAAGTGTCAAATGTAAAGTCAAATGCAAAGAAAAGTGTCAGTCAAAACAAAAACGAAAATATTTTATTACTGAACTTTGCATGACAGTTTACTTTACACTTTACAGGGCTTGGGACTGCCACCAGGGTGTCAGAATCCTTGGTGCGCACCAAAAATCGAGCCAATGAATTGTCAGCGAAAATATCCTGGCGCCAATCCCGCACCTCGTTAAGTGCCCCGTTAAGTGACAAGTTTCAATTTTTTTAAGTTAAAAACAAGTTTTCAAGTGGCATGTGAGTAGGAAAAATAATCCCTTCAGGATAAGTAAATAGAGAAATATTGGGCGTGGTATGCCGGAAAATGGGTAGCTTTCCGCGTCCGAATAGTTTTTACACGCGGAATTCCAAATGCGGAAAAAATGAATCTACCGAACACAAAGGTTGGCAAGGGACACAGCAATTGAAAACGACACAAAATGTCAACTGCTTTGGGCCCACACATGCTAGTTGACATCGACACCAAATGTCAACTGGTGCCGATCCCGATTCAAAGCTTGCTGACGAGTGGACGAACAACGTTCAAATGCAATCATTGAATTAGGAATGGAACCAGTTGACATTTGGTGTCGATGTCAACTAGCGTGTGGGGGGGCCTTTGCAACATAATTCAACACTTGCATTTGAACGTCGTTCGTCAACTCGCATTAAGCTTTCTATTGGGATGGAAACCAGTTGACATTTGGTGCCCTTCTTAACTAGCAGTGTGTAGGGCAAATGATAAATAAATTAGACCAGCATGTAGGCAAATTGCGCTAAGGATTACAAATTATACTACAAACTTCAAACGGTAATTCTCAGAAAATTTTGAAAGTGGCGGTCAAGGGTACGATATTAAAGTAACTTAAAACCTCCCAGTACAAGTATCCTCAAAACTTTTTTCATAGGAACTGGTAAAATACCCGTAAAACCCCAGCTCATATATTAGATATTAATACGGGATTTAGTTGCCAGCAAGGCACTTTACCTTAACTTTACCACATCAAGGAGCACTTTGCCTGAACTTTGTCACTTAAAGGGGACACTTTACAGGGTGTGGGATTGGCACCTGGTCATTCTCATCAGCGCTTTCACGCATCTTTTTAACTAGTAATGAAACAAAATCGCCCACATCCGCGTTGGATCGAAATAGTGACTTTTGGATCAAATGTCGACTGAATTTCTTATCGGTGCTCGAATCCAGATCCATGAAATCCTGAGACGTTTTTCGGTGTCCGATTTTTTATTCGCTTTCGCTTATTTGTGCTGTAAATAATCGACATAATGACATACGTATTACCTCGAAATATCCCCATGGGGGTTTATTATTTCGCCAGCAAATTTTGAGGGGGGGGGGGTGATTCGAGGTGGAGCTCATTTGAGGGGTGTATATACGCAACTAGGTATATAAAATAATATAAATAGATAGCGTATTACCTCGAATTCCCCCCCCTTGAATCGACCCCCCCTCGAAATACCCCCTAAAATTCGGCTGAGGAAATAATAAACCCCCCTTGAAATAACCCCCCCCCAATTGAATGTAAAGAGAACGTACATGACAAATACCGCAGTTTGTGATCTGTATGATGCAGAACACACGTTAAAACCGATGACTGAGAGACGTTACGGTTAAGGGTTTATGTGTATATACAGTTATATATGCCTATAAACACATATACATCTATGTAATTGTTTGATTGTCTGAGTATGGGGAATTTCCAAAAATTTCTGGCGAAATAATAAACCCCCTGGGGGTATTTCGAGGTAACTTTCGAGGTATACGGTAACTGTACATACGCATAAAGCTTGTCCTAACGTCACTCAGTCACTAGTTTTGACGTAAGTTCTGCATTATAGAAATCACACAGCGGTATTTGTCGTGTACATGCTCTTTACACTCTAACGAGGGGGGTTATTTTTTCTCAGCTCGCTCAGACCTCGGGGTATTTCGAGGGCGGGGGGTTAATTCTAGGGGGTAATTCGAGGTAATACGGTATGTGATAACTGTTGAAATGTATTTAACTGTTCAAAAACCGCGATTGTTAGGGAACTTTTTTGTTACAAAAGCCTATTCTCGTTTTTTAAAAACATTATAAACGTCGACCATAACTCTACCTCACCTTGTACGAAACGTCCAAATTGAAAACTACTTTGAGCTGTTCAGAGACGAAGTCAACAAAATCCTTCACAAGTTGGCAGCCATCCAAATCGGGATTAAACTCTCGATAAAACTCGAGATCAAAGTAAAGCCGACACGAGCGATTCTGTACAAAGAATAAGAACTGATGCGGTTTTGTATGGTAGATATGAAGGGTGTGCTTCTAAAAGTACCGATCTACAAAAAATCGATTTTGAGATAATCGCAATTGAAAGTTTGGAGTATGCAATACCCATACATGGGTATTGGGTATGGGAATTTTGGGTATGGGTATTTCGGCCATATTGTTGGGTTTCCACATGCATGGGTATAATCATTGATTATACTCATAACACTAGCTATATAAAATTTAGTGAATTATATTTTTGTAGTACAGTACATTTTAAAGGAACAAATTGGTAATAGCATGTAGATCGGTATTTTTTAAAGCACAAAATCAGACAGCTGTAGATCGGTACTTTTACCCATAGTAAAAAAGCACAAAATGAGTTTTTGCTGAATCAGACGCCGATCTGACATCAGTACTTTTAGAAGCACAAAAAATAATGTGCAGATCGAATCTGCAAAATAACAATTTTGAAAAAAGTGTGTAGATCGGTACTTTTAAAGACACAAAAGCCGAAAAAGCTTGTAGATCGGTACTTTTAAAATTTAAAAAACCGTATTTTGCGATTTGTTTGCTTTTTTCGACCCCCCATATCTCAAAATTGAATTTCGCACCCCCCACATATTATATATTTTTTTGAAGCGCATGTTTATGGGGACCCCAAAAATGGTCCTAACTCAAATTTGAAAAATTTGTAGATCGGTACTTTTAGAAGCACACCCTTCATATGCACTGTGTAGTTGGCTATGAGTTGCAATCTTGACTACACACACTGGTGCCAGTTGCGCAAAATGAGAAGTGAGAAGTGAAATGGCAAAGGCGAAGTAAAAGCGCAAAGGCCAAGTGAAACGGCAAGTGAATGGGCAAAAGCAAAGTAAAAAAGTAAAAAGAAATTTCTTGTCGTTTTTGCCAATTCACTTGCCGTTTCACTTGGCCTTTGCGCTTTTACTTCGCCTTTGCCATTTCACTTCTCACTTCTCATTTTGCGGAACTGGCACCAGGGAATCTCGAAATCTCATGAATCGGCTCTATGCTCGAAGTTGATCTAAATAAATATGAGTTTTCGAGCTTGTAAACTTGTGTGTAGGCAGTGAGCGACAAAGGGAGGATACTGTTGGGTATCCCCGCAATGGGCATCCTCACCTATGTACCTATGGGCATCCCACTATGCAGGATACCCAAAACTTTCAATGTAGCTATGGGAATCTTCAATGTACGGTGTTAAAGTTCACGCAGCTGTTTAGGTGTAATCGATAGAACTCGATAGAAGCCAATCATTCATATAAATATTCCAGATTCCAGAACTAACAATTACTGTCCAATCCCGGGTCGCATTCCGAGTAGACAATTGCAAAATAAAATAATTTTTTCATAATTTTCTGGACCCGGAATGCGACCCGGGATTGGAACCGGAATCGAAATTTGTTATTTCGGGTCTGACTTTGGAACACTAGTTTACTGAATTAGCGTTCCAAAGTCAGACCCGAAATAACAAATTTCGATTCCGGTTAGGGTCCAAACGATATGACTTTTCGATATCGATACTCGATATTTTTTTCTGAAACTCGATATTCGATATCGATACGATATGGAACCTCGATATCGATATTCGATATTAAAAATGGTCGATATTCGATATTCAATATTTCGATATTGCGATTTGCTTTTGGTATAGCAAGGCATATTTCAAGTGACATATTGTATTTTCATGTGGTTGCACGCATGGTTAATCATCTCTTTAGTTAAATGTGAATGGTTCAAGTGCTTTTAACAAGGTTTACATCACTCAAAAGTAGAACATGTAGAAAAAAACATGATGAATCAATGTGTATCAGACAATTAACAATTGGTAGATATTACAGTTCATACTGATAACCTGATTGCTTAAGGGCATGTTGCAAAAAATAGAATATCAGCATTTTCTGGCTTCAAATTTAGCACTCCAACAAAAATGACATCATAAGTACTGTACTTTTACTCGTCTAATACAATTCTCAGATCAGATCAAGCACATCAGATCAATAATAAATATCTCAAAATGAAAATGATACCTTTTTAGGGACACAATATAGGTTCGATATATTGAAAAAATGGTCGATATTCGATATTTTTTCAAAATTTTCGATATCACTATTCGATATTCGATATTTTTTCAAAATTTTCGATATCGATATTCGATATTAAAAAATGGTCGATATCCGATACGATATATCGTTTGAACCCTAATTCCGGTTCCAATCCCGGGTCGCGTTCCGGGTCCAGAAAATCATAAAAAATTATTTTATTTTTTTTGCAATTGCCTGCCTGGAACGCGACCAGAAAACGAATTTGTGGACCAAAATTTCAGTAAGATTCAAATGCAAAAACAGTATAAAAATTCTCCAGCCTGAGGGAAATTGGAATGTTAGAAAGCAACCTTATATTTGGATTGCTGTTAATCCAGCGCCTGTTACGTGTGCATTCCATTTGTGCACTAGTATTATGCCATTTATGGCGGTTTTTTCCGGTGCAGTAAAAACAGACGCAGTGAGATAGTGAAATAGACACCTAGGTAATTGATCTCAATTTACTTGCGTGCACGCGCGTCTAAGTAAATAGAGATCAATCAATCACTCCAGTGTTGGGTCTGTGTTCCAGGATACCTAACGTGGCAAGCTTTTTAACAGTTATTGATACTTTACCTGTAGGGAATCTCTCATGTACAGATGGGAATCCTGATTGGGTTCCCTACTGTACAGATTCCTTACGCGCGACAAAGTGTATTTACGTGCAACCGGGTGCCAGTTCCGCAAGAGGCGAAGTTAAAGTTAAGAGTAAGATTAACAGTTAAGTGTAAAGTTAAAAGTGAACATATAAATGGAAAATGGCAAGAAAATGTATTAAAAAATAAAAATGAATTCATTTTTTAATTATATTTTCTTGTCGATTTCCATATTTCTCTAAACTTTTAACTTTACTTTTACTCACTTTACTTACTTACCATATCTCATTTTACTTTAGACCCCGTTTACACGGATTTTTTGTGATGACTCGACAAAAATAAAACATTCAATAACTTGAGTAAAAATGTTCCATATTTATGAGAAAAAGTGGTCAATTATACATCTTACCTAGGCGAATATGCATGTCAATTGCACAATCGTGCTTGTAGCTCATGAGTTAAAGGCGTTTGAAAACTTTTGCAGTTGTCGGACAGTCTTCCGACAGCCTGCGACAATCGCAAACTTTTTTAGAACGTTATAAATCTTGAGCTACAAGCACGAGTCTGCAATTTGGCCTGCATATTCGCTTAGGTAGAAGGTATACTTGACCACTTTTTCTAATGGATATGGAACCTTTTTACTCAACTTATTGAACGTTTTATTGTTGTCGAGTCATCACAAAAAATCCGTGTAAACGGGGCCTTACTCTAAACTTTGCCTTTAGCGGAACTAGCCTCTGAATAGGCGACTCTGCTCCTGACATAGACCGGCACCCTGTAAAACTTCGTGGAAAACGTGCCCAGTAAAACGTTTTGTATTTTACATAGAGCGTTGGCATTTTACATAGCGCTTTGCTTTTCACACACCTGACAATTTTTTTTTAAACACATTACATTTCACATTGTACAGGGAGAGGGACAGGCCCTTGAGACTTCTAGAAAACTTTTTTCACAATACCTGTAAAATGAGCTCATAAAAATGTCGTTTGTCGGGCGGCAAATATTGATAATCGTGCCAAAATCGTTCTGCTGTGGTCACCACAAATCGCCGAGATCCTACGAAAAAAACAAAAACAAATAAAAATAGCTAGTTTCAATGGCTCGGTGATTAGAATGTCCACCTTAGGGATGGTACTTGATATTTGAAACTAGCTGATTCTAAAATGCCAGTAGAATATCATACTTCTGCCATTAATGCCATTAAAACCATGGTTAAATTATTTATTGAATTGTTTTTATTTGAGGAGTAAAATTAGTATTTATAACAATTCATCACCTATTAAAATTATATTTTACTTTGTATCCCTAGCCTCCCATCAACCAAAAAGGTCCAAATATAAATTACCGCAAACCCAAAAGCTACCAAAAAGTGCAAAAAATCAAAACAGACCGCCGGCCCCGATCTCGTAACTAAACACGCGCAGATTTGAATCCGATTTCTCGGATAGAAAAGCGAGTGCATCTCGTTGCCGTTGAAAGGAGCGAACGACGACCTTGCCGCCGCCGTCCCTTGCTGCAAAATGTTCAAAATTTTCGTGTGATTTTGGGAAAGTAGAATCAGGTTTAAAATTTTCGCATTTTTACATTTTGGGCACAAATTAGGACCACCCACTGACTGGACCCACCGTAATCGGCCAGCTATGTGAAGCATTGAAACTGATTTGGAACAATTTTGGCCAAAATTGTACTCAAAATCTTTTATTTCTCTACCTTCGTCGAAAATATGGCAAGGGCAAGTAATATATCTACCTAATCTGTCCCGTGATTTTGTGCATTTGTAGTTATACTTTGTGCATTTGTTTTTGTATCACTTCGCGTTTATTTATGGTACAACAGCTTTAACATAGGATCCGATGAGACTCATGTATAGTGACAATTCATTGGCAGTCTCACACGAAAATCGGAACAAACGATAATAAACTAAACTAAACAAGGGTGTGCTTTCAAAAAGAACCCATCTCACCCAATGAACTTCTAAATGGCCTCAGCAAGGATTTATGCAAGCTGACACACGGTACACCGTCTCCACTGCTGGAACGTCCATAAAAGCTGGCGCTTGGCACGCTGCCAACTTTGCTGGTGCTCGCTTCAGTTGACTCTGACATGCCTGTCAGGTTTCTGGACTCTGGTCGATTTTATGGCGGCTGTATGGTAGTTGTCGTTTTTCTGGTGGTAAATATTGTGCTGATCACAAAGTATCACCCTTTCAAGTGACAACTTTTAGGTTTGACAGTTTTTTTTTATCTCGAGGTTCACTAGATTTACTTAGTCGTCTTAGCTAAGTTTGAAGCCAGTCGACAGGGTATGAACGATACCAGAGAATGCAGATATTTCTGATATTGCGCCCACGCACACTAGTCGACAACAGAAATTTCAAAAACTGGCAAATTGCCATCAAAAGTAGTTGACGAATACCTCATTCCGTGATGTTTAACTCATTTAAAAATTTTTTTATCAGCTTTGGAAATTTCGGTTGTCAACTAGTGCTTGTAGGGTCATTTAGTTGTAATTATGTAACTAAATTCCACCCTCCAAACTCATAAGATATCAGCGATTTTCTATCTTCATTTTCAATGCAAAATCACATGCTTCATATATCAACAATTGCCCTACAAACTTCTACCAAATTTTAAAAAAATTTGGAAAACACATAAGTGAACTTTGAATACATTCGAGTTTACCGGATAAGGTGACCAACTACCGTTCGCAGAAATTAAAAATGACTCATTCCTGTAAACTGAAATGCGTTCAAAGCTAGTGTAAGAGTTTGCCAAAACCATTGAAATTTCGGTAGCAAACTAGTGTGTAGACACGATGAAATAAATAAAATACAAAAGCTCACCCCACTAATGCACATTGATTCTACAAAATAAAATTACCCACCAGAATTCGTATGCATTTTGAATTCGAAATCGACAAACATCACACGCACCGCAATTTGATACAATGCCCACGGCATGGGTTGGATAGCAGAGATGGAAGAGCACCGGAAAAGTGCACCGCACCGGCAAAAGTGAACAGGACCGGTAAAGGGGCACCAATGTTTATAGGTATATCACCGTGGGGCACCATGAATATAAGAAAATGATATGCTATTGCAGTCAGCATTGAAACAAATCTTATGGAAATCTTACAAATTGGAAGATTTATGTGTAAAAATATCAGAAAATAAATAAATAAAATAAAATATTTTCATATTTATATTTTCCAGGAATTTCCAGAGAGCTTTAAGTATATTTTCGTTTTCAGAATTTCCTGGGAACTTTCCTAAAAATATCAGAAAACAATTATTTCAAATTTATTTATATTTTTTTCCAGGGTTTTTCTTTGAGAGATTTTATCAATTTTTATAGAGGTTATCAGAGATTATATCTACACGCATCTTGTCAAAATCACCCATTTTTCAATGCTAACAGCACTTCAGTGCACCCTACCGTAATCCTGTGTTCCGGTGTACTTCCACCACCACTGACACAGAATATACACAGGTATTTATCCAATGTGATACCGTACAAACATTTCCAATGTCATTGAAAACGTATCTAAGGGAAAACTAATAATACTCGAGTCAATGATAATTACCTACTGAAATATTCACAATGTACCCGCACACAGTGAAATTACGGAGAAAATATTCTGACAACAATGTTCAGTCTATAGCGAGTCGATCATGGTCGGGTTCAAACGGGATCGACTTTTCGGGTTCGGGATCGCTGAATGCCGAAATTATCGGGATCCCGTCTGATCCCTAAGCGTAGTAGTCGATTGAACTTAGCAATTTCGATCGGCTAGGGCCCATTCCGCATCAAAGCCCATTCCGCATGTAGACTAGGGTGTCAACAAAAACTTTTTGGCGGAAAACGGAAACGGAAAAAAATTTACACTTGCCGGAAAATGGAAACGGAAACGGAAAAAAATTTGCACCTGCCGGAAAACAGAAAACGGAAAAATGAAAGGCCGGAAAACGGAAACGGAAAAATTTGCCGAAATTATGCCAGAAACGGAAAAAATTTGCTGAAGTTATGCCGGAAATGGAAAAAATTTGCTGAAATTTTGCTGGAAATGGAAAAAAAATTGCAGAAATTTATCCAGAAATAAAAAAATTTGCAGAAATTAGGCTAGAAATAGAAACAATTCACATAATTGAGAACCTGCATGCATGTTCACCAGTTTGGCTGAAACAGAAAACAGAAAATTGAGTCAGAAAATGGAAAAAAGTTGGAAAAACAGACAATTGACCCGGAAAACGGAAAAAAGGCGGAAAAACTGAAATTTTAGCCGGAAAACGGAAAATGAGCCGGAAAAACGAAAACGGAAACAGAAAAAAAATTTAGCAGCCGGAAAATGGAAATGGAAAAAAATTTGCCTGCGGAAAGCGGAAAACGGAAAGTTGACACCCTATTGTATACCCATTATAGACACATTATGCCTGCGGGGGTAAGAAAGGGGGGTAGATAACACCACCCCAAACCGCCCAGCTATCTATCTATCCCTGGCACAATTTTTTTTGGCTACTGTCCCCCGAACACCCCCCCCACCCGCAAATTGCTTAGCTATCTAGCTATCTGGAGCGCTTTTGAGCAATTTTACCCTAATTTTCATACTTCTTATAGATTTTCACCTTCAAAATAACTAGGTCATGTGTTTTATTACCTATTTTCAACATGCCAGGTATAATTAAATGTGTTCCGGGTCAACATGCGGGATGGGTTTACATGCGGAATAGTGCACTGCCATTTCGATCAACCATTTATGTAGTACACTACCTAGTTCAGGGGCGAAATTCGATCACTTCAACACATTTTTCGAAGTCTGAATTTATCCGCCGCCGGATAAAATCACAACAGAGCACACAAATTGAGACATCCGCAGTGAATCAAACTGGCCGAGAAAATATCAGTGAAATTATGTACATATTAAGCAAGTTTCCTTATACACTACCGTGCAGAATAGTTGAGACTTTTCACACATAGAGAAACAGTAGGCTGGGGGTCCACTGCACTTTTTTGCTTCCCAATTTCTTGTCCCTTGCAGGATTTTGATGCCGTTTGAGTATGTTGGGGTTTGATGCTGGGGCTACCACAAAAAATTTTTGTTTGCTCAAATAAACCCCCAGGCCCGAGATAAGGGGGGTCTATAAAAAGATGGTCAATAAATATACAAAAAATGGGCAATCTGGATGAGTGTCTTTGAAGCTTAATAACTCAACCATTTCTGGGCTGATTTGAATCATTCAACACTTCAAATGATCGGGACAACCTGCAGATTCTATTTTTGTGGTCGGTTTAGTGATGTCTAAATACCGTATGTCAATTTGACCCAGTTTTTGAACGTGTAAAAATAATTTTTTTGAACATGCTATCATATACTTTAGACAACGATGATTCATTTAAAACAAAAATGAGTTCAATATCTCATTCCAATCAAAAGTTATGGCACTTCAAAGTTTTCAATGGTGTCTACATATTTTATGCTTATTTTACTGGGGTTTGCAGCATGAAAATTTTGTTATTGAACAGTCTATAACATACTTTAGACAGAGAGAATTTATATGACAAAAACGTTTTTTTCAATATCTCTTTCCAATCAAAAGTTATAGCACTTACAAACTTCCATCTTCATTCCATCCAAAATAATTGCACTATACTCATTCACAGTTGGGCCAACTTTTCTCCCTAATAGAGCAAGGCCAAAACCTCAAATTTACACACCAAATAGCCCCACCCAGTAGTATGACTACCCCCATTTCAGAGTTGCTGGTAATGGATGCAAAACTGCAGCAAAAATTAATAAATGCCACATTTCCATATATGCATCGCCATATGTTGTTCATGCATAGAATGTTTCTTGCTGCACACAGAGCTCAGCGATGCAGGCAAGCAGATGGAATGGTGAAAATTTTGTTAAAAAATGAACATAGGAGGTGGATATAGACTTTAAAGTGAGATACTGGGTGGCTACTGCCCAAAACAAGAAAAGTCTCAACTATTCTGAAACATGAACAAACTGAGTTAATATGTTTGTACACTAGGAATATACGCAGATTTGAACTTGAGGGGCGGTCATCCTGGGCATGTGTAGTCAACCCCCCAGGGTACCCATGTATAGTATCCAAATGTTTTTCACGTCAACCATTTCGAAATTCTGGCAACATTTATCACGCAGCGCAAAAAGTCTCAACTATTCTGCACGGTAGTGTATTTAACCACCAATACAACACCTTATCAAATCAAATTTCAACAATTTACCATTACTCAGTCCCCCAGACATAAATACATACATTCACAAGTAAAAATTTCCAAATATAGAGTCTAATAACATTTTATACTGCTGTGAGTAAAGCCGAACTGCTGAATCATGCCTAGCGATTTCGCAGTTCTCCAGGGGATTTTTAATGCATGAACACTATGAATCACACATCGAAGCCATGATGCACGCACATGTAGTTAACGATGGCAAAGAAATTTTTTTAATACGTTTGAGTATTTTCGATTTTTGTGAAGTTTTCAAAATTTTTCACCACCAGAAAATACTTAAATTCAATTTTAACCCGGTATCTTTGGTTGACAATGCGTAAAAAGACAAACACAATTTCAATTTCAGTTGGATCTACTTCAGTTGTAGCGGCAGAACGGAAAATGTGCAAATGTGTCTGCGGTAACTTCTGTCTGCTTCAAGGCCGCAAAATATTTTTTTCACTTTTTAAAATAACACTTTTCCAGAAGTTTGCCATCATTATGTAAACCCCTGTTTACCTCGATCCGGATGGTTGTGAATTTTTAAAAAACGTTTCGTTCACGCCCCCCTGTAAAGTTTTCGGGAAAATTGACATGACTCAAAAAATAGCCCAAAGAGTTGTCTACATAATGTACGGATCGCCCCCCAATATAGCGCCGCGTGGGCCGTGTAAGCGGGCCACGCATTTTTTTATACCAAAATGCAGTGTTCACCTCGGTCCGGATGGTGGCTCCAAATCTTATATAGTCTGTTTTTCAAGGCCAGAATTTGGCCGAAACATAGAACAGTGTCCTGGCTTAGTGCCAAATGACATTTCAACGGCTTATTTACAGGCAGAAATAAGATTACAATATTTTCAATTTGCACTGTTTTGTACTGCGGATCACAATCACAGCTGATTGTGATCCGCAGTACAAAACAGTGCAAATTGAAAATATCCTAATCTTATTTCTGCCTGTAAATAAGCCGTTGAAATGGCATTTGGCACTAAGCCAGGACACTGTTCTATGTTTCGGCCAAATTCTGGCCTTGAAAAACAGACTATATACGACTTGGAGCCACCATCCGGACCGAGGTAAACACTGCATTTTGGTATAAAAAAATGTGTGGCCCGCTTACACGGCCCACGCGGCGTTATATTGGGGGGCGATCCGCACATCATGTAGACAACTCTTTGGGCTATTTTTTGAGTCGGGTCAATTTTCCCGAAAACTTTGAGGGGGGGCGTGAACGAAACGTTTTTAAAAAAATCGCAACCATCCGGATCGAGGTAAACAAGGGTTTATGTGCGCATGATTAGGGTTTTACCAGGTCTTGAAAGTTCGGATGAGGAAGCAGAGGATCCATGCAATCCGCCTGAAATAACGCCGCAAGAACATCAATTCATGCTCGAAAGGGAGGCATGGATTATGCCTTGGGTTTATGCGCGTTCGTTAGATAGCATGATTTTTCGAACTAAGTGGTGGGCTCAATTGCAACACATGGGTTTGCAGGGGTTGAATATTAGTGGATTCTGTGAGCATGCTGATGAGCATCCGCATGACGATCCTGAGGACACGTTGACATATGTTAAGTTAGAAGCGCTGTTAGAATTGACCATGCATACGTTTATGTGTGAACCGCCGGACATTAGTTTGTCGCGAACGTCATCTGATTCTGAGTTGTATGTGTTGTCAGATTATTGTGAAGCAAGCGTGCCAACTTTGTACCGAACGTGGTCGGAACCAAGTATGTTGCCCAGTGTGTTGAACCGTGTGTTTTTCCTGTGCTGTTTATTTACGTTTTTTGCGAGTGCTGACGCCCTGGGTGTTCCAAGTGGTGGCGTTGTTAAGAAAAAAGGAATGTCAGATGAGTGGATTTTGACCGTACGAAATTTTCTTGAGGGATTTATCGCGGGAATGTGCACTTTTGTGTTTCTGAGATTTTTTCTGCCCGCTTTGTGTGAACTGGTGTTGTATTTGGTGTGCGTGGTGTGTGACTGGATAAAATTGATAGTGTTGCGGTTTCAATTAAATCGCATGCGAGCGATAGAAAATAGGCGCAATACTGCAAGGGGTGCGACCCCCGTGACACCGCCACAAAAGTTAAATCCAACCAGCGCTAACAGCTCAGGGTATAGCGCCGATATTGAAGAAACGCCGGTGAGTATATTTAAGCGTTTGCCGCCGTTGCGCGTTCCCAAAGATTCTGCTGTCATGGAAAAAGTGAATGTAGTCACGCTAACTAGTGAAGAAATTGCGAATATCAAAAGTATTACAGCTAAGCGTAAAGAACTTGTGCCAATTTACTATAGTCCGTCGATTACGGTAGAAATTGAGGGGAATGAATACAAAAGGTGTCTGTTGGACACAGGTGCGATGAGGTCATTGTGCAGCCCGCTAGTGTTGGCTAGGCATCGAAATAATTGCATAGCGTTTGATGAAGTCACGCCTGTAGGGGGATTGCAAAGCGCGTCTCAATGCAAATTGCAAATTGAGGGTCAGCTGGAACTTCAAGTGATGATTACCGGGAAAGCGTTTTCTATTGTGTTTCAGGTGATTAGCGGTCTGTCGGACGACATTTTATTGGGCGCTGATGTGTTGAGGCATATGGTTATTGACATGCCTGCGCGTGAGTTGCGAATTGAGAGTGGCGATGCGCGTAAAAAGTTGAATGTGCCTTTTGACAACCCGCCGCCTGTGGTGCAAGAACGGCATGTTTATGCGGTTGTAACTGAACCGACTGAAATTAAGCCGCGGCATGAAACGATAATTAGTGCAAAATTATCTGAACCAATTGATGAATTGACGTTTGCGATTGAACCTTTGAGTGAATTCCATGTGAAAACGGGTGTGTTTGCAGCTAATGCTGTTTATGAAAGTGCGAGTGAATTGTTTCCGGTGAGGTGTGTTAATGTGACTGAAGTGCCGGTCAAATTGCAAGTGGGTCAGAAAATTGCTATCGTAGAACCAGTGGAGTGTGTTTTACAAGTGCGCCAAGGTGATCCGCCTGCTGAGTGGGTGCGAGAATGTCGCGAGCGCGATATGAGTTTTACCGATACTATACTTGAAACTAGTGAGGAAAAAGTACCAATTGAGGGCACTGTACCTTCTAAAGCAGCGAATACGACCATGAAGGTGGTTTGTGCTGATGGGAGAGAAATGGATTTTGAGGTACCGGTCGAATTGGACGAAATTAAGCGCCAGCAATTAAAAGAGTTGATTTTAACTCATCAGGATGCTTTCGCCAGGGATAAGTATGATTTGGGATATAGTGAATTGGTTGATTATCAACTTCAATTGACTAGCAAAATTCCGGTGGCGTGTCGAATGTATAGGTTGAGTTTGGATGACCAGCAGTACTTAGAAAAGCATTTGAGTTGTTTGCTTGAGCATGATGTCATTGAACATAGTACGAGTCCATACTGCGCGCCGACATTAGTTGTTACTAAGCCGGATGGTGCCAAGCGCATGGTGATAGATTATCGACGATTAAATGCAGTAGTTCACGCTCCCCAATTTCCGCTGCCCAGATTAGACGACACAATAGAGTCATTGCACAGCTGCAAGTATTTTTAGCAGTGTCGATATCAATCAAGCGTTTTACAACATTGCGCTGCATCCGGATGATAGACATATTACGTCGTTTCGTAATTGTTTTGGTCAATTTCAGATGAAACGTTTGCCGATGGGATTAAAATGTTCCCCGGCTTTAGCGCAGCGCTGTTTTGAAGTTACGATGGCTGGATTATTGCACCGGAATGTGTTGGTATATATAGATGATTTGCTTATTTACAGTAGGTCATGGGAAGATCATTTGAGTGATATAAGTCAGGTTTTGTCGCGTTTGATAAGTAGCAGTTTTAAAATACACCCAAAAAAGTGTTTTTTCGCGCGCACAACCGCTGTTAAATTCCTGGGTTATATGGTAGGGCGTGAAGGGATTTGTATACCAGATGACAAGCGAAAGTATTTGAGTGACTGGCCGCTACCTGTGTGTGTGCGTGAAGTTAAAGCGTTTTTAGGTGCCGTTGGGTTTTTCCGAAGGTTAATTCATAAATGTGCTGAATATGCCGCTCCTTTGTCTAATTTAACTCGAACAAAAACTGAATTAGGAACTGAAAAGTATAGCGGAAGTACTCCCGTAGATTTAAATGCGAACCCTGCCGCTTTGGAAGCTTTTAATAAGTTGAAAGTGATGGTGGCTGAGAGTCCCTGTATACAGTATCCTGATCCCAGTAAACCGTTCATAATTATTACCGATGCTTCTAAAGTTGCATTAGCTGGCATTTTAGTACAGCGCGCTGAACCTGCCGCCGCTCTGCATGCGTGTTCATTTTATAGTCGAAAACTTTCTGAAGCGCAATCTCGATGGCCTGCAATTACGCAAGAAGCATGTGCTATTTTTGAGAGCATACGCAATTGGCATTGTTATTTAGCGGGCCGGCCGTTTGAAGTGTGGACTGATGCGAAAAGTATTTCATGGGTAAAAAATCCCAATTTGGAAACCCATCCCCATACGGGTTTGCACCGATTTGCGCTAGCCATTCAATCATATCAGGTTACTTTTAAGCATTTGCGCGGGAAAAGTAATGAATTGGCAGACGCTTTGTCGCGCCGGCGTGATGCACCTGTCGAATTTGATGAGCGTGTTAATTTGGATGAAGCTTTTGAAGAATATGCATTTGATATACCTATTGATGAATTGGCAAGAATTTTGACTGAGGAAATGGCGTTGTTGACATCTGAAGAACATTTAGCTTGTCAAGCAGTAGCTAAGGCTATGGCGCGATTGGCTGCCGCTCAAAATTGGCTGAAACATGCGAAAATGAAGTCTTTGGAACCGTCAGTTACGGTAGTTGCTGAACCGTCAGTGGCCAGTGTTGCTACTGTGCGGGCGCCACATCCAATGACTATGCGTGTGCGAAGTAAACCGAAGGAGGAGTCCAATTCTGAAAGTGCTTTGAAATCGCCGCCAAAAAGTGACGATGCGCCTAAATTAATGGCTGGTGGCCGCCGTTCCGCTCAATTAATTAAGAAACTGGAAAAACTCGATGCTTTACCTCCTCCTATCACCCCAATTGAAGAGTTGTCGCGTTTGCAAAAAGAAGAACCGTATATAATTACAATTCGTCGCATGTGCAAGGAATCTACTTTGCGTAGGGCCCTACCGTTTTTTATTGATCAATTTGATGTGGTTAGGCGTGATGCGGATCTGTCAATATTAGTGGGTGAAAGGAAATACGATCCTGCGTGCATTCCCCAGTCATTAGTTGTCACTGTGTTAGAATTGGCGCATAACCACCCTACTGCTGGACATTTAGGTGTGATGAAAACGTTTGAAAGATTGCGCGAATTTGCTTGGTTTACAAATATGCGTCCAGAATGTGCTAGATGGGTTTCTACTTGCCCTTCATGCAACGCGAAGAAAGGATTGCGTCGCTCGATGAAAACTCAAATTCAGAGCCGGAAAATCGCTAAGTTTCCCGGTGATTTTATTGCGATTGATGCAGTAGGGCCATTGCCAATTACCAAAAAAAGGAATGTGCATGTATTGGTATTTGTGGATCAATGTACGCGTTTTGGTTTAGCAGTGCCCGTTCCCAATTTGAAACAAGATACTGTGGCTATTGCGTTCTTGCAACATGTGTTACCGATTTTTGGCGCGCCCGCTGTAATCTTATCCGACAATGCACCAAGCTTCATTGGCGGCATTTTTGCGGAATTGCTGCGTTATCTAAACATGGTGCAGCATAAGTGTTTCAACTATACGCCGAAAGGAAATGGTTTGGTTGAGCGCAGGAATGGCGTCTTAATGGAAATAATTTCGCATTATGTGAATGGTTCGCATTCGGATTGGGACAAACACTTAGGCGCCGCTGTCTATGCGTATAATACGTCTAAGCACCCCTCTATGAAAGTGACGCCATATGCGCTGCTATTTGGATCAAATTCTCCGTCACTTTGGGAGCGTATGATCGAGCCGACGGGAAATGGCACCGATAAGACCGATAAGCCGACGGCGTACAGTCCCTTTGTGTCCAATTTAGACGCGCGACTTTCGGACGTCCGCACGGCCACGCATTCGGCTTTACAACGCGCGCAAGAAAAAGAATGTTTTTATGCAAATCGCAGTGCGCGTCGCTTGAATTTGAAGCCCGGTCAATCAGTCCGTGTTTATTCGCCCCGAATTCTTCGAAAGTTAGGCCGCGTTAAGAAGTTCACACATCATTATATTGGCCCGTATGAATGCTTAGATTATGTGCATCCCATCGTGACCGTGTTTAATAGGTTATCTAAGAAAACTTATACTGCTCATGCTGATCGTGTTAAATTAACAAATGAACCAGTTAATCCCACCTATTCGCAGATTTTTGGTTAAAAACCCTGAGATTTTCCGCTCTTCAACCTAAAGTGCTTCAAGTCAATTATTCCATTCGAAAATTAAATTAAAATTCATTTTCATTTTTATTTGGGTTATTCGCGTTTAATTCTGACCGTCAATTCGTGGTGAGTTCGGGGTTGCAAATTTTGTATTTTTAGTTGTGCGCGAGGTAATTTTGTAGCAAAAAGTTGTCTCTTGTATAAAAGGTAAAGCGCGAAAATTTTATAAGTATTATTAGTTGTTCGTTCCTAATTGTCGTCGCAGTTTTAATTCACCAGTTATTCATACTATCGCATTTATTTTTCGTTCTAAATTCGTTCTTTTATTTTGTTCTCATTTTTCGCCCATTTTGCAACAAAATAAGAATTATTTTTGGCGCAATACGTTCAACGTAGTGTGTTGAAAATAATTCGCAACTTTTCGATTAGGGTGTCGCTCAGACCTTCGTGCATTTCGGTGCCGACATTCTGGGTGGCGCATTTTAAGTAGCAATAAGTTGTGTTTTCCGGTGCTCTACTTTGAAGTGTGAAAGATGACTAGTTCGGGAGGCGTACCTATGAGTGGGTATGGAGCGAGTTCTAGTTCGTACCGTGGCGGGCGCATAGCCAAGGCGCCGCTCAAATCGTGGACTTCCCATGGAAAACAGGGCGGGACACTATTCCGCCGCTGCCCTACAATCCTCCTCGAAATGCTCGATCGATTTGCCCTGAATTCGTCATCAACCAAAAGTTGTCGGGAATAGTGGATCGAGTTCACGTCGGTAACGAACAGCGTCCTACCAGTTATCAATGCCACATTCGTTTCGACGGCGATGCGCAGGCGTTTTTGGAAAGTTATCCGGAGTGGTCGGAAGCGGAAAAGGCTTATCCATTTTTCACCTATTCGGTCAACAAGGCGGAGCGCGCTCGTGAGCGGTCGGTGCAGAAAATTTTGAGGGAATATCGCGAGGCTAACGAAGCTTACGACATGTTTTTGCCGCTTGTCCGCCACGGCATGCATTTTGTCGCGACTGGTATCAGTAGGGTTAGCGCCGATCCAAAGTATTGGGAA
>OZ038457.1:1530981-1595737 GCA_964036195.1 Sphaerolaimus hirsutus
GCCATCATTATGTATTATAGCACATACAAAGTAAATGTATTTATGTACGAAATTCGCGGCATGGCAATGGTAGCGCGCCCCGATGCTGACTAGCAAGATACTCTTTCGGACCTTCGGTCCAGTTTCACAGTATTCTTCTATTCTTTTTATTCATTTTTGACAAACATAAATTATGGATTTAAAGACACTTTGTAGTCAGCCTCGTATCGCTCCTCCACTGTTTCATCCAATTGCGATACTCTGTTCATTTTTAGAGCAATGATTTATGTAAATTGTAATTACATTCCAGAAATACTTGGACAGTGCAATGTTCAAGGTATCACACTTTCCCAGGCAGCGGCGAATACCTTGCTTTGAAAAAAAATGCTTGCAGCATGTTTCATATAACTTTCTATTCAAAACAGTTGAAAACAGAATAGTTCTACAGCTGGCAATTACAATTTTCTCTCATATGAATATTTGAGCACATGTTTATATACACAAGTGCCATTTCAGGTTACAGGGCAAACCGTTGTCATTTTTGAGCAGCATTCAGATTTTGGTGCAAAAAATCGCCCAGAAATTGTTATAAGATGCCCAAACTACACCAAACTATAAGACTATAGATATTTTGAAAAATATAAATCTTTCATAACAGGAACTTTCACAGGTGCAGTAAATTCAAAGATTTCTTGGGCACTTTAAGTTGCAGTGCTCTTTTTTCTATGCCATCAGTGACAGTTATAAATGTTGTTGATTCAAAGTACAAAATGGTTTCATAGCTCTTATTCATAGTAAGGTAAAATATGCACACACAGCAGTAAAAATGCACCATCCCAGTATTTCTTGGATGCATCAACTATCCAAACGTGACGTTTAGATGTGCTCACAATGTCAATATTTGCAAATACTGGTAGACAAATATATCAGATGTCTGTGAACTGTAAATCCTACACATATGTACAGTAAAAATAGTGATGGAAAGGCAAAACAGAAACATTTTTTCCTGTACACCAGACAAAATGAAAAAATCTGCCATTTGAAAGCTTCTCCATCAAAATGTGACCAAAAAAATAAAGACAAATGTGACCAAGAATATGAATGTAAAATATAAGTCAGCAGGCACACAGTCAAATAAATACATCAAATAATCACTTGTATGTCTGCTATCCTCAAATACTGACAATATGTTAGAA
Source organism: Sphaerolaimus hirsutus (assembly GCA_964036195.1). NCBI lineage: Eukaryota > Metazoa > Nematoda > Chromadorea > Monhysterida > Sphaerolaimidae > Sphaerolaimus > Sphaerolaimus hirsutus. The sequence goes on from OZ038457.1 coordinate 1,532,157, forward strand.
ATGACAAGGACATTAGGAAATCTATGATAAGAAAGTGACAATTTAACACTGATAAAAGCAAAACATATCAACGCAAAATTAAAAAGTGTTCAGTGTTGTGTAGATGGGCAGTTAGAACCACTTGCAACATTTTTAAAAAAATTCCAGGACTACTCATAAAAAATACAGAGATGGCAAAAAGCGGAAAAACATGTCGAAATGAAATGATCCACTTTAGAATTCCCAAGGCGCTCGCGTTTGTGTATAGTCAACTTAACATTCTACATTGCTCCACACTTGAAATATTTTTGTTTCACATTTTCGAGGCCTTGGCACAATACACGTTTCAATAGACCCAAATTTTACAACGTTTCCCAAAGTAAAAAAGTTCGCATTTCTGCCATCTTCGCTGCAATTCCACAAATGACAATTGAAGCTAAAAGTTATTCAGATTTGAAAAAGAGAGAAACACGATCCCAACCCGAGTTTCGTAATTCTATCAAAAGTCAAGTGACAAAAAAGTCATTTACAAAATTTACTTGTCATTGAAGTTTCAAATTATGACTTGATTTATCACCTAGAATTTCACTTGTCATATGACAAGATATGAAATTGGGCACTGTATTTACTTATTTATAGTCCCAAACATTAATAAAAGTGGTTAAAGCAAGCAGCCAGTGAGATCAAGCAAAGGAAAACCATGATTAAACAAAACTTAAAAAAAGTAATGAGTAAAAAATGACCCAAGGGAAAAATCACCACTAGCCAAGTAAAATGAAAGTTTCAAGGACAAATATTCCCACTGCAACAAATTGTGAAAATGTGTTTTTGTTTATCCATTGACATTCAAGTTTAATTGTGCCGCCTGTGTTGATTTGAGTGACTGACCCCATTCACCATTCTTTCTGTCATTTCACGCTGAAAAATATTCAATATTAACGATGCAAAAAATTAATTTATTCTGACAACAAGGGCCGTATCCAGGGGGGGGGGCGGGGGGGCTGCAGCCCCCCCTCCCGGGACGAGACCAGAAAGTGACCGGAAAATGCGACTTTTTCAACGTCAGCGTCAAAAAATTTGCGCGCAAGCGCGCATTCTTCACCAGACATGAGGTATTGTCATCAGATTTGCTCCATGTGGCCGCAAATCGCTAAAAATACGCTCAATGTTGAACTTTTCGCAGTTTTGTATGTATATTTACATACATATACAGCATTCCATGGCGCTGGCGCCATTCAGCCACTATGTAGCTAAAATTTTCGGGGGGGGGGGGCTGAGCCCCCCCCCCCTCGCCGGCCTCCGTAAACAAGCAGCGCCCCCCCCCGCTCAAAAATCCTGGATACGTCCCTGCTGACAACCAACCAATGGCTCCAATTCCCTTTGTTCCAGTAGTGAAAACTCGGTAACAAAATAATAAAAATGTTTGTAACAGGTGTTCGCGTGTGGTTCCTGGGAAAAAGTACATACATAAATAATCGAAATAAAATGGCGCAATAAAAAACGGCATAACAAATTGTTTTTCAACTCACTGCGCCGATCTGAACCAATCTTTCAAAATGATGGATGTAAATGTGCACAAATACACGGAATAGTCGGGTCAAAATTTTCTTGCATAATGGCACAAAGTTTTTTGGGAATGGCACCTCTGAAAAAAGGTGACTTCAGTTAAAACGCATATTAAGTAATGCATATGGCATATTTACTCAAACTTGTAATTACTTAGTTGAATTATAAATACTAAGCATATGTAATAAATGGGTCAAAAACGACAAACAACAACACACTCACGATTTTCAAAAATAGAAACGCCAAAAAATGAAATTTTGAGATTATGCCAAATATAAACATAAAAATACTCAATACTGAGCATTGCCACCACAGACCGGATGTCAACTGGTTTCTGTGTCAACTCGATTTTAGTTCAATTTAGGTCGCATTACAATTCTCATATGCACATACGGCAATTTCGAAAAGTAATCCAGGTGCAAGGTGCATTTGAAGTTGGTTTCGCAACACGTCAACTAAAATGTTTAGCAGCGTTTACACGGTTTCGTGTGCCGACAAAAAAGTTAAGCGAGAAAGTTCCATAATTCCGGAAAAAAGTTCCGTATCTGCGGGAAAAGCCAGTGAAGTATACTCACTAGTTAAGTTTACACACATGCCAATTTGCATATAATTTGAGCCTGTCGTTCAAGACATTTGATGCATTCGTTGCATTTGAAGATGAATTTCAGTTGTCGGTTCGGTTACAAAACGAAAACCGAACCGACAACTAAAATTCATTTTCAAATGCCTATAAGTCTTGAACGACATGCTCAAATTATCTGCAAATTGGCATGTGTGTACACATAACTAGTGAGCACAATTCACCGTTTTTTCTTGCATATATGGAACTTAATTCCAGAATTATGGAACTTTTCCACAAAACCTTTTTGTCGGCACACGAAAGCGTGTAAACGCTGCTTTAGCAGCGTTTACACGGTTTCGTGTGCCGACACAAAAATTAGGTGAAAAAGTTCCATAATTCTGGAATCAAGTTTCACATCTGCAACAAAAAGCAGTTAAACGTGCTCACTAGATAGTTAAGTGTTAAGTGTCACTAAATAGTTAAGTGTAAATACACACATGCCGATTAGCAGATGATGGTAGCCTGTCGTTCAAGACTTATAGGCGTTTGAATACGAATTATCTGCAAGTTGGCATATGCGTACACTTAACCAGTGTTCATCACTGCTTTTTGGTGCAGATGTGGAACTTAATTCCGGAATTATGGAAATTTTTCACCTTTATTTTTGTCTGCAGAAAATGCAGTGTTAACGTGGCTTTAATGAAAACCAGTCAGCCCAGTTGACATCAGATGACACCCGGGTTTTTTTAAATGCCAACACAAAAGTCCAACCTGTGTCACTGGGAAAAATATTTTCATCATTTATTTTCATCTCAATCCAATCCATGAGCAATGCGATGTATTCATTGGCTGGCAATCGAGTCGGTCTCTTGTACTTGTCTTCATCTTTCCATAAATATTCATATCTGTGACATTGGAAAATTTAAAATAAATAAAGCTAAGGATGGCCACAGGGACGTAGCCAGGATTTTGGGCGGGGGCGGCCGCCCCCCCGCCCCCCTCCTGGCTACGTCCTTGGATGGCCGAAAAAGTTTTTTTTCAACGACAGGTTTTTAAATATAAAACCGAATTTTTTCAAAAACAGGGTTTTATTTTAAAATAAAACCTTTTTTTAAAAAGCTCCCAGATATGGTTATAGAGTCAACATATACTGGTATATCAGACACGCGACAGTACTTTGTGATGTTATATATATATATATATATATAGCCATATAACGGCTGTGGAGCCATGCGATATCATTTTAAGTGGTGATTTCTGTCAAAAATATGTTTTATGGCGACTTATTACATATATCGGCTTTTGTTGAATGTTCGTGACTTGTTGAAGTTGGCCATTGAATAGTGTTTAAATTAGGTTACAAAAGAAGGCTAATTCATTAGATGTGATTTTTCATACTGTACAAGTATATGGAGGCACATTGACTGGATAGTAAATATATGCTACACTAACATATCACGACTTATTATGGCACAATAGCAGAACCAATGGAAGCTTTCACACTAAAAATGCCTCAAAACCAAAAACCATCACCAATGGTAATGTGCATATGAATACCGAGGGCTTAGTACTAAAAATTTTTGGCTGAGCTTTTACGATGGTCGGGTTTAAAAAAAAAAAAAAATAAATAAAAATAAAGAAAAATTTTTAATAAAAAAACCCTGGCTATCTCTAGTAGCAGCAGGGATCGAAAAAATGACCCCCCCCCCCAGAATTAATTTATAATTTTTTCAGCTATCTATCCCTTCGGAGGAGATATTTACGATATGTATAAACCCCCGGTATCCAAATCGACTAAAACCCCTGCCCCAAATTGCAGTTATCAAATTTCCTGCTTGCACATAAAATATGAATCGAACCAGTGCAGAAAATTTTAGTTGACATTTATAAAAACCGTTTCAGTGATGACATATAGCAATGTTATGACATATAGCAATGATGACATATAGCGATCCTTATCTTATAAACAGCAAAAAAAATAATAAAAAGTACAAGTTCATTTATAAACTGACTTTGGGCCGCCAGACATAACAGGGCAGGATTGGCCAGTGCAATGGTCTACTATTGTTCCATACAACAGATTTATTCGGTTGAAAAAGTCAACCACTGAAAAAAGGAAATGGGGTTGGTTGCAGCTTTAATCACTAAATACCGTATTTCTGTATAATTCGGTCATCCCAGGCTCAGACCATCATGAATTAATACATAAATATTGCTAATCACATGTTGATATTTCAAAGTGAAATGTATGAATTGTTACACAAGTAATTCAATGTAAAAATAGCCGCGAAACAAACTGGCAGTCAAAAATGGAATTTCAATGTTTTCACTGCTCGTCGCTACCACTGACAAACAAATTTTTTATTAAAAAAATCTCACCATGAACAGCTAGCCATTCCTCAAAAACTTCATTGGGCGGCAATTTCACACTGGCGCGAATATCATGCCCAGATTGTAAACTGGCATTTGCTTGTTTATGCAAACTATAACGTAAAGTGCCCGCCGGAAACTTTTTCTTCGGTTTGAATGTCTGCCAAATTTAAGGTGGGGAAATGTAAGGTTAATTTGGGGAACTGTTGAGTGTAGGTGATGGAAAAAGCTCATTTAAAATAACTTTCTCGATACTTGCGTTTTTTTAACAATTTTTTTTTATTTGAAAAAACTCCGGCCATCACTTATTTAGTGTGGGGATAATGGAGAAGTGGGAAAAACACACGAATTTCACCAGTTTAAAGGGTGAATTTTGGAAACTGATAAATCGGTTTTACACGGGTTTGAGTTTGCTGGAATGTCAGCAACCGTCAACTGTTGAGAAGTTCGAAACAATTTCATACTGTCAAACTGAAACGTGGTTAAAACAGATCTACCAGTGTCAGAGGTTTCAGACAAAAGTATTTAGTGTGTAAGGAGACATTGAAGTTTACCTTGTGTTTGTGTGCCTGCAGAAAGTCGAAAAAATTGCCCCGATTCATTTCAAGTGCACCAGATAGATAAGTTTTTTTCGGCTGCCCAGAACAAATTTTAGAGGGTTATAGTCTGCCAACTGAGAATGTAACAATGTGAATTTTATGTTTAAAAAAAAACAGAAAAAATGACTCTGCGTGCGTTAGTTTACTACAAAGATATACTAAAAATATTGTAAAATCATAAATAAGCTTTGAACGACATTCGAGTTTTCCTGAGTTGAGCTTAGTCAACTACAGTTAGTTTACAACAAAGATGACTAAAAAAACTCATTGCGGTAAAAGTAAGCTCGAACGCGTTCAAAACTGATTAATGGGTTCACAACTTTTTTAAAATTTCCGTGGTAAACTACAATAGTGGTGTGCGTAGGCAAGATTTATCACAAAGCATGGGTAAAATCCATCTAGAATTTTACGATAATTTTGGAAGGGGTTAAAGCTGAAACAAAATCATAGGATTCAATCAAAATTCAGCTAATGCATAATGTTCTTTCTGGTGCACCGCTACGAGTGTCACCTTTTTTATTTTTTTGTGAATATGGATATACCTCATAAAGAATTGGCCGCCAGCCAAAAAAGCCGAAAAATTTCGAAACCTCTAAAAATATAAAACAATAGGCCAAAAATGACCTTAAAAATAGATATATAACGATTATGAACGTAAACATAGCCAAAATGAAGCCAATTTTAGCGATTTTGAGCACTTAAAGCACTTCCACTTTCGGTCGTATAACACGCAACTCAAAACTTGGATGTGGGCCAAGTTCATATACGTGCCCCGATCCGATAGATTTATATTTCTAAGACAAGTTACGATAATCAAATATGATCCAAAATACGAAAAACATGAAAGCGAAATAGAAAAGTGCACGACACACGATATCGATTGACAGTCTCAGAATTAGCGTCATTGTATTCCATTTCAGTTTATTTGTTTACCAGTGTATGATATCACCAAAAATTTGGGAGACTTATGTTTCCAATAAAATAGCATTTTCTACGATTGTCTCATAAACACCAAAATTTGGCAGCATGCCAGCATTACTTTTCTCCTCCCATTTTAGGTACAATGGAAAAAATTATTTTGGGATTTGTCATTTTGGTTCCTTTTAGCTAATTATAGATGCCGACCTAATCCTGGATGAAATGAGTGTAATTTTTTGACACTGTTGTTAATGTGATACCTTGTTATAGTCAGCTAACGTTAGAATTTTGTTCACAGGTGATTATTTTGACCACGGATTACGGTCGCCAATTTGCAGTTGACACCCGAGTTGACATTTTGCGTTGATGCGCGATACTTGGATTGGGTCGCGATTTGGTGGTACGTTTTTTAGAGAGGATTTTTTCCAGTTTTTTAGCATAGTTATTTTAGTGTATTTCGCAAATGTTTTCCTTTGGGCAAATCATACTGTTGGACTTGTGTCAAGCACTGGCATTAGCATTGAAAATTTTTCGGAGATTTATTTTTTTAAATCAGGGACGTATCCAGGATTTTTGAGCGGGGGGGGGCTGCTTGTTTACGGAATCCGGCGAACGGGGGGGGGGCTCAGCCCCCCCCCCTAAAATTTTCCCTATCTAAGGACGGAAAGGCGTTTTGGCGCTGGTGCCATACAGGGGTATCTTGAATTTTGACCCTCCGAGTGGTTGGATAGATAGCAAATCGCTCCTCCGGAGGGATAGATAGCTGAAAAATTTTCTGGGGGGGGGGTTGGGGGGGGTTGTGGTGGTTCGATATATAGGCTTTTTCGGGGCATAGAAGGAAAAAAAGGGAGAAAAATCGCTAAAAGTAGGTGTAAAATAGCTCAAAATGGGTATACAAGAGCATATAGTACTTAAAATAGCTGAACATAGGCAGTTAGACGCATGAACCAGTGATTTTGGAGGTGAAAATCTATATATAGGTATGAAAAATAGCGATTTTGAGCGAAAATTGGGGTATAGTTTCTGAAAAATCGCTCCAGATAGGTAGATAGCTGAGCGATTTGGGGGGGGGTTTACGGGGTAGTAGCCCAAAATTTTGCCTCCGGGATAGATAGATAGCTGAGCGGCCTCTGGGATAGATAGATAGCTGGGCGGTTTGGGGGGGGGGTAACCCCCCCCCCCCCAACCCCCCCCCCATTCGAGACCCCTGGTGCCATACAAAGGCGCCACGCTATGGCGCCATTGGCGCCAGCGCCAGGAACCGCTTTATATGTATGTAAATATGCATACATATGCAGCGAAAGTTGCAGAAATAAATTTATTTCCAAGGATACTGGTTTACATGGAGCAATCCGTTGAAAATACCGCTGCGGCAATTTATTCACTACAGCGGATTATAGCGAAAGGCAAGCCATGGGCGGAGCTTAGGGACCTTTTGATTTTTGTGTGCCCACCGTAATTTGTCTTGGAATGGTTTATGCTTTGGAATGGATGTTTGAACTTTTGTTTGCATTTTGGGGGTCAGAGCGGGATGCATCAAAGGGCACCCACACGTTCTCAAATTGATGTATTTAATTAGTTCTAATGAGAAGTTTTTTGTAGTTTTGAACCGCCCGGCCCGACACGCAAGTTGCCTACGCGTTCAAAGCGGCGCACTGCCGTTCCGTCCGGGGTGGCGACAAGTGCCAAAAAATTGGGCTGGCCGACGCCACCGCCAGCCATATCCGCAGCAATATTTTGGTGGTATTTACTAGGGTGGAATTTAGCAATAAGGGGGTCGCCATTATCAAGCAAACAAGGCCGTGAAGCCATGTTTGCAAATCTACATGACAAAAAGTAGTGATAATTCGTTTAACATGAAGTATGAAACACTACATACCAAAAGTACAAAATAGCCACATCATACAGAAAAGAGTACAAAATGATAGAAAATTTTTACTACCAGATTCCATTTGACTAGTGACAGATTCTATTTTTGATAACTGGCTATCCCCATATCCGTGTGATAATCAATCACTTCCATGCAGTGTGCAGCGTCATTGTGCTGCAACGTTTATTTACACATGCCCACACCCCACACTTGACATTTCGTTGTGCTCATTGATCCCATACATAAGCCTACGCAAATGCAAAAACGGTCACGCTCTGCGCTGTGGATTATCTATGCTACGCAGTGAGCGTGGAACCATGAAAGGGCCATGCCGCCAGCCCAACTTTGAACTACAATTAACAAAATAAATGCAGACATTGGGGGACTGAGTTTTTCGGTTGGGAGACAGCACACGTCTGCTGTGATGCGTAGTTTCGCGTGGCGGCAAAAATCAAAGTGACAAAAGAGTCACCCAAGCCACTTGAAAGCGTCACTCAGCGTCACTCTAGCTCTAGTGAATAAATGCAACCATTCGAAAATACTATGCATGGGGAAGAAATTGCGCGCTTGCGCGCAAAATTCTTAAGAAACACCGAAAAATATATAGTAAAAGTTGCATTTTCCGGGACTTTTTAGGTCTCATCCCGGGAGGGGGGGGGCTGCAGCCCCCCCCTGCCCCCCCTGGATACGTCCTTGTTTTAAATCAATATCAGTAAATCATATTGATTTTGTTTTCTCCATTTTTTTCCGGACTTAACTTTATTTGTGATAAGAAAATATCAAAAAAAATATTTAATTTTTATTTTTCATATGTATCGTATTTTCTCAAAATACCCCCTTGAAATACCCCTCTCGAAATACCCCCTCCCCTAAAAAACTGAGTGTAAAGAGAACGTAAATGACAAAAATGCGGTTTGTGATCCAGGCAATGCAGGACACGTTAAAAACAGTGACTTTGTTACGTTAGAACATAGTTTATACCATATGCATACTCTTATACATGGCGGTTATTGTAGCATTTTTCTACTTATGCGGACGTTCCAAACAACAATACTGTGAGTTTAAAAAAATTCCGGCGAAAAAATCACCCCCCCCCCCCTCGATTTACGCTCTCGTGTGAACCCCACTCTAACAAGATAGCTACGCAATTCGCGGGGGGGGGGGTGCTCAGGGGAAAATTGCCAAAAAATTTGTGCCAGGGATAGATAGATAGTAGGGTTCAAACGGGACCAGTTTTTCGGACCGGGACCGGGACCAGAAATTTTTCTTATCGGGACCGGGACCGGGACCGGGACTAGGTGGTCGGGACCGGGACCGGGACCGGGACTGGCATTTTTCAATTGTCGGGACCGGGACCGGGACCGGGACTGGAGCATCCGGACCGGGACCAGGATTTGCCGAACCAGGTACCAGGACCACAGCCCCCTTTTGAGCCCTATTGGGTCCGATAACCATTTGAATGCATATTTTCAGAAGTTTCATACGATTTTCACGCTTCATTCAATCAAAATTGTCATCAAAAATATAATAAAAGTCACAAAATTCAATTGAGTCACAAAAAAGGACATAATGGACGAAAATTATGACAGTGATTATTGATACATAAGCTGGCGCAGTGCTTTCTGAAGGAAAATAAATTTCTCAGCCTTCTCTGATGTTGAACATGAATGAGAATGTTTGGAACTCGCTAAAAAAACGTCAAAACATCGGCGATGGAATGAGAATGCGCCAACTGGCGCGAATTTTTTCTAATTTTACAAGTATTTAAAAGGCAAAATTTGGATCCAGTCCGGTCAATTTTTCTTATCGGGACCGCTGAAAAATTCCGGGACCGGGACCGGGACCGGGACTGGGTGGTCGGGACCGGGACCGGGACCGGCCTTTTTCAATTGTCGGGACCGGGACCGGGACCGGGACTGGGGTGTCGGGACCGGGACCGGGACCGGGGCCGCCCCAGTCCCGACTTTTTGCCGAACCATGTACCGGGACCGCGGTCCCGTTTGAACCCTAATAGATAGCTGGGCGGTTTGGGGTGGGGTCACCCACCCCCTCTCTTACCTCTGTGGGTATAATGTGTCTACATGTACGATGGGTTTCCATGCGTAATAGGCTTGACCCGCGCAGTTGCGGGAGGGAGAATCTATCCCCACTCCCCTTCGTGACCCCCGCACCCAGCAAAGCAAGGCTTTTCATGGCGTTTTGCGTTCAGCGTTCGAACGTTTTTGCACGCTGAAATCAGAATTCGGATGCTGAGCTCGCATGCTAATTGAGCGAAATATTGGAAATTCCGAATTTTTACGCTTCAAAAACGTTGTGTTCGTTTAGATTTTGATTTCTGCGTTTTTAGTTCAGCGTGCAAAAACGTTCAAACGCTGAACGCGAAATTTCTGCGTGCGGTACAGCTATAACTACTAAATCTGGTTTGGAAGCATGTTATATGATGTCAACTCAATGTCAACTGTAAACGTACTAGTTGCGAAAATGTCAATTGAAATAGTGGTTAGGTATCAAACGTTACCGCCCTCCCCAACGTTTTTCCAATTGACTAAGCAGTACAATTACGTAGATTGATTATTTACATGATCCCGCTGCTTTACGTCAGTCAGCTAATTATTACGTAGCTTGTTGGTGCGATGAAACGAAAAAAACCTTCTTGATGACATCAAAATGCCAGAAACATTGTAAAAAGCATTGGGAATAGGGAAGAAAATGAAAATAGTTGCAGGATTTATTTACGTTTAAATATTGATGTGATTACAATGGTACCCAAATTTACATTCCTGTATTATTTATATTTTCTATTATAATCGCCAATAACTATCGTATAAATAATAGATAGATAGACGTATATATCTTATTATAATGAATCTTAATCAAACTAGGTATGCAAGAAAATGCAGTGAAGTATACTCACTAGTTAAGTGCACTCACGTGCCAATTTGCAGATAAATCGTCCATGTCGTTCCAGAGTTATAAGCATTTCAAAAAATATTTCACTTGTCGGTTCGCTTTTTTGGAAATATTTTTAAAATGCTTATAACTCTAGAACGACATGGACGATTTATCTGCAAATTGGCATGTGAGTGCAGTTAACTAGTGAGTGAGTGAAATTTGGGGGTGGATTTTTTTCAATTCTTACATTCAGGGGTCTCGAATGGGGGGAAGTTACCCCCCCCCCCAAACCGCCCAGCTATCTATCTATCCCGGAGGCCGCTCAGCTATCTATCTATCCCGGAGGCAAAATTTTGGGCTACTACCCCCTAAACCCCCCCCCCCCAAATCGCCCAGCTATCTACCTATCTGGAGCGATTTTTCAGAAACTATACCCCAATTTTCGCTCAAAATCGCTATTTTTCATACCTATATATATAGATTTTCACCTCCAAAATCACTAGTTCATGCATCTAACTGCCTATTTTCAGCTATTTTAAGTACTATATGCTCTTGTATACCCATTTTGAGCTATTTTACACATACTTTTAGCGATTTTTCTCCCTTTTCTTCCTTCTATGCCCCAAAAAAGCCTATATATCGAACCACCACAACCCCCCCAAACCCCCCCAACCCCCCCAGAAAATTTTTCAGCTATCTATCCCTCCGGACAGGGGTCTCGAATGGGGGGGGTTGGGGGGGGGATTACCCCCCCCAAACCGCCCAGCTATCTATCTATCCCGGAGGCCGCTCAGCTATCTATCTATCCCGGAGGCAAAATTTTGGGCTACTACCCCCTAAACCCCCCCCAAATCGCCCAGCTATCTACCTATCTGGAGCGATTTTTCAGAAACTATACCCCAATTTTTGCTCAAAATCGCTATTTTTCATACCTATATATAGATTTTCACCTCCAAAATCACTGGTTCATGCGTCTAACTGCCTATTTTCAGCTATTTTAAGTACTATATGCTCTTGTATACCCATTTTGAGCTATTTTACACCTACTTTTAGCGATTTTTCTTCCTTTTCTTCCTTCTATGCCCCGAAAAAGCCTATATATCGAACCACCACAACCCCCCCCCCAAACCCAAAAAATTCATTTGGCAATGTTTTTTTCGTTAAGCTGCGTTTACACTGCGACTTGTGCCGACAATTTCAAAAAGTGAAAAAGTTCCATAATTTTGGAATAAAGTTCTATATATGCACGAAAATGTGGTGAAGTATACTCACTAGTTAAGTGCACTCACATGCCAATTTGCAGATAAATCGTCCATGTCGTTCCAGAGTTATAAGCATTTCAAGAAATATTTCACTTGTCGGTTCGCTTTTTTGGAAATATTTTTAAAATGCTTATACTTCACTGCATTTTCTCGGAGATATGGAACTTTATTCCAAAATTATGGAACTTTTTCACTTTTCGAATTGTCGGCACAAGTCGCAGTGTAAACGCTGCTTTAAGGAATTTTCATTCGGATAAGGATTAAAAAAATTTTGTGATCGGGATTGGTATCTAAACTTTTTGTGATCGGGATCGCTGAATCCCTGAAATCACCGGAAATCCCATTTGAACGGTATCTGAAACTGAGCACTCGCGTGCAGGGTTGGTTTTAGTAAAATTCTTTTTACTAAAATTGTATTTTTATTTTATAAATTTTTCATTTTATTTTACTTTATTCTTCAATTTCAATTTTCCATTAAATTTTATTTTTTTCTGAGATTTTGCCAACCCTGCTCGCGGGCAAAAAGTCGATTACCTTAAGGCCGCGTTTACACGGATTTTTTTGTGACGACTCGACAACATTAAAAAGTCCAATAAGTTGAGTAAAAAGATTCCATATTAATGAGAAGAAGTGGTCAACTATACATTCTCCCTAGGCGAAATGCATGTCAAATTGCAGAATCGTGCTCGCAGCTCAAGCGTTAAAGACGTTTGAAAACATTTTGCTGTTGTCGGAAGCTGTCGGACAGTCTCCCCACAGCTTCCGACAACAGCAAAATGTTTTGAAACGTCTATAACACCTGAACTTCAAGCACGATTCTGCAATTTGACATGCATATTCGCCTAAGGAGAATGTATAGTTGACCACTTCTTCTCATGAATATGGAATCTTTTTACTCAACTTATTGGACTTTTTAATGTTGTGAGTAGGGTTCAAACGGGATTGACTTTTCGGGATCGGGATCGGGATTCACTTTTTGAGATTTCGGGATCGGGATCGGGGTTTCGGGATCGGGATCGGGATTGGTATTTTGAGATTTCGGGATCGGGATCGGGATTGGCTGGGATTGGGGTCACGGGATCGGGATTGGCATTTTTTCGGGATCAGGATTGGGGTCTAGGGATAGAGATTGTCGTCACTGTTCTGGCATTCACAGTTGTTCATAAAGGTCTCAAAACACTGTTGGATGCCAGAAAAGTGACATAAAATGGACGCTGGGGGTTTGCGTTCACATTTTTGCACACAAAAATGTCATTTTTTCACTTTTTTTTAATTTCCACTATTTTTTCCGGGATCGGGATCCCGGACTTGGGAGATTCTCGGGATCGGGATCGGGATTTGAAAGTTTTCGGGATCGGGATCGGGATTGGTATTTTTGGATTTCGGGATCGGGATTGGGGTTTCGGGATCGGGATCGGGACTGCTAAATCCCGGAATTTCACGGGATCCGGTATCGGGATCGGGATCCCGTTTGAACCCTAGTTGTGAGTCAGCACAAAAAATCCGTGTAAACGCGGCCTTAGAGTCAGCGCGTTTCATTAAAAAATTTAACCAAATCTAAAAAATTCAAAATTTCTAACCCTTTCCAGACCCCTCTCTAACCCCAAATCACTATCAAAATCCAACCCTCGTTCCATTTCACCCAGACACACTTCCCCGTGTGTTGAGTAAGCTTGTTACACTAGTCAAATGTGCCCCATATGTGTCTGACGGCCGCATTTGAAGGGGGGGGGGCATATCGATCTGTGCCGCTGCGGCTGGCTCGCTTGAAACACCCCGCTGTACACGGTGGTTCAGGTTCCGTGGTGATGTTGTGTTTTTGTGTGTTTAGGGGGTGAGAGGTATCTTTGTGCGGTAAATTATACTGGACGGTAAATGTTCCGTCTCATAGTAAACCTTTTAAATTTTGAAATTTGCGGTAAACAATACGGTACGGTAAATTGTGAATTGAGCTATATGACGCCGTACTGTAATCTTGCTCATTTTCATACGCTACTGAGAATCCTGCCGCTCTACACTAAGCATGCAAATAATTGAGTGCATTTAGTCATCGGCATAGGGTCATTTTTGTGGGCCACCCTGTATTTGCAGCGCTCGCATGCTTGCAAACAGTCGCCTTGCAGTGCCCCCCAAATGTGTTTGTGTATTGCTTTGCAGTCAGATTGTATAAATGCATGCTTATTTTGTGTATGTATGCGCATGTGCGTGTGTATTTCCATTTCGATAGGTAGCGTCGTTTTTTAGGAAGTTTTCCGTAAAAGTCCGCAAGTACATAAGTATCACATTTTTTTGCGTGAGACATAAGTAGGCGGGCATGTAAACTGGATCGCGACAGTAGTAAACACCGCATGAGCGCGTGTCGAAAGCGAGCCATGTAACCGCACTGGCGCATGAAGTGCCGCTCACCCCTCAGTCAACTGCCAGTCTAGTATTTACGATATATACATGGCATGACCATTTGCTATTGTGACTATACGGAACACGCCGTACACGCATGCGCATGTATATATGCGTATTTACGTGCAGTCGGCATTTCGTGGACGGCGCGCATTGCCGTGCACATGCACATGCTTGGTTGGGACGGGTTCCATGCATTGTCAAGTCGAGCCACGTAAAAAAAGGGGTTTAAGGAATCTCTCCCAGATGTGATTATGAGCGGGGGTGTCGTGTGGGGTTGCGGGGTTGTAACCACCCAACTGTTTGTGTAGCCTGGAGGCCGCTCAGGTAATTGGCAATTTTTTTGGTTACTACACCCTGCACCTCCCCTTCTTCCAGCTATCTATCTGCTTTCGCTCAGCTTCTGTCTGGAGAAATTTTGCCAAATTCTACCACAACTTTAATCCAAAATCCGTAATTTAAAAACATTTTTACAGATTTTCACCCCTGTTCATGATTTTTTCACATAATTTTACCCATTTCCTTCCACTTTTCTTCCGACTATACCTTGAAAGAGCTCGTATATTGATCCCCCGCGAACCCCCAGCTATCCCTCTGAAGGAGCGATTATCTATTTATCCAAACCAGGGGTTTAGTAAATTTGCACACCCCCGGGGGTTCAAAGTGCAACTTGATCGGGGTGGGGGGGGGGGAATCGTGCAACTTCCCTTCACATTTGACACGATGTGCAATTGCCCCCTGGCGCCCCATGTGCAGTCGGCTCGCAATGTGCCGCTCGCAATGCTAGCATGCAATGGATTTGTGCGTGCGTCCATCGAATTAATGTCGTGTGCGTTTAGTGCCACTGCGATAAGTTGTGTTTTTTTGTTTGTGCTGCTTTAGATGTTTGCTGCTGATTTTTGGGTTTCAGTTTGTTACTACTATTTATGTGGGTCTATTTGAGTCATGATTTATGCTGTTATCGTTTTACTGCCGCTTTAATTACAGTTTGTATGAGCTTAGTTTAGGGTTGCGACGATACTGGGGGGGGGGGGGGGGGTTCCCCCATCGCCCACGTTTTTCTCTATGTCATGGCGTTTCAAAAAAGTCTGATTTTCTAATGTTCTGAGGTTTCAGGTTTCATTTTGAACCTCTGATTTGCATAAGTAGATTTTTGAAAATAGTTATTTGTGTCCAAATCACATTATTATCATTTAAATTACATTATTATCATTATTTTATCATTTTTTCCTATTTAAACATTTCAGTCAATTATTTTTCTCTTTGTGTGAGCATATTAAATGAATGTATTTGGTTTCCCATGGTTTCTTTTAATGTTTATCAAGAACAAAGTGTGATGTTTGTTTACTGTTTGTGCCGCTGCAAAGTGTATCACATTCCAACATATTTAAAATTAGTTTTGCTGTGTGGTTTGTCTACACGGGAAGTTTGGTTTTTGTTCTAGTTTTTTTTGATAATAATATATTTTTTGATAATAAGTTATGTACCAAGAATACTAGACACAATAAAAATGTATATAAATAAAGTTAGAAAAAAAGAGCGATTTTGAAGCTGAAACTTGACAAAAAGAGCACGCAATAAGTTTAGGGCAAAATCACTTGAAACTTGCTTACTATAAATAGGTTAAATGTTTAGCTGAACAATTTGTGGGGGGGGGTGGCTGGGTGGGGGCAGGCCTGATACGCACATCTTCCCGTTACGCACATTTGCCCGTTTTTTTCACTTGACACCTTTTCAAGTGATTTTCAGATATGAGTAAAGTGAAAAAAAATTGCGCAATGACATTAGTGAACTTTTTTCACTTCACTCATATCTGAAAATCACTTGGAAAAGTGTCAAGTGAAAAAAACGGGCAAATGTGCGTAACGGGCAGATGTGCGTATCAGTGCAGCCCCGCTGCGTGGAGTAACCAAAATTTACTTCAATATAGAGAGCTGATTGTGTTTGGGATTAGGGTTGGCCGATGTTTTTTTTTAAAAAAAAACATGACGTCCGAAATGTTTTTTTTAAAAAAAAAACATCGGCCGAAATTTTTAGTACTAAGCACTAGGTATTTTGCAAAATTTTTGCGCGCAAGCGCGCAATTTCACACACAAATTGACATTGGTGGTTGTTTTCATTGGTTTTGTTGCATTTTTAGTATCAAAACATCCATTTCTATGTGCTACCATGGGTGAATAAGCCGACATATGTTGCTGTAATATACAAGGACGTAGCCAGGGGGGGGGCGGGGGGGGGGCGGCCGCCCCCCCCCTTCCCGGGCCGGACCAAAAAATGTGCCGGAAATGGCACTTTCAGAAGACGATTTTGTCGACAGTTTGAAAAATTTTGCGCGCGAGCGCGCATTTTCGCTTCACAACATATATTTTCGATTGACCGGTCTCCGCGGCCTCAAACCCAGCGAAAATGGACTCAATTCGTGTCCATGTCGCTCTGTATGTCTGTAAATTACAGAAGTATACTGCTGTATTGGCGCCAATGCCAACGCCAATGGCGCCATGGAGTGGCGCCTATGAATGGCGCCAGCGCCATGGCGCCATTCCCCTACTACAGGGGCAACATTTTAGGGGGGGGGGCGCCGCCCCCCCCGTTCGCCGGGCTCCGTATACAATCCGCCCCCCCCGCTCAAAAATCCTGGCTACGTCCCTGGTAATATATAATATTGAGGTAATGTGCTTCCATGTACCTCCACAGTGTGTAACTTCACTCCCAAAGTAACAACCTCCTTTTATAACCTTGTTTGATCACCATTCCGTGCCAAACTTTACCTGAAGTCACGAACATTCGACTATAAGGCGATATACGAACGATATGTCGACAAAAAATGGATATTTTTGACACAAATCACCACTTATAATGCTATCCCATGGCTCCACAGCCATTATATGGTCATATTTAACATCACAGAGTATTGCCAGTGTCTGATATACCTATATATGTTGACACTAGGTCATATCTGGGAGCTTTTAAAAAAAAACGTTTTTTTTATAAAAAAAACATCGAGTTAAAAAAAAACGTTTTTTTTCCAACCCTATTGGGGATAGAAAGTTGCCCCCCTCCTTACACTCCATTGAATTCCTTATATGCCCTCAATCCTGGACATTTTAAATGGGATCGTTTTTGGATACACTATACCGAAAATATCGTTTCTGAGGTGGTCCACACGGCAAAAAATACATTTCGAAAAGGTGTGAAAATAACTGTGTTTACAGTGTTTGCAGGCGGTCTCCATTCATTTATTTTTATTTACTGTATGTCTATGTCTATGGTTTTAGCTATTTGTAAAGCGTCTTTAAATGCGTTTTCCTTTACCTAGATTTTTCATGTTTTTTTTTCGTGTGTCATCAGATGCAATTGTTCGAATGTAAAATTGAAGTAAATTCATACCGTTAAAATGTAAAATACGTAAAATTGGTTATTTATGGCCAATAATTTTATGTGTACGTCATTTGGAGAAAATACATTAGACAAGATTTTATCCTGCTAAAATTTTAATAAATTAGATGCTTCTTTTTATTTTTTTTATTTTTCACTATTTTTTCTGATAGTAGTTGTAAAATTTCAAAATCAGTTTTTTTTGCGCAAATTAAGGTGGTGAAATTTGTGGGTGCTGTGGAAAAATCGTTGTGAAAGGTTTATGAAATGTTTCTTCATCGAGTATACTTTTCAAAACAAAAAAACAGCCATGGACCGTTTCATGTTCCAGTTTTTAGTTTTTCACAAGTTTTCAAATTGTTTGCGCGCATGACGCGTTTCAGTCAAATTCCATTTCTGTCCATAAATTTCGAATTTTAGACAAATGTAGCCACATAATCGTATTTCAGTGTATACCGTATTTCCTCGAAATACCCCCGGGGGGGGTGATTGTTTCATAGTGGTCCCGAGAGGGGGGGGGGTTAAACGAGGGGGGTATTTCGAGGGGGGGGTATTATTTCACAAGAAAATTTTTGAAAACCAAGTACGAAATTGGCGTCTGAAACGTACGCAGACGTCGAAAAATGCAACAAAAACCGCCATTTATAAGGTGCTGTAGACTAATATTAGTATGTAGATGGTACGTACACTGTTCTAACGTGACACCGACATTGTTTTAACGTGTCTTCTGCAGTACACAGAACACAAACTACAGTTATCGTTCCCTTTACACTCAATTTGGGGGGGGGGGGTATTTCGAGGGGGGGTGATTGTTTCATAGTGGTCTCGAGAGGGGGGGGTCAAACGAGGGGGGGGGGGGGTATTTCGAGGAAATACGGTTAATGTTCCCCCTCACTTTACTTTCCAATTAATTTGGTCGACTAGATTACACTTAAATACATTCCTTTGTTACTATGGAAACGTCATTTGACCGTGTCAACTATACACCTGTACAAATTGAAGACACTGGTGCAATAATTGAAGTCTAGGGAAAATAATTTTTTTATTTATTTAATTTCCTTGAATTGATTACTTTTAGTTGGAATAAGCTATCGTTGGTTTGAAAGAGTTTTTTATATTTAAATATACCGTATTTCCTCGAAATACCCCACCCCCCCTCGAAATACCCTCCCCCTCGTTTGAACCCCCCCCCCCCTCGAAATACTCTCCCCCTCGTTTGACCCCCCCCCCCTCTCGAGACCACTATGAAACAATCACCCCCCCCCCCCCTCGAAATACCCCCTCCAAATTGAGTGTAAAGAGAACGTACATTACAAATACTGCAGTTTGTGTTCTGCGTAGTGCAGAACACACGTTAAAACAATGTCGGAATCACGTTAGAACAGTGTTTATACCATCTACGTACTAATATTGATCTACAGGAGTCTTTACATTAGGGTTGGGGAACCGAACCGACCCGAACCGAACCGAACCGAGAACCGAGCACTATTTTGGAACCGAGAACCGAGAACCGGAACCGAGCTTGAGAACCGAACCGGAACCGAGAACCGGCACTTATACCCGGAACCGAAGTAAATACCCGAAAGAACCGAAATTTTCTAGGAATCAAAGTTTTTAAACAGCGTTTTTTCAACACCTACATCTAAGCCTTTTAACAGCAGCTGAACATCTTGGTGCGTGTTCAGAATTGCAAAATTCATCTGTTTGCAAAATGATTGCGCGGGAGCGTGTAATTTCACATATACTCCAGCGCCATTACACTTTACAATGAAATCTACCATATCCCACCTGAATTAAAGAACAAACATAAAAAAATTTCATCATATTTATCAAATTGCTTTGATAAATATGATGAAATTTTTTATGTATGTTCGTTTATTCAGATGGGATATGGTAGATTTCATTGTAAGGTGTAATGTCACTGCAGTATACACATTATCACTGGTAGTAGTTTTCATTGGTTTTGTGGCAGTTTTAACCGTAGTTGGCAAAAGTTATTATTTATGTTTGTACTCAAAATAATATGCGTACTCACTCGCGTACTACATAAATCCATTTACGTTGCCTCCAGAAGAAAATACCAGTACTCATTTACTTGTGTACTTTTTGAAAGTACGCGAGTACAGAAAACGTATATGTTTGCTTTTACACTTTTTTAATACCAGTATTATTATAACAACTCTGATTTCGGCATTCTACCATGAAATAATAAGCTGTGATATGCTCCTGTAGTATGAAATATCCAACCAATGTACTTACACATGTAAACTTGGGTATATTGTTTTTCTGTTGTTCAGCCGATTATTACCCGATACCCGGTTATTTTATTACCCGGAACCGAAATTTTGATCATTTTAGAACCGAAAGAACCGAACCGGAACCGAGTTTAAGAACCGAACCGAGAACCGGAACCGAAAATTTTCAGGAACCGAGAACCGATACCCGAACCGAAATCTTTTGGAACCGAGAACCGAGAACCGGAACCGAAAATTTTGAAATTCCCAACCCTACTTTACATGTCAGTTATTGATGCATTTTTCTACCCCAGCGCACATCACAAACGACGATTTTGTACTAGGATTTCAAAAAAGTTCTTGCGAAATAATACCCCCCCCCCCTCGAAATACCCCCCTCGTTTAACGCCCCCCCCTCTCGGGAGCACTATGAAACAATCAGCCCCCGGGGGGTATTTCGAGGAAATACGGTATTCTTGTTGTTAGACGCTCCATACACAGAAAGTTTTAGTTATGCATTCTGACGTCTACAATTTATTGACATTCCAACGATATAACTTTCAAAAACTTCAAGCATTCAACAAGCTAAGCTAACAATCTTCAGCGCGTCAACATTTGTAAATTAAATTTTGTATCTTTGTGTAATTTTTTTGCAAAACTTTTAATATTTTGATACGCATTGTGTACTCGCAGGCACTTCTATTTAGTTTCGTAAATACTCGCTGCCTTACTCAAATATTCACACAAATTCTAAAACACACCAAATGTTCTAATTATTCTGGTCAAAGGTGTGATCAGTGTTTACCTACAAATTTAAACATTGGTAGCAATAGATATTCCCTTCGGCGCCCCACCCTTAACCCTACCGCACCCTACAATTGCCAAATTTATAAATTCGACATTTTTTGGCACCTTGCCAACTGATGTTAGCCAGTGCGCCACAAAATAGAGCAAACCAGACTGCAAACGAAAGTCTGGTTTTGTAAAAGAGCGAGCGTTTCACCGCTGAATTCTCCGGTATCCAGGAATTTTTTGGTCAAGATTTGGATACCAGCATCATGAGCGAATTGGAACAGTTGAGGCAGGAGGCTGAGCAGCTGCGCTCCCAGATTAGGGTGAGATTTTTTGCTGTCTTTTGGGGTTCACTGGAAACAAAAAAATTGCGGAAATTTTGCAGGATGCAGAAAAATTCGCTAAATTGAAAAACCTGCATGAGGGTTTTGCAGTGTGGCTAAAACAGAAAACAGAACGTTGAGTCTGAAAATGAGGCAAAACCCCCCCAGAAAAATTGCCAGAAAATCGAAAATCAAGTGGAAAAAAACAGAAAATTTTACAGAAAACTGAAAGCCAGATAAACATAAATTTGCTAGGAAATGGAAAATCAGCCGGAAAAAATTTGCCTTTGAAAAATGGAAAGTGTAAATTTGACACCCTAGGGATCACTGACAGGGTTATATTAGGATAGTATTGAGAAAAGTAAGAAAATTTCTGTTTCCTGTAAGATCCATAATGAATTTAATTTGTATAGTACGTTTGACGTTTTACATAAAAACAGTATAAAAACCGACTACCATCCCCAATCCCACCCCTACCCCTCGAATAATCCCCCCAGGACGCCCGGAAGGCAGCAAACGACTCGACATTAGCTTCGGTCGCCTCAAATTTGGACGCTATCGGAAAAATTATGATGCGGGCCCGACGCACGCTCAGGGGCCATTTGGCGAAAATCTACGCCATGCACTGGGCTACTGATAGCAGGAATTTGGTGTCTGCTAGTCAGGATGGAAAACTGATTGTGTGGGACTCGTATACTACTAATAAGGTGCTGTTTTTTTAGAACTAGGGGTTTTGTGTAGATTTGGATACTGGTATTTGGATACCCCCCACAATTCACCGCAAAATTCAGTAAATTCACCCTCCAAAACCCACCTTTTCGGTCGGGACGAGATATTGTATCGAATATCGACTATTTGTGATATCGAATATCGATGTCAACTACTTAAAAATATATGGAATATCGATATGGGACATTTGTAAAAAAACATCAAATATCGACTGTTTTCTCACTCATATGTCATATTTATCGACCACTTTTTGTATTAAATATCGATATGGAGGGTTCACATCGATATCGAACATCGACATTCAGAAAAGACATCAAATATCGATATCTGACATCAAACATCAATAAGACATCAGACATAAAATATAGAGGTCATACCACCCAACCCAAACCTTCACCCTCAAACAACCCCCCCCCCCCTATTAAGGTTCACGCGATCCCCCTGCGTTCATCCTGGGTAATGACTTGCGCCTATGCACCCACTGGAAGTTTTGTCGCCTGCGGAGGTTTGGACAACATTTGTTCGATTTACAGCCTCAAAACTAGGGAGGGTAATGTCAGGGTGAGCAGGGAATTGCCGGGGCACACTGGATACCTGAGTTGCTGCAGGTTTATCGATGATAATCAGATCGTGACCAGTTCTGGGGATATGACTTGGTGGGTTGGGGGGTTTTGAGGGGGTTGAGGTGAGGGTTCGTTTGAATTTACTGTTGATTTTTTAAATTATTTTTCGGAATTGAGGGTTTTTCTCGAAATAGTCAAAACTTCGCCAAAACTATCAGAATAGCCAATATATAGCGAAATTCAGTGTATGCAGTGGCATATTTCTAATGTGTTGTTATGTCTAATGGAGCCGTCTCATTTTAAGTGTGGATTTCTGCCAAAAATCATTTCTCACTCACCCTGCCTATCGACTTCGACAGGTGAAATTGAATATGAAAATTTTGTGAAATCTACCACACCACTTTAGTCCATCAAAACATAAAAATTCTATGCAAAGTTTATGATCCAAGTTATCAGTCAATCCAACGCTCTCAGATCCCTAAGACTTTTTTCATTTTCGATTGCATCAAACACGTGATTTTGTCTTCTAACGTTGTTTTTGCGAACACGTGCGGAGATATATTTTTCTGTTGACAGATCAATTTTATGGCACTGCCGAGGGAAGTTTGATCAAATCACGTTTTATTTAATGTGATTACGCGCAACGTTTTGCAGTGTCAATAATCCAGATTGTGTACTGCCGTTTATAAATTCAATAGGCCGGGGTGTGCTGGATTTTGTGGCGAAATTTTTATCGACTGATTAAATTGCATATTTTCTGTGACGACATATAAATATATATCCTATAAATACATATCCGACAACATCCTATAAATTGTTGCACCACAACACATTTTCTTACATTTTTTATGCCTCTTTCCAGAACGGGGGGGGGGGGGCCCTTGCTCATAACCATATCAGGGAGCTTTTAAAAAGACGATCTTTTCAACAAACCTCATTTTTTAAAAGCCATCCTTTAAAAAAAGACTGGGTCGTTGAAAAACCAGTCTTTATCTACCCCCAACCCCCCCCCCCCAACCCAGCGCCCTGTGGGACATCGAAACAGGCCAACAATGCACCACGTTCGCGGGACACACGGGCGACGTGATGTCCCTCACGCTGGCGCCGGACACGCGCACGTTCATCAGCGGCGCCTGCGACGCCTCCGCCAAGCTGTGGGACGTGCGCGACGGCATGTGCAAGCAGACTTTCCCCGGACACGAGAGCGATATTAATGCAGTTTGTGTTAGTGGGGGGTGTGGATTGGGTTGAGTGTGAGTTATTTTAGGCACTGCGGACCTCCAAAATTACTTATGGCTGTACTCGATTACGCACTTTAAAAAATGAAACGGTTTTTGAGATTATTTTAATTTTATTAACGATGGCAACATGGAGTGTTTCTTTCAGAAATATGCATATCATAGGGCCCTCGGAACTTTTTCATCATAATTATACTCTTCTAATCGCGGTACGCACGGGACAGTCATGGCGAAAAGCTTCGCGTATGATACTTTTTTTAAACAACTACCAGATTGTCCTGCTAGTTATGTTCATGTGAGTGATTTTGTCCCAATTTCCGTCCAAAATTTGGTGTATCCTCGAATAAGACGTTTCGGGGGGGGGGGGGGTATTTAACGGGGGAGTTTTTTTTCGTCAGCATTTTTGAGTAAAATTCATGATCAATAAATATATTGTATATATTGGTTATATATTATATTAGTTCCATAAAACTAAGTCTGAGCAATAATGCCATAAGTAAAGCTGTAAAATCGATTCAGACTTCAGGGGGGGGGGGGGGGTTGTTTTGTTCTCATCCAACCAACGAGCAGTTTTTGGAGGGGGTAGGGGCTTATTCAAGGATATACGTTATTTTTCATCTTTTAACAATTTTACGTGATTTTTCACTCGAGTTTCTCCCACTTTTCCTTGTAATCCTCGAAAAACGCTCATATTTTACACCACCCAGCCCCGCAAAATTTATAAGTCTATCTTTGTTTTATACCCCCGTAGAAGCGACCCGCCTTTTAAATCAGCCCCAAATTTACAACCCCACCTACCCTCTCCCTCAAATAACCCCCCCCCCACCCCAGTTTTTCCCCAACGGCGCCGCGTTCGCGACCGGCAGCGACGACGCCACATGCCGCCTGTTTGACTTGCGCGCCGACCAGGAGCTGGCCATGTACTCGCACGATAACATCATCTGCGGCATCACGTCGGTGTCCTTCAGCAAGTCCGGCCGGCTGCTGTTCGCCGGCTATGATGATTTCAATTGCAACGTGTGGGATTCGCTCAGGCAGGAGCGAGCTGGTGGGTGGGGGTGGGGGTTTTATTGGGGGGGGGTGCTGTTGGCGGCACACACGTATACTTGATGTCATGAAGCAATTTCGGAAAGCAATCAATATTGCCACGTGCATTTGGACAACATACCGTTTCGCAACCCGTCAACTAATATCTGAATGCACACTAGTCGGCCCAATTGACACCCGAAAATCGAGTTGACGCCGAAACCAGTTGACCTCAAGCGTGTGTGGCGCCATACTAGAATGTCCAATGATCACACGTTGCACTCTTGGTTCCTACTGGAAGCGTGCCAAGTAGTTTAATAAATGTGATTTTCATGAAAAGACTGGAAAATGCATTGCTGTTTAGGGTTGGAAAAAAACGTTTTTTTAACTCGATGTTTTTTATAAAAAAAACGTTTTTTTTTAAATAAAAAACGTTTTTTTTTTAAAGCTCCCAGATATGACCTTGTGTCAACATATATAGGTATATCAGACAGTGGCAATACTCTGTGATGTTATATATGACCATATAATGTCTGTGGAGCCATGGGATAGCACTATAAGTGGTGATTTGTGTCAAAAATATCCATTTTTCGTCGACATATTGTTCGTATATCGCCTTATAGTCGAATGTTCGTGACTTCAGGTAAAGTTTGGCACGACATAGTGATCAAACAAGGTTATAAAAGGAGGTTGTTACTTTGGGAGTGAAGTTACACACTGTGGAGGTACATGGAAGCACATTACCTTAATATTATGTACTACAGCAACATACATATGACGGCTTATTAACCCATGGTAGCACATAGAAATGGATACTTTGATACTAAAAATGCCACAAAACCAATGAAAAGAACCACCAATGTCAATTTGTGCGTGAAATTGCGCGCTTGCGCGCAAAATTTTTGCAAAATACCTAGTGCTTAGTACTGAAAATTTTGGCCGATGTTTTAAAAAAAAAAAAACATTTCGGACTTTGTTTTTTTTATTTAAAAAAAAACGTTTTTTTTAATAAAAAACGTTTAAAAAAACATCGGCCAACCCTATTGCTGTTATAACGTTTTACGTTAAATATCTCGCAACAATAATTTCACAAGAATGCACGCTTCAAACGTGAGACATAAATAAATGCGCATGCACAGTGTCGTGCCACTGGAGTGGAAATAAGCACGAATTGACGCGGCGCCAAGCCAACTGGTGTTGGATGTCAGTTGACTTTTTATTGAAGCTGAAATAGCATTTTTTCAATTTCATATTTTCTATAGTTCATTTGAATACAGCTAAAATACACTTCACATTGTGATGTATTTTCAGTTCAAATTTCAATTGACAACTGGCATGAGTTGACGTTGCGTCAACTTTCGTGTGTGGGGCCTACGGCGGCTTTTTGACAACGTTTTGTTATAAACAGAAATCGGCAGGAGTATCTCGAAATAGCTATAACGTTTCGTTATAAATAGAAATCGGGTCTCGATCATCTCGAAACTTGCGCGTTTTAAAAATCGTGTTTTTAAAAAAGACGGTTGAAAAAAGAATCCAACCCCCCTGGTTCCCACAAACACAAATTACACCCAATCCATTACACATTTCACTCATTCTTTGCAGGCGTTTTGGCCGGACACGATAATCGAGTGTCTTGTTTGGGCGTAACGGACGATGGCAATGCAGTTTGCACTGGATCTTGGGACTCGTTCCTGAGGATTTGGAATTGAGTATTGGGTATTGAGTATTAGAGGTACCTTGCGGGGTGGTATTCATGTCTGGGGGCACTCCCTGGCCTTGTAAAGTATCATGTAGAATGTTAAATGTCACGCAAAGTGTCAAAAGTCATGTAAAATGCCCTGGAAAACGGCAAACGTACGCCTGCTATTTTTCAGGATATTTTACGTGACTTTTGACGCCTTGCGTGACACTTGACATTTTTCATGTCACTTTACACGGCCTGGGATTGGTACCTGGTTGCGGTCCCCTAAGTGGTCAAGTGGCGGAAAAAGTTGTCGGTGTTAAGTTGAGTGACTGGGGAAATATTTTGGTCATTATGTTAATGAAAATTGCGGAAAAATAATTGCGGTGACAATTAGGGCTCAAGCGGGATGGACTTCAGGATTTCTGAACCCCGAAAAAATTTCGTGAATCGAGATCCCGTGTGAACTCTAGTGATAATTCACAGTGTGGAATTTTTTCACTTGACTTGACGTTGACAACTTTTCTTTTCAGTTTTGTCAACCACATTTTGTCACTTGACTACTTCTCGAATTGATCCCTGGACTCTGTTGTTTGTGGAGTTTATTGTGCTGTTTTTACGTTTTACGTGGGCTGTGTGAAATTGATGAGTAGTTAAAGACGAAAGTTCAATACGATGCTGTGTGAGAAGTTAAACAAAATAACATTTTTCCGTCATACTATGATGTATCCAGAATATGCTTGACATTCGCTTACGGCTAATTTATGGGAATTATGAATTTCTTTGTGCCTATTTCCCGTGCGAAATTGCGTAGGGTTTTAGGTACAGACATTTTGAGAAACGTTTTTTCAACATCGTGTTTATTTCTGGACGTTTTAAAAACGTTAGATCAGCAGTTTTTTTAGCTACGACTAAATATCGCCTGATTTGGTAAAATGGTAAAAACGTGCGAAAAACCTATTTATTTAGAAAATTGAAGAAAAAAATTGAAGGATATCGAGAAGAAAAATTGACAAAAACGACAACCAATTTTTAAATCGTCCATATTGAGAGCTTTTCGTGTGTTAAATGCGCCTAAATAAATTTTCACGCCCTTTTATGATGTTCATTTTTCAGTTTTGCTGTTGTGGTTCAATTCCTTTAAAAATAGTATTTATCGCTGAAATTTCATCCCTTTTTACCGATGATAGCAACTTTTGTAGGCATCCATTCTAGCTTAGTAAATGTGCTTTTAGTGTATTTTTATGCTTTTCTGATGAAATTTATTTTATAAATAGGTCCATTAAAATAAATGCTATCCGTTTTAGACCCAAGGTATCAAATCAATTGGTCGATCGATTATGATATTTTTTATTTCTTGGGTAATTTCAAGGTAACAGTATCACATTTTTATATCCATCAATATTTTTATGGTAAACTTTTCACAACCTGTCGCTTTTGATGGAAAAGTAAGTTTTCTACCATATCACATTTCTTTTAAGCTTAGTCACTACTAAACGGATTGTTATTTTAGTGTGAAAAATATATTTTTAGCATTTTATTTAGATATTTTTACTTTACATTTTTTTCATAGATTTTCGACAACTGTGTCAAAAGTGCCACAATTAGCATATTTCTTGGGAAAAATGCCTCGACTTTTGTCTCGAATGTGTATTTTTGAATGGCGTATAAAATTGCAATAAAATTTGTATTGCTGGAATATGCAAATTGTTGAATATCTCCGCCCTAAATTTGTGCGAATTTCAGTCTGGGTGATAATTTTCAAAGAAATTAAAATTGGATCGTTGTTTTTCGGTATTCTATTTTATTCATCATCTTCATTTTTTTCTGAGGTGCCAATCTGTTGTAGTAATTAATTAGGTATATCGAAAAATATCTCCGTCTAAACTGCGCGTAGGGTCAAACGGTTTGTTTAACACAATTTTTTTAAATTACTTTTCTTAATCTAAGCAACTTTTAAGTGGCTGCTTTTCTCTGCGCAGTGACAAATTTTGACTATTTAAATATAAGCCAATTTGACGTAACAAAATGTTTGATGCATTGTTTAGTATACTCGGCTGACTGCAAAGTATTCGTCTTAAGATACTTATGTCTTAGTCGATTTCGCGCGACCGCGATTCTTATTCATAAATAAAAGCATTTGAAAAAGAAAAAAGCACTGCGTATAAATGTTTTTTCGATGAACGTTTTTTTTCGTTTTGACCAATTTTGATTTTATCAGCGGTGACGTCATGATGGAGTGTTTCCTTCACTAAAATGCATAGCATGTGGTCCGCCGATTAATATTTCAGCTACCGTATTACCTCGAAATACCCCCTGGGGGTTTATTTTTTCAGAGTGAAAATTTTGAGAGAAAAACGTGAAAAATGCAATAATAACCACCATTTATAAGTTTTTACAGCCTTATATAAGGATGTAGATGGTATAAACAATGTTCCAACGTAACACAGTAAGTGTTTTGAACGTCTGTTATGCATTTCCCGGACCACAAATTCATAGTGCCCATTTTGAGGGGGGGGGGGGGGGGTATTTCGAGGAAATACGGTATGTTACTTCACGGAGCGATGGAATCTATGTTGAAATAAATAAATCTGGGGTATTTTAATAATCCAGTTCAGTTTGGGTTTCACATTATTTTTCCTTTTTTCTAGGCTTGTCATTCAATACTTCAGTGTGGAATCACGTTTTTTTCTTATTTCTTATTGTGATTTGCAAATCGCGTGGTTAATAGTTAGACGTCCGAATTACAGCATTTTTAGTGTGGTGAACATTTTTTATAGTTTGGACATAATTTGTTATTGGATAAAATTACATGTGCTGTTGACTTTTTGTAAATTGTGCTAAATGTTAGTGATATTTATTAGTAGGTACAATTTTTCA
This sequence comes from Sphaerolaimus hirsutus, assembly GCA_964036195.1. Classification (NCBI taxonomy): domain Eukaryota; kingdom Metazoa; phylum Nematoda; class Chromadorea; order Monhysterida; family Sphaerolaimidae; genus Sphaerolaimus; species Sphaerolaimus hirsutus. The sequence continues at coordinate 1,561,413 of OZ038457.1, forward strand.
AAGACCCCTATTTCTCCACAGTAATCTTAATTTGTTCTGAACATATTTAATCCTGGGTTTTTTTACAAACTTCTCACTATGTCAAGTGATAAGTTGAACCAGTTGAATTCAAGGTGGCAAGGCAGGTCAAATTTCCAATGTGAAAAATTTAAGTGGAATCCGAAATACCACCTGTCTCTTGGTTTGCTTAACCTGTCCAGTTAAAATGTGGTCCTTTTATGGGTGTATGTAAATACATTGTCCTTAGGGGGGTGCACTGATACGCACACGTGCCCGATACGCACATATGCCCGTTTTTTTCACTTGACACTTTTTCAAGTGATTTTCAGATATGAGTAAAGTGAAAAAAGTTGCGGAATGACATTAGTAAACTTTTTTCACTTCACTCATATCTGAAAATCACTTGAAAAAGTGTCAAGTGAAAAAAACGGGCATATGTGCGTATCAGGCCTGCCCCGTCCTTAGTAGCTAAACATGTCTATCACCTGTTCAAATCAATTTGCATAGGTATCTGTGTACCCACTAATAAAACCCCATTGTGCACTGTGCTATACTTTGGTGTTTTCATCTATATATCTACAAAAATAGGATAGCACCTTTCAATATTCACTGTACTGCCTAATTAAAGTAATTCTCAAAATAATGGCACACTCGGCAGACCGCAGGTATGCGCCAAAAAATACTTATGTCTCATGCACCAACGCGATACTTATGCACCTGCTTTCACAATAAAATAGACAATTTAAAACGAAAAGGGCGGAGTCTAGTACAACCAACATGCTTCGTGCCTGAAATCTGTATTTTTCTTTTTTGAAATAATATAATGATGTGGTGTTTCCTTCAGAAAAATGCGTAGCGTGTGGTCTGCTGAGTATGATTACATATAATTTAAGCTAATTAAATCAGGACATGGAATTGTACCAATGTGGTTCACAAAACGTTTAATCTTTCTGAGTAATCGTGGTTTGAACTTTTTGGTGGCTTGTGTGTACACTCTAGACTTGTAAACTTTTGTGTAGATTATTTTTTGTTGATATTTTTGTGAATTCGCCGCTCTGTAACAGTGTGATGGAATAGCTTGCTTAGAATAACTTGCTTGCTTTGAGGCATTATGTAAAAAAATACTTGCGGAGGTTGTCTAATGACTGGTTATCTATTGCATCGGTTATCTAAGGGGCTATTCATTTGGATTGTGTTATTTGTGAAATGTTTTTGTACCGTGTAAATTCTATTATATCTGCTGTGCTGCGCAAAATTCAAATGCGTTTTAAAGCCGCCTTTAATGCTTACCTAATACTGATCATTTTGTATGAATGATTTCTGCACAAAATCGCACTAAATAACTGATGCTGTAATCTGGTCGATTTAACTATTTTATTCAATCTGCTCATATTCGTACATAAGTGTGGAATAAAAGCAAAAATGAACATGGCTTCAAATTTGGTTTGCTTGAAAACACGTCATGAATATTTAACAAAATACCTACCTTTATATCACCATGTTTTCTGTACTCATTTACTTTCAAAAAGCTAGTACTAAACACCTTCCCGATCAAGTCCGGCCCCCCATTTTTTATTTTACTTCTGACGTCCTATCTTCAGTTACAGGACGCGCCAGAAGCTGAAACTTGGGGTAGATATTGGCGCAACCCCCCTCTACTTCGCATGAAAAGGAGGGGTCGCGGCAACCCCCTACAGGGTGGGTCACCCTAAGTGCAAAAAATTTCGTGGCTTTTTAGTGTCCCACACAGGTCCGGCCCCCACTGATTTCTTGCACTGCGGGTGCTGTACCTCCAGCTGTGGGAGGGGTAAAAATCTACAATTTTGGGGATGTGTCGCCAACAACCATCCCCTACTATACACTGGCCAGGCGGTTTTTGGCAGCTCACCACAGTGTGTGGTGCAGCATTCAAAAGTTATCAAAACATTACTGTCCCACACAGGTCCAGCAGCCAATCAAATTTAAAAAATAAACACTTGTGTTGTTTTAACACTCAAGTGATTGATAATGTCAAATAAGCATTAAATATCCTCTATAAATATCTTATCCCACCGAAAACTGCCTACCACATGAACCACTCCCCTAAAGTGGATGACAAAAAATCACTTTTTACAACTTTTTTATTAGACACTTGAACTGTTGGTTTACAATATTTTATAGAGGAGGGTTAAGGGTCTTAAGTTGTGTAAAAAACCTTAGCTCCAAAAAGCATTCATAAGAAAATTTGCTTGGGGTAAATTTAAAATTGTAAATTTTACGTATTTTTGTTCCTGCAATGATGTCATTTTTTCAATTTGAAATTCACCCCAAGCAAATTTTCTTATGAAGGCATTTTGGAGGTAAGGTTTTTTACACAACTTGAAACCTTTAACTCTCCCCTAAAAATTATTGTAAACCAGCAGTTCAAGTGTCTAATAAGAAAGTTGTAAAAAGTGATTTTTCGTCAGCCACTGGAGGGATGGGTTCATGTTGTAGGCAGTTTTTGGTGGGATGCAATATTTATAGAGGATATTTAATGCTTATTTGACATTATCAATCACTTTAGTGTTGAAACAACATAAAACTGCTTATTTTTTAAAATTCAATTGGGTGCTGGACCTGTGTGGGACAGTAATGTTTTGATAAATTTTGATTGCAGCACCCCACACTGTGGTGAGTTGCCAAAAACCGCCTGGCCAGTGTCGGGGTGTTGGCGACACATCCCCAAAATTTTAGATTTATATCTCTCCCGCAGCTGGAGGTACAGCACCCGCAGTGCAAGAAATCAGTGGGGGCCGGACCTGTGTTGGACACTAAAAAAGCCACGAAAATTTTGTGCACTAAGGGTGACCCACCCTGTAGGGGGTTGCCGCGACCCCTCCAATTCAAGCGAAGTAGAGGGGGGTTGCGCCAATATCTATCCCAAGTTTCAGCTTCTGGCGCGTCCTAGAACTGGAGATAGGACGTCAGAAGTAAAATAAAAAATGGGGGGCCGGACTTGATCGGCAAGGTGTTTAGTACTGTATATACTCGACTAATCCCCCCGGGGAATTATTTTTTCGTCAGACTTTTTTGGGGAATTTCAAGGAGTGGAATTTTTATTTCGTCCAAAATTTGAAGCATGTTTCTATGAACTGATTTCATGAAATATGCTTTATTTACTAAATAGTATGTACTTTTGCTCAAATTCGATGCAAAAACTTTATCATATGCCTAAAGGGGGGATTATTCGAGGGGGGAGTTATTTTTCTTCGTTCGTCTAAGAGGGGGGAATTATTCAAAGGGGGAATCATTCAAGGCGGGGGAATTGTTCGAGTATATACGGTATACTTGTCAGACTTGATACTCTGCACTCGCACTTACAGGGTGCGGCAATTCAGACGGACGCTCTAGATTTTGAATAACTCGTCACCGGGTGGTCAGATTAACATCAAATTTTAGGTCAACATAAACAACTAGATCGGAAAGCAGCCCTGAAAACTGGCTGCGATGGCTCCACTCATTCTTAAGGTATTCATGCAAACGCGTAATTGTCACTAAACTCGACGGACATTATAGAAGTCAATGGTCTAAGGAATTTTCGTACAACTGCGTATATTCTTAGTTGGCACACGTCCAAGTTACCGTTTGCGAGAATGTTACCAAGTATGAAAGACGCCGGATCTCCGTCAGCGTCAACAAAAATGGCTGCAGAATGCGATTAAGCGACCGCAATTGGTCGCTAATGGCAGCCCACACACGAGTTGACACTTGTGTTGACTTCATTGCATCCTGCGGTCATTATCGTTGACGCGAACGGAAATCATGCGTCTTTTACTTCGTTCGTATAAAACGCAACAGTAACTTGGACGCAGCGGTAAGTTCATACGTAATTTTTTGAATGAATTTATCGGGACTGCGACGATAAGATCTTACCTAAGACCTAACAATCCGACTTTCTATAACGATTTGTCTCGATCAAATTCACATCGTTCTCGCATAAAAAGTAGGATTGAATCAAATTTATCGTGAACCGAATGGAATCCGTCCATTCAAGTTCGAATTAAAAAACATTCGTCATTGGTAACGAAGGGCCGAATCGCTGATTCGTTTCATGTCCGCCGAGTTTATGTACATACATCTTGTGACAATAGGCATTGAGCGATAAAAATGCACAAAAACCAGTGCACAATTTTTTTTATGAACGAGTGCTGCACCGACTCACAAAATGCAAGAAATGATCACTCAATGTGACCAACACTTTTATCAATCTCCAACTGCAACCGATCTGGGTTTCATCTGCAGCTTCTGTTTTGCTGAAGTGTATTGCCACGAGGTGGTAGTAAAGCGACAATTATTGGTGTTTGCGTGAATAACGAGTGGAGCTATCGCAGCCATAATTTCAGGGATCCTTTACTATTTAGTTGTTAATCTTGACCTAAAATTTGACGTTAATCCGACCACCCAGTGATGAGTGATTCGAAATCTAAATTGCCTCACCCTGTATTTGTGTCTCCTGTTGGACATTTGCCAATGATAATTAGTGCATGCGATTTCTAAAACAGATGAAAAAATTCATTGTTATGATTATGTGCAAATATACCGTATTTGCTTGAATAATCCCCCTTGGGGACTTTTTTGAGGGGGAACTATTCGAGGGGGGGTTATTCGAGAGGGGAATTATTCGAGAGGAGAATTATTATCTCGTTAAACATTAATTTCAAGGAATGTGTTTTATTAACACAAGAACATGTCATTTTTGAGAAAATTGAGCACAACCAATTGATGAAATTTCTCGAGGGTGATTATACAATGAGGAATTATTTTTAAATCACTTGTCTTACAGGAGGGGTATTTAAGGGGGAACTATTCAAGGAAATACGGCAACATTAAAACCGCAACAATTTTTTCATCTTTTTGTGAAAATCGCTGCGGTCATAGTTGGCACGCCTCCAGCGGGAACCACGCTGCAAGATGTGTAGTCACTGGAGTATACTTTTTGTAGGAAATGTACATTTCATAAATTAAATACTAATCAAAAATAAAGTGGTACCTAAAACATTTATGTTCACACAATGCATAACTCATTTACTCATTTAAGTACACACGTACAGTATAAAATACACGATATTTAGTATATCCATGAATAAGTATCCAGTGTGTTATTTTTCAATCAGACTTTTTCTCTTGGGATTATTCAAGGGGAGATCTTATTTTTTCACAGAATTTTCACTCAATGCATGTTCAATTCATTGTATGGATGGGTTTCTATTAATCCTAAAAATTCATCAGTTGGAACATGAATTGAGTTGAACATTGAATTGCATAATTCAAGCAATTAAATCAATACTAGTGAACATGATCTTCAAAAGAATACATGTTTTTCACTGAATACACAAAGAAAATATTGTTTTATGCATTTGTCATCTTTCCCATCCATCAAGGGTGGGGGTTATTCGAGGGAGAGTTAAATATTTTCCTACCAGCTGAAAAAGGGAAGGGGGGAGTTCTTCAAGGGGCATTTATTCAAGGATATAACAATGAAAAAAGTCAGCATTCCACTACCTATCTGCCTTCCCTATTCTCTTCGCAGTACTCAATCATTGATATCTTGCTTGTACTCCTCAATGATGTCAGCGAATGCGACAAAAAGATTTGTCCACGCTTCTTCAGTGCTTTTGTCATAGGCGGGGTATTCTTGTTGGAGCACTTTCAATATGCATGGCAGCATATCCTGTGGTGGCGAGCGGTAAGCAAATTAGTCATCATTTAGATATACCGTAAATCCTCGAATAAGTCTCCGGGGGAGTTATTTTTTCCTCATAATTTTCTGAGGGGGGATTTATTCGAGGGGGGGGGGGGGGTTCGTCGGAGTATTGAGAAAAATACATGATAAATATATCATCTGAATGGGGTTAAGTAGGCTGCATAAACGTGTGAGCCAGTATAAAAATCCTGTAATTCATGCAATCAAATCAATGCTAGTGTGCATCAACTGCAAAATAATGCATACCTAGCTTTAATGAACATATACATCATACGTTTTTTATACGTGGACTTCTTTCCCACCCATAAAAGAGGGGGAGTTATTCGAGGGGGGAGTTATCTTTTCCTCAGTCAGTTTACAGGGGGGAGTTATTCGAGGAGGGGACTTATTTGAAGGGGGGACTTATTCGAGGATTTACGGTATAGCGGACAATTCCACAAATTTTCAGTGACAAGTGAGGTTATAAAGTGAGAGTAAAGTTGCGGGTGACAGGTCAACTTCAAAGTTACAAAGTGTAAAATGTCATGTGAACTGTAGAGTGCAAAAATTTCATGTCAAATGCCCAGTCATTTTAGTTTTTTTAGTTGGAATTTGACATTTTACATACCACTTTACCATTACTTTACATAAGCAATTTGCCATCCATCTAAACCGCAGCAGGGGCCGGATTTAATACTCCCTCCAGATTTGTAGTAGGGTAGGGCGTACGCCCGATAGATTTTTTAAAGTTCAGCCGCATCGACGCACATGCACCGAGAGCAAGGCGGTTCATAAAATACACGAAACTATCCCTTAAGGTCGTCGATATTGCAATATGACGTATATCGCTTCGATTTTGGCCCGGAAATCACGATTTCGTCATTTCTTGGCCGTCTGCCAATTCGTTTTTTATTTTATTTTGTCGGGCGGGTTACTCGCATAAGTCGCGCTATTGTAAGCTCGTGCATGCATTTCTTTCTTGTCGCTGCTCTCATGGTTTCGGTTGTAGGCAGTGAACACTAAAAAAGTGACCACCTGACTACACAAAAGCGCGACCTATGCGAGTAACCCGCCCGACAAAATAAAATAAAAAACGAATTGGCAGACGGCCAAGAAATGACGAAATCGTGATTTCCGGGCCAAAATCGAAGTGATATACGTCAGCTTGCAATATCGGCAACCTTAACGGATGGTTTTGTATATTTTACAAACCGCCTTGCTCTCGGTGCATGTGCGTCGATGCGGCTAAACTTTAAAAAATCTGTCGGGCGTACGCCCTACCCTACAAATCTGTAGGGAGTATTAAATCTGGCCCCAGGGGTCCAAATCTATAATATTCTTTGGAACGCGCCCAATGTACCTATTCTCGAACCCCCTAACATTGATATACCTAAATAGACTAAAATATTCCAATCCGAATAAACGTTAAAAAAATCTCAGGATATTTATTTTTTAAATATAAGAAAAAATAAAAAAATGTTATATTTATTTATATTTTCTCAACTTTTTCCCTTGAGATTTCATTATACTTATTTTATGAAATGAAATACAACAAAATCCATCATTCATTTATCGCTGTATTTTTCAGAGAGATTTGATTATATTTTATTCTTTGAGAGATTTTCTGAGATTTTATTCAATTATATTTTATTTTTTGAGAGATTTTGTGGCATTGTATTTAATAATATTTTCTGAAAAAAACCCATTTTTGGAATGCTAATCCCAATGGACCAACATGTTCGCAACAACTCACATCCACATGTCTGTGGGTGATGCCTTTCACTTTGTGCATGCGTGCGATTTTTCGCAGTTCCGCCTCCAAGGCCAGGGGGTCGTTCAGCGAGTCGATTATCTGTCCCAAACCCGCCATGTAAACCTTGGCCAAGTGCTGCGGGGGGGGGGGGGGTGAACCTTCAATCTACTGACAGTTAGTGATGTTTAAGGCACCGGGTAAAATGGCATCGCACCGCACCGGCACCTTTGCCAACGCATGAAAAGGGCACATGGCACCTTGGGGCACCGGCCACAAAATGGCACCGCACCGCACCGGCACCGGCAGGGCACCCCTGAAGATTGCAATGGCACCGCACCGCACCGGCACCGGCAGGGCACCCCTGAAGATTGCAATGGCACCGCACCGCACCGGCACCGGTGCCATTCGGAAAAAAATGGCACCGGCACCGAAGGGCACCGGCGTATTGCCGGTGCTAGCACCGAAAGGCACCGCACCGGGCTGGAATTTCCGAAGTAAATTTCGGGCAGATTCTCAGTGGCCACACCTTCGGAAGTGCACATACCCATGAATTTTCTACCGATTTTGATGGTTGAGCACTTAAAATGATCAGAATTATGTGGCGATCAATTTTATGAAGCAATTTCAGTGATTACAAATGAAATATCAAATATTTAATACACTACAATGCCAATAGCCACTATTGTCTAGTGATCGTAGTCGTTGCTGTACCCTGGAGCTGGAGAATGGAACTATACTCTGTTATAAACTGACAACAAATTTTGAAACAAAAAGGAAAAATAAATATAATATATAAATATGCTTTAAAATTCAACAAAACTTTAGATTCGCTCATCAGACTTGCCGGTGCTAGCACCGAAAGGCACCGCACCGGGCTGGAATTTCCGAAGTAAATACCTATTGGGCAGTTTCTCAGTGGCCACACCTTTGGAAGTGCACATACCCATGAATTTTCTACCGATTTTGATGGTTGAGCACTTCAAATGATCAGAATGATGTGGCAATTACTTTTATGAAGCAATTACAGTGATTACAAATGAAAGATAAAATATTTTATACACTACATTGCCCATTGCCACTATTGTCTACTGATCGGAGTCGTTGCTGTACAGAGAACGGAACTATCCCTGTCATAAACTGACAACAAATTTTGAACAAAAAAGTAAAACAAATATAAAATATAAAAATGATTTAAAATTCAACTAAATTTTAGATTCGCTCATCAGATCACATATCGGGTAAGATACATTTTACATTAGGTATATTTATTTGATGAGATGGTTACAAAATAGGCAAAAAACGGTTGGGTAAATATATCGCTGTTTTTTGAAATATGAATAAGCACATACTATGCACAAAATTACACAGCACATGTCGGGTTATATACAGGACATGGGTCATGACAAGTTGGCCCACATACAAGTTACCTGTTGCGTATTGTACGAATGAGAGTTAAAGCTGCCAACCCCCAATCGGTTATTTTCGTTATGTAACTGATTACCGTATTGCCTCGAATTATACTCCCTTGAATAAAACACCCCCCCCCCCGCTCGAATCGCCCCCCCCCCCTCAAAATAGGCTGGGGGAATAATAACCCCCCTCGAAATTACCCCCTTCGGAATGATGTACATCATGTATTTATTTAATGTACATGATGTATTTATTACTGCTGATCTGCATTGCAGCTACACATAGACTAGTTTGTGTAGCTAGGTATCTACGTCTTTATGTCCAAATATATCCTGTTTGGACACATTTATTACCCAATTTGGATACACAAATGCCTACTATTTACTACGATCCTTACGAAAATTTCTGATGAAATAAGAACCCCCCTCGAATAAGCCCCTCCGTCTCGAATTAACCCCCCTCAATGTTTGCTGGCGAAATCAAAAAACCATGGGGGTATTTCGAGATAATACGGTATATAGATATTTTTTAGCTATTTTTTAGCGTATCTATTATTATAGCGATTTAGAAAGTTCTGGCTAGCTTCCAACTTGTCCTAAGGGGTTTCTCCGCCAACACTTATTTTTTCTTTGAACATTTTTTACTAACGTTTTTAATGACGTCATGATGTTTCCTTCAGAAAAATGCATAGTGTGCGATCTGCGGAGTTCAAGTGTCCTGTAGAAATTTGAGTTTCCGTCTAGGTATCGGGTATTAGGTAATTGAGTATCGGGTACCGAAACACTCGGGTGGGAGATATCGGCATTCGGTTGGGTGGGGTCCAAAATCTAGGCAAATACCCACAACGAACCATGAGTTCCTGCGAGCCGACCAGCGCTGAGTCGTGCACCTGGCGCAGCGTGGGCCACAGAGTTTTGTATGACGGGTGTTCGTCCAACATGCTGCAGGTGCAAGACTTTCTTAGGTGATATTCTACATATAAATACCGTATATCCTCGAATAAGTTCCCCTCGAAAAATTACCCCCCCCCTCGAATAACTCACTCTCGAATAACTCCCCCTTTCGAATAAGTCTAGTGAGCGTGAGGAAAAATAACTCATCCCTCAAATAGCTCCCGTCCCATTTTGATGGGTAGGAAACGTTGTACAACATTTCATATTTACAGAAAAGTTTTACGTGATTTTTATGTAAATATATGTTATCTTTGCAGCTAGAGTTGATTAATTTTGATTTCACTGCTTGAATAATGGATTTTGTGTTCCTACAAATGATTTAGATATTTTATGTTACGCATTTGTGCAGTAAATTAATCGTACATTTTACTGAAAATTCTGACAAGAAAATAACTGCCCCCTCAAAAATTCTGACAAAAAATAACTCCCCAGGGGACTTACCTATTCGAGGATATACGATTTTTACAACTTTTGTTCCACTTCGGTCTCATCAAATTTGAATTGACGGATTCCTTTCAGTTCATAGTCGATCTTAGTCAATCTGAGAGTCTTTGCATGCCTTGTTTGGCACATTGCCAGCATTTTGTAATGTGTTTGAAGCAAGGAAGGGTGTCAAGGATGACATGCCCCTGCAGGCAGGACTTTTCATTTTTACATGGTGAAAAGTATGTTCACTACAATCATGGAACCGGATGAAGGCTTGTCATTCCCCGCATGTTGATTTTGCATGATAATTTGAAGCGCGAAGCCGCCATACGCGCACAGGCAAAAAAACGTGTGTTAATGTGCATGCATTAACGCTACAACACACTGGCTGCCTGTTAGAAATATTCACATTAACTCACTATGCCAGGGGTCTCCTAGGGGGGGGGGGGGGGGCTGGGGGGGGGCTGCCCCCCCCCCCAAATCCGCCAGCTATCTATCTATCCTGGAGGCCGCTCAGCTATCTATCTATCCCGAGGCAAATTTTTTGGCTACTACCCCCAAAGACCCCCCCCCCCCCCCCAAATCGCTCAGCTATCTATCTATCTGGAGTTGTTTTTGAGAAATTTTGCCCCAATTTTCGCTCAAAATCCGTAATTTTCGCACCTTTTTATAGTTTTTCACTTTCAAAATCGTGCTATTTGGCTATATGCATTGTTCTATGTCTGTTTTTAGCCATTTTAAACCTACTTTTGGCCACTTTTGACCGATTGTTAGCGATTTTTTCCCTTTTCGGCTTTCTATGCACTGAAAAGGCCTATATATTTTGCCCCCGGGAGCCCCCCCCCCCCAAGCCCCCCCAGCCCCCCACCAGTAATTTTTTTCAGCTATCTATCCCTCTGGAGGTGCGATTTGCTATCTATCCAGCACCCGCCAGGGCCAAAATCTTGGAGACCCCTGCACTATGCAATGTGAGAATTCATCTGTCCTCATGCTGAATGATGACTAAGCAAAATCTGATGGCAAAGAAGTAGAAAGGCACGGTGGTCCACATTTGAAATGCACACTAAAATTGCATTTGCACGTTATCAAATGCGAACTGAAATATATCACACCCTGTAACCTGATAGCTATTTTTCTTAGTTTTTTTTTGTGGCAGCCATAAAGACTTAAGAAAACAAAATTGTAGCACACAGTATCCGTTCATTCAAATGGTGCCTTACATAGTTGTGAAAAAACTGGTATTGTTTGAAAATGTATACCAAAACATATTGAAAAAATTCATGATCTGAGGTGGGAATCACTGGAATTGGCCTCCAGTGCACTAACCACTATGCTATTATACCCAGATCACATGACACCAGATCTTAATGTCTTGTTAGGAACACCACATTGTTTCTATGTACAGATGGACATTCTATTCTATTTGGATTCCCTGGGGTACAGATACGCAACGGGTGGATACATCTGAAATATACCCAACCACCCCATTGGGTACCCCACTTTGGCACTTTTCCAACACTCTCTGCTCAAGTTTACCCAACTCTCACCGGAGTAGAACTTTGAAGCCATTTTGTGAGTTTGAATTTAGCGCGTCATAGCTCACTTTCAGTGTTCCCGCCTGCGCTGCGCTTATTTGATCCATTTTTTGTTGGAAATTGTAGGTATGCTTTTTGTAATTTATTGATATTTTTTGTCAGGATTCTCTGGACAACCTGCATTTTTGGGAGGCTTTTGCGATTGATTATATTTTAAATATGATGATAGTTGTCCTGTTTTATGCTACATTTGCACTTAGAATTGAAAAAATATATTTTTAATACACTGGTACCTAATCTACACTCTGACAGAAAACATACTGACCCTCGCACTGCAATGAAAACTATGAAACGGTTACAGGGATACTCGGTGTATCGCAAGCATGCGTTCACAAATACTTATGTTTCAGTTGATAAAAAGCCAGCAGGATACTTATGTATGCACTTTAACAAATAAAAGCTGCTAAAATGTATTTTCTTTTCTTTTTTTGACCAATTTTGATTTTGTCAACGCTGACGTCATGATGGAGTGTTTCATTCAGAAAAATGTATAGCATGCAATCCACGGAGTATACCTAGGTAAATATGTAGGTACATTGTTTGTTTGTGAAGTTGCACAAAACAGTTGGGCAGCATATTCATGGGGCTTCAAGTATGTTTGTAATTAGCATTGAAAAAAAATCATAAATTTTTAGAAAATATAATTAAATATAATCTCAGAAAATCTCTCAATAAAAAATATATAATTAAATCTCCCTCAAAAGAACCTGGAAAAATATAAACAAATATAAATATCAGAATTTGAGAGATTTTCTGATATTTTTAAAAATCACAGAAAATCTCTCAAAAAGAAAAAAATAATTAAATCTCCCTAGAAAATCGTGAAAAAATATAAACCTCAGAAAATCTTAAATTTTCTGAGATTTTTTAAATATAAATCTCCCAGAGATTTTTTCAATGCTATTTGTGATGCATCGTGGCAAGGTAAGTAATGAGTGGTGATCAGCGATGGAATGACCCATTTCCTGGCACTCGTCCAACAATAGTGGTGCGTAAACTTATCTGTTGAACTTTACGAAAACTTGACAGGCAAATTTGTAAATGATAAATATTTGTCACAGGTTGACTTGTCACTTGACTTGCAGATTTTTCTGGTTATGATTTATGAAAGCATTAATTCATTTTACTGGTAATTAGATTTTTTACATTTTAAATAGGTAACATTTTACTTTTTACAGGTTTTTCCTTTTGAGGTGAAGTTCTAAAATACATCATGAATGTATCTTGGGCTTCAAAATTAGCTGTGTGCATTTTGCAGATATATTTTGTTGATATGGTTCCTATTGGCCCCACGCACACTAGTTTACTGGCGTTTTCAGTTTACTGGTGGTAAACTCCATTTTTTAGTTTACCGGCTAAATTCACGCATAGTAAAAGTGGGCGGAGTTTAGGCCACCATCTTTATTTTTTTCAAGTTTGCCTGTGATGTGAATTTACGCTGTAAACATTAATTTATAATTTCTTTAATTGTGGAAGAACGGAGCATTGTTTATGCAATTTTTTTGCGTCATCGTGTACAGTACGTTGTGTAGATGTTGTCAAAATTTTTAAAATATTTTTAAGTGCAACATTGGATTTTTTATTGAATTTATCATTTTTTTGTGGAAATAAATTTTTATAAAATCACCTGTTACGTTTTTTCGTTTATTGAAACGTTCTAAATTATCAGTTTTCTTTGCGCTATCGATTGGTGTACACAGCGGACATGAAATAAAAATTTTCAATTTTTTATGATTTTATTTCAATTAAACGCAAATAAATCACTAGCACGTGAACGGAAAGCCCGAATCCGGAAAAAAAAATCACACATGAAAGAGTAACATTAGCTGCACACATCACACAATTTTTCGCGGCGTGAAACAAAAGACTTTGCGAATTATGATTTAATCACAATTAAAAAAGAAAAAATCAGCCAAAAATCGAATAGTGAATGAAAATTGTCCATTCAACGACAGTGTACTACATAACAACCATTATAACCGGTTGCAATCGAAAAATGAAGTGTAGCTGTAGCAGATAGCATGAAAATGAATTTTTTGTATTTGTTACATCAGTTTACCATTCCAGTGCCACTTTAATGCTAACTGCCACTGCAACGGAAATATTTCAGTTTGATTTTTATATTCAATGTAGTTGCAAATTCAGCAGTCAGCGGGATTCACCCACGGAACACGACCGGCGTCCGTCATCATCCACTCCTTGATTGCATCCCTGATGGGGCGCGCATCTCTTTCGTCAACGTCCCTTCGGATTGGCACGTTATCGATCGTATCCATGTTGTCGTACACTGGTTGCCACTGCAGCTGTGTATGGGAATGAATTTATGTGATGTTGAATTGTAACAGTGAATATGCAAGGTAAACTTACATTACGCTCAACAGTGTCGTTCGGGTCATCTTGTGGTTTTTCATCGCCATTTTCATCAAATTGGTTGGCAGCACTTTCCCCGCGGATATCACGCAGCCAATTGTGCAGGTGGCAACAGGCCATAACCAGTCTTTGTACGCGTGGCGGTTCCATCGCGATACAGGTCATCAGTATGCGCCATCTGCCAGCCAAAATACCAAAGACGCATTCGACAGTGCGCCTAGCTCGGGATAGGCTGCAGTAGTTGCAGTCAAATTTAGATTTCAGTTTTACCAAACAACGCTTCTTTCACAATATTCAAACACACCGATAGTTGAAGTGTCGCTGGCTGTCATCTGCATGCAGCGCATATGGCACCATACACCACTTGCGCAACGCGAACGCTTGATCACCCACAAAATAACTCGGAATGGTATTTGCAGGTTCGTTGGCATCTGCACCGGGCAGCAAGCACGGTGGCACCATAAGCATTCTGCCATGTCTGTGTAAATGTAACACTTTCATCATGTGTAAATGTATAGCACCTCATTGGAACATGTCAAAAAGGATGTAAACTCACATCAAATCCTGCCCGAAATCAGATGTGATCAGCACAGCACCATCTGCTTGTGACCCCGGCATACCGATGTCCACGTACTGAATTTTCAAATCTGCGCTGGCGCTGATGAACAGTATAATCGACGAGAAGCCCTTGTAGCACCAGTATCTCGTTCCACCCTCTGCAAGGCGTTTTTCATTTACTTTTGTAACTGTAAACATTTCCACCTCACTGCACAGTTTCCCATCACTGTGAATTTAGTCATTTTTCTACAGTCGCCAGACCGTCGCCAGACCGTCGCCATTTCGTCGCGCAATTTGGCCCTTTTTAAAAAAAAATCATAACTTTTTTTTGGATCACTTTTATGAGAAGCCAGGTACGTCAGAAGAAGCGCAATTTTTTTCTCTACAAGTACATCCAAAAATCATTTGCACAACATTCCCATGACCCAAATGAAGTTACTTTCAAATCGGTGGGGGTTGCGGTTAAACTCAAGCAAAAGCGACGATTTTGCGACGTTTGCGACGCAAAATGCGACGAAAAGCGACGTTTTCACAAAAAAATTTGCAACCTTGGTAAACTGGCGACTATTTCTGATTGAAGGCGACGCACGCGTCGCAAGCGTCGCAAGCGTCGCAAATGCGACGCTTAGTTTACCGTGACGTTGCATACGACTCACCATGTTTATGTTTACTGGAAACAACACACATGAGGGCAAAAGTAGAATGCGTAAAATGATATGTACTTACCAGCGGGTTTGCGAATACGGATGTGTTTGCCATCCAGACTCCCCACACAGTTCGGCATCTGCCACAGTTTCCAGTATTGCTGCGCGAAATCTTTCATTTGCCCTAAATCACTCCCCATAGGTTTCAAGTGGTCCTTCAAAACTTTCACTATTCCGGTGGACACTTTGTCAATAATCGTTCTAATCGTAGCGCCGGAAATCTGTAAATGTTTTTCCAAAATACAATGAACTATAAAGCAATCTAAAAGCATGAAAAATGGTATCACCTGTGACTGGCCGGCACAATCTTCAACTTCCCGGCCGTTTGCGCATGTATACAGAAAGTAAAACAGTCGCATTTCTGTTGTCACTACAGCGATGTGTCTTCTTTCATCTCGTGTTCTCAGGTACTGTTCACCAGTTTCAGGGTCGACAGCTGTAAGCATCGTGTGCAGCTGTTCGAATTCAGTTGGCCACAGCTGTAATTAATTTGTAATCATTGTGAACGTTATCGGTAAACTGAGTTCATTCATACATATCAGTTTACTGTTCGATTGCAATGTTGTTGTAAACAATAACATGAAAATGTCACAACACAGTAAGTGATGTTATATACGTCTGTATATTTTACGTAAATAACCGAAATTGTGAAACAACGAACCCTGCACAGTTTGTAAAACCATGCTGGATCGGTGTTCTTGCAGGCAATAACAGCTCGCCAGTAATTGCCCCTGGAGCGCGCCCTTTCTAGTAAATACGGTGTCATGTACTTTTTCCTGCCCTGATCACCCTGTTCTTGCGCGGCATTCTGCTGTTCCTGCTCTTGTTCTTCGTCGTCGTTGTCCACATCATACGAAAACAACGTGTTCCCGACTGCCAAAAAAGCGGCTAAAATTTGTCTCTTCTGATTGTGCGTTAGTGGCGCAGTTCCATCCAAATTCCGCTCTAGCGCTTCGTTCATTCTTTGCATTTGTCCCAAAACGGATTCATCGTGCGCCATTTTGAAACGTTTTTTTGGGGACAGTTTTTGTCAATCGATATTTCAGATTTCTGGCCATATGCCAGACATTTCTGGCATGTAGCCAGAAATGAAACATGTGATTAAAAAAGTAACCATGAATAACATAAAATTGTATCACGACGTGTCACTTTTTTTTGTCACAAATCCATATCTTTCACAGATAAGAAATAAAAAGCAAAAATTTTGTGGAAAAGTGAAAAATAGACCGTTCGATTGATTTCGCGTCGAAAATGGTCTGAACTTTGGGCGGTATGGCGCGCGGCCGATCGCAAAATGTTTCCGCAACCGCGGAAACGACTTCGGATGGCGGCAAAGGCAAAAATGGAAACAAACGTGGACGGCCGCCAAAGCAGCAAACTGAGAGCCAGCCCCCAGAACAGGTTACTCATCCAATTTCTTTGGTTATCTGACCATTTCTTTTCATGCATTTTCTACTTATCATTTTTGTTTGAGTACAAGTGTGTTTTGGACATCTGCCAATTTATCTACAATTTGCGAATGTTTACAAGCCAACGCGATATTTACAATCCAAGATAAGCCAACCAATGTTTACAAATCGTTTGCCCCACTTCAGACCGTTCCGACTGGACCGCCCGTGCGTGGCCGAGGCACAAACATGCGCACCAGAGGGCAGGCTGCGCAGAGTTCTCAGCGCGACATTTCCGAGCCGCAGCGCGTGCTTGTCCCCGACGATCACCTCGCACATTCGTTTGGCAGGGTTTTGTCGCAGGTTTGCTACTTATATTTGTACGGGTTTCTGAACTTTTTCTACACACACAGTTTACTCTTTATTTGAAATTTGTCTAAATTCAGCTCTAATTTAGCAAACTTCTGTGCTTTTTCGTAAACTCACATTTCATTTGTTTCAACTATGCGGAATTCTCTTTCCACCGTGTCAAAAGTGTACACAATGTTCCTTTTCAGGATTTGTTCGCGAGTCAGGAGTCTCCGGCTGAGCCGGAAGTCCCCGCTGACGGTGACCATTTGGAGGAGCAGGAAAAAGCGCGCGAGGAGGAAAGAGCGCGCCAGCAGAAATTGTCGATGGAGGAGCAAAGAAGGCTCAGAAAGTTGGAAAATGACAGAATCGGGGCGAAGCGGCGCAGAGACCACAAGAGGCTGCAATTGAAAGAGAAAAAAATGGTTTGTCTTTTTTTCTTTATTTGAATACGTTCTCTTTCCGGCATTACCTCACTGTACACTTTCGTGAAAGTTTGCGCAACGTGAACTACTGTTGCTGTTTTCACCACTTATGTAAAAAGTAGATGTAAACTGATGTTGCCATGACAGTGTAACTTTGCACACTGTGACAGACATACTGTAGCACCTTTTACCCATTATGTAAAATGTAGATGTAAACTGATAGTTTGATCACACACACACTGTCACTTTGCAGCAGGAGCTGCAACGGCAGGCACGTGAGGCAGCCACAAACGTGTACGGTGGTCCCCTTGTGCCGTCTGATGTGGTTGCACCCGCTGCAAGCACTACGGCTTCCGTGTCCGCGCCCGCGCCCGCGCCCGCGCCCGCGCCCGCGCCCGCGCCCGCGCAACACGTACCCGCGCCCGTCGTACCGCCCGCCAAGGAATTGCCGGCGCCCGTGCAACAGAAGAAACTGAAAACAAAAACTGTCGTTGTTGGGGGTTCGCGGTCCCCGACGCCGACAGTTTGCCAAGACACTGCCACAGCCGAGAAAGCGAAGCCCCCGACGCCGACAGTTGGCCAAGACGCTGCCACAGCCGAGAAGCCCAAGCGAAAGTGGCCGCTTTTCATTTGTGACAAGCCGCGGTGTCACGGTATTTACGTTAGTTTACTTTCAGTAAGAATTATTTCAGTGCTCTTGAGACATGTTTGAGACGTTTCTGAATGTGTTGCAGGATGGGGAAGCGCGCGCGGCGATGGAGGCCGGCCTACCAAGTCCGCCGGACAGCCCCGGGAAGATTGCGGAAAAGAAGCGCTTGAGGGAGGAGCACAACAGGACGTGCGAGTACAGAACTGCCCCTCTGAATGAAGTAAGTTTACTTCCTTACTTTCATCCTTTTTGCACTTTGTTTTCGTTAAATGTAAATTTTAAGTATGCGGAAGTTTCAATATAAGAATGTTCAGTTTGGTAAATTCTTCAATAGATGTACTCTTACGTATTTCAGTATGGCGATCCGATTGTGCCAGAAGAGCGCACTGACCGGCAACCGAAAAGCAGTGGCGTGCAGAAGGTGAAGGGCACAATCACCGCCGAAGTTAGTTCAGTACGATTGTTTTTTGGTGAAATATGGAGACGTATACTAATCAAAAAAGTAGGGAAATGGGCTCATATTTATATTTTTGTTATACCAAAAATCGGTCATGTAAAATGACTTTTTCCCATAATTCTGTTTCTAAGTTTTGGCAAACTCTGCGTATATGTGTGAAATCAAAAAGTGTCTGACAGGGTTCCATATATAGTTTTGTTCAACCAAAATGTTTCATGTGAGATCCATTTTTCACATGTTTCTCTTTTGAAAATTGTTCACCTTCTGCATATTCCGTTGGAATCGAAAGTGTCTAAGTGGCTTCCATATTTATATTTGTGTATAATCAAAATCTTTCATGTGAAATAAAATTTCACCATGTTTCTGTTTTGAAAATTTTGCACATTCTGCAGGTATGTTTGGAATCAAAAAATGTCTAAGTGGGTTCCATATTTAAATTTTTGTTATACCAAAATCCTTCTGTAAAATCACTTTTTCCCATATTTCTCTTTTGAAAATTGTTCACCTCATGCATCAGAAGTTGGGATCAAAAATGTCTCAGTGTGTGCCATATATATATTTTTCAGCCATCAAAATTCTCACTGTTTCACTGGCTGACAATTTTAATTGGTTCTTAGAAAGGTGTAGATTGATGGAATTGAAAATGTCTCTGTCTGTTCCATATATATATTTTTCAGCCATCAAATTTCTCACTGTTTCACTGGCTGACAATTTTAATTGGTTCTTAGAAAGGTGTATATTCTTGGAATCAAAAATGTCTCAGTGTGTGCCATATATATATTTTTCAGCGATCAAAATGCCCACTTTTTCACTGTCTTAAAATTTTAATTGTTTCTTACAAAGTGAGAATTACATTGGCTGAATCGAAACTGGCTTCAACTGCTCTGATTTTATAATTTTGTATTTACAAAATTATACATGGCTAAGTTCCTTTTGCAAAACATTTTATCAAAAAGTTTCTCCTATTTCGCAGACCCTGCAAGAAATCCGGGACAAGTTGTTCGTGCCCACGTGCACTACCCCGTTGCCGGCCATGTACAAAGACGGTACTCTTTTCTAACTGTCAGTTTAACATGGAAACGAAACATTCATTGTAACGTGCTCTTTTCTGCAGATGTTTTGGACGAGGGCCAGGGCTGGGTTCACTCGGGTCCCGGTGACGACGGTTGGATTCGGCACACGAGGACACCGGGCCCGTTTGCACCCTTTCCAATTTACCTCCGCACATTGTCGCTTCCGCGTCGCCTGATGGATATCGTTAGCCCAACACTGTTTACCATTTTACTGTTAACTTTTTTCGAATAACTTTCTGAATGGCAGGTAGGCCGTTCGACAGTGTAAGTTTAACTGTAAGTGGCACTTACCATTTAAAGTTTTTTGTAGCTTCTAGGACTATTAACTGTGCACTTTCCTGGTGTTGGTGAAAGGAAGGTGGATTCTGATTTCAACTAATTATTAAGCATGTACATCGCTGAAGTACATGCACCATCTATACCTTTTTTCCCTCATTTTCGGTGTCATTCTTTGGTGTTAGTTAGCTTCCCTGTAATCCAGCTTCTGTTGTACTAATGGTCATGCACACACTACTTTACCACAACATTTTTGTAAACTGATACCTCAACTTATAACGCATTTGCGTTTCATACAGTGATGTCTCTGGCAACTGCAGTCAATGAATAAACCATTTCAGTGAACTGAAATGCGTTCAAAGCTGCTTTATCAGTTTACCTACATGTGGCAGTAAACTAGCGTGTGCATGCGCTACTTTACAGCTTTTTCTAATGCAAAATTCTTTCAACATTTCTCATTTTTTCAGGGTGCAAATGATCGTGTTCCGTGGTGGGCGGATAAGCAGAACCCACCCGAGAATGCCGAGCCCGACATGCCCGCCGAGCCCGCCAAGCCCGCCGAGCCTGTCCGGACCGCACCGCCGGGCAAACCCGCTGACACAGCCACGCCCACAGCGTCCGACGTGAAGCGAAATTTGAATTTTGACAATAGTAAAGTGAGTTTGCAGTTATGTTGCGCTTTCCGAGACATTTATTACAAGAACGGTTCACTTTTAAGCAGTACTTTCTGAACATCACAGTTCTCTGTATAAAAGGGGGGAATCAGTTGGTTCAGTGTTTCACATGTAGCGATTGACAGGATGGGTACGCTGCAGGTCACGCGGAACGAGCTCTGTCACCATGCGCTCATAAGCCTTCTCTTTCTTTTCGAGCAACTTAGTGTGTTCCAACAGAACCTCCGTAGCTTTACTGGCCATATGCATCTTGCCCGTAAACTGGTTCACTGTGTTCACCAGTTTCTGCACTTGCGTGTTCACGTGTACGATGTTGTTCTCGGTGGTTTTCGTGAAGTTGATGAGCTCATCCATCTGCATTTTGAAAGAAATGGGAAAAAACCGTATTTCTTGAAGAATAACACGTGATCAACTTTGACAAATTTTTGTCAACATGGTCAGTTTTTACTGCACTGTAAACTAACAGCTTGAAATGGTGTCATTCTGGGACCTGCATCCTCCTCACTCCTGTCAATACTCATGCCTTCCGCTGTGGACACTGAAGTTCCGCTTTGCACTTGTGTTGTTTGATTGGGTGTAGACGCACCGGGTACCGGAAAACGAAAACTGTGCTTGTGTACACACTGTTACATTTTCTCATACACAAACCTTATCACATAAGAACTGTTTGCTGCACCTGCAATCACAAAAAGCATTTAGCAGTGTGAAAAGTGAAACCCGCTAATGTCATGTTTCAGGGAAAATGATCATGGCATGCATTTTTAGTGTTTGGTGGCAGTCTCAAGCAGAATGTTGTTGCGTAAATCCTTGTCCAAAACGATCATACGTCACTATTTGGAGCACATTCTTTATTAGAATGTGCTGTTTAAATTTTAATTGGTTCTTGATAGGCAGGTAGCTTTAGAGAAACGATACTGAAATGTGTACACAAGCACCTGTTTGGGGGCGGTGGTGGAAAGGGGTAGGCTGAGGTGTTCGTTGTGGCGGGAAACTGGAACATGCCATGTGAGAAAGTGCGACTGAAATCGGACTGCGACTGTTGCGCAGCGTAAGGCCCGCTGGATTGCTGCCCTTGCTGCGACATGACGCTCTTGTTCCCAACTGCCAGTGAATTAAGTTGTTCAGTTAGGCTAGGCATACTGCTTTTATTCTGTTGTATGACACGTTAGACGTGTGCGCACTTCCGACTTAAATTTTTTTCAGACTGCCCGCCCGCCATCGGAGTATGATCTGACGCTGACTGAGAAGGTGACGTTTGACTTTTGGACATTTAAATTTTGGACATTTTTTGCTTGAACCCACATCATTCATGTTTCAAGCACGCACTGTACACATGAATGTCATGCTAAAAATACCTGTGTGCAGTTGACAGGTTGTGTTACCTTCATTATTTGAAACACGCGGTTTTTAACAACCGTGTGTCATTCTCACGTTTAAATGTTTCGGACATTTTTTGCTTGAACCCAAATCTTTCATGTTTCAAGCACACACTGTAGAAACCTTGCACAATTTCTTCAATACAGCAAAACACTATAAATTTGGAAATATTCGTGTATTTACATGAAAATATTACAGCGAAAATTTATTTGAAACACACTGTAGTTAAACAGTGTGTCATTGGCAGTAGGATTCAAAGGGGATTGAGTTTTCGGGATCGGGATTGGGATTGGGATCGGGATGGGCATGGGAATCGGCATACGGATGGGGATCGGGATCGGGATGGGAATCACGTTCCTCACAGTAAACGTGATTTGCTTGAACCCGCTTCTTTCATGTTTCAAGCACACATTTATATACACACATTCCACTATTTCTACAGTACAAATGGCGATTCTTGCAATTCGTGTGTAGGCCCACACGTGCAAGCTTTCCCAATATTTTGAACACACTGTGTTAAAAACAGTGTGTTATTTTCAATACAGTTCAAAAGGAATTTACTTATCGGGATGGGGATCGGGATGGGGATTGGGATCGGGATGGGGATCGGGATGGGGATTGGGATCGGGATGGGGATCGGGATGGGGATCGGGATGGGGATTGGGATAGGGACTTGAACCCAAATCTTTCATGTTTCAAGCACACACTGTAGACACCTTGCACGATTTCTTCCATACAGCAAAACAAATTGTGCAAATATTCGTGTATTTACATGAAAATATTACAGCGAAAATTTATTTGAAACGCACTGTACTTAAACAGTGTGTCATTGTCAGTAGAATTCAAGGGGGATTGAGTTTTCGGGATCGGGATCGGGATTGGGATCGGGATGGGCATGGGAATCGGGATGGGAATCACGTTCCTCACAGTAAACGTGATTTGCTTGAACCCGCTTCTTTCATGTTTCAAGCACACATTATATACACACATTCCACTATTTCTACAATACAAATGGAGATTCAAGCGAGTTGTGTGTAGGCCCACACTGCAAGCTTCCCGTTATTTGGAACACACTGTGTTAAAAACAGTGTGTTATTTTCAAAACGGTTCAAAGGGAATTTACTTATCGGGATGGGGATCGGGATGGGGATCGGGATGGGGATGGGGATCGGGATCGGCATACGAATGGGGATCGGAATCGGGATCGGGATCAGCATACGAATGGGGATCAGGATAGGGACTTGAACCCACATCTATCATGTTTCAAGCAGTAACTATATACACACGTTGCACTATTTCTATATTCAAAACTCTCTAGCGAACCAAGCGTTGCTATGGGTTGCCAGAACATCAATGCATCCTCTATTTGGAACACACTGTGTTTAAAAACAGTGTGTTATTTTCAGTACGGTTAAAACGGAATTTACTTAGAAGGGATCGGGATGGGGATGGGGATTGGGATGGGGATCGGGAATGCCAAACCCCAGACTTTCACGGGATATGGGTTCTCACAGTAAACATGATTTGCTTGAACCCACACATTTCATCTTTCAAGCAGTAACTATATAGACACATTCCACGATTTGTACCGTTCTAAAATCCACCAGCGAGTCTTGCTGTATACATGAATTTGAAACACACTGTGTTTTAAAACACTGTGTAATTGTCACTGCAAAACACTACTTTGAAATATCTCTCAGGCCAAGCTCGAGTACGAGCGACACGTGGCGCTGAAGAGCAAGGCGTCCAAAAGCAAAAGGAGCCTGCACGAAGAACGCGTGAAAAAAGAAAATGTGCACGCCAAGGTGAAGTGGGACGACTGGGAGGTTAATTTAACTTGGGTACACACGCTGAACTGCAAACTGTGTGCTGGAAACGTCATAAATCAGCTTTGAATGCATGTCAGTTCACCAAAATAATGTATATGTCAAACGCAATTACTGGGGCATAACTCATTCAAGTAAACTGCAATCCGTTCCAAACACATTTATGAATGCCTACAAGCACAAAGTTTGCAGTTTACCATGTGCATGCGCAGATGTAGTAAACTTCTTTTTAAGTTCTCTTTACATGAAACAGTAAACTTAGCGTTGTAAACTGCAGGACGATGATGACGACTTCATCACGCCGCGGTACAGTCAGACCGCCAAGTCGCCACCGAGCGCAGTGGACGTGGAAATGGAAAGGCGGAGGAAGGAAAATGCCAAGAGACTGGAGGAGCAAACGAGGGCGCTGGCTGCACAGGTCGCTAAAGTGGTACGTTTAAATGACCGTTTTTGGCATTTTCAAAAGAAGAGTTTGCATTTACAGTAGCACTTTCTTGTATACAGCAAGTGCCAGTCATCCGCCGCAACAACAGCAGCGTGCGCCGCTCTCGCGTGAATGCCACAAAGCAACTGAAACAGCTTCAGGATGGCCAAGTGGACGAGGACGATCCACAGAAGGACAAGGACTGGGTGGAGGACTTCACCCAGGAGGATGATAAACAAGAGGTAGCTTACGATTCGGACCCCTTCGGTTTGGATAGTTCCAAATCGTGCATAATTGTGACTTTCCCATACATTTTCAGTTACGTGACAATCTCACATACCTCCCGTAACTCAGGAAATGAATCCGTTGGGGCCGCGCGGCCGCGGGCCCAACGACGGGTCGCAAACGCCATCCGATGACGATGAGCGGTCGCTGGCGGTGGCCCAGTCAAAGACTGAAAAGCGCCCGAGCAAGCTGAAAGTGGCCGGGAAAAAACCGAAAAAACCAGTGACAGTCACACACCGTCTGCAAGTAAATGTAAACTGTTGCTTGCCTTGCAATTTGTACAATATCATGATAAAACGGTTAGCCGGAAGGCTACCTGTATTTAACAGGATATTTACAAACGAGCATGGCTGGAAACAGTATACTGGACAGTTAAGACGGTGTGTGAGTGACCTCAGATTACCGGCGATGTGAGCCGCGTCGGCGTTGGAGGCCGGCCGAGCGTGCTGATTCCGGCCGAGAAATCGGAAGAATTCTGGGAGAAGTTCCACGAGCTGTTCCAGAAATACCCGCTGTTTGTTTCTGTTTGTATTTTTTTATCACACAAGTAAATGGACGTTGTGAACACGTACATTACTCACAGGTGCTGGAGCATGAAGGAGTGCACCAAGTACGACCTGCATCACCCGGAAAGGCAAACGAACGTTAGTTGCAGTTTACCGCTTACTTTCATTTGAGAGTTAAAGATTCCTTTCTGTAACCATTCTTTCATTTCTTTTTTCAGCGGTCCGATCACCCGGCGGTGAACAGGTCGTGGAACAACTTCACGAGGGAGAGCTACTTCGAGCCCCCGTACGACAACTACCCCGACAACAAGATGTGGTTGACCCGCGAGGTGGCGAACGAGTCCGCCAAAACAAACCAGAACGCTCTGGTGGCCCGCCGCGGCATGTTGCAGTCGATGTGGGACACGAAAAAGCGGCAGTTCAAGGTTAACCATGTTTTAGACTTCTCAGTTTACAGTTGACGAGTACTGCTGTGTCAAATTTCTGTATGCCGTTTTACGGCAAGTGCGGGAAATGTATCTGTTTCCCTTTTCTGGCAAGTGCAAAACATTTCGCAGTATTTGTTTTTGTGCAAGTGCAAATAGCTTTCAGTTTCCGTTTAACAGCAAGTGAAAACAATCTTTTACTTTCAGTTTCAAGTAAGCAACTTTGTTTTACACCGTACACGTAACACTGTTTCACTGTCCTTTCAGAGAGCGTTGACCCAAGCGCGCATACTTTACGGCGGCCGTCTGAGCGGCGTGTCAAACGAGGACCTCGGGGCGCACTACTACAAGAAGATCATGGAGCTCAATTTCGCGACTCTGAAGCACATGGACTACTATGCAGACGAGTCCGGTGAGTTTACCCTTTCCGGGCCATGTAGATGTAAACTTCGCATTTGCATTACGCAAAAATGGTACAACTACTCAGTGTTTCCTGACATCGTGGAACGCCTGCGCAGTCAGGGCCGCACCGCTGAACAAAAAGCCGCCATTCCGAAAGTGGAGCCAGGAGAACTGCCCCAGGTTGATTCAGATAAGCCTTGCGTCAGTGAATTATCACAGTTTGGGGAACAGTACTAACCTTTTCAACACGTTTATTCAGATCAGCCGGCGCGAGCTGGGGCACTACGCGTGGAAAATCGAGTTGGACAAGGTGCGAACCGACTTGAAGGCGGACATCGTGTTTACCCTGGTGCACCAAATGCGGCAATCGGAGGCCCAGGCTATGCAACTGGTCCAGTTCTCCACCATGCCCATGATTGTGTTCAAAGACGGAAAGGCCAGTAGATGTTGGTTTACTGAAATGTATCATTTAATGTTGTTTTTATGTTTGTACGTTTGTAGCAGTGGTTGTGCACTTTACAGCGACCGATTGGCGCCGGGCAATGCAAGTTTACTGGCACAACGTGTGCCAGGGAAACTTCTACATCATGCTGGGCAAATTGGTAAAAACCACGTTCACGCCGGAGAAATTTGAGCCGCAAAGTATGGCGGTGCAACTCGTGGATTACCGAGTGAAACAGGCTGCGAGTGCCGTTCCCCCCGCGCCAGGGACGGTGCAAACGGTCGATAGCCCACCGCCGGAGGACTTTCACGAGGCGCCCGACATGGCGCAGGACAACGCGCCCATCATGGCGCAGGACAACGTGCCCATCATGGCGCAGGACAACAACCAGGTGCGAGTTGCATGAATGTAACAGGAAAATTGTAAGGAGTGAAGAAAAATGTACTTTGTGTTAACGTTAAAGTGTAATAGTAAATTGTTGTTGTTAAGTGTTACGTTTTGACCATTTTAGTTTTATTTCCTGTTTTTAATATACACTTTTTTACATTGCCGTAACCACCGCCAGACATGCCGCGTGCACGAGCCGCTGACGAACCCCCAGTTTCACAGCGTGCTGCAACAGTGCGCGCCCATTATCGACAAGATGGACGTTGCAGCGATCCGTGCAATGCGCCAAAACATGGAAAGTATGCTGTCGCAGTGCACCCAATCGGTAAACTATTCTTTATTGTCATGTATTCAGTCAATTCTACCATATCTTTCAAATGTGCTAATTTGCAGAGCACAAGCGTGAATGCGGACAGCGTGAAGCGCAGCAAACTGCCCTGCATTTGCTCGTTCATCAACAACATACGGTTCATCGGCGTGGTGCAGCAGGAAATCGGCGTCATCAACACGCTGCTGAAGGCCGATCTGAACAAGTTCTGTGACATGATCGAGGACTTCATCATGAACCAGGTTATTTGATTGATAAACATTTTGTGGATGGAGTGTGTGTGTTTTCGGGACTGTTGCCTTGAACGTATCTCAACGTCACCACTTAAAAGTAGGAAAAAGTAATTTACTTGAAACGTTTCGTAAATGATGTTAACTTTTCGTAGGAATCGGCCCATACTGGAACGACCGGTTTGCCGATCGTTGCGGCTCCGCCTGCCAATCCGTCTGGCAGTGCGCTGCTCAAACGCCGCCGCCGCAGGACCAGCGGGCTCATTGTGTCGCCCCTCGCCGCGCCGCAAAAGAACGCGGAAATGGACTACAACGTCACGCCGGTGCAGGTGAGTATAACGGTGGTGTTTCATGATGTACGTAAACAGCATGTAACTAACAACCCTGTACTAACTACTAATGTTACTTACATCAGAAAACAAAGCCGGGCAACTTTGCGTTTCCGCAGCAGGAGGCGAAAGTTGCCGAACCGGACCAAGATGACAGTCTGGTACAATACCTGGCTGAAATTGTGAGGATTGCACTCTTTCTTTTGTGTCAACAAACTACTTAAGATGCATCTTTTGGTAAATTGAAAATGTGTAATTTAAAAGATTTACTTCTTGTTACTTTTGATGAAATCCAATTTACACATTCTTATACATATTTCGGTAAATCAGTGTGCACAGTGGTACTTATTTGTAGTAGTGCATTTCTTTATGATTATGATAAAGTGACATATCTTACTTACAGCCGACGCAACAACTGGACCAACTTGCCGGGTCTATGAAAAAAGCCAAGAAATCCGTGCCGACGGAAAAGGGCAAATTGCCCACCGTGCAGAAATTGCCCACTCCGCAACAGCACGTGCAAGCACCGAGTTTGCCGTACACGTCACCGGTGAATGTGAACACAGCGACGACCATCGCCGCACACTTGATGCAAAGGCAGGCTTCCGAGGTTGCCCTGGCTGCCAAGCTTCAGGTGACCCGGTTTGAGGTGAAGCACTTGCAGCAAGCCCTGCAAAACGTTAACGTTAGTAAGACATTTCATTACTTCTTCATGTGCAATACCATATGCAAATTGAAATTTCTCATGTATATTTGCAGTCGTGCCACCAGGTGGATGCCACTGAAGACGGCATCACGTACTCGTTTGTGGCATCGCAGGCGCTGCAGCAGCAGCATCAACAGCTGCAGTATGCCGAGGTGACTGACAGTTTCTGTTTTTTTTCCTACTTATAATTCAGTGTTAAGAAGCAAGTAAATTCTATCCGCTTTTTTACAGCCCGCTGAAATGGACTGTGAGAACGACGATGGCGTCGTGCTGCCGCAAAGTGCCCAGAAACGCACTGGCCAGCGTGTACCGGACACAGAATGTGCTGCGAAGCGGTACCGCCTGACAGTAAGTTTCTGTCTGCAGTGCTTCTGTTGTACAACTTTGTTGCCATTATAAAATGATAATATAAACTCAGAATGAGACTGCTGCCAGTTCCCCGGCCAGCGCGCGCAAAAGTGCAAAGAAGAACGAGCAAGCGGCTGCCGGGACCGAAACGGTTAGGATAGAAAATTGCTTCGATATTTTGCTTCGTACTGTAATCTATGTTTACAGTATGAAAATGTGCAGACAAGCGAACCGCCGCCGACCAGTGAACAGCGCCGTACCGTGCCACAGCCCATCCGCCAATCGCGCGCCGGTACGACTCCGCGCAATTGCCCTTTGGATGAGGAGGGCTACGCAAAACGGCTGGCGGTACGTCTTGGGTTCAATTGTGGTTTTCGGTGTTGTACATGTTTCTATGTGCAGTGTCTACTAGACTTTAGTATTTCTACAGTAATTGATATGTACAGTTCCCCAGTGTGCATATATATATATATCTGGGAAACAGTTGGAAACTTTTCTATAAGTTTACCATTACAGATGTTCATAGATGTAAACTGTTTACTTCTTTTTAACAAATAGAACGGTATACTAAAATTGCACACATTCTCAGGCGATCAATGAAGACTATTATGAGGAACTGGAGGATTTTGATGATTGAAATGTGTTTTTTTTGGTAATGTGAAAGGGGCGTGTGCCTCTGTGCATGTTTACCCCATGTGCATGTCAGCGGTATTCTACATGTTGACTTTCCACGATGCTCCAGGGGATTGGGTAGACTCCTCTGGAGCGATTGATAGTTCTTAAAAATAAAACACATGGACTAGTGGTTTCAAAGGTGAAAATAGATAAACAGTTATGGAAATTGTTGAATTTGAGTTAAAATTAGGGTCCACATGCACACTGGGTTTACATGCACAGAAGGCTTCAGTCATGTGAAAGTGCTGAAAGTAGTGAATACGTTTTAATGCAGTTTCTTATCATTTTACGTTTTCATACAGTTCCTTTTTTTGTAACATTTCAATCATTCGCAAATTATCACATTTCAAAGTGAAAACGTTATGTACTTTTTTAGTTTCTTCCGTATACAATTGTCAAATTTCGCATTCTGAGATAGGTAAACAAGTTTTAAATTTTGCTCAAAAGTGTAACTCTTGTCAACAGCAATATAGTCTTGTTTTTGTTTTTTCTTAGTTTTTGTTACAGCGAGAAGGAGAATGATTTCTTTTTACAGTTTTAGATTTAAATTGAAAATTGGCGAGTACAAAGTTTGGATTTTTTTTTGTCGCACTTCCTTTCTTTTTGTCGAAGCAAGAAGGAGAATGATTTCTTTTTTTACAGTTTTAGATATACATTGAAAATTCGCGAGTACAAAGTTTGGATTTTATTTTGTCGCACTTGCATTTCTTTTTGTCGAACTTCCATACAAATCACGTGTCCATGTAATTTTTAATTTTTCTATCCGTAACAACATGATGAAATCACGCAATAAATCTGTTAGGTAGATTTCAATTTGTAAATTGAAGTAAAAAGTAACAAAAACGAATTATTAACAGTCACGATAAAAAACGAAATATCAACAGTCACGATAAAGAACAAATGTTAGCAGACACACACAAACGTAATTGTCACGTCTAAATTGTCTACGTTTCGCAACAAAGATACGTTAGGGAATTTGAAAAGTCAAAAAAAATTAGTTTACTGCTCACCTGATAAGTCTCGGGGAATAAATCCTTCCTTATTTTTGGCTGTACAACGCGTCGCGAGTCGCATACGACGCGTCGCGCGACGAAAGCGACGCGTCGCATAATCGTCACTTCCAGTTTACCCAGCTGTGTCACATTCGTGTGTAATCGTGCGACGCGTCGCACTTTTGTGACTTGCCGAAACCACTAACCCCAGAAAGTGAAACACCAACGTAAACTAAAGTACACACGTCGATCAAAAATGTAAACCGACGCGCGACGCGTCGCGTTTCAGTTTACATTTTTGATCGACGTGCCGTGTTGGTAAACTAGCGTGTACAGCCACATAAAGTGTGAGGAACATTCACAGCAATTTTTGTCAAGTCCTGCTAAAAGACTTCACAGACTTATTCACGCGATTATTTGTTTCACAAAGGAGATTGTAAATGTGAATACAAATGAAAAATACCACAAATTCACGCACACACAGACAAACTGCTACACAATGTTACATACAGGATACAAACATTATGTAAATATCCCTATCAGAAATTCAAATCCGTCATAAAGCCGGATTTCCAGCATAACGATCAATAGGAGGTGATGCGACAAATTCAACATCACCGCAAATTCAATTATACAAAAACCGTAAGAGCTACGGTGTTCAAAATTGACATGTGGATAGAACGCACTCGCGTATATTTTGTGTTCTAATTTTTTTGAAAAATCTGCAGTGGTTGTCGAGATATTGAGCATTCAATCAATTTTGCGGCAATTTGTCGGTGGACATATTTGATGGCCGACAAATATCGCCGCAAAATTGATTGAATGCTCAATATCTCGACAACCACTGCAGATTTTTCAAAAAAATTAGAACACAAAATAGACGCGAGTGCGTTCTATCCACATGTCAATTTTGAAAACCGTAGCTCTTACGGTTTTTGTATAATTGAATTTGCGGTGATGTTGAATTTGTCGCATCACCTCCTATTGATCGTTATGCTGGAAATCCGGCTTAAAATTATAAATAAGTATTTACTATACATTTACCTGCACCTTTATCACCAATATAAATTTAAATGTAATTGGATTTCTCTGCTATGCCGTGTAATCTGTAATCTGCAGTGTGGTATAGAGTTGTTAAAATTACTGAACTTTTTCAAAGTATATGTAAAATACTTTTTCCTCACCCCTGAGTACAGGTAATGTAAAATACTTGTTGTACTCACCCCTGAGTAAGGGAAATGTGAGTTTTGTTTGAACTTTTGTTATCTGTACTCATGAGTACATGTGAGTAAATACATTTTTCAGGAAAATGTAAAAGCGAGTACTTTTTTCCAGGAAAATGTACAAGCGAATACCTTTTTTATAGAATATGTAAAAGCTGGTAGGTAGTTTTTCATGGAAAATTGTGAAAGCGAGTACTTTTTACATGTAAAAAGTGATTTTTACACTGGATGACATAACTAATGCATTTTTCTCTTTATCATTTCTATCGGAAAATGACGCGGATTTCTTCATAGTTTCTTTATTTGAACAACTGAGAATTGAAACAACATAACAATGGCAACACTACATTTTTGTCATCAACAGTTAGGGTTAAAACGGGATCTACTTTTCAGGATTGGAGCAGGATTGGTTTTCTTAGTTTTTGGGTTAGGATTGGAATCTGGCTTGGACTTTTGGTGTACTCTGACGCTTGATCTACTACTAGGTCCATCAAAAATCACTCCACAGTAGCTCTACATATCCGTGTACTCACTTATTTACATTTGTCCCATACTGAAATTCCTGAAATACATTTTCTGTACTCGGGTACTTTTAAAATGTATGTTGACAGGTGAGTACAGGTACTTTTTTCCAGAGGAAATGTGAATGTATATAGGTACTCAGTACTTAAGTAGATTTATTTTTCATGTAAATGTAAATACATTTTAACAACTATGACGTGGTATATGATCAGGAGTCTAGGATGGGAGGGAGGGGGGGTGGTTGGGGGGGGCGGTTACCCCCAAATGCTCCAGATTTATCTAACTATACCAGGCACTGCTCAGCTAAGTATTTATTTGGTATGTATCAATTATTTTGTCTACTAGCTTCTGAATCCCTCTCCAAAATTGGCCAAGTGGTAGGTCAATTTGTAAATGAGAAATATTTGACAGTTTAATTTGTCACTTGAGTTACCGGTTACCACCATTTTTTGTGGTCACTTATCAACTTGCATATTTTTCTGGTTATGATTTATGAAGGCATTGGATACATTTTACTGGTAATCTGATTTTTTACATTTGAAATAACAATTTACCTGTTTACAGGTTTTTCCTTCTGAGGTGAAGTTCTACCCCCGGGGGTAGGGTTCAAACGATATCACTTTTCGATATCGATATTCGATATTCGATATTTTTTCAAAATTTTCGATATCGATATTCGATATTTTTTCAAAATTTTCGATATCGATATTCGATATTCGATATTAAAAAATGGTCGATATCCGATATTCGATATTCGATACGATATATCGTTTGAACCCTACCCGGGGGTACAAATATACAAGACCCCTGTATAGGTATTTACAAACCTAGCAATATAACCTAAGTTCTGAATTTTATATCACGATGCTACATGTCAGAGTTGTGAAAAGTAACGGGCGCTTTGATAAGTTTATCTAGGTAAACTAAATCATTTTGAATTTACTCACTGCCAGAAAGTGAACATTACCTACCTGGGAAAATATAAAAAAATTACCTAAATACCTGCGAAAATATAAATTTTTGTGCTAGTGCTCGCATTTTTGGCGCCCGAGCATTGAATATCAATATGCTATTTTCCATCACTGAATTCATTATTTAGATTAGATTTTAACTTTTTAAGTCAGCAGTACACTCATTTGCCACTCATTTATGAATGCTCCGTGAATTTTTTATTTTATTTTTGGGTCTCGCAGAAAATACTAAAAATATATTTGAATATGATTTTTAAGTTGTTTTAACACGCTTGACAGTACCGTTGTATAAATGCGTACTCCAATAGTGACGTGACACTCAGCACGCACAGTTACCTATTTAAATATGTCTTATGTTGGAAGCGTGCCAATGGTTATGCAAGCAGCGATTTTTGTGAAAATACATTTGAAAAATTGTCGTGAATCGTTTTAACAAATTCATTTTTTTGTGAATATACCACGCATTCAATGTCATTGGCACGAACAAAGTGAACCATGCATGCAAAGTGCTGTCACTAGAGTTATACTTTGTAAACACCTTACTGGTCACGTCCGGCAGCCATTTTTTGATTTTACTTCTTATATCCTATCCCCAGTTCTAGGGCGCCCCAGAGGCTGAAACTTGGGGGAGATATTGGCGCAACCCCCCTCTACTTTGCATGAATTTGGGGGGTCGCGGCGACCTCTCTCAGGGTGGGTCGCCTTAAGTGCAATTTTTTTGTGGCTTTTTTTGGTGTCCCACAGCAGGTCCGGCACCCGCTGATTTCTGAGCTGTGGGAGGGCTATAAATCTAAACTTATGGGGATGTGTTACCACCCCTTCCCTACTATACACTATTCAATAATGTGAGATTAATGGGTAATTTTTTAAAAATTCTAATATTCTCTAAAAAAACACCACTCCCCAATAGATGGATGACAAAATATTCACTTTTTGGAACTTTTTTATTAGACACTTGAAGAGCTGGTTTAAGAAACTTTAAAGGGAAACGTTCAATGTTTTAAAAAATTTATGTTAAGAACCATAGCTCTCAAATGCCTGCATTGCAAAATTTACTTAGGGTGAATTTTATGACATCATAATGACATCATTGCAGGAACAAAAGTGAACAAAATTTACACTTTGAAATTACCTCCAAGTAAAGTTTGCAATGCATGCATTTTA
>OZ038457.1:1595937-1623193 GCA_964036195.1 Sphaerolaimus hirsutus
GCTGCTTGTTTACGGAGCGAACGGGGGGGGGCTCAGCGCTCCCCCCCTCAAATTTTACCTGTACAGTGACGCAATGGCGCCATTGGCGTTGGCGCTGGCGCCAGAAAACGCTGTAAATGTGTGTAAATATACGTACAGACACAGCGACAGGACATTTTTGAGTGCATGTTCAAGTGATCTGTGTCGGCGGGGATCGACATGCTGTAAATACCGTGTGTTTAGGGGGAAATTGCGCGCTCGCGCGCAAATTTTTTTGCATAAACCGTCGAAAATATGTACTAAAACTGACATTTCCGGGTGGTTTTACGTCTCATCCCGTGAGGTGGGGCTGCAGCCTCCCACCCCCCCCGCCTGGATACGGTCTTGCTCCAACCCCAAAACTACTTATTTCACTTACTACCAAAATTACTGGCTTTACTCGATTACGCACTTTAAAAAATGAAACGGTTTTTGAGATTATTTTAATTTTATTAACGATGGCGTCATGGAGTGTTTCGTTCAGAAAAATGCATAGCATGTGGTCCGCGGAATGTTTTCATCATTGTACTCTCCAAATTTCGGTATGCATTTCGGTATGCACGGGACAGTCATGGCGAAAGCTTCGCGTATTATACTTTTTTTAACAACTACCAGATGGTCCGGCTAGTTATGTGAGTGATTTTGTCCCAATTTTCGTCCAAAATTTGGTGTATCCTCGAATAAGACGTTTCGGAGAAGGGGGGGGTATTTAAGGGGAGCAGTTATTTTTCGTCAGCATGTTCTGCAGGGACGTATCCAGGATTTTTGAGCGGGGGGGGCTGCTTGTTTACGGAAGCCGGCGAGGGGGGGGGGGCTCAGCCCCCCCCCTAAAATTTTAGTTACATAGTCGCGGAATGGCCCCATGGCGCTGGCGCCATTAGTAAGCGCGACGCCATGGCGCCATTGTCGTTGGCGCCAGGGCCATGGAACGCTGTATATGTATGAAAATATACATACAAAACAGCAAAGAGCACAACATTGAGTGTATTTATAACGATTTGTGGCCACCTGGAGCAATCTGATGATAATAGGTCATGTCTGGTGAAGAATGCGCGCTTGCGCGCAAAATTTTTTAAGCTGACGTTGAAAAAGTGGCATTTTCCGGTCACTTTCTGGTCTCGCCCCGGGAGGGGGGGGGGCTGCATCCCCCCCCTCCCCCCCCCCTGGATACGGCCCTGATGTTCTGTAAAATTCATGATCAATAAATATATTGTATGGATCGGCATATATTAGTTCCATAAAACTTAGTCTGAAAAATAATGCCATAAGTCAAGCTATAAAATCAATTCAGAGGGGGGGGGGGGTTGTTTTGTTCCTCATCCAATCAAGGGGCTTATTCAAGGATATACGTTATTTTTCATCTTTTAACAATTTTACGTGCACTCGAGTTTCTCCCACTTTTCCTTGTAATCCTCGAAAAACGCTCATATTTTACACCACCCAGCCCCCGTAAAATTTATAAGTCTATTATTGTTTTATACCCCCGTAGAAGCGTTCCGCCTTTTAAATCAGCCCCAAATTTACAACCCCACCTACCCTCTCCCTCAAACAACCCCCCACCCCAGTTTTTCCCCAACGGCGCCGCGTTCGCGACTGGCAGCGACGACGCCACGTGCCGTCTGTTCGACCTGCGCGCCGACCAGGAGCTGGCCATGTATTCCCACGACAACATCATCTGCGGCATCACGTCCGTGTCCTTCAGCAAGTCCGGCCGGCTGCTGTTCGCTGGCTATGACGATTTCAATTGCAACGTGTGGGATTCGCTCAGGCAGGAGCGAGCTGGTGGGTGGGGGTGGGGGTTTTATTTGGGGGGGGGATTGTGCTGTTGGCGCCACACACGTATACTTGATGTCATGAAGCAATTTCGAAAAGCAATCAATATTGCCACGTGCATTTGGACAACATACCGTTTCGCAACCCGTCAACTAATATCTGAATGCACACTAGTCGGCCCAGTTGACACCCGAAACTCGAGTTGACACCGAAACCAGTTGACCTCAAGCGTGTGTGGCGCCATACTCGAATGTTCAATGATCACACGTTGCACTCGTGGTTCCTACTGGAAGCGTGCCAAGTAGTTTTAATAAATGTGATTTTCAGGAAAAGACGGGAAAATGCATTGCTCTTATAACGTTTTACGTTAAATATCTCGCAACAATAATTTCACAAGAATGCACGCTTCAAACGTGAGACATAAATAAATGCGCATGCACAGTGTCGTGCCACTGGAGTGGAAATAAGCACTAATTGACGCGGCGCCAAGCCAACTGGTGTTGGATGTCAGTTGACTTTTTATTGAAGCTGAAAGGGGCAGGCCTGATACGCACATCTGCCCGATACGCACATTTGCCCGTTTTTTTCACTTGACACTTTTTCAAGTGATTTTCAGATATGAGTAAGGTGGAAAAAGTTGCGCAATGACATTGGTGAACTTTTTTCACTTCACTCATATCTGAAAATCACTTGAAAATGTGTCAAGTGAAAAAAAGGGCAAATGTGCGTATCGGGCAGATGTGCGTATCAGTGCACTCCCAGCTGAAATAGCATTTTTTAAATTTCATATTTTCTATAGTTCATTTGAATGAGCTAAAATACACTTCACATTGTGATGTATTTTCAGTTCAAATTTCAATTGACAACTTGCATGAGTTGACGCTGCGTCAACTTTCGTGTGTGGGGCCTACGGCGGCTTTTTGACAACGTTTTGTTATAAACAGAAATCGACTGGCGTATCTCGAAATAGCTATAACGTTTCATTATAAACAGAAATCGCTTTCTCGATCATCTCGAAACTTGCGCGTTTTAAAAATCGTGTTTTTAAAAAAGACTGTTGAAAAAAGAATCCAACCCCCCTGGTTCCCACAAACACAATATCCACCCAATCCCGTTTTCACCCCAAATCCATTACACATTTCACTCATTCTTTGCAGGCGTTTTGGCCGGACACGATAATCGAGTGTCTTGTTTGGGCGTAACGGACGATGGCAATGCAGTTTGCACTGGATCTTGGGACTCGTTCCTGAGGATTTGGAATTGAGTATTGGGTATTGAGTATTAGAGGTACCTTGTGGGGTGGTATTCATGTCTGGGGGCACTCCCAGACCCTGTAAAGTGTCATGTAGAATGTTAAATGTCACGCAAAGTTTCAAAAGTCGTGTAAAATGCCCTGGAAAATGGCAAACGTACGCCTGCTATTTTTCAGGGTATTTTACGTGACTTTTGACGCCTTGCGTGACACTTGACATTTTTCATGTCACTTTACACGGCCTGGGATTGGTACCTGGTTGCGGTCCCCTAAGTGGTCAAGTGGCGGAGAAAGTTGTCGGTGTTAAGTTGAGTGACTGGGGAAATATTTTGGTCATTATGTTAATGAAAATTGCGGAAAAATAATTGCGGTGACAATTAGGGCTCAAATGGGATTGACTTTTCGGTATCAGGATTTCTGAACCCCGAAAAAATTTCGTGAATCGAGATCCCGTTTGAACTCTAGTGATAATTCACAGTGTGGAATTTTTTCACTTGACTTGACGTTGACAACTTTTCTATTCAGTTACCACATTTTGTCACTTGACTACTTTTCGAATTGATCCCTGGACGCTGTTGTTTGTGGAGTTTATTGTGCTGTATTTACGTTTTACGTGGGCTGTATGAAATTGATTAGTTCGAGACGAAAGTTCAATACGATGCTGTGTGAGAAGTTAAACAAAATAACATTTTTCCGTCATACTATGATGTATCCAGAATTTGCTTGACATTCGCTTACGGCTAATTTATGGGAATTATGAATTTCTTTGTGCCTATTTCCCGTGCGAAATTGCGTAGGGTTTTAGGTACAGACATTTTGAGAAACGTTTTTTCAACATCGTGTTTATTTCTGGACGTTTTAAAAACGTTAGATCAGCAGTTTTTTTTGCTACGACTAAATATCGCCTGATTTGGTAAAATGGTAAAAACGTGCGAAAAACCTATTTATTCAGAAAATAGAAAAAAAATTTTTTGAAGGATATCGAGAAAAAAAATTGACAAAAACGACAACCAATTTTTAAATTGTCCATATTGAGAGCTTTTCGTGTGTTAAATGCGCCTAAATAAATTTCACGTCCTTTTATGATGTTCATTTCTCGGTTTTGCTGTTGTGGTTCAATTCCTTTAAAAATAGTATTTATCGCTGAAATTTCATCCCTTTTTACCTATGATAGCAACTATTTTAGCTTAGAAAATGTGCTTTTAGTGTATTTTTATGCTTTTCTGATGAAATTTATTTTATAAATAGGTAATTTTTAATTTCTTAGGTAATTTTAAGGTAACAGTATCACATATTTATACCCATCAATATTTTTATGGTAAACTTTTCACAACCTGTCGCTTTTGATGGAAAAATAAGTTTTCTACCATATCACATTTCTTTTAAGCTTAGTCACTACTAAACGGATTGTTATTTTAGTGTGAAAAATATATGTTTACCATTTTATTTAGATATTTTTACTTTACATTTTTTCATAGATTTTCGACAACTGTGTCAAAAGTGCACACAATTAGCATATTTCTCATGAAAAATGCCTCGAGTTTTGTCTCGAATGTGTATTTTTGAATGGCGTATAAAATTGCAATAAAATTTGTATTGCAGAAATATGCAAATTGTTGAATATCTCCGCCCTAAATTTGTGCGAATTTCAGTCTGGGTGATAATTTTCAAAGAAATTAAAATTGGATCGTTGTTTTTCGGTATTCTATTTTATTCATCATCTTCATTTCTTTCTGAGGTGCCAATCTGTTGTAGTAATTAATTAGGTATATCGAAAAATATCTCCGTCGAAACTGCGTGTAGGGTCAAACGGTTTGTTTGACACAATTTTTTTTAAATAACTTTTCTTAATCTAAGCAACTTTAAAGTGGCTGCTTTTCTCTGCGCAGTGACAAATTTTGACCGTATTTAAATATAAGCCAATTTGACGTAACAAAATGTTTGATGCATTGTTTAGTGTACTCGGCAGACCGCAAAGTATTCGTCTTAAGATACTTAATGTCTTAGTCAATATCGCGCGACCACGATTCTTATTCATAAATAAAAGCATTTGAAAAAAAGCACTGCGTACAAATGTTTTTTCGTGGAACGTTTTTTTTCTTTTTTGACCAATTTTGATTTTATCAGCGGTGACGTCATGATGGAGTGTTTCCTTCACTAAAATGCATAGCATGTGGTCCGCCGAGTAATATTTTAGCTATATTACGGATCAATGGAATCTATGTTGAAATAAATAAATCTGGGGTATTTTAATAATCCAGTTCAGTTTGGGTTTCACAATATTTTTCCTTTTTTCTAGGCTTGTCATTCAATTCTTCAGTGTGGAATCACGTTTTTTATGTTTTATTTTCTTATTGTGATTTGCAAATCGCGT
This sequence comes from Sphaerolaimus hirsutus, assembly GCA_964036195.1. Taxonomy (NCBI): domain Eukaryota; kingdom Metazoa; phylum Nematoda; class Chromadorea; order Monhysterida; family Sphaerolaimidae; genus Sphaerolaimus; species Sphaerolaimus hirsutus. The sequence goes on from OZ038457.1 coordinate 1,601,355, forward strand.
GGTTAATAGTTAGACGTCCGAATTACAGCATTTTTAGTGTGGTGAACATTTTTTATAGTTTGGACATAATTTGTTATTGGATAAAATTACATGTGCTGTTGACTTTTTGTAAATTGTGCTAAATGTTAGTGATATTTATTAGTAGGTACAATTTTTCAAAGACCCCCATTTCTCCACAGTAATCTTCATTTGTTCTGAACATATTTAATCCTGTTTTTTTTACAAACTTCTCACTATGTCAAGTGATAAGTTGAACCAGTTGAATCGATTGAATTCAAGGTGGCAAGGCAGGTCAAATTTCCAATGTGAAAAATTTCTCTTGGTTTGCTCCACCTGTCCAGTTAAAATGTGGTCCCTTTATGGGTGTATGTAAATACATTGTCCTAAGTAGCTAAACATGTCTATCAACTGTGTAAATCAATTTGCATAGGTATCTGTGTACCCACTAATAAAACCCCATTGTGCACTGTGCTATACTTTGGTGGTTTCATCTATATATCTACATAAATAGGATAGCACCTTTCAATATTCACTGTACTGCCTAATTAAAGTAATTCTCAAAATAATGGCACACTCGGCAGACCGCAGGTATGCGCTAAAAAATACTTATGTCTGATACACCAACGCGATACTTATGCACCTGCTTTCACAATAAAATGGATAATTTAAAAAGAAAAAGGCGGAGCGTAGTACAACGAACATGCTTCGTGCCTGAAATCGGTATTTTTCTTTTTTGAAATAATATAATGATGTGGTGTTTCCTTCAGAAAAATGTGTAGCGTGCGGTCTGCTGAGTATGATTACATATAATTCAAGCTAATTAAATCAGGATCAGGAAATTAATTGGAATTATACCAATGTGGTTCACAAAACGTTTAATCTTTCTGAGTAATTGTGGTTTGAACTTTTTGGTGGCTTGTGTGTACACTCTAGACTTGAAAACTTTTGTGTAGATTATTTCTTTGTTGATATTTTTGTGAATTCGCCGCTCTGTAACAGTGTGATGGAATAACTTGCTTAGTCTGCTTTGAAGCATTTTGTAAAAAAAAATTCTTGCGGAGGTTGTCTAATGACTGGTTATCTATTGCATCGGTTATCTAAGGGGCTATTCATTTGGATTGTGTTATTTGTGAAATGTTTTTGTACCGTGTAAATTCTGTTCATCTGCTGTGCTGCGCAAAATACAAATGCGTTTTAAAGCCGCCTTTAATGCTTAATACTGATCATTTGTATGAATAATTTCTGCACAAAATCGCACTAAATAACTGATGCTGTAATCTGGTCGATTTAACTATTTTATTCAATCTGCTCATATTCGTATATAAGTGTGGAATAAAAGCAAAAATGAACTTGGTCTTGCTTAAAGTGTTTGAAAAACTCTCTGAAAAACAGTTCGGTTGCGGTGTATTTATTTATAAAAATTTACTTTCACCTATTTTTTGCAGTCGGATGCAACGATGGGTACCGTATTACCTCGAAATACCCCCATGGGGGTTTATTATTTCGCCAGCAAAATTTGAGGGAGGGGGGGGGGGTATTATTTCGTCAGAAATTTTCGTAAAGATCATAGCAAAGAGTAGGCATTTTTGTACCCAAGACAGGTAATAAATGCGTCCAAACAGGATATATTTGGACCTAAAAACGTAGATAGCTACGCAAACTAGTCCATGTGTGGCTGCGATACAAATTAACTGCGATAAATATATGATGTGCATTGCATACATGATGTACATTATTCTGTAGGGGGGGGGTTTCGTGTGGGGGTGGTGATTATTACCCCACCCTATTTTGAGGGGGATTTATTCGAGGTAATACGGTAAGTTTTCTTTTATAAAACACTGCTTTGAGTTTTTCAAAATTTAATAGCCGCTTTGAGTTTTTTGAAAAACTGTATTATATACTCGGCAGACACGATACTCTACAAACAGATAGGAGTTATGTCTTCGGCTGGCAGTCGGCCAGCCGAGAACTTATGGAAGACGTGCTTACGACGAAGTGATAACGTCGTGAAGACGACGTGATGGCGAGAGATGATGGTCGCGACGAAAGTGATCACGTCATGATGGAGTGTTTCCTCCGGGAAATTGTACGGCATAATGTCATCCGAGTATACCTACCGTAAATGCTCTAATAATACGACAGGTCTCCAATAATACGACATCTCCAATAGTGCGACAGGTTTGGGCACGTTGTGTGAAAATAATCCGACACTCTCCAATAGTGCGACACCTGAGAAATAAAAAGAAAAAGCGCCGTAACGATGTGGCAGCAATATGCGGAAGCCGCGGATTCGGCGCTTTTGGACAAAGCGGCGGCTGGCGGCAGTTCACAAGAGTCGCTCGGCAGTTCGCAAGTGCGCCAGCCGCCTCACAACCGCCACTATTCACTGGCCGAGAAGGTGTTGATTCGACGAAAATAATAATGCGACATCTCCAATAGTACGACACCTAAAAATGTGCTGAAAAAAATAGTACGACTGTCATATTATTAGAGCATTTACGGTGTGTGTTTACCTCTGAATCACTGTAATTGAGGCGTTTGGTTCCGTAACTCGATAATTGAAAAATTTTAGTTAAGTGCAGATCTGATACCGTTCCCGAGATACAGAGACACCGATTTTTGAAAAAGAATGTAAATGTTCATCTGAAACTCGAAATCTCCACTGAAAAAACTAACCATCCGAAACTCGTTATAAATTTATAGGAAAATGGCTAAATCCCCATACAAAAATGAATTTTGCATCCGAAAGTCGTTATAAAATTTTGTTAGTTAAATTTGTTGCCATAATGACAGTAAAATGGACCTAACTCTGCCATATTTGCTGGCTAGAGGATTGTAAATATGGAAAATGTAGAGAATTCGTTGGCTTTTCAAAAAGTTTTGGGCAAGGGTTGTCACTCAAAGCGTACCCGCTCAGGCCACTTAAAGTTTCAAATGCAATTTTCACAAAACTGAAAAACATGGAGTTATCGAGTTTCGGAAGCAAACTCCTCAATTGAAGTCGACGTTATTACCGTATTTCTTCTAATAGAACGGCACCTCAATAGAACGGCAAGTTCTGGCAAATGGTTTCGCCCTCGAAATAAACGGCAGCCTCTAATAGATCAGCGGGTAGAAATTACATTGGGAGAGTGCCAAAGCACAAAAATATTCGAAAATGGGTGGTGAGAACATCCAATGTGTTCGGAACCATGATTCGGGTAATGTTTTTACAATTCGTTTGGTTTGAATTGATGCTGTGATATCAAAATGTTGCTCGTGTTTCATTTCAAATACTCCTGTTCAAATGAAAAATGTGTCAAAGATTGGTGTAAAAAATAGAACGGCAGGTAAAAAAAGTACACGAGAAAAATAGAACAACGCTCCTCTATTAGAAGAAATCCGGTAATCTGCAAAATCCATAAATACATTTCTACCGTTTCACCAATTACAATTTTCAGCAATTAATTCATTTACATTAGACATCTATGAGAAAGTAAGAAAGCACGAGATCAAAACAGTGTCTAATAAACAGATAGTGATGTGAAAGCGCCACGATGCTTTTGTTTGTTACCGCTTTTTTCCCACGTCTGGCGCTTAACGCTAAATTTATAAGCATCGTGACGCTCTTGGCGCTTGGCGCCATTTTTTTGTGTCGCTTGGCGCCATTTTTCTGTGGCGCTTGGCGCTACGCCTTTAAAAACGCCATGGCGCGTTTTTATCACTACACCAGCACCGGTGCCTTTTTGATATTCACAGGTGCCACCGATGCGATGTGATTTTTAAAATTATATTTAGATGTTTTTTCTATCACTATTTTAACGAGACATCAATTTTTTTACTCAAGAAAATAAAAAGTACAAGTAGTTTTCCCAGGATAAAGTAAGCTGAGTATTTTTACTCTGTTTTATGGCTAATCATATTTACATATAAAAGGAGCTTTCCTCCAAGGAAGGAATGATCCTCCATTTTTTTAAGGAACACCTTTCAATAGCTCTATCATGTATAAAAATGCCATGATTTTTTTGCCAAATATTACCTACCTAAATAGGTATATATCAGCAGGTTTTCTGTACTCAGATACTTTCAAAAGGCTAGTGCAGGTATACTTGGCAGACATGGTACTCTGCACTCGCACTTATATCTCACCTCACGTTGGAAGTGTACCAATGATAATTAAAGCATGGGATTCTTCAACAGATGAAAAAGTTCGTTGTTATGAATACAGGGTGGCCCACGTCAGGGTGGCGCACGGTTTCAATTGGCTCCCAGCACGTCAATGTTGAATGAAACCTGCTCAAATTTGGTATGGGTGTAGATAAATGTACCCCATTTGTTGTGTTAAGTGCACAGTTTCAAATCACAAGATTTCATGCCGGAGCGTTAAGCGGTTTCATATTTATGTGTTTGAACGTGTATCATTGTAGGTGGTCCTGTGGGGTGACGTTGTTTTGCATTTGTTGTGATAAATGTTAAAATTTTGTGATATGAATGTGTACACTTAACATACTAAAAAGGATACATTTATCTACCTCCATACCAAATTTGAGCAGTTTTTATGAAGAATTGGTGCTTTAGTAGACGATTGAAACTGTGCGCTACGTTGAAACACGTATTAAACTGTGCTTCGCGTTCCGACATAAATTTTTGCGATGTGGAACCGCTGCACTTAACACTACAAATGGGGAACATTTATCTACCTCCATACCAAATTTGAGCAGTTTTCATTGAAAATTGACGTGTTGGGAGCCAATTGAAACCGTGCGGCTGACGTGGGCCACCCTATATGTTAACGTATAACATTAAAACAGCAATAAGTTGTTTCAACTTTTTATGAAGATAATATGTGTTAGAAACGGTTGGCACGCTTCCAGCGTAACGTTACTGGAGTATAAAGTTTGTGGGAAATGCACATGTAAATATTTACTCGGTATTCAAATAAAAGTAGGTAAATACATTTTTGCGACCGTGTTTGAAGGAAACGGGTATTTTACTAAACACAAAAAAATGGTACCTAAATATTGATGTTCACACAATGCATAACTCATATTTACTCATTCACACAAGTACAGTATAAACTTTACCATAATATCCCTGAATAAGTATCCAGTGTGTTATTTTTCAATCAGACTTTCTCTCGGGATTATTCAAGGGAGGAGTTATTTTTTGTCAGCATTTTTAATCAATGCATGATCAATTTATAGTATATACTAATTCCATAAATCCAAAAGTTGTAACATGAATTCCATAATTCAAGCAATGAAATCAATACTAGTGAACATTATCTTCAAAAGAATACATGTTCTTCGCAGAATATATCGGGTGGCCCACGTCAGGCGCACGGTTTCAATCGGCTCCCAACACGTCAATTTTGAATGAAAACCGCTCAAATTTTGTATGTCGGTAGAAAAATGTACCCCATTTGTTGTGTTAAGTGCACGGTTCCACATAACAAAAATTCATGTCAGAATGTGAAACAGTTTTGTACGTGTTTGAACTGTCGAATGAGCTTCAATTGTCTACCAAATCACCAATTCCTCATAAAAATAGCCCAAATTTGGCATGGCAGTAGATAAATGTTCCCTATTTAGTATGTTAAGCGCACACATTCATATCACCAGATTTGTCACATTTATCACATCATATGCAAAAAACGTGACTCCACAGGACCACCTAAATTGGGACTGTTTTCAACATGTGAATATGAAACTGTGCTTCACGTTCAACACGAAATATTGTGATATGAAACCGTGCACCTAACATAACAAATGGGGTACATTTATCTACACTCATAGCAAATTTCAGCCATTTCCATCCAAAATTGACGTGTTGGGAGCCAATTGAAACCGTGCGGCTGACGTGGGCCACCCAGTACATTTAAAAGAAAATATTCTTCAACACATTTTACATTTTTCCAACCCATCAAGGTGGGGGTTATTCAAAGGGGCGATATTTTCCCACCAAGCTTAACGGGGGGGGGGGTGGGGTTCTTCAAGGTGCATTTATTCAAGGATATAACAATCGTAGTAGTTGATTCAATTCAAAAGTGCACATTTCCTCTACCTATCTGCCTTCCCTATTCTCTTCGCAGTGCTCAATCGTGGATGTCGTGCTTGTACTCCTCAATGATGTCAGCGAATGCGACAAAAAGATTGGTCCACGCTTCTTCAGTGCACTTGTCGTAGGCGGGGTATTCTTGTTGGAGCACTTTCAATATGCATGGCAGCATGTCCTGTGGTGGCAAGCGGTAAGCAAATTAGTTATAATTTAGATTTTGACAATTCCACAAATTTTCAGTGACAGGGGAGAGGAAAGTAGCGGGTGACAGGTCAACTTCAAAGTTACAAAGTGTAAAATGTCATGTGAACTGTAAAGTGCAAAAATTCCATCTCAAATGCCCAGTCATTTTAGTTGGAATTTGACATTTTACATACCACTTAACCATTACTTTACATAAGCAATTTGCCATCCATCTAAACCGCAGCAGGGGTCCAAATCTATAATATTCTTTGGAACGCCCCCAATGTACCTATTCTCGAACCCCCTAACATTGATATACCTAAATAGACTAAAATATTCCAATCAGAATAAACGTTAAAAAATCTAAGGATATTTATTTTTTAAATATAAGAAGAAAAAAAATGTTATATTTATTTGTATCTTCTCAACCTTTTTCCCGAGAGATTTCATTATATTTATTTTATGAAATGAAATACAAAAGAATCCATCATTCATTTTTTTCGCTGTATTTTTTCAGAGAGATTTGATTATATTTTATTTGAGAGATTTTCTGAGATTTCATTTTATTTTATTTTATTTTTCGAGAGATTTTGTGGCATTGTATTCAATTATCATGAAAAAGACCCAATTTTTGGAATGCTAATCCCAATGGATCAACATGTTCGCAACAACTCACATCAACATGTCTGTGGGTGATGCCTTTAACTTTGTGCATGCGTGCGATTTTTCGCAGTTCCGCCTCCAAGGCCAGGGGGTCGTTCAGCGAGTCGATAATCTGTCCCAAACCCGCCATGTAAACCTTGGCCAAGTGCTGCGGGGGGGGGGGTGAACCTTCATTATGCACGCACTTTCGCAACAAAATTAAAAGAAAAAGGCGGAGCTCAGTACAACGAACACAGAATCGGGTTATATACAGGACATGGGTCATGACAAGTTGGCCCACATCCAAGTTACCTGTTGCGTATTGTACGAATGAGAGTTAAAGCTGCCAACCCCAAATCGGTGATTTTGTTATGTAACTGATTACCGTATTACCTCGAATTATACTCCCTTGAATAAGCCCCCCGCTCGAATTAACCCCCCCCCCTCGAAATTACCCCCCTCCGGAATGATGTACATCATGTATTTATGTAATGTACATGATGTATTTATTACTGCTAATCTGCATTGCAGCTACACATAGACTAGTTTGTGTAGCTATCTACGTTTTTATGTCCAAATATATCCTGTTTGGACACATTTATTACCCGTTTTGGATACGTAAATGCCTACTATTTACTACGATCCGTACGAAAATTTCTGATGAAATAAGAACCCCCCTCGAATAAGCCCCTCCGTCTCGAATTAACCCCCTCAATGTTTGCTGGCGAAAAAAACCATGGGGGTATTTCGAGATAATACGGTATATAGATATCTTTTTTAGATATTTTTTAGCATATCTATTTTTATAGCGATTTAGAAAGTTCTGGCTGGCTTCCAACTTGTCATAAGGGGTTTCTCCGCCAACACTTATTCTTTCTTTGAACATTTTTTACTAACGATGACGTCATGATGTTTCCTTCAGAAAAATGCATAGTGTGCGATCTGCGGAGTTTAAGTGTCCTGTAGAAATTTTGGTTTCCGTCTAGGTATCGGGTATTAGGTAATTGAGTATCGGGTACCGAAATACTCGGGTGGGAGATATCGGCATCCGGTTGGGTGGGGTCCAAAATCTAGACAAATGCCCCCAACGAACCATGAGTTCCTGCGAGCCGACCAGCGCTGAGTCGTGCACCTGGCGCAGCGTGGGCCACAGAGTTTTGTATGACGGGTGTTCGTCCAACATGCTGCAGGTGCAAGACATTTTCGGGTAATATTCTACATATAAATACCGTATATCCTCGAATAAGTCCCCCTTGAATAATCCCCCCCCCTCGAATAACTCCCTCAAATAACTCCCCCTTTCGAATAACTCCCCTTCGAATAACTCCCCCTTTCGAATAAGTCTTGTGAGCGTGAGGACAAATAACTCATCCTTCAAATAGCTCCCGTCCCATTTTGATGGGTAGGAAACGTTTTAAAACATTTCATTTTTACAGAAAAGTTTTACGTAATTTCAATGTAAATATATGTTATCTTTGCAGCTAGAGTTGATTAACTTTGATTTCACTGCTTGAATTGTGGATTTTGTGTTCCTACAAATGATTTAGATATTTTATGTTCCGCATTTGTGCAGTAAATTAATCGTACATTTTACTGAAAATTCTGACGAGAAAATAACTACCCCCTCAAAAATTCTGACAAAAAAATAACTCCCCAGGGGACTTACCTATTCGAGGATATACGATTTTTACAACTTTTGTTCCACTTCGGTCTCATCAAATTTGAATTGACGGATTCCTTTCAGTTCATAGTCAATCTTAGTCAATCTGAGAGTCTTTGCATGCCTTGTTTGGCACATTGCCAGCATTTTGTAATGTGTTTGAAGCAGGGATGTCAAGGATGACATGCCCCTGCAGGCAGGACTTTTCATTTTTACATGGTGAAAAGTGTGTTCACTACAATAATGGAACCGGATGAAGGCTTGTCATTCCCCGCATGTTGATTTTGCATGATAATTTGAAGCGCGTGGCCGCCATACACGCACAGGCAAAAAACGTGTGTTAATGTGCATGCATTAACGCTACAACACACTGGCTGCCTGTTAAAAATATTCACAATGTCGCTGCACACACTAGTTTACTAACAGTAAACTAAGAATTTGGTAAACTCATTTGTCAGCTTCTGAGCGCATCTGAGTTTACCGGACTGAGCTGTTCGCCAACTACAGTTGACGGAGATCATAAATAACACATTCCGGTAAACTCAGATTCACTCAGAATCTGAAAAATGAGTTTACCAGATTCTTAGTTTACCGTTAGTAAACTAGTGTGTGCAGCGCCATTAACTCACTATGCAATGTGAGAATTCATCTGTCCTCATGCTGGATGATAACTAAGAAAAATCTGATGGCAAAGAAATAGAAAGGCACGGTGGTCCACATTGGAAATGCACACTAAAATTGCATTTGCACGTTATCAAATGCGAACTGAAATATATCACACCCTGTAACCTGATAGCTATTTTTCTTAGTTTGATTGTGGTAGCCATAAAGACTTAAGAAAACACAATTGTAGCACACAGTATCCGTTCATTCAAATGGTGCCTTACAGAGTTGTTAAAAAACTGGTATTGTTTGAAAATGTATACCAAAACATATTGAAAAAATACATGATCTGAGGTGGGAATCATTGGAATTGGCCTCCAGTGCACTAACCACTATGCTATTATACCCAGATCACATGACACCAGATCTTAATGTCTTGTTAGGAACAGCACAGTGTTTCTACTATGTACAGATGGACATTCTATTCTAATTGGATTCCCTGGGGTACAGATACGCAACGGGTGGATACATCTGAAATGTACCCAACCACCCTATGGGGTACCCCACTTTGGCACCTTTCCAACATTCTCTGCTCAAGTTTACCCAACTCTCACCGGAGTAGAACTTTGAAGCCATTTTGTGAGTTTGAATTTAGCGCGTCATAGCTCACTTTCAGTGTTCCCGCCTGCGCTGCGCTTATTTGATCCATTTTTTGTTGGAAATTGTAGGTATGCTTTTTGTAATTTATTGATATTTTTTGTCAGGATTCTCTGGACAACCTGCATTTTTGGGAGGCTTTTGCGATTGATTATATTTTAAATATGATGATAGTTGTCCTGTTTTGTGCTACATTTGCACCTAGAATTGAAAAAATATTTTTAATACACTGGTTATCTACACTCTGACAGAAAACTTACTGACCTTCGCATTGCAATGAAAACTATGAAAACGTTACAGGGATACTCGGTGGATCGCAAGCATGCGTTCACAAATACTTATGCTTCAGTCGATAAAAAGCCAGCAGGATACTTATGTATGCACTTTAACAAATAAAAGCTGCTAAAATGTTTTTTCTTTTCTTTTTTTGACCAATTTTGATTTTGTCAACGATGACGTCATGATGGAGTGTTTCATTCAGAAAAATGTATAGCATGCGATCCACGGAGTATAGGTAAATATGTAGGTACCGTATGACTTCGAATTACCCCCCCCCCTTGAATTAGCCCCCCTCGAATTAACCCTCCCTCAAAATGGGCTGGGGAAATAATAACCCCCCCCCTCGAAATACCCCCCCCAAATACAGTGTAAACAGCATGTACACAACAAATACCACAATGTGTGAACTGTATTATGCAAAGCACACGTTAAAACTGATGACTGAGTGACGTTAGGGGAAGGTTTATGTGTATACCGTATTTCCTCGAAATACCCCCCCCAAATTGAGTGTAAAGAGAACGTACATGACAAATACGGCAGTTTATGTTCTGCGTAGTGCAGAACACACGTTAAAACAATGTCGGAATCACGTTAGAACAGTGTTTATACCATCTACGTACTAATATAAGTCTACAGAACCTTATAAATGGCAGTTTTTGTTGCATTTTTCGACGTCTGCGTACGTTTCAGACGACAATTTCGTACTTGGTTTTCAAAAAATTTCTTGTGAAATAATAACCCCCCCCCCTCGAAATACCCCCCCTCGTTTGACCCCCCCCCCTCTCGGGACCACTATGAAACAATCACCCCCCGGGGGGTATTTCGAGGAAATACGGTATATACACTTGTAAATGCCTATAAACACTCATACGTCTCTGACAATGTTGTATTTTTCTATGTCTGAGTATGGCAAATTTCATAATATTGTTGGCGAAATAATAGACCCCCCTCGAATTCCCCCCCCCTCAAAATTCGCTGGCGAAACCCCCATGGGGGTATTTCGAGGTAATACGGTACATTGTTTGTTTGTGAAGTTGCACAATACAGTTGGGCAGCATATTCATGGGGCTTCAACGTATGTTTGTGATTAGCATTGAAAAAAAATCATAAATTTTTAGAAAATATAATTAAATATAATCTCAGAAAATCTCTCAAGAAAAAATATATAATTAAATCTCGCTCAAAAGAACCTGGAAAAATATAAACAAATATAAATATCAGAATTTGAGAGATTTTCTGATACTTTTAAAAATCACAGAAAATCTCTCAAAACGAAAAATATAGGTAATTAAATCTCCCTAGAAAATCGTGGAAAAATATAAACCTCAGAAAATCTTATATTTTCTGAGATTTTCTGAGATTTTTAAAATATAAATCTCCCAGAGATTTTTTCAATGCTATTTGTGATGCATCGTGACAAGTGACAAGTAGGAAAGTAATGAGTGGTGATCAGCGATGGAATGACCCATTTCCTGGCACTCGTCCAACAATAATGGTGCGTAAACTTATCAGTTGAACTTTACGTAAACTTGACAGGCAAATTTGTAAATGAAAAATATTTGTCACAGGTTGACTTGTCACTTGACTTGCAGATTTTTCTGGTTATGATTTATGAAGGCATTCATTCATTTTACTGGTAATTAGGTTTTTTACATTTTGAATAGGTAACATTTTACTTTTTACAGGTTTTTCCTTTTGAGGTGAAGTTCTAAAATACATCATGAATGCATCTTGGGCTTCAAAATTAGCTGTGTGCATTTTGCAGAAGTATTTTGTTGATATGGTGTCTTTAAAGTGTGAGGAACATTCACAGCAATTTTTGTCAAGTCCTGCTAAAAGACTTCACAGACTGATTCGCGCGATTATTTGTTTCACAAAGGATATTGTATATGTGAATACAAATGAAAAATACCACATATTCACGCACACACAGACAAACTGCTACACAATATTACATACAGGATACAAACATGTAAATATACCTATCAGAAATTCAAATCCGGATTTCCAGCATAACGATCAATAGGAGGTGATGCGACAAATTCAACATCACCGCAAATTCAATTATACAAAACCGTAAGAGCTACGGTTTTCAAAATTGACATGTGGATAGAACGCACTCGCGTCTATTTTGTGTTCTAATTTTTTTTTTGAAAAATCTGCAGTGCAATTTTGCGGCAATTTGTCGGTGGACATATTTGACGGCCGACAAATATCGCCGCAAAATTGGTTGAATGCTCAATATCTCGACAACCAGTGCAGATTTAAAAAAAAAATTAGAACAAAAAATAGACGCGAGTGCGTTCTATCCACATGTCAATTTTGAAAATCGTAGCTCTTACGGTTTTTGTATAATTGAATTTGCGGTGATGTTGAATTTGTCGCATCACCTCCTATTGATCGTTATGCTGGAAATCCGGCTTAATATGATAAATAAGTATTTACTATAAATACATTTACCTGCACCTTTATCACCAATATAAATTTAAATGTAATTGGATTTCTCTGCTACGCCTTGTAATCTGTAATCTGCAGTGTGGTACAGAGTTGTTAAAATTACTGAACTTTTTCAAAGTATATGTAAAATACTTTTTACTTACCCCCGAGTACAGGAAATGTAAAATACTTGTTGTATACACCCCTGAGTACGGGAAATGTGAGTTTTGTTTGAACTTTTGTTATCTGTACTCATGAGTACATGTGAGTAAATACATTTTTCAGGAAAATGTAAAAGCGAGTACTTTTCTCCAGTAAAGTGTAAAAGCGAATACGTTTTTTATAGAATATGTAAAAGTTGGTATGTAGTTTTTCATGGGAAATTGTTAAAGCGAGTACTTTTTACATGTAAAAAGTGATTTTTACACTGGATGACATAACTAATGCATTTTTTCTTATTATCATTTAGGATTTCTATCAGAATATGACGCGGATTTCTTCATAGTTTCTTTATTTTAACAACAGAAAATTGAAACAAGATAACAATGGCAATACTACATTTTTGTCATCAACAGTTAGGGTTAAAACGGGATCAACTTTTCAGGATTGGAGCAGGATTGGTTTTCTTAGTTTTTGGGTAAGGGTTGGAATCTGGCTTGGACTTTTGGTGTACTCTGACGCTTGATCTACTACTAGGTCCATCAATAATCACTCCACAGTAGCTCTACATATCCGTGTACTCACTTACATTTGACCCATACTGAAATTCCTGAAATAAATTTTCTGTACTCAGGTACTTTTAAAATGTATGTTGACAGGTGAGTGCAGGTACTTTTTTCAGAGGAAATGTGAATGTATATAGGTACCCAGTACTCAAGTAGATGTATTTTTCATGTAAATGTAAATACATTTTAACAACTATAGCGTGGTATATGTAATCAGGAGTCTAGGATGGGAGGGAGGGGGTGGTTGGGGGGGGGGTTACTCCCAAATGCTCCAGATTTATCTAACTATACCAGGCACTGCTCAGCTAAGTATTTATTTGGTATGTATCAATTATTTTGTCTACTAGCCTCTGAATCCCTCTCCAAAATTGGCCAAGTGGTAGGTCAATTTGTAAATGAGAAATATTTGACAGTTTAATTTGTCACTTGAGTTACCTGTTACCACCATTTTTTGTGGTCACTTATCAACTTGCATATTTTTCTGGTTATGATTTATGAAGACATTGGACACATTTTACTGGTAATCTGATTTTTTACATTTGAAATAACAATTTACTTGTTACAGGTTTTTGATTCTGAGGTGAAGTTCTACCCCCGGGGGTACAAATATACAAGACCCCTGTATATTTACATACCTAGCAATGTAACCTAAGTTCTGAATTTTATATCACGATGCTACATGTCAGAGTTGTGAAAAGTAACGGGCGCTTTGAAAAGTTTATCTAGGTAAACTAAATCATTTTGAATTTACTCACTGCCAGAAAGTGAACATTACCTACCTGGGAAAATATAAAAAAATTACCTAAATACCTGAGAAAATATCATTTTTGGCTAAGTGCTCGCATTTTCGGCGCCCGAGCATTGAATATCAATATGCTATTTTCCATCACTGAATTAATTATTTAGATTAGATTTTAACTTTTTAAGTCAGCAGTACACTCATTTGCCACTCATTTATGAATGCTCCGTGAATTTTTATTTTTATTTTTGGGTCTCGCAGAAAATACTAAAAATATATTTGAATATGATTTTTAAGTTGTTTAAACACGCTTGACGGTACCGTTGTATAAATCCAATAGTGACCTGACACTCAGCACGCACAGTAATTTAAATATGTCTTATGTTGGAAGCGTGCCAATGGTTATGCAAGCAGCGATTTTTGTGAAAATACATTTGAAAAATTGTCGTGAATCGTTTTAACAAATTCATTTTTTTGTGAATGTACCACGCATTAAATGTCATTGAACCATGCATGCAAAGTGCTGTCACTAGAGTTATACCTTGTACATATGACATTATTATACGTGACATTCGACGCTTGACCGAACTTTGCCAATTTACACTTTTCAGAACTGGCACCAGATTAAAGAACGAATAAAATGCTGTAACTTCCAATTTCAATTTTAACAAATTACAATTTTGAGTGGCAACAAACGAGCGTCCATTGAGCGTCACATCATATTTCAATGGAGACCAACGTTTGCTCTCGAGAAGTCATTTCAACACATTTGCTTGATTATTTGCTCGCGTGACACCAGCGTAGCGTGCAAATTTGCATCCAATAATCACTAACTGCCTTAACTGTGGCTACGCACACTATTTAGTTGACGGTGGGATGTACGTCAACTAAGAAATCAGGTTTAAACGAGTTTCAGTTGACGCAAATGGGTAATTCCCAATTCCCATCATTCCAATGTTCGCTCAATTTGATAGAGGTTAAACGTGACGTGTCCCCTTCGAATCAACCACAGTTGTTAAAACGTAGTTTACGTTTATTCGATAAAAACGGATACTCGGGTACTGCGTAAATACGTTTACGTTTCCTATAGAAAAATACCGGTACGCACTTACTCGCGTACTTTTCGAAAGTACGCGAGTACTGAAAACGTATTTAAATGGTACATAGAAAGTGATATTTTGACAGGCAGAAGTGACAAAAGTATGGCATTTTCCTAAGAAATACTTATCGGGAGATAAACGCATCTTTGATTTATTCTAGAGCAAAAATCGACAAAATTTCTGACTTTTATGTTTTCTGCTAGAGAAACGGTACTCACTTTCACGCTTTCTGTGAGAAAAATAGTCGTTTTTACGTTTTCTGTGAGAACAATACTCAGTTTTATATTTTCTCAGAAAAAAAGTATTTTACTCACGTTTTACACAGTGTAAACGTTTCCTGTGCTCAACCGTGAGTAACAAAAATCTATAATCTAGGTAAACCTCCCTCCACTTTAATTTCCACCATGGGATAAATAAATAGAACTTGAGGTTTATTTTCCTACATTTTTAGAGGTAAATTTTCCACCGCATTTCAGAGGTGTGGGTGAAAACCAGAGTTGTACAAATACTGGTATTTTTGGAAAACGTAAACGTAAACGTAAATACCTTTTCCAAATCATAAGTATAAATACTAAAACGTAAGGTATTTTTAAAATACCAAGGAATACGTAAAAAAAAACGTAAACGTAAAAATTTTATACATGTAGTATTGGTCATTTTGCTTTGGGAAATACTAGGGTGTCAAATTTCCGTTTTCCGTTTTCCGTTTCCATTTTCCGCAGGCAAATTTTTTCCGTTTTCCGTTCCGTTTTCCAGCCGCTGAAATTTTTTTTCCGTTTTCCGTTCCGTTTTCCGGCCACCTTTTTTTCCGTTTCCGTTTTTCCGGCTCATTTTCCGTTTTCCGGTTAAATTTTCAGTTTTTCCGCCTTTTTTCCGTTTTCCGGCTCAATTTTCAGTTTTTCCGCCTTTTTTCCGTTTTCCGCCTCAATTTTATGCTTTCCGCCTCATTTTACCCTTTTCTGGCTCAACTTTCTGTTTTCTGTTCCAGCCAAACTGGTAAACAGTCATGCAGATTGTCAATTATGTAAAACAAATTCTGTTTCCAGCAAAATTTCAGGGAATTTTATCGTTTTTTTAGGCAAAATTTCAGCAAATTTGTCCATTTCCATGCAAATTCCATTTTTCTGTTTCCGTTTTTCCGGCCGCTTTTTCCGTTTGCCGGCCACTGAAACTTTTTTTCCGTTTCCGTTTTCCGCCAAGTGCAAATTTTTTTCCGTTTTCCGTTCCGTTTTCCGGCCGCTGAAATTTTTTTTCCGTTTCCCGTAAAAAAAATTTTTTGACACCCTAGGAAATACCATTATTTTCAGCTTTATACAGGTCAATTGCTGATTTCCATACAATATTTTTATGTTTTTAGCACTACATGCTCACCATAATGAACTACATCGAGTCAGACAACTATAACAAATCATAATCTAACACAAACAATGGTGATATAAACATCAAAATTGAGCAAAAGTAACACCTTTTTGTCATTCAATCTGATCAATAACTCTCTCAAATGTTTCCATATCCCAAATGGATCCTTTTACCAAATTTCAAAAGCCCAGCATGGCGAAATGGACGCTCTACAGCACCGTTTCAGTGCATTGCAACTTTTAAAAGCATTTGTTTGCCTATTTTGGAAAAATGTCCCATAAAATATACTATGACATCTGAAGACGGAACCTAAAATTGTGTCAAATTTTTCATCATAAATATTACATTTCTTTCACTTTTTTGTTCATAATTTGTTGTCAGTTTATGACAAAATACAGTTACATTTTTATATGCAACATTGACTCCAGCCAGTAAACAATAGTGGCTATGTATTGGACTGTATGAAATATTTGAGGTATTGTCTGTAATCATTCTGATCGATGCACTAAAGCGATCGCCACATCATTCTGATTAAGTGCTCAAGCATCATAATCGGTAGAAAATTCATGGAAATATGCAGTTCCGTCCGTGGGCACGGCCACTAAGAAACTACTTAATATCGGAATTTTTACGTTTTCCCAAGTACCCGGGTATTTCCGTCAGGTAACAAAACGTAATGGTATTTTTGGAAAACGTAAACGTAAACGTAAATATAAATACCCGAATAACCGGGTATTTCGGGTAAATGTAAATACGTTTTTCCAACTCTGGTGAAAACAACGGGGAATAATAAAAATTACGTAAATGACCTAAATTATGTAATTTAATTTAATTGAATTTTGGATAGAGCGGATTTTAGCACAAGTTATTTAAGTAGAATAAATCACTCATACATTGAGGACTTCCTAGTAAGAATGGTCCCTCCGCACAACGAAACAAAAAAAAACAACATATATAGATACACGGATGAAAAATTTCCCAAAAATTTACAATTTTATCATAATTAGTTGTATTTCGAAGGTGAAATGTCTCGAATGAACACCAACTAGCAAAATTAGACATTTATAAATCTCAAGGCTGTTCCTAACATATATGTCAAATCACCCATGAACAATTATGTATATTTTTGTTAAATTTATTTTGTTGTTGTGTGTGCATGCATACACCATAGTTGTTAAAATGTATTTACAATTGCTTGCAAAAAGACGTAAAACTACTTGAGTACTGAGTAAATACATTTACATTTCCTCTGAAAAAAGTACCTTTACACATACTTTTGAGAAGTACAGGAAATGCATTACTGAAATTTCTACCTATATGTGAAATAAAAAGTAACTATGTAGATACACAGTTATGTATTTACAGAAGTGCTAGGATTGAATATTAAAAAACATTGTTATGTCTTCCAGTGTAAAAATCTAAAATGCACATGTTTTTACATATTCTATGGAAAAAATAGGTATACCCTGGTTACTTTACACCTTGCACGCGTGGTTCCCGCTTAGGGTGTCAAAAAATTAGGGTTTTTTACGGAAAACGGAAAGGTAAAAAAAAATTGTCGGCCGGAAAACGGAAAAATGAAATGCTGGAAAACGGAAAACAGAAAGCAAAATTTTCACGGAAACGGAAAAAAATAAAGTGAAATTAGCACGGTAATAGACAAATTTGCAGAAGGAAAACCTGCATACAGGTTTGCCTGTTTGGCTTTGATTGTGGTAGCTGTACATTCTGCAACTATGGATCATGCCTGTAACTTCACTTGTAGTTCAAGCTTAACTGAACCAACAAAAAATCATCAAAAAGTAGCCATAGTGGCCATAGGAAAGGAAACACTATGACAATTTCACAGTCTAGAAGCAGTGGGAATCACTGATGACCCCTATGCAATTGATGACAACATTGCAGAGGAGATGATAATAAATAGCATAAAATTCAACGACAACAACAAACGATACTATATTGACTGGCCGTATAAAGAGAGTATCAGTGACCTGCCCACTGGAAAAGCAGAAGCCTTGGTGCGGTTCAAATCACTGATAAGAAGATTCAACAAAGATCCAAACTTATTCTAACAATACGGGAAAGTTTTGGACAGCCAACTAGAAAAGGGAATAACTGTGACAACAAAACAGACAACAAGGGGATTCATCACCTGCCACACCAGCCAGTAATCACGCCGGGCAAATCGACATCATGCAGAATCGTGTACAATGGGTTGGCAGGTAAGCCCAGTTTAAATGAGTGCCTTTTTAGAGGACCAATTACAACACCATTAGCACTGGGCCTACTCCTGAGGTTCAGGGCAGGCAATCTAGCATAAGTTGCCAATATTGAAAAGGCATTTTTGCAAATAGGATTGCATGACCAAGCTATAGACTACACATGATTTTTCTGGCTGAAAGATGCCTCAAAACCAGTAACTGAAAATAACTTAATAGTACTTCATTATAAAACACGTACTGTTTGGACTTGTCTGCAGCCCAGCAATTTTGGGAGCAGTCATAAAATACCATTTAAATGTGACAATAAACAACATGAATGAATATGAAGAAAATGAAGGGGAATGAAACCAGTTGGCGATGATAATAAACAACATTTATGTCGATAACTTCATCATGAGTGTCACGAATGAAGTTGAAGCTTTAGAACTATATTACAAAGTCAAAGCTTTATTTAACCAATGTTCTATGAACATGAGGGAATGGCTGTCAAACTCCAGATCAGTCATGAATGAAATAGCAGAAAACGACAGGAGTCCAAAGGTGAATAAAATTGTCGCAGTAATGGGCATGAAATAAAATCACCAAACGGACATGCTGGCAATATCAACACCAAAATTGCAAATTGACAGCATCACAACACCAACCAGACGAAACTTGAATAAATTATTGGTGTCAGCATATGACCCAATTGGGTTCACAGCACCTGTTTCACTGACCCTGAAATCCCAGTTGTCAATGCTGCTCCAAGGGACAAAAACAACACAATGGCATGAGCCAATTGAAGATAAATACAGATTGGAAAACCAATGGAAAAATGCCAGAAAACTGAAAATTGAGCCAGAAAATGGAAAAATGGCCTGGTAAAACGGAAACGGAAAGGTAAAAATTTTTCAGCCGGAAAACGGAAAAATGGGCCGGAAAAACGGAAACGGAAAGGTAAAAAATTTTCAGCTGCCGGAAAACGGAAAACGGAAAGGTAAAAATTTTGCGGCTGCAGGAAAATGGAAAACGGAAAGGTAAAAATATTCGGCTGCCGGAAAACGGAAAACGGAAAGGTAAAAAATTTTCCTGCGGAAAGGCGGAAACGGAAAACGGAAACGGAAATTTGACACCCTATTCCCGCTGGAAGTGTGCCAACGACGGTTAACGCGTGCGATTTTCAAAAAAAGATGACGAAATTGATTGTTGTTATAATGTTATTCATTAACATATTCACATCGATGAATTTTTTCATCTTTTTATGGAAATCGCATGATTTTATCATCATTGGCACGCTTCCAACACGAGACATAAATCAGTGTGAGGGCAGAGTATCACGTGCGCAGAGTATACTTGCTTTCACATTTTCATGGAAAAACTATTGTTACTTATGTTTACCCATGTATATAAGTAAAAAGTTACTTTACAGTTTCTGTACTCGAGTGCTAGTAAAACAAATATTTTACATTTACATATACTTTAAAAAGTTCATTAATTTGAACAGCTCTGGCATACACCAGTAGTGTAAAAAATACATTTCCTGTGCTCATTACTTAGTAGGTTTACGCATCTATTTTTTTCGAGTAAAAGTAAATACATTTTTTGCAGCAGTGCGGTGAATTTTAGATGAACAATTCATTCAGGTAAAGTAAAATAGTTTTTTAGATTTCTGTAAAAAGCTATATAAACACCTTCCCGGTCACGTCCGGCACCCAATTTTCGATAACACTTGTGACATCCTATCTCCAGTTCTAGAGTGCGCCAGAAGCTGAAACTTGGGGAAAATATTGACGGAACCCCCCTCTATTTCGCATGAATTTGGGGTGTCGCGGCGACCCCTTAGAGGGTGCGTCGCCATAAGTACAAAAAATTTATTGGCTTTTCTGGTGTCCCTCACAGGTCCGGCACCCACTAATTTTTGAGCTGTGGGAGGGGTGTGGGGGTTAATTTTGGTTGATCTGTAAGTAAGGAGAGTTTCCAGGTTCGGGTTTCGACGGAGATTTGTTTGAATGAAGGAAATGATAAGTTTTCTAAGTATTTATCCTATTACCTACAAGGTTTTTAATTTGTATTTTCTGTCTTTATTGCGCCACGCAACGGTACTTTTTTAGGTACACACAAAAGAACAGAGATGCTACACGCGATACAAAAATACATGTATTTATGTATTCAATGGGAACAGCGACTGCCCGCAGTTTGTTTACCTGCGCGCGCACACCTTTCCATGACAATGAAACGAGTGATGACAATGAGTCACAATACTTACTAGAGCCCAGGTCCAAAAGTGAGACATAACTCACGAACAGTGACATGAGAGACATAAGTTCGATTTAAGTAAAGGTCCCCAAATTGCAGGTATGTTTAAAAGGCATGTTTAAGGCAGGCAGTTTCAAGTGAGCCGTGGCTCGGTGGTAAAACACTACACTCTATACGAGTATCTTGTCCAAAGAGTCTACAGCTTTGTACTTCGGGTTCGGAGCATGCTCTGAGCCCAGCCGCCGAGCCGAACCGATACTCACTTTTTGCACTTTTTTGTAAAACAATTTTTAAATGTCATTTATAATATATTTAGAGATTCATACTTATACCATTTAAATTAATCCCAGTTTCTCGAGCATTCCATTTTTTTATAAATGAGATTGATTTCAAATATTCACAAAATGAAATCAGCAAGCGGTAATAAATCTACGCGTACAAAAAGTACCACGCAATACGCGATCAGACTTTGCAGGCCACACCTAAATCCGTGAATTATATACACACAAAGAAAACCGGTCAACCAAACAAGAGCAACCCACAAACCACCAAAAAATCATAAAAACAACAAACCTCCAGCAGCCATAGTAGCAGCCCCTCCCTCCTGCCCAACAATATGCCCGATGTCATGGAAGAATGCAGCTAGCACCACATAGGGGTCCCTGTTTTGGCGCAGTGCCAAGGCACCACACTGGCGCGCGTGCATATTGTTGGACACTGACTCTCCCAAGTAGTCGGTGTCACCGTATTGGTGCAGCAGAAGTGAAAAAATTTGACCATGTTTGGGTAGGGTTGGCCGATGTTTTTTTAAACGTTTAAAAAAACAAAAAAAACATGACGTCCGAAATGTTTTTTTTTTTTAAACATCGGCCGAAATTTTTAGTACTAAGCACTAGGTATTTTGCAAAATTTTTGCGCGCAAGCGCGCAATTTCGCACACACATTGACAATGCTGGTTGTTTT
>OZ038457.1:1623393-1637173 GCA_964036195.1 Sphaerolaimus hirsutus
TTAAGTGTTCATCAGTGAAAATCGCGTGAGAAATGGCCGAGATATGGAGTTTCGAAGTTGCATGCATGTGGTTATTTATGTGGATGGGAGGAAAAGTTTGAAGCGCCATAACTTTTGATCGGAAAGAGATATCGATCTCATTTTTGTTTCATTGAGTTTCTCTCGATCAGGAGAATAGGATAGCATGTTTAAAAAGCAAACTTTTGCGGAAATTATGCATTTCGAAATCCGGCTAAATCGATATATAAACAAATGTGTATCTCCGATTTAACATCAGAAATGAACTCTCCGAACATTTGTGATCATTTTAACATTTTAATGACTAAAATCGATTCACATATGACCGAGATATTGATGTTCAAAGTTTGCATGTTCGCGACACCCAAAAAAACGCAAATGACAGTGTTTTTATAGACCCCCCCTATCTCCGTCTGAGGGGTCGTAGAAAAAAATCGTCAAAATTGTGCGTAGCCCAACCTAGAACTATATCATATCCAAATTTCAACATTTTTCGCCAAGCGGTTCCCGAGTTATTAGCACGCGCCGGCAGGTGAACCCCCCCCCCCAAAATGCTAACCCCAAAATCCCCTATGGACGTGTCCCCTTCGAATCAACCACAGTTGTTAAAACGTAGTTTACGTTTATTCGATAAAAACGGATACTCGGGTACTGCGTAAATACGTTTACGTTTCCTACAGAAAAATACCGGTACGCAATTACTCGAGTACTATTCGAAAGTACGCGAGTACTGAAAACGTATTTAAATGGACATAGAAAGTGATATTTTGACAGGCAGCAGTGACAAAAGTATGGCATTTTCCTAAGAAATACTTATCGGGACAAAAACGCATCTTTGATTTATTCTAAGCGAAAATCGACAAAAATTCTGACTTTATGTTTTCTAGAGAAACAGTACTCACTTTCACGCTTTCTGTGAGAAAATAGTCATTTTTACGTTTTCTGTGAGAACAATACTCAGTTTTACATTTTCTCAGAAAAAAGTATTTTACTCACGTTTTACGCAGTGTCAAAGTAAAAAGTTTTTATAGTCGGCAGACATGATATTACACAGGTTTGGTCCACTTATGTTTCGCTTCGCTGAGCGTCAATGAAATTCAACATCTTACTGAACAGCGAAGTGCGATATTTACATCTTAAATACGGTAGAAAAACGGTGCACAGTGGGTCGTGAATATGTCAATATGTATAGTCGACAGACATAATCATTCTACAAAATTGGAAAGTTATATTTTGTTCTTGTAGAGCGAACGAGAAAGGAATTTAGTAAAAAAGAAAATATAAAGATAGTAAGAAGAAAATAAAAATGTGCTGTTCTTTACGACTCGTTTACTCCAATTTTTGTGCCGATAGGTGCTGCAAATTTTTGATTATACGTTTACTACGTTTAATCTAATTCATATTTAGAAAAGTTACACGCTATCGATTCATTTTGACGAAAACTTGTTACGTTCAAAATTTTGAATTCAGAAAACGTTCCCGCTTTGTATTTATTCAGATCCAGACGCCGCTCGGATGGCATCATGCCAAAAAACTCAACTACACTTTGACGGGGGTTTGAATTGTGCGGGCACAATCCAATAGTTTCATTCCGTATATGCGTAAGCACGAGTCACCAAAACAGAGTTCTACGGGTTGGATACAGCGTGCATGATATGACATCATGCGACTCATTGTATAGTATCATGTCTGCCGAGTCTACCTAACGTTTCCTGTGCTCAACCGTGAGTAACAAAAATCTATAATCTAGGTACAAAAAATGTGCTTGTGTTGTACCCACCTTTTCCATTTTTAGCTTGAACTTATAAAAGTTGATACCGTATTTCCTCGAAATACCCCCCCCCCCCTCGAAATACCCCCCCCCCCCCCCTCGTTTGACCCCCCCTCTCGGGACCACTATGAAACAATCACCCCCCGGGGGGTATTTCGAGGAAATACGGTAACTCCAAAAAGTTTAATTTAAGAAAATGGCATTTTATGCTTTGCTTCCAATTGCTTCTAGCAGTCTAATCAGGGTTCAGTATGGCGGGTTTGGGAGGGAGCGGGGTGTTACCCCCAAATATTCCATCTATCTATCTATCCTGAGGCAAAATTTTAAGCTACTATCCCTCAGCCCCCACCCCCCCAGTCCCAAAATCGACCAGCTATTATCTATCAGGAGCGATTTTTCAAGAATTTTGCCTTGATTTACACAAAAAATGCTGATTTTTATACTTTTTCGGGAACGTTACGTGATTTTCACATCACTCAGTCATTGTCGTGATTTTTCAGACTTCAAAATCATTATTCTTCATGTGAATGATGACCACTTTCAACTGTTTTTGGCTATATAAACTGGTGGACAATTTAAATGGAAATTGACTACATTAATTTTCAAAATATTCTCATGTGCAAATGATCAGCCCAATCTAGCTAAAATTTTGTGTGAATGTGGGGCCAACATTTCTTTACATTGTCCCCAATGGCACCCCCCAGCACCCCCCTGGTTAGCCGTGACAGCCTTCTATATATTTTTTATCCGATTTTTTTCTGGCCAATATAATTACAAAATTTTGGAATCCCACACAGAATATTGCTGCGGGAAAGCGCGCTGCCAATTTTGCATGCTGCCAACACAAGCATTGGATACGCTTGTGCTGGCAGTTTTTTGATGGAAAAAAATCACTAATGGCTCGCTCAGAGCCGCACATAGGTTGCAGGGTGATTTTTACCCGCTGCTGTCCCCACACTGCTGCTGCCTCACAAAATTCTATCCTAAATTGCAGATATCAGCCACTTCATGACATTCAAACATATTAAGAACTTTATAAGTGCAAACATTTTGATTGTGATTGCAAAAGCCACAAATTTACACTTTCTGGGAATGACCTCTTCATCTGTCTGGCCCATTTACACAAAATACAGGACACATTTCCAGTTGTCCCTGGTATATGTTTAACAGATAATTGTTGCCTGAATTCAATGGGCACTAGCATTTAATGATTTGCATGCAGATGCTGCTGAGGCCGGTCACGCTTTTATGGAAATGCTGTCTTTGAACAGTGGTATTTCAACTGATGGCCATAAATGCAATCTTCGTGCAACAATGTGGTACAGGACCAGCCACATGTTGCTCATGACACTTAGGAAGCCAGTCCTGGCCACCATGTGCTGTATCATAAGCCTGGGGCTGTGTAAGACACATTAGTTCCAATATATGTTTTGTTCAAAAAAATATTTCAGGTTTGATCTTCAGCAAAATTTTGGTGTAGGGATTACGTCGGTTGTGAGGGGGTGGATTAGTTGCAGGAAGTTACCATCTCATATGTCCCAAAAAATCAGTGGCCTAAACCATACCCAACCCATTTTTTGAATAAATCAAATTCTGGCCTGAACAAAAATTTGTATGGATTTTCCATTTATATTTACCAGAAAAAAAGTGGAAAAAATATTTTCAGCAACAAGGGTGGCCTGAGGCCACTTTGGTTATATATAGTATATACTTTGGGGCACCCTCACATTAAGTGACAGCCTGATGGCTTGCTTGTGTGATTTTTAAAATGTTATTTTGTGAATTTTCCATTTATATTGTCTACCGATTTATGTCCCTTAAATCACTCCACCCTTTAGCTGGGCGAGAAACAAAGAACTCCCCATTGAAAGCTTCACAGTCATGATGTTTGACTGAAAATTATGTCTCTGGGTATTTAAACAATTAATACACATTGTAGTGGTTGTTTGTACTGGCAAAAGTTCAATGGAATACTACAACTTCAGCGGTACATCACCCACAGGTATGCGCTCGTTTCTACCATCAAATTGCAGAAAATTTTTTTGGCGCTGGTGCTATTGGCGCTTGGCGCCATTACCCTCTGGCGCCATTGGCGCTTGGCGCTGAGGTTCAAAAAAGCGCCATGGCGCTTTTGGCGCTTGGCGCCATTTTGCTCTGGCACCATTGGCACTTGGCACCGGGGTTTGAAAAGTGCCATGGCGCTTTTGGCGCTTGGCACCAAAAGCCTGGTGCTTTTTCCATCACTAGTCATGTACATGATGTATACACTACCGTGCAGAATAGTTGAGACTTTTCACACATAGAGAAACAGTAGGCTGGGGGTCCACCACACTTTTTTGCTTCCCAATTTCTTGTCCCTTGCCAAATTTTGATGCCATTTGAGTATGTCGGGGTTTGATGCTGGGGCTCCTACGAGAATTTTTTGTTTGCTCAAATAATCCCCCAGGCTTGAGATAAGGGGGGTCTATAAAATGATAGTCAATTGATGTACAGAAAATGGGCAATCTGGATGAGTGTCATTGAAGCTTAATAACTCAACCATTTCTGAGCTGATTTGAATGATTTAACACTTAAAATGATCGCGATTACCTGCAGACTCTATTTTTGTGGTCGGTTTAGTGATGTCTAAACTCAGTATGTCAATTTGACCCAGTTTTTGAACATGAAAAATTATTTTTTTTTGAACATGCTATCATATACTTTAGATAACGAGGATTCATTTAAAATAAAAATCAGTTCATTATCTCTTTCCAATCAAAAGTTATAGCACTTCAAAGTTTTCAATGGTGTTTAAATATTTTATGCTTTTTTTACTGGGGTTTGCAGCATGAAAATTTTGTTATTGAACAGTCTATAACATACTTTAAACAAAGAGAATTTATATGACAAAAACGTTTTTTCAATATCTCTTTCCAATCAAAAGTTATAGCACTTACAAACTTCCATCTTCATTCCATCCAAAATAATTGCACATTACTCATTCACAGTTGGGCTAACTCTTCTCCCTAATAGAGCAAAGCCAAAACCTCAAATTTACACACCAAATAGCCCCACTCAGTAGTATGCCTACCCCATTTCTGAGTTGCTGGCAATGGATTCAAAACTGCAGCAAAAATAAATAAATGCCACATTTCCATATATGCATTGCCATATGCTGTTCATGCTTAGAATGTTTCTTGCTGCACACAGAGCTCAGCGATGCAGGCAAGCAGTTGCCATGGTGAAAATTTTGTTAAAAAATGAAGATAGGGATTGGATATAGACTTTAAAGTGAGATACTGGGTGACCACTGCCCAAAACAAGAAAAGTCTCAACTATTCTGAAACATGAACAAACTGAGTTAATATGTTTGTACACTAGGAATATACACAGATTTGAACTCGGTGGGCGGTCATCCCGGGCATGTGTAGTCAACCCCCCAGGGTACCCATGTATAGTATCCAAATGTTTTGCATATCGACCATTTCGAAATTCTGGCAACATTAATCATGCAGCACAAAAAGTCTCAACTATTCTGCATGGTAGTGTATTACTGTTAATTTGCATTACAGCTACACATAGACTAGTTTGTGTAGCTATCTACGTTTTTATGTCCAAATACAGGGGTGGGCATCTTCAGTTACCGCTGGAAAAACGCGATAGCTTGAGCTACAGTTGAGCTATCACAATGAAATTTTAACACAATAGAGTAGACTCCATAGGACACCTATGCTGAAGTTTGCAACCCAAACGGCCACAGTTTGGAGGAGTTGTGGAACACACAGTTTTTAGTGTAATTTTGTGACTTCACCCCCCTTATCTTGGGACTGGGGGACTATTCAAGTAAAAAAAGAATTTGGTAGTAGCCCCGACCACAACATACGCAAAGGCAGGGTTGGTTTTATAAAAATTCATTTTAGTAAAATTGTATAAAAATTGTATAAAAATTTTATTTTATTTTTATTTTATTCTTATTTCATTGTATTTTATTTTATTTTATTCCCAAAAGTCATTAATAAAATAAAATGACACATTTTAAAAATTTTACAAAAATTGTACAAAATTTTTACAAAAAGCAGAATCATGCATGCAAGGCCAAAAAAATGTTATAATTAGACCTATACATGAAAAACCTGTGACAAATTTTTCCCTTACTTTTCAAAAGTTGCATGCAGTATGTATTGTTAGCTAGCTGCAAGTGTAAAGTTACAATTATTGATAAGAATGGTTTGCATTTTCAGTAGAAGGACTAGTGGAGTGTGCTGGGCACATTTGTAAAATGTAATGCAATTTGTCAATTGTCTTGATAAATATAAAGTAAAGTGTCAATTCTCATGCAAATGTCAAGTGTCATGTCAAATTTCAAGCAAAGTAGCAATTGTCATGACAAATGTCATGCAAAGTGTAAATTGTGTATCCAAATCTTGTGTTTTTGTATCCATAGTATGTTTTGTATCCAAACCTTATGTTTTTGTATCCAAATGTTCACATAAGATTTGGATACAACAACAACGTAATTTGGTTACAAAACATAAGATTTAGATAAAAAACATAAGATTTGGACACAATTTACTTGACAATTAATACTTTATTTTTTACATGTCATGACAAATTACACTTGACCTTACATTTATCATGACAATTGACACTTTGCATGACATTTTACATGGCATTGGACACTTTACACATGGGACTGCTCACAGATCCATGAATAAACAGGTAGAAACTCAAGCAACGAGAAAATTTTTTTACAAAAAATATGAATTTTTATACAATTTTACAAAAATACGAATTTTTACACAATTTTACAAAAATTTTACAACAATTCGAATTTTTATACAATTTTTATTTTTATTCTTATATTTTCCATTTTATTTTATTTTATTTTATTCTTGAATATTCCATTTTATTTTTATTTTATTTTTATTTTTTTCTGAGATTTTGCCAACCCTGCTCAAAGGGCATCAAAATCGGCCGATGTACGACAGAATGGGACGACACCAACGACCGATGCCCCCCCCCTCAAATGCCACCCTCGATTTATCCTATGGGTGACGCCAAGTCACAAAATTACACTAAAAACCGTGTGTTCCACAACTCACCCAAAATGTGGCCGTTTGGGTTGCAAACTTCAGAATAGGTGTCCTATGGAGTCTACTCCATTGTGTTAAAATTTCATTCTGATAGCTCAACCGTAGCTCAATCTATCGCATTTTCCCAGTGGTAACTGAAGATGCCCACCCCTGTATATCCTGTTTGGACACATTTATTACCTGTTTTGGTTATGCAAATGCCTACTATTTACTACGATCCTTACGAAAATTTCTGACGAAATAAAACCCCCCCTCGAGTACCCCCCTCGAATTAACCCCCCCTCAAATTTTGCTGGCGAAATAATAAACCCTCATGGGGGTATTTCGAGGTAATACGGTATGTACATGGTCCGGCTGAAAAGTCCCCGGGCAGTGCTTGCCATTCGCGCTAGGGGTAAGCTACGGTCATAAAATTTTAACACGTTCATATATCAGGTGTTTTGAGTTTTCACCCAAAATTTCACCCCTCTAGCTCCACCCACTGCGGAACTGTGGGGGTTACAATTTCGGTCATTTTGTACTGTTAAGGGCATTGCCGACGCAGCATGTCAGCCCCTAATAGTGAGGAGCCCAGCTGCCTCTGTAGTCTAGTGGTTAGGGCACTCGTGTTCTATACGAGAGGTACGGGTTCGATTCCTGCCTGAGGCAAGTGCAATTTTGCACTCTTTCTGGTGCCGCGACCGTGGATCATACGACGACGCCTGACCATCACACATGGCTGGCCGAGTGTGGTCCGAACACCGGTCTTTAAACAGCACGGACCGCGATCCGCTGCTTACCCCTACATCAACACAATGTCAGGGATGACATCTCCGCAACGCCGCGAGGTATTAAGGGCATTGCCGACGCAGCATGTCAGCCCCTAATAGTGAGGAGCCCAGCCGCCTCTGTAGTCTAGTGGTTAGGGCACTCGTGTTCTATACGAGAGGTGCGGGTTCGATTCCCGCCTGAGGCAAGTGCAATTTTGCACTCTTTCTGTACTGATGTACAAATGGTGCTCTAGCTCAATGCTGCTTTAAGTTGTGATCATGAAACTTTGGCTAATGTAAGCGACCAGTGTTGGCAATGTGCCAGCACTAAACAACATTAGCTATGATATCATAAGCCTAGTCCATATTGCCATTACTGTCACTACTCTCACTACCAAATTCATCATTCTGCCTCTCCTTCTCAAAAAATGTTTACTACAGGATGCATTCTGCATGCTCACTGCTGTTGAACACAGGTAATGTGTCCACTAAAGATTAGTAATGAAACATAGGGAATTTTTTAACACATAACTCACTTACTGCACATTTCACAACATTAAAATCACTGCATTATAACATAATCTCAGATGATCACCAAAAACATCAATCACGGTTCCCACGTTTCTTGCACATCACCCTGATCTGCATATTAATTTTACCTTAATAGCAATGATGTTGATGAAAGTGTTGAATGCTATCAGCACATTGCCAACACTGGTGGCTTACACTAGCCAAAGTTTCATGATCACAACTTAAAGCAGCATTGAGCTAAGGCACCATTTGTACATCAGTACAAAATGACCGAAATTGTAACCCCCACAGTTCCGCAGTGGGTGGAGCTAGAGGGGTGAAATTTTGGGTGACAACTCAATACACCTGATATATTAACGTGTTGAAATTTTATGACCGTAGCTTACCCCTAGCGCGAATGGCGAGCACTGCCCGGG
The DNA here is from genome assembly GCA_964036195.1 of Sphaerolaimus hirsutus. NCBI lineage: Eukaryota > Metazoa > Nematoda > Chromadorea > Monhysterida > Sphaerolaimidae > Sphaerolaimus > Sphaerolaimus hirsutus. Next base: position 1,631,951 of record OZ038457.1, read on the forward strand.
GACTTTTCAGCCAGACCATGTAGATACACAGTTATGTATTTACAGAAGTGCTATGATGAAATATTAAAAAACATCGTCTTCCAGTGTAAAAATCTAAAATGCAGATGTTTTTACATATTCTATGGAAAAAAATAGGTACTTGCTTTCACATTTTCATGGAAAAGCTATTGTTACTTATGTTTACCCATGTATAGTGATGTAAAAAGCGCCAGACTTTTGGCGCCAAGCGCCAAAAGCGCCATGGCGCTTTTGGCATGCGAGCGCCAAGCGCCAATGGCGCCACAGCAAAATAGCGCCAAGCGCCAAAAGCGCCATGGCGCTTTTCTGGACCATGGCGCCAAGCGCCAATGGCGCCAGAGGATGTTGACGCCAAGCGCCAATAGCGCCAGCGCCAAAAAATTTTGCTGCTCATAAAGTGCAACCATGCTAATGCAGTGCTAGTTACATATTTGTGTCAGAAGCAAGATATAAATAAGTCAAATCGAGTTAACTTTTCTTTATCTGATGTTATTTTACATCTGAGAGTCGGGTATTTCTTCTAATAGAATCGCATACCTCCAATAGAACTACACTTACAATAGAACGGCAGGTTTTAGCACGTTTGCGTGCCCACAAAACAATAAAATGGCACCCCCCCAATATAACGGCAGGTAGAAATTACGTTGGAAGATTCATGGTTGTTTTCACATCATGGTTGTTTTCACATTTGGTTTGGTTTGAATTGATTCTGTGATTAGCATTGAAAAAAACGACCAATTTTGAGAAAATATAATTAAATATTATCTCAGAAAATCTCTCAAGAAAAAAATGTAATTAAATCTCGTGGGTCATTTTCGAAAATATAATTAAATCTCTGAGAAAATCTCTTGCAGTTCAAAAAATCTCATAAAATCTCTCAACTTAAGGTATGATTTCATCAATATTTCAAGGTGTTTGAACCATTGAGAGTAGATATTAAGCACATTATGTGTTGTTAAACGTTTTCATTCACAAATTCATATGATAACATGTCTACAGGTGGCAGTCCCAAGCCCTGTAAAGTGAAGTCAAGTGTCAAATGCAAAGTCAAATGCAAAGTAAACTGTCAATTGTCATGCAAAGTTCAGTAATAAAATCTTTTCTTTTTTGTTTTGATTGACACTTTTCTTTGCTTTTGACTTTACATTTGACACTTTACTTTTCAGTTTACAGGGCTTGGGACTGCCCCCCCCCCCCCGATGACACACTTTGTACTACCATGTATTTAGTATCTGAATAATGAACAAAAATACGGTTGAGGCACATTTTTCCTCATAGTAGAATACATTACTTTCACATGTGATGATCCCCACAAAATTTATCAGATGACTTTTTCACCAAAATTTGGTAAAATAACTATATTTCCAAAGCATGCTGTCAACTCCTTAGTTGTTAAAACAGCTAGAACCCAGTGCATAAGTTTACCCAATGCACAAGTAGCAACATCCAGTGCCAATGTATAGCTGGTGCTTAACAATACAGCAATTCTGAAGGGGTTCAGTATGGTTCAGGGGTTAAAACATTTACGTTTACTCACGTTAAGGGGTTACGTTTACTCAAAAATATATGTATTTGAGTACTAAGTAAATACATCTAAAATTTCCTCTGAAAACTCTGAGTATCAGTACTCTCTTTTTATGCATACTTCTTGAAAGTACTTAAGTACAGAAAATGTATTTCAGATAACTTTATAATTGGCTCTTTCATGCCATAGAATAGAAAAAGGGGAGGAAAAACTACAAATAGGGGGAAAATAGCCAAAAATGGGTATATAAGCAAATATAAAGTTAAAAATTGATGAAAATTGGTAAAAAAGCACATGAACTAGTGAATTTGAAGGTGAAAATGGGCCAATATAGAGAGATTTTCTCGAGAGATTTTCTCAATCAGGAGAAAATATAATTAAATCGCTCTGGAAAATCATGGGAAAAATATAAATCTCAGAAAATCTTATATTTTCTGAGATTTTCTGAGATTTTTTAAATATAAATCTCCCAGAGATTTTTTCAATGCTATCTGTGATATGGAATGTTGTTTATGTTTCATAAAAACACTATGTTCAAATGAAGAATGTGTGAAAAATATTGGTGAAAAAATAGAATGGCAGCCTCCAATAAAAAGGCACCTCCAATAGAATGCCAGGTAAAAAAGTTTGAAAACAATACAATGACGCTTTTCTATTTGAAGAAATACGGTAACAATGGCAAGCCATCTCGAAAAAAGTGCTTAGACTTTTATAGATATTTACGTCAAACATGCATTTGAACGTCGTTTGTCGGCTCGTGAGCAAGCTTTGAATTGGGATGGGAATCATTAGGCCCATTATTCCGGAAAAGTTTTGGATATCCTTGCACGGAAATGGTTTACAAGATAAGCAAATACGCAGATTTGTTCTCCCTGGAATACGCTTAAACACATTTACTCATGTAAATTATGCACACAAGGTATTTTTACATAAAAAATGATGTATTTTTTTGAACCACTTGGCGCTTTTTTGGCGCTTTTTAAAACGCTAGCGCCAAGCGCCAATGGCGCCACGGCATCATAGCGCCAAGCGCCAAAAGCGCCATGGCGCTTTTCCGTAGAACAGCGCCAAGCGCCAATGGCGCCACAGCAAAAAGGCGCCAAGCGCCAAAAGCGCCATGGCGCTTTTTGCTTTGGCGCTAGCGCCAGGCGCCAGCGCCATGGCGCTTTTACATCACTACCCATGTATATAAGTGAAAAAATTACTTTACAGTTTCTGTACTCGAGTTCTTAGAACAAATATTTTACATTTACATATACTTAAAAAGTTCATTAATTTTAACAGCTCTGGCATACACCAGTAGTGTAAAAAATACATTTCCTGTGCTCAGTACATACATTTCCTGTGCTCAGTACTTAGTAGGTTTACGTATCTATTTGTTGCGAGTAAAAGTAAATACATTTTTTGCAGCAGTGCGGTAAATTTTAGATGAACAATTCATTCAGGTAAAGTAAAATAGTTTTTTAGATTTCTGTAAAAAGCTATATAAACACCTTCCCGGTCATGTCCGGCACCCAATTTTCGATGACACTTGTGACATCCTATCTCCAGTTCTAGGGTGCGCCAGAAGCTGAAATTTGGAGAAAATATTGACGGAACCCCCCTCTACTTCGCATGAATTTGGGGGGTCACGGCGACCCCATAGAGGGTGCGTCGCCATAAGTACAAAAAATTTATTGGCTTTTCTGGTGTCCCTCACTCACAGGTCCGGCACCCACTAATTTTTGAGCTGTGGGAGGGGTATAATTGTGGGGGTTTTTTTTGGTTGATCTGTAGGTAAGGAGAGTTTCCAGGTTCGGTTTTCGACGGAGATTTGTTTGAATGAAGGAAAGTATTTATCCTATTTTACCTACAAAGTTTTTAATTTGTATTTTCTGTTTTTATTGCGACACGCAGCGGTACTTTTTTAGGTACACACAAAAGAACAGAGATGCTACACGCGATACAAAAATACATGTAAAATATTTATGTATTCAATGGCAACAGCGACTGCCCGCAGTTTGTTTACCTGCGCGCGCACACCTTTCCATGACAATGAAACGAGTGACGACAATGAGTCACAATACTTACTAGAGCCCAGGTCCAAAAGTGAGACATAACTCACGAACAGTGACATGAGAGACATAAGTTCGATTCAAGTAAAGGTCCCCAAATTGCAGGTATGTTTAAAAGGCATGTTTAAGGCAGGCAGTTTCAAGTGAGCCGTGGCTCGGTAGTAAAACACTTGTCTTGTCCAAAGAGCCTACAGCTTTGTACTTCGGGTTCGGAGCATGCTCTGAGCCCAGCTGCCGAGCCGAACCGACACTCACTTTTTGCACTTTTTTGTAAAACAAGTTTTTTAATGTCATTTAAAATATATTTAGAGATTTCATACTTATACCATTTCAATTTATCCCAGTTTCTCGAGCATTCCATTTTTTAATAAATGATATTGATTTCAAATATTCACAATATGAAATCAGCAAGCGGTAATAAATCTACGCGTACAAAAAGTACCACGCAATACGCGATCAGACTTTGAAGGCCACACCTAAATCCGTGAATTAAATACACACAAAGAAAACCGGTCAACCAAACAAGAGCAACCCACAAACCACCAAAAAATCATAAAAACAACAAACCTCCAGCAGCCATAGTAGCAGCCCCTCCCTCCTGCCCAAGAAGATGCCCGATGTCATGGAAGAATGCAGCTAGCACCACAAAGGGGTCCCTGTTTTGGCGCAGTGCCAAGGCGCCACACTGGCGCGCGTGCATATTTTTGGACACTGACTCTCCCAAGTAGTCGGTGTCACCGTATTGGTGCAGAAGTGAAAAAATTTGACCATGTTTGAGTAGGGTTGGCCGATGTTTTTTAAACGTTTTTTTTCCAAAAAAAACATGACATCCTAAATGATTGTTTTTTTTTAAAACATCGGCTGAAATTTTTAGTACTAAGCACTAGGTATTTTGCAAAATTTTTGCGCGCAGGCGCGCAATTTCGCACACACATTGACAATGCTGGTTGTTTTCATTGGTTTTGTGGCATTTTTAGTATCAAATCATCCATTTCTATGTGCTACCATGCAATCATGGGTTAATAAGCCATCATATGTTGCTGTACTATATAATATTGAGGTAATGTGCTTCCATGTACCTCCACAGTGTGTAACTTCACTCCCAAAGTACCAACCTCCTTTTATAACCTTGTTTGATCACTATTCTGTGCCAAACTTCACCTGAAGTCACAAACATTTGACTATAAGGCGATATATGAACATGTCGACATAAAAATGGATATTTTTGACACAAATCACCACTTATAATGCTATCCCATGGCTCCACAGCCATTATATGGTCATATTTAACATCACAGAGTATTGTCACTGTCTGATATACTATACATGTTGACATTAGGTCATATCAGGGAGCTTTTTAAAAAAAAACGTTTTTTATTTAAAAAAAAACTTTTTTATTAAAAAAAACTTTTTCATAAAAAAACAACGTTTTTTTAAAATAAAACATCGAGTTAAAAAACGTTTTTTTCCAACCTGTGTGGTGTGCTTGAAGTGGTGGTGTTTTCGTGTCACAGATTTTTTTTGTGTGTTTTTGCACTGTGTAATTTTTTAATTCTTCGGCGTTCTTTCAAAGTATTGATCTCTGAAAGTATCTGCCAGGGATTTTGTAGATTTGGACCCCCGCGG
>OZ038457.1:1637373-1653930 GCA_964036195.1 Sphaerolaimus hirsutus
CTGCACGCTGGGAACCGAAAAAGCCTAAATATGTTGTGACGTGTATCATAAATTGAGAACGAAAGCACACTTTTTTAGTTTAGTCCAGTTTCCATGTATAACACCCCCCGACCTAACACCCGGGTGTTATACAAGTTTTAAAAAAAGGTTGCTGGAAAGGGTCTCGATTTTGTATAGCACCCGGTTAAATTTACCCGGTTAAATAGGCGAAATTGTGAATTTCGCCTATTTTTGTTCCTGCAATGATGTCGTTTTTACAATTTGAAATTCACCCCCAGCAAATTTTCTTATGAAGGCATTTTTGAGGTAAGGTTTTTTACACAACTTGAGACCTTTAACCCTCCCCTATAAATTATTGCAAAACAGCCGTTCAAGTGTCTGATAAAAAAGTTGTAAAAAGTGATTTTTTTTGTCACCCACTTGGGGGAAGGGGTTCATGTGGTGGCCAGTTTTAGGTCGGATAAGATATTTTTTAGAGGATATTTCATGCTTATTTCACATTGTCAACCACATTAGTGTTAAAACAACACAAAAGTGTCCATTCTTTGAAATTCAATTCGATGCTGGACTTGTGTGGGACAGTAACATTTTAATAAATTTTAAACTTTGCACCCCACACTGTGGTGAGTTGCCAAAAACCGCCTGGCCAGTGTATAGTAGGGGAGGGGTGTTGGCGACACATCCCCAAAAATTTTAGGCCATATTTTTCCAGTCGAGTGGGCCAAGTCGAGTCAGTACCCAGTTTTACCCTCGAGTCATGAGTCGAGTCGAGTTGAGTCGAGTTTGAGCCCCAGGTATAAATCTAAAATTTGGGGGGGGGGGGTGTTACCAACACCCCTACCCTACTATACACTATTCAAAAATGTGAGATTACTGTGAAAAATTTCTAAAATATTCTTTCATTCTCTAAAAAACACGACCACCCAATAGATGGATGACAAATAATTCACTTTTTGGAACTTTTTTATTAGACACTTGAAAAGCTGGTTTATGATACTTTAAGGTGAAGGGTTTGATGATCAAAGTTATGTAAAGAATCACATCTCTAAAACACCTGCATTGCTAAATTTACTTGGGGGGAATTTCAAACTGTAAATTTTGTAAATTTCTGTTCCTGAAATGATGTCATTATGGTGTCATAAAATTACCCCTAAGTAAATTTTGCAATGAAGGCATTTTAGAGGTATGGTTCTTTACATAACTTTAATCATCAAACCCTTCCCTTTAAAGTATTGTAGACCAGCCATTCAAGTGTCTGATAAAAAAGTTCCAAAAAGTGAATTATTTGTCATCCATCTATTGGGGGGTCATGTTTTTTAGAGAATAGAAGAATATTTTAGAATTTTTTCACATTAATCTCACATTATTGAATAGTGTATCGAAGGGGAGGGGTGTTGGTAATACATGCCCAAAATTTTAGATTTATACCCCTCCCACAGCTCAGAAATCAGTGGGTGCCGGACGTGCGCGGGCCACCAGAAAAGCCAATATATTTTTTTGCACTTATGCCGACACACCCTGTAAGGGGTCGCCGCGACCTCCCCAATTAATGCAACGTAGAGGGGGGTTGCGCCAATATCTAACCCAAATTTCAGCTTCTGGCACGCCCTAGAACTGGAGATAGGATGTCGCAAGTGAAATCAAAAATAGGGTGCCGGACGTGACCGGGAAGGTGTTTAGTAGGGACTTTCTGTCTGTTTCAATATTTTTTAACTTCAATGGGATTGGGAATTTTATTAAGAAGTGGCATAATTAATTTATCTCTGTGAATGAGTATCCGTATCGATTTTTCAACAAGGCATTGGACATGTTATGTTTTCAATGGACTCTTTGATTTTTTATGTCGACGCATGTTAAAAAAGCACAATAAGCATTATTTAATGAACGCGGTTATTCATTTCAAGTTTAAATAGGTACATATTTTACAAGACGACATGTAGAAACAGACAAACAAAATGTGGCATATTTTTAAAGTTCTGCTTAGCTTACCTACATACCGTATTACCTCTAATTATCCCCCCCTCGATTTAACCCCCCCCCCCCCCCTCAAAATGGGCTGGGGAAATAATAACCCCCCCTCGAAATACCCCCCCTTTCGTAATCATGTACGTCATGTATGTAATAAATACGTCATGTATTCAATGTACATGATGTATATTACTGCTAATTTGCATTGCAGCTACACATAGACTAGTTTGTGTAGCTATCTACGTTTTTATGTCCAAATATACCCCGTTTGGACACATTTATTACCTGTTTTGGGTACGCAAATGCCTACTTTTTACCATGATCCTTACGAAAATTTCTGACGAAATAATAACCCCCCCCCTCGAATAACCCCCCTCAAATTTTGCTGGCGAAATATAAACCTCCATGGGGGTATTTCGAGGTAATACGGTATTCCTCATATGTAAATATATGGCAAACTCTATGAAAAGCGCTCAAATTTTCTGTTCTTAAAGAGTTCAATTTAATCTTTAAAAATAGCTTTTGAATGACAAACTTCATAAAATACCCAATATTTATGCAATTGATAACAACACGTTGAAATCACCACAATATTTTGTAAATGCAGCCGTTTCTATTGACGACCATGGGGCAGTCCCAAGCCCTGTAAAGTGTACCTAAAGTAAAGTGTCAAATGTAAAGTCAAATGCAAAGTAAAGTGTCAATCGAAACAAAAACGAAATTATTTTATTACTGAACTTTGCATGACAATTGACACTTTACTTTGCATTTGACTTTACATTTGACACTTTACTTTGCATTTGACATTACATTTGACACTTTACTATACACTTTACAGGGCTTGGGATTGCCACCATATTCGCACGAATAAGTCCCCCCTCAAAAAATTCTGACGAAAAAATAACTCCCCCGGGGACTTATTCGAGGAGTTACGGTAGCTATATTATCTCGAAGGTCCCACAATCACAAGACCCTCCCAGGGGGGGGGGCTTATTCGAGAGACTATACATGTATACATGAGAGAAAACACACAATTCGTAATTTTTTTACATTTGCACAACATTGTGACACGGGATCAGCGCATATCCCGCACATATTGTAAAACTGTAAAGTAAATTATCAAATGTCAAACAAAATATAAAAACAACAAAAACGTTATTACTGAGCTTTCGAAATTTTGCGTGACATTTTACATGACACTTAACACATTACACTACGGTGCAGAATAGTTGAGACTGTTCGCGCTGAGTGATTTATGTTGCCAGAATTTCAAAATGGTTGATATGCAAAACATTTGGATACTATACATTGGTACCCTGGGGGGTTGACTACACATGCCCGGGATGACCGCCCCTTGAGTTCAAATCTGCGTATATTCCTAGTGTACAAAAATATTAACTCAGTGTGTTCATGATTCAGAATAGTTGAGACTTTTCTTGTTTTGGGCAGTAGACACCCAGTATCTCACTTTAAAGTCTATATCCAATTCCTATGTTCAATTTTTCACAAAATTTTCACCATGGCAACTGCTTGCCTGCATCGCTGAGCTCTGTGTGCAGCAAGAAACTTTCTAAGCATGAACAGCATATGGCAATGCATATATGGAAATGTGGCATTTATTTATTTTTGCTGCAGTTTGCAGCCATTGCCAGCAACTCAGAAATGGGGGTAGGCATACTGTTGAGTGGGGCTATTTGGTGTGTAAATTTGAGGTTTTAGCTTTGCTCTATTAGGGAGAAAAGTTGGCCCAACTGTGAATGAGTAATGTGCAATTATTTTGGATGGAATGAAGATGGAAGTTTGTAAGTAATATAACTTTTGATTGGAAAGAGCTATTGAAAAAACGTTTTTGTCATATAAACTCTCACTGTCAAACGTATGTTATAGACTGTTCAATAACAAAATTTTCATGCTACAAACCCCAGTAAAATAAGCATAAAATATTTAGACACCATTGAAAACTCTGAAGTGCCATAACTTTTGATTGGAAAGAGATATTGAACTCATTTTTGTTTTAAATGAATCCTTGTTGTCTAAAGTATATGATAGCATGTTCAAAAAAATTATATGTTCAAAAACTGGGTCAAATTGACATACGGAATTTGGACATCACTAAACCGACCACAAAAATAGAATCTGCAGGTTGTCCCGATCATTTTAAGTGTTGAATAATTCAAATCAGCCCAGAAATGGTTGAGTTATTAAGCTTCAAATACACTCATCCAGATTGCCCATTTTTTGTGTATTTATTGACCATCTTTTTATAGACCCCCCTTATCTCAGGCCTGGGGGATTATTTGAGTGAACAAATTTTTTTCATAGTAGCCCCAGCATCAAACCCCAACATACTCAAACGGCATCAAAATTGGGCAAGGGACAAGAAATTGGGAAGCAGAAAAGTGTGGTGGACCCCCAGCCTAATGTTTCTCTATGTGTGAAAAGTCTCAACTATTCTGCACGGTAGTGTACTTCACACTTTGAAAGATATAGGACTGCGATATGAGATGAATATCGTTTTCACTGCACCCGAGTACAGCCATTTACCGTAAATCCTTATTTAGTTCCCTTCCCTTCGATAGTCCCCCTTGAATAATTGCTTCTATTGACTGAGTGATAAAAATACCCCCTTGAATAGCCCCTTGGAATTGTAAAGAAAAAATTATTTCCCCAGGGGAACTATTCGGGGATATGCGTTACGTAAAGGAGTGACAACAGCGGTACAGACGGATTGAGTTAAATGGCAAATTAAACATACAAGAGGAAGTTTCAAATGCCATCTTAAGTAATGAATGAGCAAGGACGTATCCAGGGGTCAGTTCCGCAAGTGGAAAAGTTAAGAGTTAAAACTTAAGAGTTGAGTAAAACGTTATGAGTAAAGTTAAGAGTTAAGAGTTGAGTAAAACGACGAATGATTTTACTCTTAACTTGTCATTTATCATTTACACCGGCACCAGAGGGGGCTGCAGCCCCCCCATTCCCGCGGAAAAACACGTGGAAAATCGAACTTCTGGTACAAACTTTAAATGTGTGGTGTAAAAATTTTGCGCGCAAGCGCGCATTTTTCCATCACACAGAGGTATTATCATAATATCACAAAAATATTATAATAGGTTTTATTATCAGACAGATGTACTATTGTAGGCTGAGCCCCCCCCCCCCCGTCCGCCGAGCTCCGTAAACAAGCAGCCCACCCGCTCAAAAATCCTGGATACGTCCCTGTGAATGAGTACGGTTTTGGATACCCCACGTATGTACTGGTAAATATGTTCCAGTCATTGTATGGTTATATAAAACATCGATTTCTAGTAATCCAGTCAACTAAATTGATGTACTAAGACTGATCTTATACTGATGTACTGTACATGTGAACTGAGAATCATATTTGGGAGGTTTTTAAAAAAATTAAAAATTGAGTCTGTCTTAAATTTTCCATTCTACAGGGTTTGCATACACGACAAGGGTCTAAATATTATGGAACGATTTGTAGATTTCAGCATCGAATATCGAGTACCAAAATGAAAATTTTCGGAGCATTTACACGAAGATATCTAGACATAAATTGTATATACCATATATCCTTGGATAAGTCCCCAGAGGAGTTATTTTTTCGTCAGAGTTTTTGTGGGGGAGTTATTCAAGGGGGAGGTATTATTCAGGGGGGGGAGTTATTTTTTCCTCAGAAAACCAGACTTAATTCATTGTAAACACCTTCCCGGACAAGTTCACCACCCATTTTTTTATTTCACTTCGGTTGTAATATCTGGGTCTATGGGGGTGTTATAGAGCTGAAACTTTGAATATATAAAGTTGTAACACCCCCCTACTCTGCTTCAATGGGTGGAGGTGGGGCGACTCACTGCAGGGTGGGTTGCCCTATATACAACAATTTTTTTGGCTTTTTTGGTGTCCCAAACAAGTTCACCACCCACTTGATTAACTACACTTCTAGGGTTGTATCTCCAGTTGTGAGGTTGGTATAAAGCTGAAATTTGGGGGATGTCTTGCAAACAACCCCCTCTCACAATACACTAGTGGGCGGCCGGCGACGACCCACTACAGCATGGGTCGCCGCATATAAAGTTGTTCATTTTTTTTAACAACCCAAGTCCCACAAACAAATTTGCCACTCAACTGCATTATAAAGAAAATGTTGTGAGAACATACCTGATATAAAATTGAGTCAAATTTGAACCCTAGTTCTGCTCATGAAAATTTTTTCAGTAGGGCACCCATCCCATCCCATGAACAGCAGACCGAAAATTTCACTTTAAACCAATTTTTTGTTTCACACTTAAAAAGTTGGTTTACAAAGTTCACTAGGGAAGGGTCCAAGGTTCAAAGTTACGTAAACAACATGACCTCTAAAATGCCTCCATAAGGAAATTCATTTGGGGTGAATATAACAACGTCATAATCACATAATCACAGGAACAAAATTTGACAAAATTTTCACTTTTTCATTCACCCAAAATAAATTTCCTTATGCAGGCATTTTAGAGGTCATGTTGTTTACGCAACTTTCAACCTTGGACCCTTCCCTAGTGAACTTTGTAAACCAACTTTTTGAGTGTGAAACAAAAGATTGGTATAAAGTGAAATTTTCTGTCTGCTGTTTATGGGACGGGTGGGTGCCCTACTGAAAAATTATAATGAGCAGAACTAGGGTTCAAATTTGACTCATTTTTATATCAGGTATGTTCTCACAACATTTTTTATAATGCAGTTGGGTGGAGAATGTGTTTGTGAGACATGGGTTGTTTTTAAAAAATGAACAACTTTATATGCGGCGATCCATGCTGTAGTGGGTCGTCGCCGGCCGCCCACTAGTGTATTGCGAGAGGGGGCTGTTTGCAAGACATCCCCCAAATTTCAGCTGTCTATCGCTTTCACAGCTGGAGATATGGCCCGTGTAGTTTAGCCAATCAAGTGGGTGGTGAACGTCTTTGGGACACCGAAAAAGCCACAAAAAATGTTTGCATATAGGGCGACCCACCCTGTAGTGAGTCGCCGCACCTTCCCCCATTGATACGGAGTAGTGGGGTGTTAAGACTATATACCCACCAAATATTAGCTTTATACCCCTCCCATAGCCAGAGATATTGCATTTGAAGTGAAATAAAAAAATGGGTGGTGAACTTGTCCGGGAAGGTGTTTATGAATGCATTCTGTCAACTCATGTAATCCAGGTGTTTAACAGTTCAAGAACAACGAAACGCTGTGTATAAACTACTATGCTCATGTGTGTATCGTTATGCATTTACATGTACATCATGTACACGCTGTCGATGCTATACATTAACATTCTTTTGTATTTTCATCAATCATTTTTGTAAATTTTGTAGCATATTTTTCACCCAGAGGGGGGAGTTATTCAAGAGGGGAGGGAGTTATTTGAGGGGGGAGTTTTTTTTTGTCAGAGGTTTTGAGGGGGGAGTTATTAAAGGGGGAGGAGTTATTCGAGGGGGTCTTATTCGAGGATATATGGTAGGTAAATAATACCGTGCACCTTTACTAATCGAACATAAAAAAACAAAAATTAGAAAAAAACTAAAATGTGGACATTGAAAAATCATCATCAGTATGAGCATGAATACCTTCACAGCAAAAAATGGGTGTGTGATGCATCGTGAAGCGTCGTGAAGTGTCTTCATGTCAACACTTCCCGACGCTGTGAAGCGCTGGTTGACACTTGAAGGCACTTCACTAACCATGCAAAGTATGCTGTAATAGTTCGTGAAGTGCACTTCATGAACTGCGGTCACCGTGATGATAGGTGAAGTGTGTGGAAGACACTTCACAAACAATTTCGAAAAACTTCATGATGTGTGGTGATGTGTGTGGAAGTGTCTTCACAGAGGCCGCTTCACGCACATCCAGCCCGCTTCCACACACTACACAAACCTATTTTTTGCTGTGCTTAGTTTTGGAAATGGACAAACGATAAGTTGTAAACAGAGTAAAAGCTGACAAGTAGGACACTTTACAAGGTTGGAGCTGGCACCAGGCCAGCCAATCATGGATCAGTAATGGATGCAATGCTCACACTTATGACATCTTTAGGATTCTCAACGGTGCTTCCTTCCTCATCATGTGGCCCAATGTCGCTACTTTCCTTCTCACAATTTTCCAAATTTTTGTCGTTTTTATCACCATTTTCACTGTTTTTGATTTGGCTGCCGCCCCCGTCGGAATTTTTGTCTTTCTTCGATTTTTTGGACTTTTTAGCGTCGCTGGAATGTTTTTTTTTTGAACGTTTAGTTCGTTTGCACTCTCATTATTCAGGAATGTGTAGAAATTTTATAGAAAATGGGGAATTAATTGAGTAAGTTCGAAATTATGAAATACGCGGGAAAAATTATATCATAATTATGAATAGAATAGAAAATCAGAATTTATAGCGGTGCATAGAAAATTGAACAGTGCATAGAAGTGGCGTGATAATTAGATCAACATGTAGCAGCCAGCGAATGGAGTATACGTTTTCGTGAGTAAGTCCAAATTTCATTACATTTAACGTGCAATGCAATATATAATGCAAGGTGTGTGTAATTTACATGCAACAGGGGGCAATCCCGCACCCCGTTAATTTTAAAGTCGTGTCAAAATTCATGTAACATTCAATCAAAATATAAAACTATATTACTGAACTTTTGACACTTTGCATGACAATTTACAAATTTATATGACGTTTTGCATGAAGTTTGACATTTTACATTTTACAGGGTGTGGAACTGCCACCTGATACTTCCAATTTCACTTTGGTCCTCAAGAATCCATTAAATTTACAACTGCCTCAATTGGGGGGCGGTTTCTCTGCGATTGTTGTAATCAGCCTCCCCTACATTGGTGGGGCTCGAAAATTGACATCTTCAAAGTTAGAGTTCAAGCCAAAATGCATGAATTTTTTGGGTCGAGTCAAAGTTTATGCTTGGATAAAAATCAAGGCTTGAGCAATGAATCACAGTTAAGTTTGATAAAAACACTTGGATTGTTATTTTTTTGCAAAAAAACTTGAATAATAGTGTTTTTTATGTGTTTTCAGTGGGCAGCTTAGAAAACTTCTGACAGCTTTGGAAGAGAGCCTGCTGTTATGGGACACTCAATAACACTGTGAAGTGCCCTGTATCATGTTAAATTTCATGCAAAGTGTCAAATGTTAGGGAAAATGTCACACTTTCTTTTACTCTTTTTACCGACACGACTTTTGACACTTTGCATGACAATTAACATTTTACAAGCATTTTTCAATGCCAACAGAGATACTTTCCCCACACATTATAAAATATTCTAACAAATCGCATACATAATGCAAATTCCGCAAACGCAGTCCAATTTTAGACATAATTATATTTTTGGGTGCCTGTTACATTTTGACTCGAGTCACGAATCGAGTCAACTCGGGTCGGGACAGTTTTCGAGCCATACACTTTTGCCACCAATTTATAGTCCACGAAAATCCTGCCATCATCTTCCAGTGTCACCGTCTGGCCGGCCGTTTTTGCTGAGCGCACCAATTCATTCGCTTGAGACTCGTCTAGTATCGACACTTTGTGCGTGCAGTGGCGCTCGGGTGCATTTTTTTGGGAGGGGGCGTGGTTTGTGTACATGTTTTCATTTCATGAAATGAAATGAAATTATGTATGTTACAACACTAGGAATGAAAGTAAAATGGTTTTAAAGTGCCGATCTATGGATTATCAGATTGACTTGTATTGTAGAGTAGTAAACACCATTGTGAAATCAGCATTCATATAATAAAAATTGTTCCGCAGAAAAGAGAGGAAGATAACATTGGCTAACAGGCACTCAAAAAACATCTCCCAAAAGCGATCCAAACGCGACTGCACGATACGCGGGCCCGACAAAGTACCACGCTATCCCTCTGAAAGTGCACCACGGGCACCGACAGCTGGGCACAGTCCCGCACCCTGTAAAGTGTAATATAAAGTGCCAAATGTCATGTAAAGTGTCAAACGTCATGTAAAGTGTCTATTAAAAGATAAAAGAAAAGATTTTATCACTGAACCTTATTCACCTTTGCACGACAATTGACAAACTTATTTGTATGACATTCTACACTTTAGTTCACACTTTCCAGTGTGCGGGACTGGCACCTGGTCGAGCAGCTGGCGCATGAACGCCTGGTGCCTGTGGGCGGAGTCTGCAGAGTGCTCCAGGTCGAAGGCGCTCGTGTTCTCCAGGCACACCACCGGCGTGCGCTCGCTGCTGTAGTCGGGCTGCCCCCCGCAGCATAAGTTGCCCATGGCTTTGTTAGTTCAGTTTTTAGTTGTTAGGGTGCCTGGGGCTGGATTGAATTGCGATTTAAGGCGCACTGTAAGGCGCCCAGCAGGTGAGTATGTTAGAGATGTTAAAAGTACTGAAGGATGTGGACAGGTTAAGTACCTATCTGCTCTAAATTTACTCAGTAAAATAAATGTATAGATGTATAGACTCAGTACATGTATCTTTAAAGCAGAGTAAATGGGTGTGGGGCGCCTTACTTACCTGCACCTTACGTCCTAATTGAATTTGGGTCCCGGTGCCGATGGTGCCTAGCGCCAGTGTGGTTGGTGCCTGAAAGTGTGCATTGGGGTGCGCTGTGTTTTCTGGGTTTCCTTCGTGAAAATTTACATAAATATTGGTAAGTACCTAAATCAATACACAGGTGTAGTAGTTGATTGACTTACTACATACCCTTAGGTAGCGTTTACACGGTTTTTTGGGTGACGACAAACCACAAAAATCGTACTTTCAAAAGTTCCATAAGTCGAGTGAAAAGTTCCATATTTATGAGAAAAAGTGGTCAAGGATATGTATTATTTAGGTGCATATGCTTGTCAAATTAAAGTCCAATCGGTTTGGTCTCCAAAGAGTTATAAAAGTTTGATTTTTCTTGCTGTCGACTATCGTTGTCGGAAGCCGACAACGATCACCGACAAATCGAATAAAATTTATTTTGACTGTGACGACCAGCAAATTCATGATCGTGATCGTCACGCTCATTTTGCAGGGACACAGAAAAGTGGCTGATAGTCGTCACGAGCTGTGAACGTGTTTTTTCAGTGACGACAATGTGTCTTCAATCTAAAAGATGCACAGCACTTCAGCAGAATATTTTGATAGGTGCAATCTTAGTTTAAACGCTAGCTTATATACCGTTTTTACTCGAATTACCCCCCTCCCCTAGAATTGACCCCCTGCTCGGAAAAACCCCACCCGAAATCAATGTAAAGATAATATACATAACAAAACTCTAGTTCGGTATCCATGTGGAGCAGCCAACGATGGGAAAAAAACACAGAAATTGAACACAGAAACTCATTGAGTTTTTGTGTTTTTGTTTTACACACAAACACAGAAACTCACAAATTTTCAAAAACTCAAAACTCAAATGAGTTTTTTTTGGAGAACACAGAAACACGGAAACGCGAAAAAGTTTTTTCAGCTAAGTGGTTGAATGCATATGAATTCAATAAAACTAAACAAGATAAGATATGCATGTATAGTATGTAAATATGTATGTACATAAGGTATCCATATTTTATGATGGAACAAAAAATAAATAAATTAAAGATGACATGCACATCTCCCAGTGGATTTGACAATTTAAGTTTCAACATGTTTACGTATAGTTGTAGTTCAAATCAATTCCGTAGTCTTCCATACGGTGCACATCTATTGAAGAATTTTGGAGTACTGTGTAAATTGTCGTTTCTGGGCAATTTGTTGATGCTGGTGTTGTGATGTGGATGTCCTCATTGTAGACATTTTTTATGGACTTTTTCGACATTTGAATAAGACACAGATGTTATGTGGGGTTAAAACATGTGAACAACCAATATTATAAACACCTTCCCGGACAAGTTCACCACCCATTTTTTTATTTCACTTCGGTTGTAATATCTCCATCTATGGGGGTGTTATAAAGCTGAAACTTTGAATATATAAAGTTGTAACACTCCCCTACTTTGCTTCAATGGGGGGAGGTGGGGCGACTCACTACAGGGCGGGTTGCCCTATATGCAACAATTTTTTTGGCTTTTTGGTGTCCCAAACAAGTTCACCACCCACTTGATTGGCTACATTTGGAGGATCATATCTCCAGCTGTGAGGCTGGTATAAAGCTGAAATTTGGGGGATGTCTTGCCAACAACCCCCCTTACAATACACCATTGATGCTGCCTGCCAGCGATCCACTACGGTATGCGTTACTGTATGTACAGTTGTTCATTTTTTTCAAAACAACCCAAGTGTCCCAAACGTGTTTGCCACCCAGCTCCATTATAAAAAATGTTGTGAGAAGATACCTAATATAAAATTTAGTCAGATTCGAACCTTAGTTCTGCTAATTAACTTTTTTTCAGAAGGGCACCCACCCCATCCCAAAAACAACAGAGCGAAAATTTCACTTTAAACCAATTTTTTGTTTCACATAGTAAAAGTTGGTTTACAAAGTTCACTAGGGAAGGGTCCAAGGTTCAAAGTTACGTAAACAACATGACCTTTAAAATGCATCCATAAGGAAATTTATTTGGGGTGAATATTATGATGTCATAATCACAACTACACAGGAACAAAATTTGACAAAATTTATACTTTTTCATTGACCCCAAATAAATTTCGTTATGCAGACATTTTAGAGGTTATGGTGTTTACATAACTTTGAACCTTAGACCCTCCCCTAGTGAACTTTGTAAACCAACTTTTTAAGTATGAAACAAAAAATTGGTTTAAGTGAAATTTTCAGTCTGCCATTTATGGGACAGGGTGGGTGCCCTACTGAAAACTTTTTATGAGCAGAACTAAGGTTCAAATCTGATTCAATTTTATATCAGGTTTGTTCTCACAACACTTTTTTACAATGCAGTTGAGCGGCGAACTTGTTTGGGAGACTTGAGTTGTTTGTAAAAAATGAACAAATTTATAAGTGGTGACCCATGCTGTAGTGGGTCGTTGGCGGCCACCCACTGGTGCATTGTGAGAGGGGGTTGTTTGCAAAGCAACCCCCAAATTACAGCTTTCTATCGCCCTCACAGCTGGAGATATGGCCCTCGTAGTGTTGCTAATCAAGTGGGTGGTGAACTTGTTTGGGACACCGAAAAAGCCACAGAAAATATTTGCATATAGGGCGACCCTCCCTGTAGTGAGTCGCCGCACCTTCCCCCATTGATTCGGAGTAGCAGGCTGTTAGGACTATATACCCACCAAATATTAGGTTTATACGACTCCCATAGGCAGAGATATTGCATCTTAAGTGAAATAAAAAAATGGGTGGTGAACTTGTCCGGGAAGGTGTTTACATCAAAATGCTGTAATTCATAATTTTTGCGTAAAAACTCGAGTTTTTATAGAGAAAAACTCAAAAAACTCGAGTTTTTACAAATAACACAGAAATGAGAACAGAGTTACTAAGTTTTTTTGCGAAAAAAAATCAAAACACAGGTATTGATTTTTGAAAAACTCAAAACACAGTGTTTTTTTGGAGAACTTACCCATCATTGGAAGCAGGACATATGTTAAAAACAATGAATGAGTTGCATTAGAACACGTATTAAAGCATCAATATAATTACTTATTTATGTGTCTATAAACGCTGATATATCCTTGTTACTACTAGGGATGGAAAAAATATTTTTTCAAGACCTTGTTTGTTTGTTTTAAAAACATTTTTTTAAACATTTTTTTAAATAAAACTTTTTTTAAAGCTCCCAGATATGGTTAGGAGTCAAAATATATAGGTATATCAGACAGGTGACAGTATATTGTGATGTTATATATAGCCATATAATGGCTGTAGAGCCATGGGATAGCATTATAAGTGGTGATTTCTGTCAAAAATATCCATTTTATGTTGACTTGTTACCTACCGTATTTCCTCGAAATACCCCCAGGGGGTTTATTTTTTCAGAGTGGAAATTTTAAGGTGGGGTCTTTCAAGGGGGGGGGGGCTTATTTGAGGGGGGTTATTACTTCGTCAGAAAATTTCGTGAAATTCATAGTGTAGAATACGGCTTTACATACCCAACAACGGTGGTAATAAACGTGTCCAAATAGGATATATAGGGACATATAAACATACATCTATACACAACATAGAGTATATGTGTACCTGCGATGCAAACCAACGTCGATAATTACATCATGTACATCGAATACTCAGCTTTTCCTCAGCTTGAAAACACCTGGGGGTATTTCGAAGGGGGGGGGGCATTTCGAGGAAATATGGTATATCGGTTTTTGCTGAACATTCATGACTTCAAGTGAAGTTGGCCATAGTGTTTTAATTAGGTTACAATAGACCCCATTGGAGACCCCTGCCCTACCTCCAACCCATGCCCCATTGGAGACCACTGACCCCCTGCACTTCTGAACCCCTGCTTGTCATGCAGTTATGTGCAAAATGCAGAGTTGGAAAAACGTATTTACGTTCACCCAAAATACCTGGTTATTCGAGTATTTATACTTACGTTTACATTTACGTTTTCAAAAAATAACATTACGTTTTGTTACGTTTTCCTGACCAAAATACCCGGGTACTAGGGAAAACGTAAAAAAACTTGTGATCGTTCACACGTGCACATGTTCAAATGGGCCGCACCACCTGCAGCCAACAATATTCTTACGTTTTTGCATAAACGTAACATGTATAAAAAGAACAGAAAAGCGGTGTATGAAAAAAGTGACTGCACGCTTGCACTTACACATGGAATACTGGGTACATAAATATTCATAAATGTGTTTAAATGCTGAACACAGAAACCTTTTTGTCTGTTTGTGGAGCCTTGCGTTTTTAATTTTTTTGTGATGAATTCCGACGACGCACTTGCAACAACTGTGAGTAGCACACGTTTTGAAACTGGCAGGGTGAGTGCAAGCTCTAGTGCCAATCCTAGGTTCAGTACGATGCCCTGTAAAATGTAAATTTTATGCAAATGTCAAAACTCATGTAAAATGCCCAGCAAAATAGCTAAGATTTGCCACCATCCAGGGCATTTTGCATGACTTTAGACACTTTGCATGCCATTTTACATCTTACAAGGCATTTTACAATGTCTGGGACTCCCCCAGAATCACCAGCATAGTTGTATTTGGCCACACTTATAACAGAAAGTGGTGCAGATTGAGCGATTGACCCATAAATATATAGGTGAAAATAATGGTATTTTCCAAAGCACAATGGCAAATACTGTGCATAATTTTTTTATGTTTACGTTTTTTTACGTATTCCTTGGTATTTTAAAAATACCTTACATTTGAGTATTTATACTTTTGATTTGGAAAAGGTATTTACATTTACGTTTGCATTTCCAAAAATACCAGTATTTGCACAACTCTGGCAAAATGCAACT
This sequence comes from Sphaerolaimus hirsutus, assembly GCA_964036195.1. Lineage (NCBI taxonomy): Eukaryota > Metazoa > Nematoda > Chromadorea > Monhysterida > Sphaerolaimidae > Sphaerolaimus > Sphaerolaimus hirsutus. The sequence goes on from OZ038457.1 coordinate 1,652,691, forward strand.
TTGAACTGCTAGAACTTTTGATCAGAGAAGGTTGCTCAAAAAACTCTTTGGCATATAAAATCTTTTTTTTCAACTATGTGGGGACATAACCAAAATGTTTTTTATGGTGTATGGCAAAGTCGGGTCAAATTGGCATAACTAATTTAGACATCACTAATCCAACCACAAAAATGAAATCTACAGGTTGTTCAGATCATTTTGAATGTTCATATGTCAAAATCGGTTGTGAAATATCTGAGATATAGATGATTGAAAATTTTGTCGGAATCATGTAAATCAGCCTCGGTAGCAAGGCTTTCCGACAACTTTCCGACAAATTGGTCAAATGCGTTTCCAAATCGTCGTCACAAGCTGTGAACGTGCTTTGCTTGTGATGACATTCTACAGGTGCCATCACCTAAATGTCATTAATGCATCACACAATAAAACAAAAAATTGTCTGGACATGGCCCCATCAATGACATAGCCACATCAGAGTATGAAAAAAGCATCTGGTGTACATGATAACAAATAAATAGCTTGTCGGCGACAACGAGGCTGATTTGTGTCATGCAACGACAAGGCCGATTTGTTGTCACATGTGTGATATTTTCAATTTTCATCGCAAAAAGGTCCGTGACGACATTAATTTTTTGTCGTCACGAAAAATCCGTGTAAACGGGGCCTTATAGTAAGTTCAATCGACTACTACACAGGTAACTAAAATAAATTTTATATTTTTTCGCTGATTTTCTGATATAAAATAACTTCCAATTTTGTGGAATTGTCTACTGTTCCAACCGGACTTTGTTTGTTTGAATTTGATGCTTAATAATTCCGCAAAAATTACATACGGGAAGACGCGAGTGCCCCATTTTCCCGAGAGACCAATTTTCAAGTAAATGCTAATGTTGACGGGAGACGGCAGAGGCGCAAAATTGCAACAAATTGTTCTAACATCGAAATATTTATCCAAGATATACTCTTCGGACAGACAGCACATTATGCATCCATTACTTGTGTCTTAAGCGACAACGCACAAACGCTCTACTTATGCATGCACTTTCACAAATAACGATAAAACATTTGAAAAGAAAAAGGGGCGGAGTCGAGTACAATTAACATGCTTCGTTCTATTCGTGCCTGGAATCATTCTATTCTATTGAACAATTTTTATTTTATTAATGATGACGTCATGATGGAGTGTTTCGTTCAGAAAAATGCATAGCATCCAGTTTGAGGAGTACACCTCGGGACCAGG
>OZ038457.1:1654130-1751871 GCA_964036195.1 Sphaerolaimus hirsutus
AACTATCACATAAATATCACTTTTTATTGTCACTTACCCAACTGCAAAAAAATTCCCTAAGCAGATTAGAATGATCGGTAGAACTAGGGTGTCAAAAAAATTTTTTTACGGAAAACGGAAACGGAAAAAATTTTTCAGCGGCCGGAAAACGGAACGGAAAACGGAAAAAAAGTTGCACTTGGCGGAAAACAGAAACGGAAACGGAAAAAAAATTTCAGCGGCCGTAAAACAGAAAAATAGGCCAGAAAAACGGAAACGGAAAATCAAATTTGCACGGAAATTGAAAAACTTGCTGAAATTTTGCCGGAAAACGGATAAAATTTGCTGAAATTTTGCTGGAGATGAAAAAAATTTGCAGTAATTTTGCTGGAAACAGAAATTTTTTACATCATTGACAATCTGCATGAATTTTTACCAGTTTGGCTGATCAGAAAAAAGAAAGTTGAGCCAGAACAAGGTAAAATGAGGCGGAAAAATTGAAAATTGAGGCGGAAAATGGAAAAAAAGGCAGGAAAACTGGAAATTGAGGTGGAAAACGGATAAAGGTGGATAAACTGAAAATTTAGCCGGAAAACGGAAAATTAGCCAGAAAAACGGAAACGGAAAAAAAGTTGCCGGAAAACGGAACAGAAAATGGAAAAAATATTTCAGCAGCCGTAAAACGGAACGGAAAACAGGAAAAATTTGCCTGCGGAAAACGGAAAACGTAAAACGGAAATTTGACACCCTAGGTAGAACCACATATTTTAATGATACATATACGCTTCACTGCGGTATTATTTGCAATTTTTTTGCATTTGCAATTTGTACTTTTTTTGCAGTGTCAATTCTTTGCATTTGCAAATCAGTGCTTGCAAAAGTGAATTGCAATCATTTGAAAACAACATAAAAATGAATACCAATAAAATGTACTGCCTCCGTAGTTTTGGAACACGCAACGTAGACGTTGAGCAAAAATTAGGTGACGTATTTCTTCTAATATAACGGCGTACCGCGAATAGAAGGGCACCCCCAACAGAGCGGCAGGTTTTGACAAGCTTTTGCGCCCACGAAAACAATAGAACGGCACCTACAACAGGGTGACGTGGATATTTTACGTCCCGCAGTAGGCAGGTAAAAAGTTACGAAAAAATAGAACGGCGCTCTTGTATTAGAAGAAATACGGTAATTACTTTTTCTACGACATAAAAAGTATTTACTATGTAGACAATATATCAATAGGGTAGTAGAATCACCTCATTTTATATTGAGAAGAAATAATTGGATGTAAAAAATAGGTATTTTACTCAGCTTTTCTGTGCTGACGAGACAAATTACTTTTCCAAATTGTGCAATCATTCATACTATACTAATCGACAACCTTGTTTACTTTTTTCTTGGAAAACAATATTTTGATTCACAACACGAAAAGTCAATATATTTAAATATATATACATAAACAATTGTCCAAAATCGTGAGGAAATCCCTGACAAAAAAAAACGCATTTCACCGTGCAATGTTCGATAATGGCCCTACACACACTAGTTTTCACCGTGACTTGTGTGAAAACTGAAATGGCGACATGGCGACATCCAGCCTACTCTTTTTGTACGCTATGTGTGTTTTAGTTTTTAAATTTTCAAATGTTAACTTTCATGAATTTAAATACCAATTTAAATCAGATAAAATCATTCAACCGTGTTCATTATTTCGCATTTGAAAAAATTTCAGTTTTCACACGAAGTCACGGTGAAAACTAGTGTGTGTAGGCACAATATGCCTGCGCAGACTAGTTTTCACACGAAATTACGAAAACTCACAAATCAGCTTAGAACGCATTTGAGTTTTCTACAATGATGTGGCCGTCAACTACAGTTGACGGAGATTAAAAATGACTCATTGTGGAAAACTCAAACACGTTCAAAGCCCATTTGTGTTTTCGAAATTTCGTGTGAAAACTAGTGTGCGCAGGGCCAATGAAACAAGAAAAAAATTAAAAAGCTACACAGCTTGCCGAGAAAAGCACAATGCATTTGAATTGATGTGACTGAAAATAACGAGATATCTATAATGATATCTATCTACATGCGTAAATACGGTATGTTTAATAATAAATATAAAAATGGCATATAAATAAAAACATTTGTTTCAGGGGTCCCAGGGTTTTCACCTATATTTTCAACGTTCAGAGGTCAGGAAAAGGAGACAAAATAACTAACACTAGGTAACATAAATATGTACCTGAAAAGATTGAGGCATACAAAGATATAAGAATGACAAATTCTGAAAATGGAAACGGACAAAAACTACTAATTATTACGTGAACTGAAAATTGCGGCAAAATCGTCCAAATTGCTTCCCGGAACTACATAGTGGGTGATTTTTTTGGTGCGGTGCACAGTAGCCAAAATTTTCCATTTGACATGAATAAATTGACCTCTTTACTGGCGATCCCTGAATCATGATGAAATTATTTTTTGCTGCCTTTCAAAGGAACAAAAAACGGTCTCATGTGAAAGTACAACGACAAAAATACACAAAAATTCGTATTATGGTAATCGAAAAATGCGGCAAAAAAATTGACGGTCACACGTTGTACTATTTTTAAATATAAAAATAAACCAAACAAATTGAGAGACATCGTACAGACTGGAGAAGTGTAATAAATAAATACATGAACATTTACAAAAACTTATTTCAATCGGTTACATACATCGATAAAACAACATGACGGCACAAATCTTTAAGAGATCCAGTGGCTGTATCTTTTAAATCAAAAGCAACGTTGCATACAGTATTCACATAGACAACCAGGTAAATATGTCTACACAACTACATAGAACATTGTCAAATAAAACTTACTATATTCACGCCCGATTTATCAAAAATACTCAAGTGACTCAAGACTATTTAGGCACATGCAGTTATTTATGTCCTAAGTTGGCTGCGTGCCAGTGATAAGTAACCTGTGCAACTTTTATAAAATAATGGAAAATTAGTTGCTGTAAAAAGAAAATGTAAAACGTTTCATGATAATATTTTTTAAAGATACGTAGCCAACGTGAACCGCGCATGCATAATGTCAAGTCACCCCACTATACCACAGTATACCACGCTAAAAACATACGAAAACAATAATCAAAAACATCTAAAGCTTGCAACTTAATATTAACTTTTGGCATTAATGAGCCCAAACGAAAAAAAAACATGCCATGAAAATCACCCCCACCAAATTCAAAAAACTCAAGTTTTACTCTGCACCCGCTGGAGCACAATATCTGGCAATTTTTCATTTTCTCCAAATAAATCTTCGCGGGTACAATCGTGCAGCGAACCGTCGTCCAATTTTACCTGTGAGAAAATTTATTAAGAATTTTGGAACAGTGCCAAAAATACATGCTTACAGATAATGAATTACTTAATGAGGTAAGTTAGCGATAGGAACATTTTTATACTGACCGGCGAGATGCCAAACGAAGAGTATCATTCCAAAAATACACATGACCACAAAATTTTTTTTTCAAACCACAATTTAATTTTTGCACCTAATTGCCTTCTATTTTCGACTATTTTCAGTTATATATGCATTTCTGTACCTATTTACACAATTTTTCATATAGTTTTAGCGATTTTTGAACCATTTTACTTTCTACACGTTTAAAAAACCAAGGTATATAAATTTTCTAACTACACAAAAGTACCCACATCTCACTACTCCACAGTCACTAAAATCAAAATCACTGCCCCCCAAACCCACATCATAAATCACAGCCTCATGTGCCCTCAAATAGACCCCCTCATAACACTGTCCATCTGGCCACCTAATTCTCACTCTAGCCCTGGATCTATGCGCCCCATTGCAGCCATCCTGGGCACATTCGCACCATTCGATGTCTCCGATAGGCGTGTCATTTGTGTGCGAACCGTCCATGAAGTCGACCACCTAGGGGGGGGGGGTTGTGGTTCGTCACGGGATCGTTGGACACACGGCTATTTCGTCACGGTGGATAGAAACGTGACTGGGTGATACTGGATTGCACAGACGTATTGCAAATAATAATGTTCAAAGTTTGCAGCTGAATGTGAGCTCAATGAGTCATGTGTTCAGAATTCAAATCATATCCTGGGGTGGTTTTGATGGGAAGGTGTGTTTTTCACGCAAACTGATTTGAGCGATCAGTGAAGGCGTTTTCCCGTCTTCAACCAAAACGGGTCATGTGTATTTCACACTGGCCACTGGCCAGTGTTTTCGAACAGTTTTTTTGTAAAAAAAACGGTTTAAACATGACCGTTTAAAACTATTTCTTCCATTCCTTCATGTCACACAGGGACCACAACCAGACAGAATTTTATAAAGACTCCAACCGAGAAAACGTTTTTAAAACAAAGTTTAAAAAAACGTCAGCAACCACACCCAGACAAAAAAAACAACAACAAAAAAAGACTCAAACCAACGCAAAACGTCACAGGACGTTTGTCATTGATGGTTCCCCTCGCTACTAATTCCCCCTGATTCAACCAGGCGATCACCCTCGAACCGACAGCCAAATCTTCCAGTTGAGCTGAACCTGGTTAAAGAGAAGACATGTGAAGAGAGGGAAACATGTTGACTCTTTAATGTGACACATTAGAAAATGTGGCGGTTTACAAGGAGAAAGTTACAGCTACAGTGATGCACATAATCATAATGTATTTATTGTTTTCATTTCCCACGTGAAGCAGGAGTCGAGTGGGACGGCCGCTCAAACCTCTGTGCGGAAAATGGAAGAAATTTGAATGTTCCCGGAACTTTTTGCGTATCCAAACCGCGTAAATTTGGTGGTTAAACAAACCTTCAAAGTGATTCCTGAAAAGTACTACAAATAACTAAAACGATAGATCGTAAAAAGTCCCAAAAGTAATAAGTGAGGAGTAAATTTCTTATCAAAAATATATTGTCACTTACAATGTTATTTATTACTTGACTTTCAATTATCACAACCAAATTCCTTCTCACATACCCACCCCCAAACCCACCCAGCATCCAGGGCCGTATCCAGGAGGGGGGCGGGGGGGGCTGCAGCCCCCCCCCCCTCCCGGGGCGAGACTAGAAAGTGACCGGAATATGCGACTTTTTTTTCAACGTCAGCGTAAAAAATTTTGCGCGCAAGCGCGCATTCTTCACCAGACATATGGTATTATCATCAGATTTGCTCCATAGTGCCGCAAATCGTTATAAATACACTCGATGTCATGCTTTTTGCTGTTTTGTATGTATATCTACATACAAATACAGTGTTTCATGGCGCTGGCGCCAACGCCAATGGCGCCATGGCATGGCGCCTACTAATGGCGCCAGCGCCATGGCGCCATTCCGCCACTATGTAGCTAAGATTTTAGGGGGGGGGGGGCTGAGCCCCCCCCCCTCGCCGGCCTCCGTAAACAAGCAGCCCCCCCCCCCGCTCAAAAATCCTGGATACGTCCCTGCCAGCATCCAAAACCCCCAAATACCCCCCCCCTCCTCCTAACCATCATCATACGTATTATGATTGGGGCACACGAGCGCCACCAGCGCGGGCCAATCCCTAAACTCGTAACTCATGCCGTTGTGCAGGCCGCAGGTCACGTGCACGCACAGCATCGAGTCGTCGCGGCACGCCGAGCACATGACTAGGTAGCCGTCCGAGGTGTCGCACACGTCGCATCTGAGGGGGGGGGGGGTTAAAAAAAGTCGAAAAAGTGTTTTGGGGGTTTTCTGGAGCAATTTGAAAGTGGTGTGGAAGGTTTTATAGCCCTGATCGAATGTGTGATAAAATAGCCATGCGCATGCAGGAAGTGCACATCGGTGGAAGTCAGAAAGGAATTGATAGTGGTATGTGCATTTGAATGGATGGGGTCTAGTACACATTTAAACCTTTTGCACATGTAGACCCGTTGATCTATGTGGGTACACATGCGTAGTGGGTGGATAGATCATGTGTAGTGGCTAGGGTTGGAAAAAAGCAATTTTTTTAAATGCCTTGATTTTTAAAAAAATCACTTTTTTAAAATTGATTTTTTTTAAAGAAAAATCAGATTTTTTCAAAATCGCCCAAAATGGGGGTAAAGAGAAAAAAATATATGTGTATGTTAAGTGTCAGACAATGTATTGTTATGTCTATTGTGGTCATATTATGACTGTGGAGTCATGGGATAGTAAACAGGGTGCACGCCAGGTCCGCCACCCAAATTCTGTGTCAGTGCCGGACGCCATATCTCCAGTTGTAGTGTGGGGATTTATTCGAAATTTTGAGGGCATATACTCGAATCCCACCCACTTCTTTATACGGGCTGGGGAAGGTCGGCGACCCACCTGAGTGTGGGTCGCCGACCTTCCCCAGCCCGTATATAGTAGTGGGTGGGTTTCGAGTATATGCCCTCAAAATTTCGAATAAATCCCCCCACTACAACTGGAGATATGGCATCCGGCACCGACTCAGAATTTGGGTGGCGGAGCTAGGGTTGGCCGATGTTTTTTTTTAACGTTTTTTTTTAAAAAAAAACATGACGTCCGAAATGTTTTTTTTTAAAAAAAAACATCGGCCGAAATTTTTAGTACTAAGCACTAGGTATTTTGCAAAATTTTTGCGCGCAAGCGCGCAATTTCACACACAAATTGGCATTGGTGGTTGTTTTCATTGGTTTTGTTGCATTTTTAGTATCAAAACATCCATTTCTATGTGCTACCATGGGTGAATAAGCCGACATATGTTGCTGTAATATAGAATATTGAGGTAATGTGCTTCCATGTACCTCCACAGTGTGTAACTTCACTCCCAAAGTAACAACCTCCTTTTATAACCTTGTTTGATCCCCATTCCGTGCCAAACTTTACCTGAAGTCACGAACATTCAACTATAAGGAGATATACAAACGATATGTCGACGAAAAATGGATATTTTTGACACAAATCACCACTTATAATGCTATCCCATGGCTCCACAGCCATTATATGGTCATATTTAACATCACAGAGTATTGCCAGTGTCTGATATACCTATATATGTTGACACTAGGTCATATCTGGGAGCTTTTAAAAAAAAACGTTTTTTTTTTTAAAAAACAACGTTTTTTTTATTAAAAAAACATCGAGTTAAAAAAAAAACGTTTTTTTTTCAACCCTAGGCGGACCTGGCGTGCACCCTGTTTATTATAAGCAGTGATTTCATTCAAAATATCCATTTTATGTCGACTTATCGACTTATGTTACTATATCGCCTTTTGTCAAACGTTGGTGACTTCAAGTGAAGTTCAGCATGGAATAGTGCTTAAATAAGGCTGTAACAGAAGGCTAATAGATTGACAGTGATGCTATACACTGTAGAAGTATGTGGGAGCACATTGGCTAGATATTATATACTACACTAGCATATCATGGCTTATTATTACACTGTAGCATGAATAAATGCAATCTTTTACACTAAAAATGCCCCAAAACCCATGAAAACACCACCAATGGTAATGTGTATTAGAAATTGCGCGCTTGCGCGCAAAAAATTGCAAAATACCGTGCAAGTCTACCAGAAATTTTTTATTTTGATTTAAAAAAATAAAATCAGTTTCCACCCCATGATTTTTAAAAAAAAAGCAGATTTAAAAAAAAAATTCAATTTAAAAAAATCAAGTGCCAACCCTAGTAGTGGCTGTGTAGATTGCGGGAGGTAGTGGTGCCTTTTGAAACAATACTCTTCCAGTAGCGCAAAACACACACAGCATAAAAAACCTATTGTCAATCTAATCTAACCTCCAGTCAATATCGTCTTTCTTGGTGTCCCGTTTCTTTTTGGACACAACCAGTGGACCGGGATTGGACGATTTGCGTTTAAGCCCCGCCCCCGAAGAGCTGACCGACGCGTCTGAAGCGAGAAAAGGAATATTTAGCATGGATTTATAAATAGAATGGCATATGATTTAAACATTTTTAGAGAATGATTTTAAGATAATTTCGAATTTTAACTAGCTTATGGCAGACGACAATAATAGTCCACCTGTTTTCCCGACTGAAAAAGAATTCCGATCACAATAAAAATTCAGCCGCTGTTTTTTTATATAAAAAACATAACAGAAGCACAAAAACATCCCTCAAAAACAACAGTTAAAAAGAAACATACGTAGGTCCTCCTGAGAGTCCACTGTGCTGCATGATGCAGCCGGACCCGCGTCCAAATTTGTACTGCTCGCTGCGTGCGGTCGAAAAATGAAAATGTATAACATTTTAAATGTAAAATAGTGTTTTTGTCTTGGACAGAACCTGGAGCAGTTGCATTGTATCACAATTGGACAAGTGACGATAAGTTGTAAGTGATAAATATGTAAAGTTAGAAGTGGTAATACAAGAGTCAAGAAAATTATAAATGAAAATGCGCGTCACTGATAAGTTTACTTTTCACATGATTTACCCTCACTTCTTTATTTATTTACCCACAATGCAAATACAGCTCACAAATAAATATACGTTACAAATTATTTACTCCATTATTTTTCACTTGCAAAACCGTCGCTTTTGGTCGAAAAATCCCCAATAAACACCACCTCAAAAACGGCATCAAATTAAAAACCCGACCAGAAACCAGGTAAAACCAAAACCCGAATCTCACCATTAGACTTGCTTTCTTCCGCAACAGAAGTCGACCACCCGGGTTTCAAATAAATCACACCGTCGGGTTTGAACTCTGCGCCGGGCGTGAAAAGCGCGCAAATGGCGTGCGCGTAGGTCACCGGGCGGTGTTCACCTTTTTTTTTGGGGGGGGGGGGTAGTTTGTTTGTGGTGGAGTTGTTGGAAAATGGTTTTCGAATGTCACTTGGTATCAAATCCGCAAGGACAAATGACATGGAAAGTGTTAAGTGGTAAGTGATAATTTAAGTGCCAGGTGAGCTTTGAAGTAACAAGTCCACTTGCATATAAAAATACTTAACCTACCGTATTACGTCGAAATACCCCATGGGGGTTTATTATTTCGCCAGCTAAATTTGAGGGGGGGTAATTCGAGGGGGCGTATTCGACATTTTCGTAAGGATCGTAATAAATAGTAGGCATTTTCGTACCCAAAACAGGTAATAAATGTGTCCAAACAGGATATATTTGGACATAAAAACGAAGATAGCTACACAAACTAGTGTATGTGTAGCTGCAATACAAATTAGCAGTATTAAATACATCATGTACATTGCATACATATGTACATCATTCCGAGGGGGGTATTTCGAGGGGGGTTACTATTTCCCCAACCCATTTTGAGGGTGGGTTAATTCGAGGGGGGTTGATTCAAGGGGGGGATAATTCAAGGTAATACGGTATAATAACTTACTTAATGATACTAAACACTTAGCATTGAAAAGATCTCTGGGAGATTTATATTTAAAAAATCTCAGAAAATTTCAGAAAATTTAAGATTTTCTGAGATTTATATTTTTTCCATGATTTTCCAGAGAGATTGAATTATATTTTCTTCTCATTGAGAAAATCTCTCGAGAAAATCTCTCGATATTTGCCTATTTTCACCTTCAAATTCACTAATTCATGTGCTTTTTTGCCAATTTTCATCTATTTTTAACTACCATATAATCTCGAAATACCCCCATGAGGGTATATGATTTCGCCAGCAAAATTTGAGGGTAGGTTAATTCGAGGGGTGGGGTTGATTCAAGGGGGGATAATTCGACATACTACGGTATATATTTGCTCCTATACCCATTTTTGGCTATTTTCCCACACTTTTTGTAGTTTTTCCTCCCCTTTTTCTGTTCTATGGCATCAAAGAGCCAATAAAAAAGTCTATCCGAAATACAATTTCTGTACTCAAGTACTTTCAAACAAAAGACACATTAGAGTTAAAGTCTTTCAAACAAAAGACACACTATTATACACAAAAGAGAGTACTGGTACTTTTCCAGAGGAAATTTAGATGTATTTACTTAGTACTCAAGTATATGTATTTTTGTGTAAATGTAAATATGTTTTAACCCCTCCTGAACCATATTGAACCCCTGCAGTCCCATAAAGACACAGTACTCAAAAGTACGGGGGCTGTACCAGAGGTCTACATTGGCCCTGTAGGTAGGGTGGCAGAATTGACCGTACCGTACCGTACCGCATTTTTGGAAAAATTACCGTACCGTACCGTACCGTTTACCGCACTTTTAGAAATTTACCGTACCGTACCGCATACCGCATTTTCCCAAAATTACCGTACCGTACCGCGTACCGCAATCATTTACCGCAGAAAATGCGGTAAATTTTACTCAGATTGACCTTAAAAATGCACCTTAAAATTGACTTTAAAATGTGGTGTTCTGCAAATTTTTTGCGCGCAAGCGCGCAAATTTGACAACATTGTTTTAACTGATTTGAAGCTCTTCCATTTGCATATGCAATATGGCTGTAACTCTTCATTTACATTAGTATTATGTGTTTTTAAAATCAAGCCATGTGCTTCAAATCGCACTGTAGGTGTTTTACATCAACCTCAATGTTTTGAGCTTATTTGTTGTAGGTACATATGTTTGATGTAGGGTAGTATACAAAAGGTAATCAAAAGAAAAATGAATGTTTTAATAAAATAACAACTTTGCTGTTGAATTGAAATCTGTTGCTTTGAAATCTGTGGCAAATTGAAATCTTATGGCTACACAGCAGGGGTCTCCAATGGGGGGTTGAAGTGTGTCCCCAAATTGAATTCATGGCTTATTGCCATATGCACTTATATACTTTTTTACCAGTTTCACCCACTTTTAGCAATTTTTCTCCATTTCTTCCTTCTGAACCTTGAAAAAGCCTATATATTGAACCACTGCATTGTGGTTAATGTAATTCTATGTTATCACACTGTTATTGTGTTTTAAAGTCCATTAACACATTGCATAATTCAATTTAGTGTCAATTCATGAAGTAAAAGTGGTCTGTAGTGGTACATTGGTACATTTATGACAAGCGAAAATTTACCATACCGTACCGTACCGTACCGCGAACCGCACTTTTCAGATTTACCGTACCGTTTACCGCAAAATTGAAGATTTACCGTACCGTACCGTTTACCGCAAAGGAGAAAATTTACCGTACCGTACGGTTTACCGCAAGGCCGTACCGTCTGCCACCCTACCTGTAGGTTGGTGTTTACTTGTGCACCGGGTAAATTTGTGCACTGGGTTCTAGCTATTTTAACAACTTTAAGAGCTGACAGTTTAAGAGTTAACAGCATGCTTTGGAAATATAGTTACCAAATTTTGGTGAAAAGGTCGTCTGATAAATTCTGTGGGGATTGTCACACATCGTGAAAGCAATGTATTATTCTACGAGGAAAATGTACATTTGAGGCGTCTAATTCTAAAAGTCGACAAGTCCACAAAATGTGATTTTGAGTAAATCGCATTTTAAGTTTCAAACCCAATTCCAGGCCCGTGGTGCGTGTCCAATTTGGCTCTCTCATGCTTTCCATTAAGTTCCATATGTTGACAATAAAGTGTCAAATTTTCAGCCCCTAATCCCAACGTATATGTGAAAAATGGGGTGTCCATAAAATTCCATTCGGTCAGAGCAAAACTGTTTTTGGGAGGGAAATGGACTTGTCGCCTTCTTGCAGGCAAGAACATTTTTGTTCCCGCCCGCGTTGCGCCTCCCTTATGGGAAATTTATGTACTTGTCGGCTTTTAGAAATCGGTGCCCATAGCGGACTTATCACATTTCTTGCGTTTTTTCACATAAAAAAAGGAAGCGGAGGATGGACTTGTCGCCTTTTAGCCCAAAACTAAGTGGAGTTGTCGACTTCTAGCCCAAATTTTTTGCATTTTTCCCCAAAAATGTCAAATTGGCACTATGCCATATGGGCATGTGAGGTCAAAAAATTTATGGAAAATGATGAAAAATGTGCGGAAGTAGCCCCAGATGACGTTTCCGGGCCTAACTCGAAATTTTCATATTTTGGACTTGTCGACTTTTAGAATTGGACGCCTCATTTCTATGTCCATCATTCAGATACTACATGGTAGTACAAAATGCTGTCAGTAGACAATATGCTGTTATCATATGTCATTGTGAATGAAAAGGTTTAACGACACATAATGTGCTTAATATCTACTCTCAATGGTTCAAACACCTTGAAATATCGATTAAATCATACTTTAAGTTGAGAGATTTTATGAGGTTTTTTTGAACTGCAAGAGATTTTCTCAGAGATTTAATTATATTTTTGAAAATGACCCAAGAGACTTAATAATATTTTTTTCTTGAGAGATTTTCTGAGATAATATTTAATTATATATTTTCAAAATCGGTCGTTTTTTCAATGCTATAAACACCCACTTACTGATCACTACTAATAAAAAAAATAAAGACAAAAAACACCTTTTTCATTGACCTCCACGCAGGGCAACATGGCGCCGGCGCGCATCACGCACAGGCGACACGAAGTCGATGCGAAATCCCCGCTGGAACAATTTGTGCACACGGCACACAACCATTTCAGTTTGTTTTCGGCGATTTCTGCGATGATAAAGTGTTTTTATTGGGAATATGCTGGTGCCTAAGTCCACAAGTACAATAGGTCCATGCATGTGCCAATGGCAAGTGGATAAGTAACAGGAGCGACTTTTAAGAAGTTTTATGTCAACCTCCGTGAGGGTACAAATCTACAAAACCATCACACATCACACCATCACACATCACACCATCACACATCATAATAAGAGATTTAAAAAAAAAAAACCCTACAAACCCCAACCGCCCCCCCCCCCCCCGACAAACCTTTGGCCTCACCACACCTGACGCCGTAACACCTCGCGTGCACTGCCACCTTACACTGGTCACATTGAATCAGATAATCGTCGGTGGCGTTCAGCTGCGAGTCCTTGTCGAGCCCGTTCAGGGGGTTGTACAGGGTGGCCGAGGGCTCACGGGTGAGCATCAGGTTCGATAATAGGCGTCTGGGGGTTGAGGCAGGTATAATTGAATGGCATATAGATAACACTGGAAAGGTCTTCCAATAAATCAAATCAGGGTCGCTTTGTAGCAAAAATTTTAACTTGAACTTGAACGTAGTGGTACATTGTTGGTAAAATTACAATCAAACCGAAAGATGAGATTACAACAGGGTCACTATCAGGAATTCTCCGCTATATAAAAAAAAACAAATTACATTCCATAAAAATACACAAAACCGACAAAAAAATATAAAAGTATTTTAAAAAATTCCCCAAACTCCGCCCACCTGCTTTTCTCGGGCAGCTTATCAACGGGACTTCCCACAGCCGCCCTGCTTACGAAATACTGACACACTGCGCAATGCGGCTCCTCCAGTGCCATATTCGTGTTGTAAGTGCACGCGGCCCGAAAATCGTCTTTGCGCCACAGCCACAATTTTGCCGCTCTTTTGGCCATGTCCATGGTGGACTGCTTGGCGCTGGTCGAGTGCAGCTTGGACTTGGAGTTGTTCGACGCCTGAGGGGAGTTAAAAGAGGGAGAGGGGTCATTTTGTTTTTTAGATTGAGAATGGAAATGTAAAATTTTGGAGAAGATGTCGAATGTTGTGTTGAATGTAAAATTTCCATTTACATAATTATGACAGTAAATAAATTTTGAGTGACGTTTTATATTTAACGTTAAATTTTACTGGGTGCCGAGCTTGCGTCATGTGATAAATTCAGTGGTATTTTTCCCATAGCGAATACGATAAAGAAAACAAACGTATTTTTTTCGTTCACCATTTAGACATATGGTAGGTTTCAGTTTCAGTGCGAAGTTTGCAATGGGTAGACTATACGGCAATATTTACCAAATTCTTTCGCTCCCTGCGGTAAAGAATTTTTTTTAAAAAAGTTAAAACTCACATTTGAATTTTCAATGACGTGCGCCGGCCGAGTGCAGCTGATTTCTTCATCTGTCTCAGTTTCGTCATTTTTTCGTTTGTTGTCTGAAAAAAGCGTGAAAAAACGTTTTATATTTACATTACTAAATATTAATGCGGCAGCAGAATTTCCCTTGAGAAGCGAATGCTTATCAGTATTCTTTGATACTTTCATAAAATGTAAAATGCTAATAAAATTGAAACTAGTAAATTCTGTGATTTCAGTTGTCAATCAAATTTTTTATTGAAATTGCGTCAAAATGTGAATTTGTGTGAATTCATCAAATGAATCATTAATTTGATTTTTTTACGATAATGAATTATTGTAAGCTGATTTTGACACACTTAAACCACACCAATAAAAATTAAATTGATAACTGCCACCAATCGATGCCGCCTTGATCAGTGTGCCTATGGACAGTATCGCATTTTCCATAACGATATCACTTTTCGATACCGATATACGCCGTAAAAACGTCAATTAAAATATCGTTCCAACTTCAATCCCACCGTAAACTAAAAAACGTCAAAGAAAAACCTACCATCGCCATGGTAAATAGTTGGCACTCCGGTCTGATTAAATTTTGTCAATTCTTGACATTTCGTATTTTTCAAACCTTCCATTTGCTCGAAAGCCTCGTCCCCATACCAATATCTGGCCCAATTTTCGTATTCAGTGGGGCGATATTTTTTCATAAATGGCGTCATGTCAATGTGCACCGCGTCGGCATTGCAGGTGCAGCATACGGCAGATTTTCCTGTAACTTTTTATGTTAGAATAATGGTATTTATTTTATGATATGAGACAATATAACTTCATCGGGGAAGCTACAACGGGGGCTGACTGAATTCTTACAAATTTTCACTTCAATGCCTATTGCCAACCATTTTTGGCCATGTTTTCTGTTTTTAACAAAATAAGTTTGAGACTTTTTCTGCGTTTTGACCCTTCGCGTTACATTTACACCTAGAGAAGTCCTAGAGAATCCAGTCCCCGCGAGGATCCAAACCCTATAGACCAGGGAAGATTAAACAAACAAAAACTGAACCGAAATCAATCCATCTTTCCAATGCGAAATTTGTCGATTCGGCACAATTGTAGCCACAATTGAATCCAGCGTGGTAGCCTTTCGGAAATGTGACCATAAATTCGCCTGCAACAAAATAACTTGTGTGAATGTAACATCGCACAAGATCACATCATCGCACGAAAAATGGCACTGCCAGACACCGAAAAATTTCGAGTGTCAAAAACATGTAAAATTCTTAGGAAAATATCAAATTTGCTTTTATTTTTTACCCATTGTTTGACTTTTGACACTTTGCACAAGATTTTACAATTTAGATGGGATTTTATAAAGTCTGGAAGTGGTTACGAATGACATTCAGCAATGAAAAGCGAAAAAGGTTGCTCTTTATGACAGGAATTGTGAATCAAATTCATTCACAGTGAAACTTATGCTATGTCATGAAGATAAATATTTATATCCTGTATTCAGATGGGATATGGCATATATGATAGCCACGCGCAGTTACAACACCATGCATATAGATTACAAAAATGTCTCAAGCTTACCAGCATTTTGTACCATCGTACCATACTCTATGCCATGATATTTCAATATTTTTGGACTGATCACGTGCATTTTGTGTCTCAGATAAGCACGGCAATCTTTTTTTGATTGATAAAAAAATCCATCTGCCAATGATTCGAATCTCGCTGATTGGTCCGACGAAATTCCATACCAAAACTGCGACAAAAAAAACGTCCTTTGCGTACATTATTTATGTACACTACGTTATTTGCAAATGCAAAACCGAATTTGCAAAATTAGAGGTGTTGAATGCCAATTGATACTTTTTCAATATTAAATAATGTGTACGAATGTATTTAGGTAAATATGCATACACGCCGGCGCCGCAGCAGAGACACATAATTTTCGGCACAAAAATCCCCCCTATTTATGCAAATGCGATTTTCACACCTGATTTTCCATAGGCAAATACAGCAGCCTACGTACTCATTCAACAAAAAAACGATCGAAAGTGAGAAAAAGATACCTTCGGCGCTCCATAATGCAAATAATTGATGGAATACAAATCCATGTCTTCAACGTGCCACGGAAAAGTCGTTTTCCACATGCCAAAATAAAGGTAAGCCGTGTTCACACCTTTGATTTGCACCTGCCAAAATCACAGAACTATTAAAAATTGATTTTCCAATATGTGAGTAAAAACTCCCTATTTGGGGGTATAGTAGATTTTGGACATGACGTGCCGCACGCTGTTAAAAATTCACATAAAAAGTAAAATGTGATGCAAAGTAAAATAGTCATGTAAAATCTGATGCAAAATGTCAAATTTTCTGTCTTTTCACTATTTAGTGGGTGTTTGACATTTTTCATGAGATTTTACAGGGTGGTTTAATAATCCTTTACAAATACTCGTAAAGAGAAAAAGTGATGTTTTCGCGAGAAAAGGTCCGTTTTCGGCTTTCAACCGTTTTTTTCAATCGGCAATAATCGGAAAGGTTTTTATGAGATGTACGCCGGCAAATTGTCGATTTAACGAAAATCTATCAAAAAAGTTCGGGTCTATTTGATGACATTAAGGTAGCGTTTACACGGTTTTTTGGGTGACGACAAACCACAAAAATCGTACTTTCAAAAGTTCCATAAGTCGAGTGAAAAGTTCCATATTTATGAGAAAAAGTGGTCAAGGATATGTATTAGTTAGGTGCATATGCTTGTCAAATTAAAGTCCAATCGGTTTGGTCTCCAAAGAGTTATAAAAGTTTGATTTTTCTTGCTGTCGACTATCGTTGTCGGAAGCCGACAACGATCACCGACAAATCGAATAAAATTTATTTTGACTGTGACGACCAGCAAATTCATGATCGTGATCGTCACGCTCATTTTGCAGTGACACAGAAAAGTGGCTGATAGTCGTCACGAGCTGTGAACGTGTTTTTTCAGTGACGACAATGTGTCTTCAATCTAAAAGATGCACAGCACTTCAGCAGAATATTTTGATAGGTGCAATCTTAGTTAAAACGCTAGCTTATATACCGTTTTTACTCGAATTACCCCCCTCCCCTAGAATTGACCCCCTGCTCGGAAAAACCACACCCGAAATCAATGTAAAGATAATATACATAACAAAACTCTAGTTCGGTATCCATGTGGAGCAGCCAACGATGGGAAAAAAACACAGAAATTGAACACAGAAACTCATTGAGTTTTTGTGTTTTTGTTTTACACACAAACACAGAAACTCACAAATTTTCAAAAACTCAAAACTCAAATGAGTTTTTTTTGGAGAACACAGAAACACGGAAACGCGGAAAAGTTTTTTCAGCTAAGTGGTTGAATGCATATGAATTCAATAAAACTAAACAAGATAAGATATGCATGTATAGTATGTAAATATGTATGTACATAAGGTATCCATATTTTATGATGGAACAAAAAATAAATAAATTAAAGATGACATGCACATCTCCCGGTGGATTTGACAATTTAAGTTTCAACATGTTTACGTATAGTTGTAGTTCAAATCAATTCCGTAGTCTTCCATACGGTGCACATCTATTGAAGAATTTTGGAGTACTGTGTAAATTGTCGTTTCTGGGCAATTTGTTGATGCTGGTGTTGTGATGTGGATGTCCTCATTGTAGACATTTTTTATGGACTTTTTCGACATTTGAATAAGACACAGATGTTATGTGGGGTTAAAACATGTGAACAACCAATATTATAAACACCTTCCCGGACAAGTTCACCACTCATTTTTTTATTTCACTTCGGTTGTAATATCTCCATCTATGGGGGTGTTATAAAGCTGAAACTTTGAATATATAAAGTTGTAACACTCCCCTACTTTGCTTCAATGGGGGGAGGTGGGGCGACTCACTACAGGGCGGGTTGCCCTATATGCAACAATTTTTTTGGCTTTTTTGGTGTCCCAAACAAGTTCACCACCCACTTGATTGGCTACATTTGGAGGATCATATCTCCAGCTGTGAGGCTGGTATAAAGCTGAAATTTGGGGGATGTCTTGCCAACAACCCCCCTTACAATACACCATTGATGCTGCCTGCCAGCGATCCACTACGGTATGCGTTACTGTATGTACAGTTGTTCATTTTTTTCAAAACAACCCAAGTGTCCCAAACGTGTTTGCCACCCAGCTCCATTATAAAAAATGTTGTGAGAAGATACCTAATATAAAATTTAGTCAGATTCGAACCTTAGTTCTGCTAATTAACTTTTTTTCAGAAGGGCACCCACCCCATCCCAAAAACAACAGAGCAAAAATTTCACTTTAAACCAATTTTTTGTTTCACATAGTAAAAGTTGGTTTACAAAGTTCACTAGGGAAGGGTCCAAGGTTCAAAGTTACGTAAACAACATGACCTTTAAAATGCATCCATAAGGAAATTTATTTGGGGTGAATATTATGATGTCATAATCACAACTACACAGGAACAAAATTTGACAAAATTTATACTTTTTCATTGACCCCAAATAAATTTCGTTATGCAGACATTTTAGAGGTTATGGTGTTTACATAACTTTGAACCTTAGACCCTCCCCTAGTGAACTTTGTAAACCAACTTTTTAAGTATGAAACAGAAAATTGGTTTAAGTGAAATTTTCAGTCTGCCATTTATGGGACAGGGTGGGTGCCCTACTGAAAACTTTTTATGAGCAGAACTAAGGTTCAAATCTGATTCAATTTTATATCAGGTTTGTTCTCACAACACTTTTTTACAATGCAGTTGAGCGGCGAACTTGTTTGGGAGACTTGAGTTGTTTGTAAAAAATGAACAAATTTATAAGTGGCGACCCATGCTGTAGTGGGTCGTTGGCGGCCACCCACTGGTGCATTGTGAGAGGGGGTTGTTTGCAAAGCAACCCCCAAATTACAGCTTTCTATCGCCCTCACAGCTGGAGATATGGCCCTCGTAGTGTTGCTAATCAAGTGGGTGGTGAACTTGTTTGGGACACCGAAAAAGCCACAGAAAATATTTGCATATAGGGCGACCCTCCCTGTAGTGAGTCGCCGCACCTTCCCCCATTGATTCGGAGTAGCAGGCTGTTAGGACTATATACCCACCAAATATTAGGTTTATACGACTCCCATAGGCAGAGATATTGCATCTTAAGTGAAATAAAAAAATGGGTGGTGAACTTGTCCGGGAAGGTGTTTACATCAAAATGCTGTAATTCATAATTTTTGCGTAAAAACTCGAGTTTTTATAGAGAAAAACTCAAAAAACTCGAGTTTTACAAATAACACAGAAATGAGAACAGAGTTACTAAGTTTTTTTGCGAAAAAAAATCAAAACACAGGTATTGATTTTTGAAAAACTCAAAACACAGTGTTTTTTTGGAGAACTTACCCATCATTGGAAGCAGGACATATGTTAAAAACAATGAATGATTTGCATTAGAACACGTATTAAAGCATCAATATAATTACTTATTTATGTGTCTATAAACGCTGATATATCCTTGTTACTACTAGGGATGGAAAAAATATTTTTTTCAAGACCTTGTTTGTTTGTTTTAAAAACATTTTTTTAAACATTTTTTTAAATAAAACTTTTTTTAAAGCTCCCAGATATGGTTAGGAGTCAAAATATATAGGTATATCAGACAGGTGACAGTATATTGTGATGTTATATATAGCCATATAATGGCTGTAGAGCCATGGGATAGCATTATAAGTGGTGATTTCTGTCAAAAATATCCATTTTATGTTGACTTGTTACCTACCGTATTTCCTCGAAATACCCCCAGGGGGTTTATTTTTTCAGAGTGGAAATTTTAAGGTGGGGTCTTTCAAGGGGGGGGGGGCTTATTTGAGGGGGGTTATTACTTCGTCAGAAAATTTCGTGAAATTCATAGTGTAGAATACGGCTTTACATACCCAACAACGGTGGTAATAAACGTGTCCAAATAGGATATATAGGGACATATAAACATACATCTATACACAACATAGAGTATATGTGTACCTGCGATGCAAACCAACGTCGATAATTACATCATGTACATCGAATACTCAGCTTTTCCTCAGCTTGAAAACACCTGGGGGTATTTCGAAGGGGGGGGGGCATTTCGAGGAAATATGGTATATCGGTTTTTGCTGAACATTCATGACTTCAAGTGAAGTTGGCCATAGTGTTTTAATTAGGTTACAATAGACCCCATTGGAGACCCCTGCCCTACCTCCAACCCATGCCCCATTGGAGACCACTGACCCCCTGCACTTCTGAACCCCTGCTTGTCATGCAGTTATGTGCAAAATGCAGAGTTGGAAAAACGTATTTACGTTCACCCAAAATACCTGGTTATTCGAGTATTTATACTTACGTTTACATTTACGTTTTCAAAAAATAACATTACGTTTTGTTACGTTTTCCTGACCAAAATACCCGGGTACTAGGGAAAACGTAAAAAAACTTGTGATCGTTCACACGTGCACATGTTCAAATGGGCCGCACCACCTGCAGCCAACAATATTCTTACGTTTTTGCATAAACGTAACATGTATAAAAAGAACAGAAAAGCGGTGTATGAAAAAAGTGACTGCACGCTTGCACTTACACATGGAATACTGGGTACATAAATATTCATAAATGTGTTTAAATGCTGAACACAGAAACCTTTTTGTCTGTTTGTGGAGCCTTGCGTTTTTAATTTTTTTGTGATGAATTCCGACGACGCACTTGCAACAACTGTGAGTAGCACACGTTTTGAAACTGGCAGGGTGAGTGCAAGCTCTAGTGCCAATCCTAGGTTCAGTACGATGCCCTGTAAAATGTAAATTTTATGCAAATGTCAAAACTCATGTAAAATGCCCAGCAAAATAGCTAAGATTTGCCACCATCCAGGGCATTTTGCATGACTTTAGACACTTTGCATGCCATTTTACATCTTACAAGGCATTTTACAATGTCTGGGACTCCCCCAGAATCACCAGCATAGTTGTATTTGGCCACACTTATAACAGAAAGTGGTGCAGATTGAGCGATTGACCCATAAATATATAGGTGAAAATAATGGTATTTTCCAAAGCACAATGGCAAATACTGTGCATAATTTTTTTATGTTTACGTTTTTTTACGTATTCCTTGGTATTTTAAAAATACCTTACATTTGAGTATTTATACTTTTGATTTGGAAAAGGTATTTACATTTACGTTTGCATTTCCAAAAATACCAGTATTTGCACAACTCTGGCAAAATGCAACTTTGAACTGCTAGAACTTTTGATCAGAGAAGGTTGCTCAAAAAACTCTTTGGCATATAAAATCTTTTTTTTCAACTATGTGGGGACATAACCAAAATGTTTTTTATGGTGTATGGCAAAGTCGGGTCAAATTGGCATAACTAATTTAGACATCACTAATCCAACCACAAAAATGAAATCTACAGGTTGTTCAGATCATTTTGAATGTTCATATGTCAAAATCGGTTGTGAAATATCTGAGATATAGATGATTGAAAATTTTGTCGGAATCATGTAAATCAGCCTCGGTAGCAAGGCTTTCCGACAACTTTCCGACAAATTGGTCAAATGCGTTTCCAAATCGTCGTCACAAGCTGTGAACGTGCTTTGCTTGTGATGACATTCTACAGGTGCCATCACCTAAATGTCATTAATGCATCACACAATAAAACAAAAAATTGTCTGGACATGGCCCCATCAATGACATAGCCACATCAGAGTATGAAAAAAGCATCTGGTGTACATGATAACAAATAAATAGCTTGTCGGCGACAACGAGGCTGATTTGTGTCATGCAACGACAAGGCCGATTTGTTGTCACATGTGTGATATTTTCAATTTTCATCGCAAAAAGGTCCGTGACGACATTAATTTTTTGTCGTCACGAAAAATCCGTGTAAACGGGGCCTTATAGTAAGTTCAATCGACTACTACACAGGTAACTAAAATAAATTTTATATTTTTTCGCTGATTTTCTGATATAAAATAACTTCCAATTTTGTGGAATTGTCTACTGTTCCAACCGGACTTTGTTTGTTTGAATTTGATGCTTAATAATTCCGCAAAAATTACATACGGGAAGACGCGAGTGCCCCATTTTCCCGAGAGACCAATTTTCAAGTAAATGCTAATGTTGACGGGAGACGGCAGAGGCGCAAAATTGCAACAAATTGTTCTAACATCGAAATATTTATCCAAGATATACTCTTCGGACAGACAGCACATTATGCATCCATTACTTGTGTCTTAAGCGACAACGCACAAACGCTCTACTTATGCATGCACTTTCACAAATAACGATAAAACATTTGAAAAGAAAAAGGGGCGGAGTCGAGTACAATTAACATGCTTCGTTCTATTCGTGCCTGGAATCATTCTATTCTATTGAACAATTTTTATTTTATTAATGATGACGTCATGATGGAGTGTTTCGTTCAGAAAAATGCATAGCATCCAGTTTGAGGAGTACACCTCGGGACCAGGGTTGGCAAAATCTCAGAAAAAAATAAAAATAAAATACAAATAAAATAGAAAATTAGAGAATAAAATAAAATAAAATGAAAAATTAATATAAAAAAAATACAATTTTACTAAAATTTGAATTTTTGTAAAATTTTAGTGAAATTGTACAGAAATTGAAATTTGCAAAATTCAAATTTTTGTACAATTTTAGTAAAATTTTTCAAAAACTCAAGTGTCTGTAAAATTCTATAAAAAGTTTTCTATCCTCTTGTTAAAGATTCTAGCTGCCAATTTGCAGAACTGTGATTTTTTCCCATTTACTTTGTTCCATACCATGAAAAAGCCTATATATTTACCCCGCAAGCCCCCCCCCCAAATAACAAATTATTAGCTATCTTCCCTCGGGAGGAGCAAATTAGCTGCAGATCTATCAGGCCCCTGTGAGGGTCAAAATTCAATATACCTACATAGCAACCAATGGCACAAGTCTACATAAAAAAATTTTTGTATTCATCTGTACGCTTTTAGCGTGCACATTGTTATATGGCCTTGCATCCAAGATTTTAGATTTTTTGTAAATTTTTGTAAAATATTTGTAAAATTTTTGTAAAATGGTTTCATTTTATTTTATTAATGACATTTCAGAATAAAATAAAATAAAATAAACTGAAACATGAATAAAATTAAAATAAAATACAATTTGAATAAAAATAAAATACAATTTTAGTAAAAAGAATTTTACTAAAACCAACCATGCTCGGGACTGGTATCGGGGTCTCGGATTAGGAGTCCGAAGGTGTACAAGTTGCACGAAAAGTGTACCTAGGCGAAATTTAATTGTCACTTGACTTATCACACAACTTCACACATCACTTACCACTTTTTGTCACTTGTCAACTCTTTGAAGTGACACAATGACAAAAAGCGTCATGGTTTTACATCACTACTCCTCCGTTATTGCGCAAGCTTAGTGTGTAAACTGATTCTTTCTGTCAACTGAAAATTTGAGGAAGTGTTTTTCATTTCACCACAGAAAACGATGTCATTTAAAAAAAAAATTTTCAGAATTTTCAGTTCCAGAAAAAAATCAGTTTCCTGAGACATTCAGTTCTCCGCCAATGTAAAATTTCACGATGCCATATGCAATTAGTACTTGTTTATGCGCGGTGTTTCAAACATAAGTGCAACGGAACGCATACAGAAGTGAGAGTGACACAACAAAAATTAGCTTTTGCAGTGGCATCACAAATGGCAGAAAAAAGGAAACATTGAGGGATGGGGTTTTTCGTGAGTGAGTTATGAGTTACCCCCCAAATGAGTCAAATATTTTCATTTAAATATGTGTCGAGGGGAGTTTTTTATTAAATGGGGCTGAGCATAGTAAATAGTTTATTGCCAGTAAACTTGGATTTTGGTAAAGTAACACATCGGCTTTGAATGCATTTGATTTTGAGTTTTTACTTTTATAATTTCTGACAGCAATTTTTTTTACGGTTTTCAATTTTCCAACACACAATCAAAGCCAACGTAGACAACCTGCAAATAGCTTTTTCCTAAGGTTTCTATTTCCGACAAAATTCCCGCAAATTTTTGAAGTTTCTTGAAAAATTTCGTTTGTCAAAATCCAGTTTACGGACATTCCACGTCACCTATTCCCAATTTACGATATAACCACAAAATTATTCCCTTCTCACTTTAAAATTTTCAACGACTGCTAATTTTGTCGGTTTTCCGTTTCCCATCACTAAAGGTGGAGTTACAGCATAATGACAAATAAAAGTTGAAGTGTAAAATTTACCTAAACCTTTCTGTTTTCCTTTTCACCTTCTATCTATCATTTTGCCACGGCATCCCCCCCCCCCCACCGACCACTTGTGCTTGTCGTTGCCGCCGGGCACGGTGGTCATGGAGTCGCTGGTGGTGCCCCCGCTCGTCGTGTCCATGGTCCGGTCGGCGATCGTGTCCGCCGTCTTCGACAGCAGCCAATAGGTGAACTGCACGCCCATCCCCTGGGGCGGAGTTTTGGAGGTTGTGATGATTTTGGATAGGTGCCAGGAATCCTTGAAGAAGGCCAGCTTGAGTAAAGTCAAAAACTCGAAAACATCTTTGAATTATACTCGGCGGGCATCCCACTGAGTATGGAAACCTAGCTAAACCCATCTCAATAGTGAACCAAAAATTATACACTTTTTCACTATAATATTTCGTTTTTACTATGGAATAATAAAACAAGAAAGTCACAAGATTTAATTCATTAAATTATGGTAGTATTCTTCACACTATGCTGCCCGCTGAATATACCTAATTTTATTAGCCATTGTTACTCCGACGCCACACTCCCAAACCAAATCAACTCCATACCCCTCTGACCTTGACCACAACTTCCCCCCTGGGCTTTGTAATATACCCCGCCTGCCCCTTACTCTTCTCTTCCAACAGCACCCTGTGGGTCTCTTCACTTATCTGGATGCAACTTTTCCGCCCCGCCTTCTCCAAAGTCTGGGCGATTTGAACGGTGTCTCCGAACACGCAGAAGCGGGGCATGGTCTGGCCCACCACGCCGGCCACCAGCGCGCCCGTGTGCACGCCCACGCGCAGTAGCACCTGGGGGTGCGGTGCGGCTTTCCGGTGGCTGATACGGTACGGTAAACCTTTTGTTTTTGCGGTAGATGGTGGAGAGTGGTAAATGTTCAATTTTGCGGTAAATGGTACGGAAAATCTTCAAGTTTCCTATCTATTCAACCCACTCTGAAAATTTGGCACTTGGAATTTAAACATCTTTTCCAGAGGGTTCGACATTGTTACCTAGGTAGTTTCACTTCTAACTTGACCTTCGAACTTAACTTAACAATAATTCATAACTCCTCATTGTAAATACAAACTCAAATAGGCTGTCAACTAAATACAAACACATTTATCAGTTGCCAAAATCTCAGCTGTCAACTACTATCCGATTTCAAGAATAAGCACATAAAAACGGAACCTTCTGGTCGGGCATGTGGGGCACGTAGATCGACTTGACATTGGTCACAAACTGCATAGCCACGTCAGCTATGATGGACGCGTGGCTGGTGCCGTTTCTGTCCGGACAGCCGCTCACAACTAGATAGCCATCGCCAACTGATTCCACCTGAGTTTGGACGCTGAGATTGGTAGCTCGCACAGCAAAAAATAGGGGTGTGGATGCGCGGTGAAGTGTCGCGAGGTGTCCTCACGCTGACGCTTCCCGACGCTTCACCAAGCACTCTAGCGCTTCCACAAACATCACGAAAATCTGCGTGAAGAAACTTCACGCTTTTTAAATTGGCGCTGGCATGCAAACATATATTTTAGTGAAGCGTGTGGAAGCACCAGTGCTGTGAAGTGTCTTCCACACGTTTGGATGCGCGTGAAGTGCATGGTGAAGCTAGGTGAAGCGTGTGGAAGACACTTCACCCAGAATCTCGTGATGTTGGTGGAAGCGCGCTGAAGCGTGTGGAAGCGCGCCGCTTCCACGCGCTTCACAACCCCATTTTTTGCTGTGACGTAAACTAGTTGACGACTGGAATTTTCCGAACCGATAAAGTCTGTTTTAAGCACTTTTGAGTTTAGCATTATGATTCAGTTTACATATCTGTCAAAATCAGTTGACAAAAGCATAATACAGGTAAACTCATATTTACGGATTTATAAGCTTTGAAAATTTCGGTTGTCAACTAGTGTTACGTGCCGGGATTACTGCGTTTGTTTTGTCCCCATTCCCTCTGAACGACAAAAGTAAGCGCTTGCACAAAAAAAACACAAAAAATAAAACAAATTACAAATTCAGATCTGTAAAAAGATACTAAGTTGTTGATGGGATGCATATCCTAAATTCGTAATTTGAGAACAAGTAAATATTTGTGTCTATTCCACACTGAAAAATACATTTGAAAAAGGTTCTTTAATCCAAAAACACCCAAAAACCTTCCAACCTTGTAAACATCGACTTCACTGATGATTTCATCCAAACTCGTGTACATTTCATTCAACAGCATGACCGATTGAAGTGGGCTAGAATTGCGGGCTATCACAAAAAAGTCGACTATATCCGCTGCCAGAACAGTTGCCGATTCATACTTTTCTGGTTCCAACGCTTGACCAGATTTCAGTTTTGTGGCCACAGACCTGTGTATAACTAATTTTCTGTTATTTAATTTGAAAATTTAAATAACCTAGTTGAAACGTAGATGTAAACGTAGAAAGTTGATGTAGAAGATTTGAACAGCAGTAAACTCTTTTCGTTATCTCATGGCTATCTCATGCAATAGTTATCGTTGGCATGCTGCCAATGAAAACTGCACATGCAAAGTGTCAACTCACCTAGGTAGCAGTTGATATAACAGCGCATCGCTATTTTTCATTTCGTCAGATAGAGCCTTGGTGCGATCACTGATTTCCTGTTCCAAGTTCCCCGTGTATTTCTCCATCATTTTCAGCACGTGGTCCATGATGTTGATGCTGCGGCCGCGCGCCATGTGCCGCACCATCGATTTTACCTAAGTTTATTTTTGGTGAAATTTTTTTTTTGAAAATTAGGGCAAATGGTTAAACTCCAGTGACTTGACACCTTGCACGCGTGGTTCACGCTGGAATAGTGCCGATGATAATTAACGCATGCGATTTTCATAAATAGATGAATTTTTTTGCTGTTTTTAACGTTATACGTTGTTGACGTATTCACAAAAGCGAATCGTCTTTTTCCTATTTTTACAAAAATCGCATGCTTTAATTACCTTTTGCACACTTCCAACCTGAGACATAAATCAGTGCGAGCGCAAAGTATCAAGTCAACATGGTATAATTGCGATCTACAATACCTGTCCAATCTTAGGCCTAAGCCCAGGATCCTCCTTCCAGCAATCATTCATCAACTGCAACATTGCCGGCTCCCCGTCCTCGCCAGTGGTAGCTGTGACAGTGGGGCGGAAGGGGGGGCTCTCCCCCTTGGCTACGCGCACTACGATGTCTGCGGAGGGGGGGGGGTGTTTATGTGGGGTGAAAGGTTTTGTGATTTTGGTGTGATGTGACAAAAGTGCCTGTGGCACTTTTGTGATGTGTATTTAGTTAGCTATGGCGCTTTTTGCTTTGGACTTTGGCTGTGGTAACAAATGGTAAGGCCCCGTTTACACGGATTTTTCGTGACGACAAAAAATTAATGTCGTCACGGACCTTTTTGCGATGAAAATTGAAAATATCACACATGTGACAACAAATCGGCCTTGTCGTTGCATGACACAAATCAGCCTCGTTGTCGCCGACAAGCTGTTTTTTTGTTATCATGTACACCAGATGCTTTTTTTATACTCTGATGTGGCTATGTCATTGATGGGGCCATGTCCAGACAATTTTTTGTTTTATTGTGTGATGCATTAATGACATTTAGGTGATGGCACCTGTAGAATGTCATCACAAGCAAAGCACGTTCACAGCTTGTGACGACGATTTGGAAACGCATTTGACCAATTTGTCGGAAAGTTGTCGGAAAGCCTCGCTACCGAGGCTGATTTACATGATTCCGACAAAATTTTCAATCATCTATATCTCAGATATTTCACAACCGATTTTGACATATGAACATTCAAAATAATCTGAACAACCTGTAGATTTCATTTTTGTGGTCGGATTAGTGATGTCTAAATTAGTTATGCCAATTTGACCCGACTTTGCCATACACCATAAAAAACATTTTGGCCATGTCCCCACATAGTTGAAAAAAAAGATTTTATATGCCAAAGAGTTTTTTGAGCAACCTTCTCTGATCAAAAGTTCTAGCAGTTCAAAGTTGCATTTTGCCAGAGTTGTGCAAATACTGGTATTTTTGGAAATGTAAACGTAAATGTAAATACCTTTTCCAAATCAAAAGTATAAATACTCAAACATAAGGTATTTTTAAAATACCAAGGAATACGTAAAACAATGTAAACATAAAAAAAATTATGCACAGTATTTGCCATTGTGCTTTGGAAAATACCATTATTTTCACCTATATATTTATGGGTCAATCGCTCAATCTGCACCACTTTCTGTTATAAGTGTGGCCAAATACAACTATGCTGGTGATTCTGGGGGAGTCCCAGACATTGTAAAATGCCTTGTAAAATGTAAAATGGCATGCAAAGTGTCTAAAGTCATGCAAAATGCCCTGAATGGTGGCAAATCTTAGCTATTTTGCTGGGCATTTTACATGAGTTTTGACATTTGCATAAAATTTACATTTTACAGGGCATCGTACTGAACCTAGGATTGGCACTAGAGCTTGCACTCACCCTGCCAGTTTCAAAACGTGTGCTACTCACAGTTGTTGCAAGTGCGTCGTCGGAATTCATCACAAAAAAATTAAAAACGCAAGGCTCCACAAACAGACAAAAAGGTTTCTGTGTTCAGCATTTAAACACATTTATGAATATTTATGTACCCAGTATTCAATGTGTAAGTGCAAGTGTGCAGTCACTTTTTTCATACACCGCTTTTCTGTTCTTTTTATACATGTTACGTTTATGCAAAAACGTAAGAATATTGTTGGCTGCAGGTGTTGCGGCCCATTTGAACATGTGCACGTGTGAACGATCACAAGTTTTTTTTACGTTTTCCCTAGTACCCGGGTATTTTGGTCAGGAAAACGTAACAAAACGTAATGGTATTTTTGGAAAACGTAAATGTAAACGTAAGTATAAATACTCGAATAACCAGGTGGTTTGGGTAAACATAAATACGTTTTTCCAACTCTGCATTTTGCACATAACTGCATGACAAGCAGGGCTTCAGAAGTGCAGGGGGTCAGTGGTCTCCAATGGGGCATGGGTTGGAGGTAGGGCAGGGGTCTCCAATGGGGTCTATTGTAACCTAATTAAAACACTATGGCCAACTTCACTTGAAGTCATGAATGTTCAGCAAAAACCGATATACCATATTTCCTCGAAATGCCCCCCCCCCTTCGAAATACCCCCAGGTGTTTTCGAGCTGAGGAAAAGCCGAGTATTTGATGTACATGATGTAATTATCGACGTTGGTTTGCATCGCAGGTACACATATACTCTATGTTGTGTATAGATGTATGTTTATATGTCCCTATATATCCTATTTGGACACGTTTATTTCCACCGTAGTTGGGTATGTAAAGCCGTATTCTACACTATGAATTTCACGAAATTTTCTGACGAAATAATAACCCCCCTCGAATAAGCCCCCCCTCAAAAAACCCCACCTTAAAATTTCCACTCTGAAAAAATAAACCCCCTGGGGGTATTTCGAGGAAATACGGTAGGTAACAAGTCCACATAAAATGGATATTTTTGACAGAAATCACCACTTATAATGCTATCCCATGGCTCTACAGCCATTATATGGCTACCGTATTACCTCGAAATACCCCCAGGGGGTTTATTTTTTCAGAGTGGGACTTTTGAGAGAAAAACGTGAAAAATGCAACAATAACCACCATTTATAAGTTTTTACAGCCTTATTCAAGGATGTAGATGGTATAAACGATGTTCTAACGTAACACAGTAAGTGTTTTGAACGTCTGTGATGCATTTCCCGGACCACAAATTCATAGTGCCCATTTTGAGGGGGGTATTTCGAGGGGGGGGGGTATTTCGAGGAAATACGGTATATATAACATCACAATATACTGTCACCTGTCTGATATACCTATATATTTTGACTCCTAACCATATCTGGGAGCTTTAAAAAAAGTTTTATTTAAAAAAATGTTTTTAAAACAAACAAACAAGGTCTTGAAAAAAATATTTTTTCCATCCCTAGTAGTAACAAGGATATATCAGCGTTTATAGACACATAAGTAATTATATTTATGCTTTAATACGTGTTCTAATGCAACTCATTCATTGTTTTTAACATATGTCCTGCTTCCAATGATGGGTAAGTTCTCCAAAAAAAACACTATGTGTTTTGAGTTTTTCAAAAATCAATACCTGTGTTTTAATTTTTTTTCGCAAAAAAACTTAGTAACTCTGTTCTCATTTCTGTGTTATTTGTAAAAACTCGAGTTTTTTGAGTTTTTCTCTATAAAAACTCGAGTTTTTACGCAAAAATTATGAATTACAGCATTTTGATGTAAACACCTTCCCGGACAAGTTCACCACCCATTTTTTTATTTCACTTAAGATGCAATATCTCTGCCTATGGGAGTCGTATAAACCTAATATTTGGTGGGTATATAGTCCTAACAGCCTGCTACTCCGAATCAATGGGGGAAGGTGTGCGGCGACTCACTACAGGGAGGGTCGCCCTATATGCAAATATTTTCTGTGGCTTTTTCGGTGTCCCAAACAAGTTCACCACCCACTTGATTAGCAACACTACGAGGGCCATATTTATCTCCAGCTGTGAGGGCGATAGAAAGCTGTAATTTGGGGGTTGCTTTGCAAACAACCCCCTCTCACAATACACCAGTGGGTGGCCGCCAACGACCCACTACAGCATGGGTCGCCACTTATAAATTTGTTCATTTTTTACAAACAACTCAAGTCTCCCAAACAAGTTCGCCGCTCAACTGCATTGTAAAAAAGTGTTGTGAGAACAAACCTGATATAAAATTGAATCAGATTTGAACCTTAGTTCTGCTCATAAAAAGTTTTCAGTAGGGCACCCACCCTGTCCCATATATGGCAGACTGAAAATTGCACTTAAACCATTTTTTTGTTTCATACTTAAAAAGTTGGTTTACAAAGTTCACTAGGGGAGGGTCTAAGGTTCAAAGTTATGTAAACAACATAACCTCTAAAATGTCTGCATAACGAAATTTATTTGGGGTCAATGAAAAAGTAAAAATTTTGTCAAATTTTGTTCCTGTGTAGTTGTGATTATGACATCAAAATATTCACCCCAAATAAATTTCCTTATGGACGCATTTTAGAGGTCATGTTGTTTACGTAACTTTGAACCTTGGACCCTTCCCTAGTGAAGTTTGTAAACCAACTTTTACTATGTGAAACAAAAAATTGGTTTAAAGTGAAATTTTTGTTCTGCTGTTTTTGGGATGGGGTGGGTGCCCTTCTGAAAAAAAGTTAATTAGCAGAACTAAGGTTCGAATCTGACTAAATTTTATATTAGGTATCTTCTCACAACATTTTTTATAATGGAGCTGGGTGGCAAACACGTTTGGGACACTTGGGTTGTTTTGAAAAAAATGAACAACTGTACATACAGTAACGCATACCATAGTGGATCGCTGGCAGGAACCTCAACTGGTGTATTGTAAGGGGGGTTGTTGGCAAGACATCCCCCAAATTTCAGCATTATACCAGCCTCACAGCTGGAGATATGATCCTCCAAATGTAGCCAATGAAGTGGGTGGTGAACTTCTTTGGGACACCAAAAAAGCCAAACAAATTGTTGCATATAGGGCAACCCACCCTGTAGTGAGTCGCCCCACCTCCCCCCATTGAAGCAAAGTAGGGGGGTGTTACAACTTTTACAGCAAGTTTCAGCTTTATAACACCCCCATAGATGGAGATATTACAACCGAAGTGAAATAAAAAAATGGGTGGTGAACTTGTCCGGGAAGGTGTTTATAAAATATTGGTTGTTCACATGTTTTAACCCCACATAACATCTGTGTCTTATTCAAATGTCGAAAAAGTCCATAAAAAATGTCTACAATGAGGACATCCACATCACAACACCAGCATCAACAAATTGCCCAGAAACGACAATTTACACAGTACTCCAAAATTCTCCAATAGATGTGCACTGTATGGAAGACTACGGAATTGATTTGAACTACAACTATAAGTAAACATGTTGAAACTTAAATTGTCAAATCCACCGGGAGATGTGCATGTCATCTTTAATTTATTTTTTTTGTTCCATCATAAAATATGGATACCTTATGTACATACATATTTACATACTATACATGCATATCTTATCTTGTTTAGTTTTATTGAATTCATATGCATTCAACCACTTAGCTGAAAAAACTTTTCCCCGTTTCCGTGTTTCTGTGTTCTCCAAAAAAAACTCATTTGAGTTTTGAGTTTTTGAAAATTTGTGAGTTTCTGTGTTTGTGTGTAAAACAAAAACACAAAAACTCAATGAGTTTCTGTGTTCAATTTCTGTGTTTTTTTTTTCATTGTTGGCTGCTCCACATGGATACCGGACTAGAGTTTTGTTATGTATATTATCTTTACATTGATTTCGGGTGGGGTTTTTCCGAGCGGGGGGTCAATTCTAGGGGAGGGGGGTAATTCGAGTAAAAACGGTATATAAGCTAGCGTTTAAACTAAGATTGCACCTATCAAAATATTTTGCTGAAGTGCTGTGCATCTTTTAGATTGAAGACACATTGTCGTCACTGAAAAAACACGTTCACAGCTCGTGACGACTATCAGCCACTTTTCTGTGTCACTGCAAAATGAGCGTGACGATCACAATCATGAATTTGCTGGTCGTCACAGTCAAAATAAATTTTATTCGATTTGTCGGTGATCGTTGTCGGCTTCCGACAACGATAGTCGACAGCAAGAAAAATCAAACTTTTATAACTCTTTGGAGACCAAACCGATTGGACTTTAATTTGACAAGCATATGCACCTAACTAATATATATCCTTGACCACTTTTTCTCATAAATATGGAACTTTTCACTCGACTTATGGAACTTTTGAAAGTACAATTTTTGTGGTTTGTCGTCACCCAAAAAACCGTGTAAACGCTACCTAACAGTTTGGAACGCTGCAAAATATAATTATGTATCCAAAACACACCATAAAAATAAAAAGTGCAATAATTTGTGGAAAAAGTTATAAAAGTAGAGAAGTATTCGAAATTTTTTTTTGAAAATTCGAAAACTTTTGTTCTTGAAACAAAAATGAAAAATATGACAGTCAACCTGAGAATAACTAAATATCAGCCATGTTGGCAGAACCGGATTTATCGGTTTAAAAATCCCAGGACATCGCACATAAATCAATTAACCCCCCCCCTCACCAGCCGGATTAGTACCCTCATTGCAAAAGGGCCTATCCCTGCACAGCAACTCCTGTATGACTATAGCCAAACTGTACACATCCCCCTCGGGGGTTCCCCCCTCTGGTGGTGCGGACATGCGCAGCAGTTCTGGAGCGGTCCACAGTTTTTCTGGGGGTGGGGGGGTATTTGAGCTTGGGGGTATTGAAGGTACTTTTAAGATTTATTTGCTTCCACGCTTCACAAAGTTAAAGGTTGCCAACTTCCAGCTTTCCCTTTCATGACCAACATTCAATTAGTCTTGACCGTTTACCATTTCCTTGAATACCCCCACGTCTGAGTGAGTCCAGGAAAAGTGCCCCCCCCCCTCGAAGTACTCCCTCAGAATTTTCACTTTTGCAATTCGAGGAAATACGGGTGGTAAATAAATATATTGAGGTATCCTGATACGTTTTTTTTGCCGATGCAAGACCGAAAACATGAATATACCGTATTTCTCCGTGTAAAGCACCCGGGTGCTATTCAAATTTGAGACACTTTGCAGCAACCTTTTTTTAAACCTTGTATAACACCCGGGTGTTAGGTCAGGGGGTGTTATACACGGAAACACAAAAATCCAATTTGTTTATTCCCAGTGTGCATCAATTCAATGGAAAAATGCGTGTCGCGGAATTACAATGAGTGGCGCGCGCCACGCCGCATATCTAAGCAATTCAAATCGGGTGATCTTTTTGAAATCTAGCATAGCACCCCAGGGGTGCTATGCAGCTGTGTAACACCCCGGGTGTTGTGCACGAGGGGGTCCTTTACACGGAGAAATACGGTAATCATTGATGGAATCAATAGAATCGAGTTTCCAAAATAATTTCGCAGTTGACAGAAGTCTCACCCTTGGGTTCAGTGGGCAAAACGCGCAGTTTATGCGGTCCGTGATCGGTTATTTTTGTCACCCAGCGAGCATCGACCAGGCGGAACTCCCAGAGCCTGTAAAACGCCCTGTAAAATGTTAAATGTCATGGAAAATGCCCTGCAAAATGGCAAACGTCTGCCATTTTGCAGGGAATTTTCCATGGCGTTTGACACTTTGCATGACATGTGACATTTTACAGGGCTTTTTACAGGCTTCAGGAGTGGCACCAGACAATTGGATGATTTCAGTCTGCCGTGGGTCATTAACGGGGACTCGTGCAGGAAATCCAGGCCCTGCAATGGTGCAAATTGTCATGAAACAGTATCACAGTTGACTCACATTTTGTGTAATTTTTTATTATCAATTCTCACTGAAATTTTCAATCATCAATTATCAATTTTCACTAATTCTTTTATCATTTTTTAATTATTTTTGTTTATACCTAAATGATTATACACCAATTTTATTTACAGTGACACTAGTAATTTCTCTCCCTGTTTTAAATACCTACCACATACACCTAAAAAGCCAATGTACTGGGAACCCCCAACAGGCCGCAGCCTTCCCCTCACCAACCCCCACCCCAAAAAAAAACTCAGCAGCCTTATTTACACTATCGGAGAAACGATTTTCAGCAGAAAGGGGCACTCCCAGACACTGTAAAAGCCCTGTAAAATGTCAAATGTCATGCAAAGTGTCAAAAGTCATGGAAAATGCCCTGCAAAATGGCAACCGAGTTGCAATTTTGCAGGGCATTTTCCATGACTTTTGACACTTTGCATGACATTTTACATGTTGCATGACATTTGACATTTTACAGGGTCTGTGATTGGCACCAGACAAACAAATCACTTTCACCCACCGTGACGATATCCTTGATAATCGAATACTTGAAAAACCAGTCCAACTTTATGTGATCATTATGAATAACATCTTCGAGACTCCCTTTGCTGGCATAGCGCCAAATTGTCATCGGGTGCATTCCATCCAGACAGAGACCCAGAAATTGATTTATATTGTCGTGGGTGCACTCGCGCATAGATTTCATGCTCTCGTGGTCCGATCTGGTTTATTTGAAATGCCGGTATGTCAACTAGTTGACGATGGAAATTTCCAAACCTTGTGAAATTCATAAATCTGTTTTCAACACATTCGAGTTTACTGTATTGTGTAGTCTGTCGGCTTGACAGCAATTAGAAATCATTCATTCTTGTAAACTCAAATGTGTTCAAAAGAGTTGTTCGAGTTTCCCAAATTTGTTACTGTACTAGTGTGTGCAAACACAATGAATGATTTTGACCTCCATTTGCACTTTGCACGTTTAGTTGACAGACTGCCAACTCCAGTAAACTCAAATAAATTAAATGTATTCTGATAAAGATTTATCAGATCTGCAACGATTGCAAATTAATTATCCCAAATTACCCTTTACTCCAAAAATCGCAACTTTTGAGGATACAATTACCACGCGCATTGTTTCAACAACGTTCGGACGCGGAGCAAAAAGTCTGCGAGTACCATGCGACAAAAACCCAAGAAAAACGTCACTGAAACGCACCTATCCGATATAATCATCGAAGTTTTGTGCGTTTTCGCCCAGACCAGGGACCACTCCCAGACCATGCAAAATGCCATGTAAAATGTGGAATGTCTCGCTAAGTGTCATGGAAAGTCATGTAAACTAGCCTGGAAAATGTCAATTTACCAATAATGAATTTTTTGACATTTTTCATAGAATTTTACACGACTCTAGACACTTGCCATTTCACAGGGCACTTTTCCACAAATTCAGACACTTTACTTGACATTAGACATGTCACATAACATTTTACAGACTCTGCGAGGGACACCAGCACGCCGCGCCAATGGGCCACGTTTTTGTCGCCGCGAGCGATCGCTTCCGCAGTTTCATCCGAGGCCATCGTGGTCACTGTGCGCAACGAGCCCAGGGATCGGCTGCGCGACTGCGCCAGGGGACACGTTCAATTATGCTAGGTATGTTAGTGAGCAGGGATCTAGGGGAGGGGGTAACCCCCCCCCCTCCCAAACGCTCCAGCTATCCATCTAACACGAAGCACAAATTTTGACTACGGCTCGGCCGTAATGTAAACCCGGCCTTAATGTAGGCTCGGCCGTAATGTAAGCCTACCCGGTCGTAATGCAAACCCGGGTGTAATGTAGGGGGTGCTACATTACGGCCGGGCAGCATCACAGCTGGTTGTACATTACGGCTAGGTTTACATTAGGTACGTGCGGCCGCGGGCGGGGCGGTCCAATTTTTGGGCAATATCCCCTGCTTAGGTAGGGGGGGGGGTCGGGCTCGCCTCCAGGATAGATAGCCTCCAACCCCCCACCAGGATAGTTCATGTAAATAAAAATTATAAGAAAGAAAATAAAAAACATACCTTTGACTCATTTATAAACTGTAAATCTTTGTAATTCACTTTCCACAGCATTTTTGCCATTTCCTTATTCATCAATTGGCGCCTGTTCAAAACTAGTATCACTTTTTCAGGTAATAAATAATTGCAAAAATGTGTATTTATATATAAAAAAATCCCACCGTACGCTTTGAACTACCCACAGAATGACCAGTGCCAAGAAAATCATTACAACAACCACACCAGTGATAATCATTGTGATTTCTGCGCGTGGTAAATATTGTGTTTACCCACTTTAAAAAATCAAAGTCTACAAACTGCAAATGTTCTTTTTGTGTCCAAAACTTTTTTTGCAGAACTGGAAATGTGGAGATAAAAATCTGAACACAACGCGTTTGACAACATTCTACTTGACATTTGACACTCAATTTTACACTTTACAGGGTGCGGGGCTGCCACCCGAATACTACTCAAAAAGTACCTCACCAGGACTGTGGTCCTTCTGACAAAGTTCCCCATTAAATCCACAAACAGGGGTATCTCTGGGCCTTTTGCCGCCCCTTGTTTCCCAAATGATTTTTTCATCTACTAGCAAATTGACAGTTTGCCCATCACCTTTATACTTGGCATGTTCGAAAAGTTCTGAGACAACCCCTATTGAGTATTGGGTTAGTGCGTGACCGATGTATTTTATCTTGTGAATTGTTTAATTCATGATTTGTTGAGTGAAGATGTGAAACACAGTAAAAATGTGTGTAGCACGGTGAAGTGTCGTGATGTGTCTTCACTCAGATGTGCATTGTCAGTGTGAAGTACCACACCCTTCAAAGCGCAGTCTCGCATTAACCCATGAGGCAGCCATCCCAGAACTTTTCGAACATCCCAAATACATGAGGGCCTCTGCGAATGCTGCCATAGTGCCATCTTTGTGAAAGCCACGAAGTACGAAATTTGGCTCGCGCCCACCAGTCGAATCGATCACAACGTGCCCTGGGGTCAGAGCCAATTTGAACGCAAGGCGCCCTTGGGCCATAAAAATTCCATGTCTTTACTTACGTTCTTTTCGAATTTTTGGCCACTTTCGCGGGCCTGTTTTGGGTCTGTTTTTCAGATATTTAAAATTAACCAGGTGAAAAGTAAAAAATACAAGTTTAAAACAATGGTGCTCCAGCCCTTAAAAGTATGCCTTAAATTTGATGTATACCGTATTTGCTTGAATAATCCCCCTGGGTGATTATTTTTTCATCACACTTTTTTGAGGGGGGAACTAATCGAGGGGGAATTTTTATTTCGTCAACATTTCCAACCAGGTTTCTATCAACTCATTTGATGGAATATGCTTTATTCACACAAAAACGTGCCAGTTTTGTTAAAATTCGGCGCAATAAATTGAGCAAATCTCTCAAGGGGTGATTATTCAGGGGGGAAATTATTATTTCCTCCCTCGTCTTAAAGGGTGGGGGGGGTTATTCAAGGAGGCTATGCAAGCAAATACAGTATGTAGAATATCAAATGCGCAGTAATACTTTCTCATATCTAAGTTGAGAAATTGACATTTTGTGTGACATTTTACTTGACATTTTACATGACATTTTACAGGGTCTAGGAGTGGGACTGGCCCTGAACTAACCAGTAGCACCAATAAACTGCGTATTTCTCGAATTATTCCTTATCAATTCCCCATCACCGATTGTGAAATTTCCTTGGCGCAGGGTGCGATTCAGTGCGCGCGCGTATGCGTAAACGGCGTCGTGAAGAAACGGACTGTATAAACTGCCCTGCGCATTTTTAAGGGGGTTAACTAAACATATCGAATAAAAATTGCACGTTGAAAAGCTCAAAATTGAATTGGCACGACACAATATTGTTATATCCGCCAGCCACGCAGGATTACCGTTAGTGATGGAAAAGCGCCAGAAAAAAGGGCGCCAGGCGCCAATGGCGCCATGGCGCCATTTGGAAACTGGGCGCCAAGCGCCAAGGGCGCCACAGAAAAAGGGCGCCAGGCGCCAATGGCGCCATTCGAAAAGTGGGCGCCAGGCGCCAAGGGCGCCACGGAATAAGGGCGCCATGGCGCCATTTGAAAATTAGGGCGCCAGGCGCCAAGGGCGCCAGGATAAATAAGTGTGTATGATACCCTGCGTGTGCTACAACTGGTTCTCCAACATTATATTTCACACAATCACTTCTTTAATTATGTTCTCAAGGATGTAAACAACAAAAACGAAACTAGCAACAAAAATTTTGTATAAAATCATATTTACTCACGCGTGAATTTTAATTTAAACGTAATGAAAATGGTCGCAAAGCATTCACCTCAAAAAGATATTTGCAATGGATGTTTTTTGAAGTGGATAAAAACGGAATTAAAACGATTTGAATCCGTTGATTGACGAATTTGTAGGTTGCACGGCCCATCATTCCAGCCAAAGTGTCTGGAAAACCATTGGACGAACGATTTCAATCCACTGGCACCACGTGTATTTTTCCAGCGAATTTCGATTATTCACGGACGCGCTTTTTTCATTTTTATCGTTTTCGCAGCGCTCACCTTGAAATCCTGCTGGCGCCATTTTGGCGCCCTTTTAAAGCAGGGCGCCAGGCGCCACGGAAAAAGGGCGCCAAGCGCCAAGGGCGCCATGGCGCCTTTCAGAAAGTGGGCGCCAGGCGCCAAGGGCGCCACAGAAAAAGGGCGCCAAGCGCCAATGGCGCCATGGCGCGGCGCCCTCAAAAGGCGCCAGCGCCATGGCGCCATTCCATCACTAATTACCGTATTTCCTCAAATAAACATGCATCGGTGAGAACTGGGAAATATGTTACCTCCCCCAAATGATGCAACCCCCTCCCCGCTCTAGAATGGGTAATGGTCAGCGATTAGAATACACTTGATGAATACTTTAAAATTTATATATCTATTTTTTCGCCAGAAATTTTCGGAAATTCCCCATACGCAGACGTAGAAAAATCGAACAATTACGTAGATGTATATGTGTTTATAGGCATATAAAACTGTATATATTTACACATAAACCCTTCCCTAACGTCACTTAGCCATCACTTTTAACGTGTGTTCTGCATTGTACAGATCACAAACTACGGTATTTGTCATGTACGTTCCCTTTACACTCAATTTTAGGGGGGGGGGGGTATTTCGAGGGGGGGGGGGGTTATTATTTCCTCAGCCGAATTTTAGGGGGGGGGTTTTCGAGGGGGGGTAATTCAAGGGGGGGGAATAATTCGAGGTAATACGGTACCTGTCTTGTGAATACCTACATGCTTAATGGAGTGAATTTCTGTGCAGGGTTCGATGCAAACGTCAGTAGTTTTATTTGAAAGAACCGTTCCACTATTTCTGAAACACATGAAATTAAGCCTCTATTTCTAAAAATTTATAAATCCAAAACGTTTATTTCAATAAAATTGCATCCTGAGTTTTGTTTGCAATTTTCTGTCAGAAATGTATGTCCAATGAGATTGCTCGCT
Source organism: Sphaerolaimus hirsutus (assembly GCA_964036195.1). Classification (NCBI taxonomy): domain Eukaryota; kingdom Metazoa; phylum Nematoda; class Chromadorea; order Monhysterida; family Sphaerolaimidae; genus Sphaerolaimus; species Sphaerolaimus hirsutus. The sequence continues at coordinate 1,694,174 of OZ038457.1, forward strand.
GTGTTTCTAAAAGTTTCAAACGTTGACAATGAAGTGTAAAACGTTCCAAAACACCATCACTTAAAAGGAAAGTCCCGAGCCCTGTAAAATGTAAAGTCAAGTGTCAAAGTGATTTCATCGACAATTCGCAAGACATTTGACAATTGAGTTCACACATTACAGTGCTCGGGACTGGCACCAGGCGTGCTTAATTTGTCACACAGTTAATGTCAAATAAACGAACATATTGTTCGCCGCTCAAATCGCTATCATGGAAAAATGGCCATCCCTTGACGCGTTCAATAACATCTTTTTTAAACGCGTGCAATTGTGCATCGCTAGCCAACATCATTTCCAAGAAAAGTGCCGAACTGAAAGCGGTTTTTGCTTCCGCGTCGCGTGCGTCTCGCAGATTATCTGGGGATAAAAAATTTATTTGAAAACAAACAACCAAATTTGTCATTTTTCAACCAGCATATTTCACGAGAGTATTTTTCAGATATCATAACAAGTATTTAGTTACCTATGTGTGCACAGCATTAACAACGAAAAACAATTTTTAAACAAACACTCCAAAAACCCACCAGCAGTGTACTGCAGCCAGAGCTGAGAGCGGTTCATATCTCGCACAAAATCGGGCAAAAAGTACACAAAATCATTGCCCGTCAAGCCGAGTTGTTGGGCACGGAGCATCATTTTGCGAACATCTGATTCATGCTCAAAGCACACTACCACGACTGCGAGAAATTAATTTGACAATTAATTAGTTAACACTAATTAATTAATTTAAAAAAGGTGGTAGCCGATAAATAGGCCACACCAGTAGGTACAAAAAGAAACAAACAAACTTCTAGCATAATTAGGGAAAGTCTTCAAGAACTTCTCCACATAGGTGTCATTTGAACTGGCTGATTCAATAACCATGTTATATACATTCACAACATTTGACCTGGCAATGGATTTGCGCAGGCCCTCAGCCATGTTGAAGCACTTCCGCGTGGCCTGCGGCTCGAAACCCGACCCGAACAAATATATTTGACTCGCGAGTCGGGTTGGTATAATATTTCAGTTAAGCGTTTCAGATAGAGATTCTATACTATTCCGACCATGATTTTCCATTTGAGTAATGATGGCAAAAAAATGTGATGTGTGATTATCGTTCTAATAGTGTTTACTGCTTAGTTTTGGTCGTCTTTGTAAGTTTTTATGTGCTCTTTTTCGAAATTTAGAATTTTCGAATAGATACAAATTTAGAATTTTCAACAAACAATTTTTTAGCCAACTAAAATATAACGTTTTCAATTTTTGTGGGTAAATTTTGGATAAATCCTTGTTTTGAGGGCTTTCAAAGAAACGGTTTGGCTGAAAATTTTTTGGACCGACGCCAAGAGCTTTTTTGCCCGACTCGCTGCGGAAATCGGGTTTCGAGCACTCGCCTTGTCATCGGTGTAGATCAGAGCGTAGCGTTCCCAACCAAAATATTGAAATATTTCACGCATTGCACGACCCATCCTGCAAATAGGGGGGGGGGGGGGGGGTTGAAGCTTGCCATACGAGGTTTTTGGAAAAAAATTCTGTGAAATCTTCAAATTTTTACTAAAATCGATAAAACATAATTTCAGCAGACACCTTATGCTACATTGAAACCTAGGCCTGACTGTTTCTCACGTAGTGTTCCGTTTGGTGGATTCCTTATTTCATCTTCTCAAAAATGTTCCGATTCATCCTCCGAAAATGAAAATCATCCGATTCCCAAAAATGTTTGAACGCAGAACTTAAAATTCATATAAACACAAATCATGTCAGACATGGTATGCTTGTTAAATGAAATGAAAATGAAATCCAAGCGACATAACTCCCCAAAACTACCGTAAGCTGGAACTTATCACCCTGGTCAATGTGGTATAACGGTCAGCGGAAGCGAGCAGTGGAGTCGTTGCAGCCCAATTGTATACGGGAATGTTGTAAAATTGAGCGATGCACGCGGACACCATGGCGGCTGAGAATTTTTTATTTTATGGTGCGGTTAGGGAAATTTACTTTTTGGTTTTTTTATGGTTTCAATGGTATCGATTTGAGAATTTCGATTGTTAATATTCTTTTGATTTGTTTTGTTAGATCATCTATTTGTCAGAAGAGAGTTGTACCGCACCCTGTAAAATTTAACGTAAAATGTAAAATTTGACGTAGAATGTACACGTCATGTAACGTGTAAAAATGCTACGTAAAATGCTAAACTCAAATGTTTTATTTACGTAGACGGGCATATAATATTTTACACATTTTGCAATGATTTTTACAGTACGCCATCTACATGACGTTTTACAGAGAGCGGGACTTACACAAGGGTATTATCCCATTGTTTTCTTTTTGTATTTTAAATTCCCTTTTTCACCCTTTTTTCGAGGTACAAACCTCCCTCACACCCTACCCACTAACAGACGCCGCAGGGCGGAGCCAAAATGGCATTCACATTTTGCACCTCTATCAAATCGGCGGTCATTCCCCCAGCCAAAGACTCACTACACTCGGTGTGCCGCAGAATGAAACTGCAAAAAGATTTGGATACGCTAGGATTGGATACTCGTGCCGCCGGTGGCGCGCGAGTGGGGCGCGGTTTTTGGTATTTTTGGGTAGGTTGACTGGTAGGTTTTTTGGGCGGCCCGATTTGTCGCGTTGTGAATTGTTTTATGTGAATACTGGAGCCAAATTCAATGTGTTTTGGGGGCAGTTACCACACCCGGTAAAACGTCTTATAAAATGTCACACAACTTCTTCAATGACATGTAAAATGTTTTTTTAAATCGCTTTAAATGTTTTTTTTAAATGTTCGTGACTTGTAACGATGGCAAACCCTCCAAAAAAAAGTATTTAAATTTTTAAGTGTTTTTTCCCAAATGAATTTTCGAATTTTCGAATTTTTCCTGAAATTAATTTTCGAATTTCGAATTTAGTTTTCAAATTTTCGAATTTTCGAATCTTTTTTGGCAATTTTCGAATTTTTTTGGCCATTTTTCGAATTTTTTCAAATAATTTTCGAATTTTTTTGGAAAAATATTGAATCTGAAGCTTTAAACACAGAATTTGGACTGTTTTGGAAGTGGCTATACTCGGCAGACGTGCTAATCTACAAATAGATATGATTTATATCTTTGGCTGGCAGACAGCCAACTGAATACTTGTGAACTGATTCACCACTGCACTCCATTTCATCCTGACTCCGAACCAGTTCAGTCAGCCATAAGTTCACTGCGGACTGCGCACTGTATCCACTGAGTACGCTTGGGCGAAATTACACCCTACATTTTTCTGGTGGTAACACTCCATCATGACGTCAACAAAATTTGTGGTCACAAAAATTGTAGAGAAATGATGGATCTATCTGAAAAATACAAGGCAAGCTTTGTCGCCCAAACATAGCGCCGTCAGGCCATTGCCAAACTTAAAAATGCGATTTTGAAAACTTGAAAATCGTGGATATATGCCTTTTTGGAATGAAACTCCCCATTTATGTACCTATTTACAGTGGCATAACATAAATGTGTTTGCAGTAGCAGCTTGGAAGGTTCGGAAAAAAATAAAAGTCATTTTATGGAGGAAAAAAACTTAAAACACAAACTAAAACACTTTTCCAGAGTGGTTGCCATCGTTTGGCGCCCTACGCCGGTGTTTCGGGCACCTTAAGCGGGCACCTTACATTCAAATTGAATTTAGGGCAAGGGCTCATGTTGGAACGGTATCGAATATTGAAATTTGACTGGTTTTTGACAGATATAGGCGCACCGCACACTCAAAATTTTCAAGGGCGGTTGGAACGTTTTTGAGTTCCGCCAAGGCAGAACTCCAAGGGTGGTTCGAACATTTTTATTTAGGAAAAATGTGGCATTTTTAGGACATTCAGATGAAATTCACACGAATCCGGATGAATTCATACAGTTTTTGTCCATTTGCATATCATAACAAAACGTTTCAAAAACATTGGGACACTTTCAATTCCACCCTTGACTTAAGAGAGTCGCCCTTTAGAGAAGGTTGTTATGAGAAACACATCTTATTTATCTTACCAAACATATTTGTGAAAAAAAATTTATAGGTAGATCTAGGCTTTGTCTTCAAAAATGAATAGAGAAATTTTTTTAGTAATATCCACTTGTTCAAAAGATATTGAAGTTCACCGTGTGGCATATTTGTGTAAACCGAAACTGAATTCCACCCTCTAGAAAGTGTCCGAATGTTTTCTTGCCTAGATGGCGCACTGCACACTCAAAATTGTCAAGGGCGGTTCGGACGTTTTTGAGTTCCACCAAGGCGGAATTCCAACGGCGGTTCAAACATTTTGCACTTTCCTACCTGTCAGAAATAATTCCACCCATGCACAATCCGGGGCAATTCCGCCATCATGCAAAGTGTTCGAACGTTTCATGTGCGGAATTGAAATCGAGGGCAGTTCGAACGTTTTTGGATTCCGCCCTCGTTTTTAATTCCACCATTTTGAATTCCGCCCTTGAAAAAGTGTTCGAACTGCAACTGAAAATTTGAGTCCACCATCAGATACTGAGACGGAGAAATATCGAGCATCAATATTGAAAAGTGATATGGCTTCAACATTGCGGGAAGCATGGCAATTGACAAACACACACATTGACTGCTGGCAGTGTGCCAATGCTAACATCAATGGAACCGCGTTGCATTTCTTTTTTCTTTGCAGTTTTGCTTTTCATGGTTTTTCTCCTTTTTTTGTACTTGTTTTCATCTTTTTTCATCTAAATATCATCAATGAACAGAGATTGATGTAGTAAATACAGCGAAATAAATATTTTTTCAAGAATTCAATTTTTGGGGGATAATACAACAGCGAAAATCTTTTCAACAGATAAATATCTGGAATTTCGGCACTATAGGTATAGTTATAACGCCCATAAACTCCTTCTACCATGCATTATCCCCAAAACCCAAAACTTGGCATACGTCCAATTAGCTCCAGTCAAAATCTGCTCCTTCTCCACCCTTTCAATAGCCAAAGGAATCGCTCCGGCGCTGGATGCAAACCCAAATTTGTCTGCCAAAAGTGGATTGTCTCCCGGAAACATAACTCCCACGCGGACATTTAGGTTCCGACTTCCGGCCGCTACCCAGGTGCCTGCATTTAGAAAAAAATGCAAGAAAAAATGTGGGAGAAAAAATGGGTAGAACAAATGCGGGGGTTTGAAATTGAAATGAAATGTTTAATTTTCTATTTTTTGGCGGAGATTCGAGTAGGGTATGTTGATGAGTGAATTTTAACGACCAAGCGATTCTCAATAAATACCAATCAATGAAATATTGGTGACAGTACCGCACCGGCACCGCGTAAAGTGTGATTTCTAGTGTCAATCGAACAAAAACATTATTTATGAACTTTTGTCATTTTTTATGATGTTTGACAAATTTGTATGACATTTCACGTGACATTTGACACGTTACTACAGTGTTTAGACATTTTTTAAAAAATTCTTTGAAAAATCAAATGATAAAACGGAAAATTCCAGAGGAAACACCTGCTGCCAGTTCTGCAGGTGGAGAAGTGAGAAGTAAAATGACAAAAGCGAAGTTAATTGGCAAAATCGAAGTAAAAAAGTATTTTCGTTTAGCTTTTGCCATTTTACTTCTCTATACACTTCGGTTTTGCCATTTTACTTCTCTATACACTTCGGTTTTGCCATTTTACTTCTCTATACACTTCGGTTTTGCCATTTTACTTCTCTATACACTTCGGTTTTGCCACTTTACTTCTCTATACACTTCGGTTTTGCCATTTTACTTCTCTATACACTTCGGTTTTGCCATTTTACTTCTCTATACACTTCGGTTTTGCCATTTTACTTCTCTATACACTTCGGTTTTGCCATTTTACTTCTCTATACACTTCGGTTTTGCCATTTTACTTCTCTATACACTTCGGTTTTGCCATTTCACTTCTCTATACACTTCGGTTTTGCCATTTTACTTCTCACTTCTCCACCTGCAGAACTGACTCCAGAATTTTCAGGCAAACTTCCGATGTGGAACGAAGCGTGTCATTCGCGTGACATTTGGCACTCAAACTTTGCACTTTACCGGGTGCGCGACTGCCCCCAGTTGTCAATTCCCATCCACAAGCTTCACTAAATTTCATTCAACAACACCAACAAAAGGGGGGGGGGGTGTAAAAACGTTGACGCAATTTTAACGATACCCGAAGCATCATTTTCCGCATCTACGGCTGTGAAATCGATGGAGGTCGCTCGATTTGCGGCATATTGAACGACATTTTGGTCTCGATCTTTTTGCCTCTGCGAATCTGCCCGCGGCGGCAAAAATGTCAAGATTGACAAAAAAATTGATGCGATTTTAACTGGGGGCACTCCCAGACCTTGTAAAAGGCCCTATGAAATTTCAAATTTCATGCAAAGTGTCAAAAGTCATGGAAAATGCCCCGCAAAATGGCAACTCGGTTTTCCATGACTTTTGACACTTTGCATGACATTTGACATTTTACAGGGCATTTTACAGGGTCTGGGAGTGGCACCTGGATTCATTTCATTTCTTTTAACGGCGATTTTTATCGTCTTTCGCCTTTGTAAAGTTTTTTTAGATAAATTTCGATCGGAAATTGTCTCGTGATATGACAAAAAAATAACCGACAATAAACATCGACATCAAATGACTTTGGAAGTTAGGAAGTTCAGATCGCAACACGCCTTTAGGATACGGTAATTACCGTAACCTTAATTGGGTGCGCTGATGTACCGTAATCCTGCGAGGTATCTTAAGCTTGTTTTTCACGCATCAATTGATAAACTAATGATAATTAGCCGTTTGTGATTTCTTAGGCTAATGAGAGCTATGAACCGAGCGCGTGACCTATTTAAATGATGTTTATCCACCTGCAGATTATCATGCATTAGAGTTGAAATTTGGATGAGAATTTTGGATAATTTTTTTTGTTTATTTGGAATTTTTGTTAAAAAATTAATGTTATGGGTCAGAGTTAGTAGAGTTTAAATATATCCGTTATGTATTTTAAAGGAAAATTTTTTCCATCAATTATTATAAAGTATGACTTGAACAACAATCAATGTTTTCAACAGTGTTTCCCTTATTTTTTTTCCAAAATGTGCATAAATTATGTTAGAAATTTCAAACTAAGATTAAATTTTTGGAGGCCAATAATGTTAAAGACAAATTTGAAAATTGGTGAAAAATCAGACAACCTGGAATGATTTTCAGTTTTCCTGAAAACGTTTTTACCATCGTTGTCTGAAATTTCACAAGGCCAAATATAAATGTCTACACGAATCATTCATTCTGGCGAATTTGACTGAACCCACCAAAAATACACCATTCCCCTAAAATTTAATGCCTTGCTATCTAACATAAACAATGAATTGCTTCCATTTCTAATATCTCACCAATTATCACCAAAAAAACCCTGAAAACTCGTTTGGCCAGTCCAGTTAAGGTGACTCTTGATTCAAGGAACTGAAATTTGCACTTGCACGTGCAAAACGCAAATGTCGTTCTTGATCGAGTTCACTTTAGCCGGTGCGAAGCTTCGACGCGTAAGCGTATGCTAGTCACAAAAGCTCCAGAACACGTCTGGGATGTATCACAGCACACTGGGCGTATAAATAATATCCACAAAAAGGATATGTGAATATGTGCCCTTGATTTGTGATACAGCCTTCGTTCTGGCTTATTTTTAGTTATATTTATTAATTAATTTACTGTGGCCGATCTGCAATTCCAAGGGGGCACCCCCAGACCATGTAAAATGTCAAAAGAACGCTTGCCATTTTACAGGACATTTTACATGTCTTTAGACACTTTTGCATGACATTTGACATTTTTTGTGATTGGCACCAGAGTTCCCATCCATGATGCGTGAGTTCCTTTCAGCAAATTTTCGTCAGTCGAGCGACAACACTTCCCAACACAAACACATCCCAGACAACGATTTCAAAATAGCACGTTCGCACAAACACAGCACACATAACATTTCATACATAGAGAACACTTCGCATTGAAAAAATATATGGAAGATTTATATTTAAAAAAATCAGAAAATAAATGATTTTGCGTTATATTTATATTTTTTCAGGAATATTTACTTATATTTTTTTTAGAGATCCTCTGAGATTATATTCAATTTCATTCTCTCAAAATCACCCATTAAGTTTTTTTCAATGCTAGTCGCACTTCACGCTTCACCCTTCACACATCATCAAAATAAAAAAAAACACAAAAAAAAATAAAATAAAAAATGACATCACCGCGATCGCACGGCGACAGCTACCTGAACGGGTGGCTGGGCTGCCTCAGCGGCAAGGCGGCTGCCATGGCTATGGCGCATGCGGCGCTCAGGGCCCACATTTAATTTACCCTAAGGATTTTTTTGTCGGGTAACCCGACAAATTTATATGCAGCTGTGAATGATGGAAAAGGGCCAGAAAAAAGGGAGCCAAGCGCCAGGAGCACTATGAAGCCATCCAAAGGGCGAATGGAAACTATAAATACAACAAACAACATAAATTTGTATTTCAAACTTCTGACTACAGAACCTGTACTGAAAATCTCAGCTCGCGTTGAAAAACAGCTTCAATTTATTCTTTTTAAAGCGATGTTTTTAATGGCAAACAAATCCCATCTATCCTTAACCTGTTCATAAAAAATATGATTCATAGTCAAATAAATCGGGCTGCCCATCTGACATTTGTCGGGCAAATTAAACCCAATCCCAGGGAGTATAAAAGGGAGAATTCCGTCGGGCACGGGGATCCAGCCGAGGCGGAGGGAAGCACCAGTTTGGCACAGGTGGCTGAGCATACAAAAGCTATCAATTTAAATGGGTCACATAAGCATTGAAAAAATCTCTAGGAGATTTATATTTAAAAAATCTCAGAAAATCTCAGAAAATATAAGATTTTCTGAGATTTATATTTTTTCCACGATTTTCCAGAGAGATTTAATTATATTTTTTTCTGATTGAGAAAATCTCCCGAGAAAATCTCTCTAAAAAGTGAGTACTTTTGAGAACTTTTGCCCCAATTTTTCTCAAAATCACCAATTTCCTAACTTAAACACATTTTCACCTTCAAATACACTACTTCATGTACTTTTTGTCTATTATCAGCTATTTTTAACTATTTTGTACCTTTATGCCCATTTTGGCTATTTTCCCTTTGGCTATTTTAACGGTTTTCTCTCCCCTTTTTCCCTTCTATGGCTTGAAAAAACAACAATATCAAGTTCTATTTGAAATACATTTTCTGTACTCAAGTACTTTGAAAACGTGTGTGTAAACATGAGTACTGGTAGGGTTCAAACAGGATGAGATTACCAGAAAAGAAGCATAAATTGGACATTAGAGGTTTATGTTCACATCTCATGGTGCAAAAACTACACACATGCAGTACTGGTACTTTTTCAGAGCAAACATATACATATTTAGTCAGTACTCGAGTATACATATTTTTGGAGTAAAAGTAAAAGTTTTTGACCACTATGTAGGACTGCATGCTTTGCAAATAAAGTTACCAAAATTTGGTGACAAAAGTCATCTGATAAATTCTGTGGGGCACGTGAACATGGTGTATTCTATAATTAGAAAAAATGTACCCAAATCATATTTTTGTTGATTATTCAGAAAGTAAATGGTATTAGCTTGTTGCAAAAGTTTTTGCGTTGCAACATCATCTTCAGCATTGTCTCCTATTGGATCACCCTGGATTGCTAGGATTCAGTCCGGGTATATAAACTGGTTTCCAACTCTACCTATTTAGGTTTCCAACTAATGTTCCATTGAAATTTCATTGAAAAATCAAAACACCGGAAAACGGTGGAATGTTGAGTTTTGGACATTATTGAGATAAATATTAGTACTGGATCTACTTTCACATAATCAATTTCACCGTAAAATTTTATGATTGAATGAATTCTACTTTGTATAGGTATCCTGGCTGAAACCCCATTGATTGTCCAGGATGCTCCAATGCAAGATGATCATGAAAAACTTATGCATCAGACCAATAGTAAAAAGTGTGCTGTCATGTCAGCAGAAGTTGTTAGCATTTGAAAATGTGAATGAAAAGCTTCAACAACACATGTTGCTTAATATCTACTCTTAATGGTTCAAGCACCTTGAAATATGATTAAAACTTGATTTAAGTTGAAAGATTTTCTGAGATTTTTTTGGATTGAAAGAGATTTTCTCAGAGATTTAATTATATTTTCAAAAATCACACGAGTGATTTAATTATATTTTTTTCTTGAGAGATTTTCTGAGATAATATTTAATTATATTTTCTCAAAATCGGTCATTTTTGTCAATGCTAGTCACATAGCAAGACTAGTGATGAAAAAGGAGCCATGACTTTGGCATGAGCGCCAAAAGCGCCATGATGTTCTCAAACGCCGCTTTGAAACAAATGAAAGTGCTTTCTCACACTCTACTCACGACTCTAAATAATTTACTACTACCCTAACTCGAACCAGATATCCGCAAAATTTTTGCAACCAATACCTATTTTAAAACCGATACCCGATACCCGAACCCCAAACTTTTGAAATACCCAACCCTATCCCACCCCCTCTCTCAATCTGCCCAGCCCACGTGGGCGATCTACCGGCGAGACGAGCACCCGCACGGCGCGCGGTGGCAGTACGAGCCGCAGCTGGCCATCGCCCTCCTGCACAAGCCCTCCGACGCCTGTGGGAGGGCGTTGGGTAGGGCGAAGGAGGGCGAGGACGCCCTGGTCGACGCGGCCGAGCTGCTCGCTGAGGAGGTGCTGCATGTCGCCGTGGCTGAGGTGCTTTTTGTGACCATTGGTGACCTTATGGAAAAAGTGGTGCCATTTTAAAATGTTTTTGTAAAATGCCTTTTTCGCCAGAAATTGAATTTTTCTAGAAAAACCAACCGATTTTGAAGTGTTTTCTAGGGGTGAAATCTTTTTAGAAAACTCCGAAAAATTCGAAAATTTGAAAACGTTTCCGAATTTATGTTGGCCTGACGTTTGCCTCACTTGTAAATATTTCGTGGAAGCGCCTCACGCATGTTTTCAATCTAAAATGGCGTGGTTTTTCATATTTGTCTGAATGGTAGCTCGCACCATGGTGCAATTAACAATGCTTATCACCGGGCTCTGGCGCGCAATTTTTGAATAGCGCCGAGGTTTTTTCGAATGACGCTTTTCTGATCGCTACGCCGCGCGCAGACAAAATCGAGCAGTCACGCTGAGCAACCGTCGTCGCTAAGCCTTCAACTGGCCACCGACAACGGTGAATTCAATACGGGCAGCAAGCAGTTCGTGTCCGTCACGGTGGGCGACCTGCCCGACCTGTTTCACTTCGCGCGAAGGTAATTCGCTGTCTCCACGTTGTACACAAAATTGTTGACGGGCGAAATTTCGGAAACTGATAAATCTGCTTTAAACGTGTTTAGTTGACCAGAATGAATCATTTTTGCTGCCCGTCGATATGATCTCCATTTCCGTCAACAGTACATAGTTGACGGATTCCTCGTTCTGGTGAAATCAAATCAGAGCTGATCGATCAGAATTGAGTCAGAGTGTTGTGTGGAAAATAAAAAAGCCAAAAATTTTTAAAATAATGAATTCGAGAGAGAAAGTACCCCAAAACAACCGAAAAAACTCATTGAAAAAAACAAACATTTTAAGGCGGGCCACACACTAGTTGAAAACTTGTGTGTCGACGTGTCTGTGTCAACTGAAATTTCGGCTTCACGTGTCGCAGAGCTATCTTCCAGTTGATGTGTCAACTGGTGTGTGGGCGGCCAAAAATTCAAAATAACCTTTTTTCCAACCAATTTGCCATCTCGCAGGTACCTCGGCAGGCCCCTGCACAACTCCATTCCCAGTGGAAATAGTGTCGTTTCTGATGGAAATAGTGCCTCGGTGGAACCGAATTTGGATGGTTAGTGAATGAATATTGGGTGTGTGATTGGTGAAGTGTTGGGAAGGGTTGTGATGCAGAGATGACAGAGATGATCAGTGTGAAGAGTGAAGACAGTTGAGTATTAGTTGACAATGATATCAGGTGTCAACTGGGCCGACTGCTTTCGATGTAGATTTTAGTTGACGGATCGCACAACGATGTTCAAATGCACATTGCAATGTTTATTCCTCTTCCACATTCCACATCGTCTGATTTTGGGATAACTGTTGGTTGTACTCGACTGCGTGTTTTTCTTTTTCAAACGATATTTTTCTTTGTGCGCGAATAAGTATTTATCTCAATAGTCGTTGGTCCGTTGCCGCGTCAGACAGCTAGGGTGTCAAAAATTTTTTCCAATTGAAAATGTAAAGGAGTGTAAACTGAGAACGAAAAACGAACGGTAAAATTTTTATGATGGCTTAAGTCGCATTTCTTGAATAATTACACCCAAAATAATTAAATAATCCCTCACTTGTTATTTCAACTTTACAGATCACGCTGAAATGAGCAAACTAGAGTTAAATGTGAAAAATGCGCGTGTGTTGTAAACACCTTCCCGGTCACGTCCGGCACTCATTTTTTGATTTTACTTCTCACAACCTATACCCAGTTCTAGGGTGCCGCAGAGGCTGAAACTTTGGGGAGATATTGGCGCAACCCCCCTCTACCTCGCATGAATTAGGGGGGTTGCGCCAATATCTCCCCCAAGTTTCAGATTCTGGCGCGCCCTAGAACTGGAGATAGGGTGTCACAAGTACGATCAAAAATAGGGTGCCGGACGTGACCGGGAAGGTGTTTAGTTTTGTTTGTGGAAAGTTTGTGGTGAACTTTGTTGTGAAGTGTGTCCCAAAATTTCCAGTGAAAATGTGTTGCCTTAGTGAAGCGTATGGTCACACATGAAATCGATCGCCTCGGAAATTCATTTCACCTTAAAAAAAACACAGAAATGTCAAGATCATATTGCATCTGATTGGCCTTTTTAGGTGGCAAGACACGATAAAAACGTAAATTTTGAATCTAAAAAACTAGAAACATGAAAATAACAATAACGGTCCAAAACTCAATTATACCCAGCAAAATGCAAAAAAAACACAATTAGCATTTGACATCACGAAGGAAAATGTCATCCAGTGCGCACGCGCCCTCCACTTGGCGCCAGCTTTCACAGATGAACATTATCTGCAGGTTTATAGGTGAAATACCGTATTTCCTCGAAATACCCCAAGGGGGTTTATTTTTTCAGAGTGAGAATTTTGAAGGGGTATTTCGAGGGGGGAGGTAATTCGAGGGGGGGTTATTATTTCGCCAGAAATCTTTTGAACTCCCGGTACTTAAAACGTATGCAGACGAAAGCAACGAGAAAAATGCAACGAAAACGACCATGTATAAGAGTCTACAGCCTTATATAAGTATGTACCGTATATCCTTGAATAAGACCCCCCCCCCCCCTTGAATAGGGTTGGGACGATATATCGTATCGAATATCGAATATCGGATATCGACCATTTTTTCATATCGAATATCGAATATCGATATCGAAAATTTTGAAAAAATATCGAATATCGATATCGAATATCGACCATTTTTTCGATATTTTTCGATATTCTGGTTTTCTTTTTGAGGTATTTGTGATCCCATAAAAAATGGATGCTGCAGCCAAACACGTATGCTTATGAGTGCACAAAGTAATATATCATGTATAAATGTTATGTTATTTTCATATTGAGCTATCAAAAGTAGGGTATCAAGGGTAATGTATACACATCCTTACAAAATATATGATATTAACACAGCAAACTCCTTCACAAGGAAACCATTTCACCAAACCTTTGCATGGCAGCATGCCTCAAAAATTTGGCTGTTCATTTTAAAATTTACCTTTTAAAAATGTAAAAAGCCAGCCACCGCTAGTCACAAGTATGACTTGAAGTGTTTGCTTAATAATTTTTCATATTATATAATTTGACTCATCCTGTTTTTCTTTCATTACCTCATTTCAACTGTTGTGAGCCTCATTTAAAAAGATTATCAACCATGTTTGTGTCCAAATGGAAATACAATATGCCCCGCTGTACTAAAATATCGAAATATCAAAAATATCGAAATATCGATATCGAATATCGAGCATATTTTCATATCGAATATCGATATCGAATATCGAGGGTCCATATCGTATCGATATCGAATATCGACTTTCAGAAAAAAATATCGAATATCGAATATCGATATCGAAAAGTCATATCGTCCCAACCCTACCCTTGAATAATACCCCCCCTTGAATAACACCCCCCTGTTGGCCAGGTGAGGAAAAAATAACGCCCCCCCCCTTGAATAACTCCCCCTCTTGAATAAGTCCCCCCTCTGGGTAAAACGACAATGTGTATTTGAATGATTCAGACGCCGATGAACACGAATTTTAGGATGGATACGTTGTTTTTGTTCTTGTTGAACTGGTCATTTTCTGCATTAGATGTGTTGACGGAATGCATACAAACAATGAATAAAGTGAAAGTTTTCCTGGAAGTTCTGAGGAAAAAATAACTCCCCCCTTGAATAGTACCCCCCCTTGAATAACTCCCCCCTCCAAAACCTCTGACGAAATAATAACGCCCCTGGGGTCTTATTCAAGGATATACGGTAGATGGTATAAATCAGGTTCTAACGTAGCACAGTCATTGTTTTTACTATGTGTTATGTATTGCCCGGGTCATACACCGCAGCTTTTGTCATTGACGTTCTCTTTACACTCAATTTAGGGGGGGTATTTCGAGGGGGGGGGGGTAAAAGTTCCAAAAAGTGGATTTTTTGTCATCCATCTATTGGGGAGTGGTGTTTTTTTGGAGAATAAGTGAATTTTTGAGAAATTTTTCACGTTAATCTCACATGGTTGAATAGTGTATAGTAGGGGAGTGGTGTTGGTAACACATCCCCAAAATTTTAGATTTATACCGCTCCCACAGCTCAAAAATCAGCGGGTGCCGGACCTGCTGTGGGACAGCAAAAAAGCCAAAAAAATTTTTTGCACTTAGGGCGACCCACCCTGAGAGGGGTCGCCGCGACCCCCAAATTCATGCGAAGTAGAGGGGGGTTGAGCCAATATCTCCCCCAAATTTTAGCTTCTGGCGTGCCCCAGAACTGGAGATAGGGTGTCACAAGTAAGATCAAAAATAGGGTGCCGGACGTGACCGGGAAGGTGTTTATGTGTGTTAAATGTTCAATCTCAATTAGGGTTCAAACGGGATCCCGATCCCGATCCCGGATCCCGTGAAATTCCGGGATTTAGCAGTCCCGATCCCGATCCCGATCCCGAAACCCCAATCCCGATCCCGATCCCGATCCTGAAATCCAAAAATACCAATCCCAATCCCGATCCCGATCCCGAAAAAATTCAAATCCCGATCCCGATCCCGAGAATCTCCCAAGTCCGGGATCCCGATCCCGGAAAAAATAGTGAAAATTATATAAAGTGAAAAAATGACATTTTTGCGTGCAAAAATGTGAACGCAAACACCCAGCGTCCATTTTATGTCACTTTTCTGGCATCCAACAGTGTTTTGAGACCTTTATGAACAACTGTGAATGCCAGAACAGTGACCAAAATCTTTATCCCTAGACCCCAATCCCGATCCCGTAAAAATGTCAATCCCGATCCCGATCCCGATCCCGTGACCCCAATCCCGGCCAATCCCGATCCCAATCCCGAAATCTCAAAACACCAATCCCGATCCCGATCCCGAACCCGAAACCCCAATCCCGATCTCGATCCCAAAATTTCAAAAAGTGAATCCCGATCCCGATCCCGAAAAGTCAATCCCGTTTGAACCCTAATCTCAATGTTATACATAGTATCTCAAGCAATCTCATTTTTATAAATACAAAGTGTATAAAGATTACTTAGCCAAAACAAATGTCTAATAGCAGATAATTTCTGACTGTTGCTACCGTATTTGCTCTAATAAGTCCCCTGTGGAATTATTCCTTGATCAGGTTTTTTGAGAGGGACAATTCAAGGGGGAAATTATTCAAGCAATACGGCATTACCTTAAAGCAACAATGAGAAATTATCTGCTATTTGGCATGTGTGTGCCCAATAGGGTTGGGAACCCGACCCGACCCAACCTGAACCCGATACCCGCACACTTCTTGGAACCGAAACCCGATACCCGAACCCGAAACTACCTGAACCTGAACCCGATACCCGACCTCAATACCTGAACCCGCACTCAATAGCCGAAAATACCCGCAAAAATTTCCCACAGGTCAATCTTTCAAGCAGTTTAGGAGCATTGTAAATACAACTTCCAGTCGTTCGGTGCAGTTGTCATTTAGACACTTCTAATTGGTTTGTTTCAATAAGTTCAGATCAGATTTTATTATGTACTGCATGTCTTCATTCACATTTGAAAAAAATTGATTCAATTGAAGACAATTCAGATAGCTGCCTTTCCCTTGGCCAAAATGGCTTGCACTTGATCCCAGTATTCTTCTCAAAAGGGTGCCAAGCGCCAATGGCGCCATGGCGCGGCGCCCTATGGCGCCATTCCATCACTAGTTCAGGAGCAACTTAGAAAAAGTGGTGTGCATGACCAAAAAGTTGCAAACTACACAGTTGTGTTCGCAACTGTTTTGTAATCAGGCATGAGAATTCATATCCTGAGTGTGCCAACAGTGGCACTTTATTGGGATCCTGTGAAGGCCACTGCAATACTGCATTCTTTAACTTGGATGTTTCAAGCACTGTTGAATTTTTTTGGTGGGTTTAGTGTTTATATAGTATAGGTATTCTATTGCCACTGGTTTTTGACCAACTATGCTGAGGTAAAAACTGTGGGCCAAAATGAAACCTGCAAAAAATATGTTACAACATTCTTGGAGCCTCAGCAGCCATATCATGACACTGTGTAAAATAACATAGCCATTAAGCTCAATTGCCACAACTGGAAATGATTACTAAGTATTATTGAAAAATATTTCTGCTAGGTTCACAGTGTGATGCCTTCAGCAGTTATTACACAAGCATGTTGAGGTAACACTGGGCTATTTTTTTGGAAAAAACTGCTGTATCTCCATGTGTATTTGCATTAAGTTATACACTTTGTGATAGATACACTACACCATGCTGTATTTTGTTGTTCAATCCAATACCAGATGATTTTATTACCTGATACCCGTCAATTCTTTTACCCGATCCCCCACAATTTTATTACCCGATACCCAACATTTTAACCTGAAAACCCGACCCAATACCCGACCTCAATACCCGAACCCGAACCCGATACCCGCAAAATTTTTGGAACTGATACCCGATACCCGACCCGAAATTTTTAGGACCTGAAACCCGATACCCGAACCCGAAAATTTTGAAATTCCCAACCCTAGTGCCCAAGTAACTTTGGTAAATAGAACTAACTTTCTCAGTGCCTTCGGGGCACTTCGCCGAAGCCTCTTGCCACCCAAATTTGGTCTCCTCACCTGGCGCTCCCTGGGGGCAGTCCAAGACCCTGTAAAATGAAAAGTGTCAAATGTCATGCAAACTGTCAAAAGTCATGTAAAATGCCCTGCAAAATGGCAACTCGGTTGCATTAATTGCATGACATTTTACATGACTTTTAGCACTTTGCATGACATTAGACATTTTACAGGACATTTTACAGGGTCTTGGATTGGCACCTGGGGGGCAGCAAACGCCCTGCTGCTCCAGGGGCACTTGTCGGGCGTGTCGCAGCAAAGGCGCAGGGTCATCGTCTCTTGCCTTTCCCACGCCCAGAAGTATATTCCCAGTTCGGTCGGTGCCGGTTGGTCCAGTGGAAGTTCGAGGATCGCCATTTCGCCCCCTTGCACGTAGGCTGCGGCGAAGCCGTCGCCCTCGGCTGAGGGGTGCGAGTGGTTGTTTTGGAGATGTTTTGAGATGCCATAGCGCCAGGCGCTAGCGCCAAAAAAAACAGCGCCATGGCGCTTTTGGCGTTTGGCGCCTACGTCCTGACGCTTTTTCCATCACTAGTGGGGAGACTATGTGGGCAATCACAGCAAAGTGAATTTCTAAAACATGTTTGAATTTTAATAGTTTTTCTTATTTTTCAAATTTTTATTACACCATGACAAAACACTCTAAGTATATTTTTTCTCTAGGTATTAAATATATTTCAAATTCGAGAGTAGGGAAATTAGCAAATTAAATACAATAGTGCCGAGCGCGTCTGCCCTAGACACGGCGGCCGCGGGAAAATGCTGCCAAGTGTTAAGTGCCTCAAAAGAGGTGCCATGGCGCCTACTGCGATCACAGGTTCACAAAATATCCCATTGATCTTTCTACCCCCTTGAATGACCCCCACAAAAATTAACTCACCGGTTTCAGTGACGCCCCAATCCTCATCATCCATGAAAGTCTCCTGCGCGCTCACCCACTTTACCTGCGTCGAGATCAGAAACTGAGTGTTGGTCAAATATCAGGGCCATATCTCGCACACAGCTGGAGATATGGCACTCGAAAAATATCGGTGCTGAACTTGATACGGAAGAAGTTTATTATAAATCACTAAATTTAAGTATGTGCTGCGTCAATGAGCAATATGTCCCTTTACAAAACATTTTATTAGTATAACCAACAACCCCCTTTGGCGCCATTAATGGGCCAGCGCCATGGCGCCATTCCAACACTACAGCAAAAATTGAATAAATTTTTCATCGACCTATGATATCTTGCCGAGCACCGTTTTTCCTATTGCAATAGCTTTTGTCAAGCAAAACTCTCTATTGCGGTATGAGGGCGCTATGGCGCTGGCGCCTTTTGGCGCCCTTAAAAATAAAATGCGCCCGTGGAAGCTATCTGCTTCACCCACATCCAGCCCGCTTCACATCCCACCAGCACATCACACACACTTTGACTGCGATCCCAATAGTCACCCAATTTGCACCCAAAACGCACCTGATTAGGCTGCGGCTCAGCGGGCGTGGGTGGCGGGGGGGTGGGCGGTGGGGTGGGCGGGGTGGCCAGCTTGGCCAGCAGCTCCACCGGCACGCATGAGGGGCACAAGGGGTCAGATATGTCGCCAGAGGCTTCTTGCCTGGGGGGGTTGGGTGCGGCCGTAGATGAGGTTCACCGTATTTACTTGAATAATTCCAGCCTCTTGAATACCCCCTTGAATAAATCCACACCCCCTGTTAGACAAGTGAGAGAATCTCGCCCTCGAATAATCCTCCATCACCGATGGAAACACCATGCTCCTCATTTTTTTAACAATGACGAAGCAAGCAAATAGCTGCGTCTCGTATGATTCAGAGAATAAACAGTGATGTGAAAGATATTGGATGTATACTCCAGCGACTTTACACCTTGCACGCGTAGTTCCCGCTGGAAGTGTGTCAACGATAAATAACGCATGCGATTTTCATAAAATGTTGAAAAAAATTTATCGCTGTCATAACATTATACATTTACATATTCACAATAATGAATTTTTTCAACTTTTTACAAAAATCACTGCTTTAATTATCATTGGCACACTTCCAACATGAGACATAAATCAGTGCGAGTGCAGAGTATCAAGTCCTCCGAGTATACAGCAAAAATGGGTGTGTGTCTTTGCGCCTGGCGTTTTGCGTACTTTCTTTGAATTGCGCCTGTGGCGCTTGACGCCATTTTTCCTGGCGCTTTTCCGGCACTATTCAGGGCGCATATTTCCCACTGAAATATTTACACTCACATGGCATTGGGGTTCGGTGTCAAACCCTCCACAAATAAACTCTGGATGTTACCCGAATCAGTTTGCGGTTTCGCGGGTAGTCCAGAGGGCAGTCCCGCACCCTGTAAAGTGTCAAGTGTAAAATGTCATGTAAAATAACAATCAAAACAAAAAGGAACATTTATCACTAAATTTTTGACTTTTGCAGTACACTTTAGAAATTTGTTTTTATGACATTTCACATGACATTTGACACTTGACATTATACTTTACAGGGTGCGGGGTAGGCACCTGGGGGCAGTTCCACTTCGTAGCCCTCTGGCAGTGGGCCAAGTCCAGGTGGGCATTCACAGGGATCAGGCTCTTCAGTTTCTGTGTATTCTGGGTAAGGGTGAATGATGAAATTTGAGGCTTTTTGATAATGATGTGTTTTTTGAATACTGTATTTCCTCAAATTACACGCCCCCTCGAAATACCCCCTCCCCTCGAAATACCCCCCTCGAAATTCTCACTCTGAAAAAATAAACCCCCTGGGGGTATTTCGAGGAAATACGGTATTTTTATTTTTAATTGTTTGAAGATCTTTTGTAGTTTTTGGAGTTGAATTTAAAAAAAACAACGAAATTTTTGACAAATTTGAAAAATAAAACACACAGTTGTAGTCTGAGAATACATGAATGCAAGAAAAAAATCGTGAAAGAATACAAAATAACAACACCAAAATTAAACACCTACCGTCATAATCGTCATAGCCGGGAGGGGCGGGACCGGCGGACAGATAGTTGCACAGGTCTGAAAAATACATTCAATACGATAACAGAACATTCCGCCCAAAAGTGTCATTGAATCAGCGTACCGCCATTCTCAAAATCGCATTTTATATCCTCGCAAATCGCTTTCAATGCCTCCGCTCCGGGATCAGCCAAGTTACCGTGTTTTGCCATATTACCACTTTTTTCCGCCGGTCCCATTCCGCCGCTTTTCTTTGAAGGTCCTAAACTGCCGCTTGCCTCCGTTTCGGTACCTGAAATCAAAATTTTTTCAGTACAGAAACATGCGTAAGCACAAATGCGGGTGTCAACTGGTTTTCATGTCAATTCAGATTTTAGTTGACGGATGGAATATTCGAGTGCAGCGTGGCACCGGCAGTGTTGAAATGGAAATAAGACTTGATACCCCGCGAGTCTGCACTCGTACTGACGTATGTCTCACGTTGGAAGCGTGCCAACCACGAGCCAAACTTAAACGTATTTGAAAAAGTACACATTGATTGGGTGGGGTGGGAAGATACATTTACTTTTGCTATGTTGTCTGGTAAAAAATTTGAGTATGGAAACAAATTTGAAAATGGAAATTTCACCCCCACTGTCAAAAACTGTTTGAAAATTTGAGTCTGAAAACATTCGATGGTTCAGTTCAGTGTCTTATTACCCGGCACTCGAGTGTTTATGTACCGTATTTCCTCGAAATACCCCCCCCCCCTTGAAATACCCCCCCCCTCGTTTGACCCCCCCCCTCTCGAGACCACTATGAAACAATCACCCCCCCCCCCTCGAAATACCCCCCCCCCAAATTGAGTGTAAAGAGAACGTACATGACAAATACTGCAGTTTGTGTTCTGCGTAGTGCAGAACACACGTTAAAACAATGTCGGAATCATGTTAGAACAGTGTTTATACCATCTACGTACTAATATTAGTCTACAGAACCTTATAAATGGCGGTTTTTGTTGCATTTTTTGACGTCTGCGTACGTTTCAGACGACAATTTCGTACTTGGTTTTCAAAAATTTTCTTCTGAAATAATAACCACCCCCCCCCTCGAAATACCCCCCCCCTCGTTTAACCCCCCCCCCCCCTCTCGGGACCACTATGAAACAATCACCCCCCGGGGGGTATTTCGAGGAAATACGGTACACATTTTTCGAGTGAGCGTAAGTACATTTGACCAACTATGCGCCTATCTCACACTCATCTTATCTGCACAGATATGATTTTGCGCACCTCCGCCAGATTTCGCAGACGGTTTGCCTTGGGCGAGCATCGACAGCGACAGGAACAACAACATCCATAAGGTGTTCATGTTGAATTTTTCTTGCAATATGTATTTAGATTGGTTAGGTTGAAATTTAGTTTGCTATTTTACCTGGGGCGTGTTTCAAAATATAGCGAGATTTTCTTTGAGCCGATTCTTTGCAAATGATTACACGTACATGTACATTTCTGAAGGAAACACTCTGTCATGACGTCATCGTTAATATAATCAAAACATTTCAAAAAAATACGTTTAATAAAAAAATTCGCCGTCTGTACTCGATTTTGAATCACGCCCAAACCGCTATTCGATCTTAAATGATTAAAACAGTAGTTTGAGCGTCGTGAAACGCCGAATAATGATAGTTCCTTCCGTCGCGTCGCGTCTAAATATTTATTTCTCAGTTCATTCCACGTTTTTGTTACTGCTATAGTCCACTGTCCGCAAAATTTGCAATGAAATCTACCGTATCCCATATTAATAAAAAAACAAAAATTGTAAATATTACTGCTGCTGGTAAACACGGAGGTTGGCAAACTCATAAATCGGCGTTAACGCATTTAAGTTTATCAGAATGAGATATCTGTCAACTGCAGTTGACGATGATTTAAACTAACTCATTGTGGTAAACTCAAATAGGTTCAGAGCTGATTTCTGAGCACCTGATTTGAGTTTACTTCAGTTAGTAAACCAGAGTTGTTAAAAGTACTGAACTTTTTTCAAAGTATACGTAAACGTAAAGTATTTATTTTTTACTCACACCCTAAGTACAGAAAACGTAAAGTAAATTTTGTTACTTTTACTTATGAGTAAAATACTTTTCCGCCCAGAAAACGTGAAAGTGAGTATTTTCAAGGGATTTTGCCCCAATTTTCACTCAAAATCACCACGTTTCGTACTTTTTTGACCATTTTCAACTTCAAATTCATTAATTAGTTCATGTGTTTTTGCCATTTTAAGTTACCTATTTTTAAAATTTTTTTTCCCCTATTTTGCTCTTTTTGTCTCCCTTTTCCCTATCTATCCCTTGAAAACGCCTATAACAAAACCTACCTGAAATACGTTTTCTGTACTCGAGTATTTTTAAAAAGTACAGGTACTTAATTCAAAGTAAACGTAAAGTACGTAAACGTATTTACTCAGTACTCGAGTATACGTACTTTTTGAGTACGTGTTAACATAACCTAAATAACGTATATACATTTTAACGTAAAGTATACGTAACGTAAATACGTTTTAACAGCTATGTACTAAAATGGTGTGTGCGGCAAGAATACATTGCCATCACCATCGGTGAATTCGGTCATAATTTGCCAGTGACATTATTCATCAAAGTACGGTAGCACTCTTTGTGAACCGTCCAATCCGATAAATGTACGTTTTACGTGCGTATAATCTTCTCATACTTAATTCTGTTGTAAATCAAGAAGATTCATACAAGCAAAAGTTTCGTTGATGAACAATCAATTTCAATGGAATTTTTATCGTCTCTTTAGTTCAGCAAAGTCCAGATAGTCGAACAGTTAAATTGCCACACAGTTGTTAGAAAGTGTCAGTTTTATAATCTTTACTTTTGCGACAAAACTAAATTACCTTTCTTTAGCAACTCAGGAACTGTCTACGTAATATTTATGTTTAATATTTGAAATTTACCTAATTTGATTGTATCAGAAATAAAATTAAAAAATCGGTCGTGCGTTTACATACAATCCTTAAAACTATTTTTATTTTTGTATTTATTTTTGAAAGCAAACTAGGTACTTAAATAACAGGTAAAAATGTTTTGGAAATTTGTGAAAAAAAATGTGCCAGTGCTTGAGATTGAGAAAAGTGACAATTTAGTGGAGGGATTTCAATGGGCGTCAAAAACTGCTGTTCCGGTTTCATCCGGGGTCTTTCATCCGACACGACCCAGCGGCGGGGCTTGGGGGGGGGGTGCCCCGCAGAGTTGGAAAAACGTATTTACGTTTACCCGAAATACCCGGTTATTTGGTTACTTATATTTACGTTTACGTTTACGTTTTCCAAAAATACCATTACGTTTTGTTACGTTTTCCTAACCAAAATACCTGGGTACTAGGGAAAACGTAAAAAGTCTGATCTTAGTAGCTTCTTAGTGGCCGCGCCCTCAGACGGAACTGCATATTTCCATGAATTCTCTACAGATTTTGATTGTCGAGCACTAAAAATGCTCAGAATGATGTGGCGATCCCATAAGTGCAGCGATTAGGATGATTACAAACCATAGCTAAAACATTTTATAAACTTCGATCATAGTCACCATTGTCTACCGACCATAGTCGATGCCACACAGAGAATGTAGGTAACTGTATTTTGTCATAATCTGACAACAAATTATGAACAAAATAGTGAAAGAAATGTCATTTTTATGATTAATAATTCAACATAATTCCAGGTACTCTCTTCAGATAGGTGTGGCAGATTTCAAAGTATATTTGATGGAGTGTTTTTCCAAAATAGACTAAAAACAGTTGTAAAAGTTTCAATGCACTGAAATTACTGTCTGTTCCCCTTACATCGGTGGCTGTAGAGTGGCCATTTAGCCATGGGCTTGTGAAATTTGCTAAAATAATCAATTTGGGAACAAAATAATTTGAATGAAAATTATGTGTCAGATTGTCTTACAAAAAGGTGTAATTTTTGCTCAATTTTTATGTTTATCTCATCGCTGTTTGTGTTAGATCATTATCATTTGTTATAGTTGTCTCACTCATGTTGTTGATTATGGTGAGCATGTAGTGCTAAAGACAGGAAGATATTGCATGGACATCAGCGATTCCAAAGCACAGTGGCAAATACGACACATATAACATTTTTACGTTTATGCTTTTTTTTACGTATTCCTTGGTATTTTAAAAATACCTTACGTTTTAGTATTTATACTTTTGATTTGGAAAAGGTATTTACGTTTACGTTTACGTTTTCTAAAAATACCAGTATTTGTACAACTCTGGTGCCCCGACCCTCTCATCAAAGATAAACTCCCTGCTCGCCTCAATGTGTTTTAGCCCCCCCCCCCCCCAAAAAATGGGTCATCTCATCACTAATCCTACCTAAAATGGGATCTAGAAATCATGCCGATCACTTGAAGTGTTGAACGGCCTACGTAGGCCCAGAAATGGCTGAGTTATTCAGCTTCAAAGTCAATCGAATGATGAGTGTTTTTAGCTAAATTGCCTGTCACTTGTGTGCCTTAGTAGCACTTTACTCAACACTTTTCGCTTGAATTCCCACTTCGCACTTTTTTCGACACTTCCTAACTTGCAGACGTGTTAAATGATACCTCTGGGATATATTTGAAAGAAATCCAGTACCCTGAGTTGTTTATCTAGATCTACTAACCATTTATGTAAACTCGGCAGACATTATGCGAGTCAATGGTCTAACGAATTTTTGTACGAGTGCCATTCTAACCCAATTTCATTGCATTTGACACTCGTATTTCATGCGTAGGGATGACCATCAACAAATTTTTCAATTAGATTAGTGAAACGTCACCGACGAAATTTGAATTAAAGATCTACACTTGATAAATATAATTTCTTATTATTACAAACATAGTGAGCATTTTATGTTATTCAGAGCAATTTTTAGATTTTCAAAACGATCCAGATTTCGCTAGTGGTGTACAGTGTACAGGGTCGTTCTTCCCTTGTTCTTTCGCACGCACACATACGTACTTTTTTGTTGGAAACTGTCCGGCCTGTTACAATAAAATACCTTGTTATCTGCTTTCATACGACAATATGCGTGACCAGTTTATCCTGTTCTCGCATAAAACGTCGGATTGAATAAGATTTACCATGAATCGATTGGAATGCATTCATTTAAATTCAAAATTAACGTAACAATTTTAACGAAATTTAAAATTGGTACGTAAGGGCCAAATCACTGATTCCTTTCATGTCTGCCGAGTTTACTCGATTAGCATTCAAAAATGAACAATTTTTTCGGAAAATAATCATTAATATGTGAATAAAGTGCCGGCTAATATAATTGAGCTTTTGATGACATCTGGATTCCATCAATTGTATCTCACTCCTCAAGCACAGTTGGGCCAAGTGGTCTGGTGTGGAGTTGCCCCCAGGTGTTTACTACATCCACCCCTGGGGGACCCCTGTGGCTACATCAGAGCAGCCACAGGGGTCCCCCCAGGGGTGGATGTAGTAAACACCTGGGGGCAACTCCACACCAGACCACTTGGCCCAACTGTGCTTGGGGAGTGAGATACAATTGATGGAATCCAGATGTCATCAAAAGCTCAATTATATTAGCCGGCTCTTTATATCTCTCAAAACCGACTTTACAATACCGTATTATCTCGAATTACCCCCTTGAATTAACCCCCCTCGAAATACCCTCCTTAAATATTGCTGAGGGAATAATACCCCCCTCGAATTCCCCCACCCAAATTGAGTGTAAAGAGTATGAACACGACAAATAGCGCTGTTTTCGATATAAGTTTTCAGGAAATAATTACTTTATAAAATTACCAAGAAAATAACTCTCAATTGAAAAATCCCTGAAAAATCTCTTGTGCAATGTTTTGGGCTTTATTTGCAAGCCCACTTGCAAGCCCACAAGCCAAAAGTACCCACTCTCCATTTATTTTTATTTAACATTCAGTATTGATCCTGTGCAATATTTGACAAGTTGACATTATTTGACATCACAACATAAAAATCGACATACCAAAAAGCTTGATGAAGACAACTCCAAAGACGTTTCATGTTGCAAATATTTTGCACTCAACCTATAGGCACTGAACACGCTAGTTTACTAACACCGGCAAACTCAAAATTGAGTACGTAGGTATTTACTCATAAATTAGCTTCGAATGTATTTGAGTTGAATTTTGAGTTGACCTTGTAATTTTTAGTTGACAGATATTACAAGGTAAACTCAAAATAAGAAAAATGTATGAGTACTCAACTTGCAGTTTACTGGGGTTAGTAGACTAGCGACATGGTGCCTACTTGAGGCAATGGATGTTTGACTGTGTAGGCAGAGGCACTCAGTAGTTGCAGCAGTGCCAGGTAAATACAGGTGTGCTTGCCAATTTCGCTGATTTCCGAACCGCCAGCGCCAGCACATTCACCTTTTCAGTTTGAAGTTGTTGTTTTTTCTACACAGGCACGTTCTCAGCCATTTTTTCACTATAATGCGTTCAAATTGGCATTGAGCTGACACATTGAAAAAATTCAAATTATTCACGAGCTCCGAAATGCGATTTTCAATTAATAATGCTCTATATGGGCAACAAGATTTTCCAGGGCTATTAGTATTAGACTGCAGGTCTAGACACACAGCGCGATATACAGTATTTCCTCGAAAAACGCCCCATCGAAATACCCCCCCCCCTCAAATTACCCCCCCCCCTCAAAATGGACACAAGAACTTATAAACCCCCCTCTAAATACCCCCCAAATTTAGTCTATAGAGAACGTAAATGACAAAGGCTGCGGTTTGTCATCCGGGCAATGCAGAACACTCGTCAAAAACGATGACTCTGTTATGTGAGAACAGTGTTTATACAGGGGTGGGCATCTTCAGTTACCGCTGGGAAAATGCGATAGATTGAGCTACGGTTGAGCTATCAGAATGAAATTTTAACACAATGGAGTAGACTCCATAGGACACCTATTCTGAAGTTTGCAACCCAAACGGCCACATTTTGGGTGAGTTGTGGAACACACGGTTTTTAGTGTAATTTTGTGACTTGGCGTCACCCATAGGATAAATCGAGGGTGGCATTTGAGGGGGGGGCATCGGTCGTTGGTGTCGTCCCATTCTGTCGTACATCGGCCGATTTTGATGCCCTTTGAGTATGTTGTGGTCGCGCCTACTACCAAATTCTTTTTTTACTCGAATAGTCCCCCAGTCCCGAGATAAAGGGGGTGAAGTCACAAAATTACACTAAAAACTGTGTGTTCCACAACTCCTCCAAACTGTGGCCGTTTGGGTTGCAAACTTCAGCATAGGTGTCCTATGGTATCTACTCTATTGTGTTAAAATTTCATTGTGATAACTCAACTGTAGCTCAAGCTATCGCGATTTTCCAGCGGTAACTGAAGATGCCCACCCCTGTACAAGTCTACACACTTATACAAGTCTTTAGAGTCTTAAAAATGGCGATTTTTGTATCATTTTTCGACGTTTCAAACGACAACTTAGTACTGGGATAAAAAAAATCTCTGGCGAAATAATACCCACCCCCCTCAAAATTCTCAGTCTGAAAAATAAACCCCCTGGGAGTATTTCCAGGAAATACGGTATTTACTCATCTAGTGGTTAGTATGAATGATCTTCAATATTTATATCAATTGAAAATATGAAATACCTTATTGGAAAAGTGAAAGTGAAAATACCTACCACGGTTCACCTATCATGATTTTTTGAATGCTAATTGTGACTGTGATAAAAGAACCCCCATATGAAAGCACTTTTTGGACTAAGGCAAGTACATATTTACAGTGCTGAATTTTCAAAAAGAACATAAAAATTGCATTTCAGCATTTTCTTCATTCAAATTGCAATTTTCCTATTTTACAGATTTTCTCATTCGCATCAAGATGAAAATTCGTGCAATATTGAGAGGTGTTTTTTGTGAGTAGTTCGCAGCTATGCAGATATTTAAATTTTGCAAAATGTTCATTTTGGCGTACAAAATAAGGTGATGCCAGATTTGTGAATGTGATTTAATAAAAATACTTGCGAAAACGCAATAAATGCATTGAATGTTGCAAAATTTACATGGAGCAAATGCCATCCTGACTGGTCCTGCAATGATTTTTGCCTGAGAATCTTTGCCTGTTTTTTACTTTTAAATGTGTAGCATACTTGTAAAATTCCCTTTATAAGACAAAAATACATTCAAATTCTGAAACTACAATTTATAAATGACCACTCATATCTAATGATTCATATCTAAACATTCTAACTTTTAAAATGTAGTTTTCTTTCTGAAGGTTGGTTGCATCAGATGGCCAGTTTGTTAGGTTGTCACAGAGTCATTATCAGGTCCTTTTCTCAAAATGTTTCCTTACCATTTCAAGTGTGCTACAGTTGGAGTACCATTTTTTTCTAGCCTGTGTGCTAGGTGCAAAATTTTGCATGGGCTGGAGTGGAATTGAACCCAGGACCTTCACTGCATGTGGGAATGCCCTTACTGGTTGAGCTACTAGGCATGACATTTTGCACTAGCAATGTAGAGGTGATAAAATGTGATAAAATTATAGTTACTTATTCAGTGTTGGTATGGTAAATAGACAGATTCAACTTTAATCATGCATATTGTTCCAATGATTGATAGTTTTTGGGAAAGACAATAAAATATTATCTCAGAAATACTCTCAAATCTACAAAATCTAAATCTAATATTTTTGAGAGATTTTCTGGGTTTTTTTTGACAATTTCAGAAAATCTCTCAAAAATCTCTGTAGAAACCCAGTAAAAAATAAAAAAAACATGACATTTTAAACAGAACTTATACTCGGTGTACATGATACTCTGCAGTCGCGCTGATTTATGCCTCGTGTTGGAAGCGTGCCAATGATTGTTAAGTCGTAAAAATGCGATTTCCGTAAAACAATGAAAAAAATTATCGATGTGAATATGTTAATGAATAACATTATAACAATCAATCAATTTTGTCATATTTTTATGAAACTCGCACGCGCTAACCATCGTTGGCACACTTCCAGCGGGAACCACGCATGCAGGGTGTAAAGTAACCGGAGTATACTGACATTTATAAAAATATAAATCTCCCTAAAATCTGTTGAAATGTTTATCACGCACTCACTACTCTTGAAAAATACCCAATCAAATTCCCTACCCCCACTAATCAAGTCTGCACCCAGTTAAAATGGGTGCAAATGTTTGTGGGCGTCCTGTCAAAGAAACGGAATGGGTGGTCCTGTATTCTAGACTGGCACGCGGCGGCGCGCGACGAAAAGTACGCATACAGATGTTTTTTTCGACTGTCTACGTGCCGTTGGGAAATTCGATGGTGTCAACGCCATTTTTAAAAATCTATTTTGACGGGGATTTCATGTTCGTGTAGATTTTTGTTTTCGGTTTTTGGGTAGCGATGAAAATTGGTTCGTGTGGATTGCGATTTTTTATTATTTCTGTACCGCTTTGTGGATTGCAACTGCAAGTCAATTTGGTTCTTTTTAGCATTTTTATGGTTGTCTCAAATCGTTTTTCACGCTGGCAGAAGCCGCATGTATACTCAGAATGCGGAATGCAAAGTACATACACCCAAAATTACTTATGTCTTAGTCGATAACGCGCGAGTAGGATACTCGATCATGGACGCACTTTCACAGAAAAATATTGGAAAAAAAGAAAAGGCGGAGTCACGTACCAGCGACGAATGTCCTTTTCTGAAAAAAACGTTTTTTTTTTCATTTTCATTTTGAACAATTTTCAGTTAATTAATCAAGACGTCATGATGGAGTGTTTCCATCAGAAAAATGCATAGCTTGTGGTCCGCAGAGTATACATAACCCTACAAAACTAGCTGTCCAAAATCGTGAACATTTGATTCGTCAGTGCACACTGTCACGATCACCAACCCACTTCTGCTCGCGCCAGCGCCATTCCATGGCGTTACACTGGCGCCAGCGCCATTTCCATGGCGTTACACTGGCGCCAGCGCCATTTCCATGGCGTTACACTGGCGCCAGCGCCAAAACTATTTATTATCGCACTCAATGGCCAGTTCGAACAGCAGGATCGCGCGCATGATAGGCGGGCAGTTGTCTTTTTTGCGGCGGCAAATTTTTCGCAATTTTTCCTCGCACGAGACCCTTCTTGTGTGCGTCTTAAATAAAAAAGTGCCCCTTGTTTCCAATGTATTTGCAGTTTACTCGCTTTTGTGACTTTTGCAACATATGAAACTTGTGCTTCTACGTATTTCTGTTTGCTTTTAGGTGTGTGGAAGTGATTTATGTCGTGTGGAAAATAGGTTCTAGGTATTTAAGTAGTGAGTGAAAAATCTATTGTTTTTTTTGTGGCCCTTTTCAATTGTGTATAAATTTTTTGCCAGGTGTTTTTGGGTGCGATTTGTTACGGTAAATGTTCTCCGTTCATCCGTTGAACATTTTTCAGGGTTTTTAAAGTGGGTCATTCCAATTAATAATCATTGGCCCCGCGCACAATAAATAGGTAATTGACAACCGAAATGTGTCAGACGAATGAATTTATATTCAACACATTTGAGTTCGCAAACGACTGTGAATAATTTTAATCTCCGTCAACAGACTGCGGTTAATCTCCGGTTGAAGAAGTCATCATTTCAGTGAATTCAAATCAAGGTAGGTATTTATAATACTAGATTAATTAGCTTTGAGAAGACGGTTGTCAACTATTGAGTGTGCGTGAGGGTGTTTTTGTTTACCGGACGAGCTAGTTTATTAACAGAAGTCAACTCGAGTTGGGTGCTCATAAATCAGTTTTATTGCCTCCAATATAAGGTATTTATACCCCCAATATAAGGCACAGCTGGCTGCATGCCAAAACGCCTAAAATCGTAAAAACCGTTGCCAAACATGGCGGAGAACGATGAAAATGGTGGCGAAGGGAACCCAGACAACTCTGTGCAACTTGTATTAGGCCTGGTTCACCATTTTGTTACTTTCCAGTTTGATAAAATAAATTGTGTTGTTGTTCACTGTTGGTAATGGCCCCACGCACACTAGTTTACTGGCGTTTTCAGTTTACTGGCAGTAAACTCAATTTTTTAGTTTACCGGCTAAATTCACGCATAGTAAAAGTGGGCGGAGTTTAGGCCGCCATCTTTATTTTTTTCAAGTTTGCCAGTGATGTGAATTTACGCTGTAAACATAAATTTCTAATTTCTTTAATTGTGGAAGAACGGAGCATTGTTTATGCAATTTTTTTGCGTCATCGTGTACAGTACGTTGTGTAGATGTTGTCAAAATTTTAAAAATATTTTTAAGTGCAACATTGGATTTTTTATTGAATTTATCATTTTTTTGTGGAAATAAATTTTTATAAAATCACCTGTTACGTTTTTTCATTTATTGAAACATTCTAAATTATCAGTTTTCATTGCGCTATCAATTGGTGTACACAGCGGACATGAAATATAAACTTTCGATTTTTTATGATTTTATTTCAATTAAACGCAAATAAATCACTAGCACGTGAACGGAAAGCCCGAATCCGGAAAAAAAAATCACACATGAAAGAGGAACATGAGATGCACACATCACACAATTTTTCGCGGCGTGAAACAAAAGACTTGGCGAATTATGATTTAATCACAATTAAAAAAGAAAAAATCAGCCAAAAATCGAATAGTGAATGAAAATTGTCCATTCAACAACAGTGTACTACAGAACGACCATTATAACCGGTTGCAATTGAAAAATTAAGTGTAGCTGTAGCAGATAGCGTGAAAATGAATTTTTTGTATTTGTTACATCAGTTTTCCATTCCAGTGCCACTTTAATGCTAACTGCCACTGCAACGGAAATATTTCAGTTTGATTTTTATATTCAACGTAGTTGCAAATTCAGCAGTCAGCGGGATTCACCCACGGAACACGACCGGCGTCCGTCATCATCCACTGCTTGATTGCATCCCTGATGGGGCGCACATCTCTTTCGTCAACGTCCCTTCGGATTGGCACGTCATCGATTGTATCCATGTTATCGTACACTGGTCGCCACTGCAGCTGTGTATGGGACTGAATTTATGTGATGTTGAATTGTAACAGTGAATATGCAAGGTAAACTTACATTTCGCTCAACAGTGTTGTTCGGGTCGTCTTGTGGTTTTTCATCGCCATTTTCATAAAATTGGTTGGCAGCACTTTCCCCGTGGATATCACGCAGCCAATTGTGCAGGTGGCAACAGGCCATAACCAGTCTTTGTACGCGTGGCGGTTCCATCGCGATACAGGTCAGCAGTATGCGCCATCTGCCGGCCAAAATACCAAAGACTCATTCGACAGTACGCCTAGCTCGGGATAAGCTGCAGTAGTTGCAGTCAAATTTAGATTTCAGTTTAACGGAACAACGCTTCTTTCAGAATATTCAAACACACCGATAGTTGAAGTGTCGCTGGCTGTCATCTGCATGCAGCGCATATGGCACCATACACCACTTGCGCAACGTGAACGCTTGATCACCCACAAAATAACTCAGAATGGTATTTGCAGGTTCGTTGGCATCTGCACCGGGCAGCAAGCAGGGTGGCGCCATAAGCATTCTGCCATGTCTGTGTAAATGTATCACTTTTATCATGTGTAAATGTATAGCACCTCATTGGAACATGTCAAAAAGGATGTAAACTCACATCAAATCCTGCCCGAAATCAGACGTGATCAGCACAGCACCATCTGCTTGTGACCCCGGCATACCGATGTCCACGTACTGAATTTTCAAATCCGCGCTGGCGCTGATGAACAGTATAATCCACGAGAAGCCCTTGTAGCACCAGTACCTCGTTCCACCCTCTGCAAGGCGTTTTTCATTTACTTTTGTAACTGTAAACATTTCCACCTCACTGCACAGTTTCCCATCACTGTGAATTTAGTCATTTTTCTATAGTCGCCAGACCGTTGGCATTTTGTTGCGCAATTTGGCCCTTTTTTAAAAAAAATCATAACTTTTTTTTAGATAACTTTTATGAGAAGCCAGGTACTTCAGAAGAAGCGCAATTTTTTTCTCTACAAGTACATCCAAAAATCATTTGCACAACATTCCCATGACCCAAATGAAGTTACTTTGAAATCGGTGGGCGTTGCGGTCAAACTCAAGCAAAAGCGACGATTTTGCGACGTTTGCGACGCAAAATGCAACGAAAAGCGACGTTTTCACAAAAAAATTTGCAACCTTGGTAAACTGGTGACTATTTCTGATTGAAGGCGACGCACGCGTCGCAAGTGTCGCAAATGCAATGCTTAGTTTACCGTGACGTTGCATACGACTCACCATGTTTATGTTTACTGGAAACAACACACATGAGGGCAAAAGTAAAATGCGTAAAATGATATGTACTTACCAGCGGGTTTGCGAATACGGATGTATTTGCCATCCAGACTCCCCACACAGTTCGGCATCTGCCACAGTTTCCAGTATTGCTGCGTGAAATCTTTCATTTGCCCTAAATCACTCCCCATAGGTTTCAAGTGGTCCTTCAAAACTTTAACTATTCCGGTGGACACTTTGTCAATAGCGAGTACAAAGTTTGCATTTATTTTTGTCGCACTTCCTTGCATTTCTTTTTGTCGCACTTCCATACAAATCACGTGTTCATGTAATCTTTCATTTTTCTATCCGTAAAAACATGATGAAATCACGCAATAAATCTGTTGAGTAGATTTCAATTTGTAAATTGAAGTAAAAAGTAGCAAAAACAAATAAATATCAACAGTCACGATAAAGAACAAATGTTAGCAGATACACCACAAACGTAATTGTCACGTCAAAATTGTCTACGTTTCGCAACAAAGATACGTTAGGGAATTTGAAAAGTCAAAAAAATTAGTTTACTGCTCACCTGATAAGTCTCGGGGAATAAATCCTTCCTTATTTTTGGCTGTACGACGCGTCGCGAGTCGCATACGACGCGTCGCGCGACGAAAGCGACGCGTCGCATAATCTTCACTTCCAGTTTACCCAGCTGTGTCACATTCGTGTGTAATCGTGCGACGCGTCGCACTTTTGTGACTTGCCGAAACCACTAACCCCACAAAGTGAAACACCAACGTAAACTAAAGTACACATGTCGATCAAAAATGTAAACCGACGCGCGACGCGTCGCGTTTCAGTTTACATTTTTGATCGACGTGCCGTGTTGGTAAACTAGCGTGTACAGCCACAATATGTTTGCAAAATCTGGGGAAAACAATAGACCATATTTCCTCGAAATACCCCCCCCCCACGAAATACCCCCCTCAAAATGGACACTATGAACTTATAAACCCCCCCCAAAAAAAAAATGTTAGTGTATAGAGAACGTAAATGACAAAGGCTGCGGTTTGTCATCTGGGTAATGCAAAACACACGTTAAAAACGATGACTCTGTTATGTGAGAACAGTGTTTCTATGTCTACACACTTATAAATGTCTTTAGAGTCTTATAGTCTTTAGAGTTTTTGTTGCATTTTTCGACGTCTCCGTACGTTTCAGACAACCTTTTAGTACTGGGATTACAAAAAAAATTTGGCGAAATAATAAACCCCCCTCGAAATACCCCCCCTCGTTTAACCCCTCCCTCAAAATTCTCACTCTGAAAAATAATAATAAACCCCCCGGGGGTATTTCGAGGAAATACGGTACCTAAGGTATACCTCTAATATAAGGAACCTTCTAATATAGGGTGTATAAATACACTGAAAAAGCTGACGAAATCAATATAAGGTACCTTATATTGATGGTGATACGGTATTTGAGTTTACCACAATGAGAATTGTTTTAATCTTTGTCAACTGTAGTTGGCAAACACCTCTGCAAAAAATGTTTACTTCCTTTGCATTTTACCTCGCGAATCCGTTCCCGCATCTGTATTTACCGCGCTCGAGTGATTTTTCTTTTGTTTTTGTTATTGTTCATTTTGGTATATACCCCTGACGCACGTCGCCGATTGTGGTACTGAGTTAGAATGAATGAAATGAATGAAGCTCATTTAAATAAACTCAAATCCCCTTAGCGGGAATTAGAGCTCAGCGTCGATTCGACGTGAAATGATGACGTGAAATGACGTCGTGAAATTAATTACACGAGTGTGGATCATGCTACGGGTCTACAATTTTCTAAGGATAATATATGAATCAATACCTTAATCGTGTCCAATACTGAGTGTTATCAGCCGCAACTAGAGCGAATTGAAAAATTCAATTTTTATCATTTCACGTCATCATCATTTCACGTCACAGTGTCAGGGAACAACTTGACATTTCACGTCAGACTGCTGCTTGCAATAGTCTGACGTGAAATGTAAAGTTGTTCCCTGACACTGTGACGTGAAATGTTAAAAATTGAATTTTTCAATTCGCTCTAGTTGTGGCTGATAACACTCAGTATCGGACACGATTAAGTTATTGATTCATATATTATCCTTAGAAAATTGTAGACCCGTAGCATGATCCACACTCGTGTAATTAATTTCACGACGTCATTTCACCTCGTCATTTCACGTCGAATCGACGCTGAGCTCTAATTCCGGCCTTATAGCCGATTTATGAGTTTACGAGAATCCGAGTTTTCTGGCGGTAAACTAGTGTGCCCAGCGCCATTAAATAGTTGTCTATAATCACATTTAAAAATGAAGCATACGTTGAAGGCTGAATTTTATTCTGAATTCTGAATTTTATTGAGTGAAATTAAGAATACCGTATTACCTCGAAATACCCCCAGGGGGTTTATTATTTCGCCAGCAAAATTTTAGGGGGGGATAATTCGAGGGGGGGTCTATTATTTCGCCAGAAATTTTCGGAAATTCCCCATACGCAGACGTAGAAAAATCAAACAATTACGTAGATGTATACGTGTTTATAGGTATATATAACTTTATATACACATAAACCCTTCCCTAACGTCACTTAGCCATCACTTTTAACGTGTGTTCTGCATTGTACAGATCACAAACTACGGTATTTGTCATGTACGTTCTCTTTACACTCAATTTTAGGGGGGGTATTTCGAGGGGGGGGGGGGGTTATTATTTCCTCAGCCGAATTTTAGGGGGGGTATTTCGAGGGCGGGTCAATTCAAGGGGGGGGGGGGATAATTCGAGGTAATACGGTAATTGATTGTGGCAAAATTGTGAAAATTTCTTAATCATTGTAGTTCCCACAATATACTTCTTTAGTACCTAATACTATTTCTCCGAATTTTGTCTCTATGAGTGTACCGCAAAAGAAATCGCAATAACTGCGGTGTTATAGTGAATTGAATTTTATTGTCAGCCAACACACAGACACAGGGACAGTCCTGTACCCTGTAAAGTGTAACGTCAAGTGTCAAATGTCATGTAAAATGTCAATTAGAATAAAAAATTGATATCTAAAAGTTTGATTACTGAACCTTTTCTATTTCGCATGACGATTTAAAATTGTTTTCCCCTCAAGAAAGTACTCAGTTACTTTTTAAAGTAGGTATACATTTTCAGAAAATGTATTTTTCACACTGATTCACTGCGTACGGTGAAAAAATCATCAGCTCATCGTGTTTCTGGCATATTTGAATGGATATTTTCATTGAAATACATAATGCCTTCATAATATCTGGTTTTATGCATAAAATGGTTACACTTGCAATGTTCTCAGTGACAAAAATAATTATCTTTGTTTCGTTTTATGGTTTTGAATCTTAAAGTACCTGTAATGGATGTTTCCTTACAAAAAATATTATTCTTTTTTGTTTTATTGTGTGAAAGAAAAGTACTTTTAAGTATATCTTTTACACATTCCCATATTTACCCGCATTTTGTGCAAAAATTATCCCACATTATCGTTTAAATACAACATGGTAGACTTCTCAGCAAAGTGTGCAGACAGTCAGCAAAAATGGAGTCAAAATGGGTAATTTTCGGAAAAATATGATTGAATGTGATATCAAGACCTCCTTCAAAATATAGAATATAATGCAGGCAGTCTCAAAATCCTGGAAATATAAAAAATATCTATATATTAGAAACGTTTTCTGATATTATTAGAATATTTGCTGAAAATCTATCAGGAAAAATGTTGTTAAATCACTCTGGAAAATTCTGAAAAATGTAAATATACGAAAGTGACATTTTTAATGTTTTTTAAAGATTTTTTTAAAATTGACTAGGTATCAAAATATTTTTGAAATGCTGTCAGTAAACGACTTATAGCTTCAAAAAATGTCTACAGTAACGATGACAAGGAAAAATTCTAAAATCCGAAAATGTTTTCAAAATTTATAATTTTAATTTTTTTTCATCACTGGAAAAAAGTTGAAAAAAAATCTTTAAAAAATTTAAACACCTTTTCCAGATACCTTATTTATTCTAACAGAAGAGCGCCGTTCTATTTTTTCGTCAACGTTTTACCTACCGTTCTATTGGAAGTGCCATTCTGTTGGAGGCTACCGTTCTATTGTTTTTCGTGAGTGCGAAAAAGTGCCAAACCCTGCCGTTCTATTGGAGGTGCCGTTCTATTGGAGGTATGCCGTTCTATTAGAAGAAATATGGTAG
The DNA here is from genome assembly GCA_964036195.1 of Sphaerolaimus hirsutus. NCBI lineage: Eukaryota > Metazoa > Nematoda > Chromadorea > Monhysterida > Sphaerolaimidae > Sphaerolaimus > Sphaerolaimus hirsutus. Next base: position 1,732,063 of record OZ038457.1, read on the forward strand.
TTCGACGTTGTCAGCTGTCCTTAGGTAGTCTACGGACAGTCCACAGGTGTGTGGCATTCGTTACATTTTGACAGTCTGTGCACTGCGCATTTGGCCTCTCTGATAGTGATAGGAAATACAAGTTTGGACTGGGGTACAAATTGACGAGGGGCTCAAGTAGGGCTCGAACTCGACTCGACTCGACTCGACTCGTGACTCGAGGGTAAAATGGGGTGCCGACTCGACTCGACTGACTCGACCGGAAAAAAATGGCCCAGACTCGAGACTCGACGTTTTTGCCTGACTCGACTCGAAAATTCAGTAAATTTCGAGTCGGGGTTTCCCATTGAATCATATCAAAAATATAAATTTTAATATGACTTTTAAACATAATTTGCAAAAATTTTGCGCGCAAGCGCGCAATTGCCACTCAGGAGGTCTTCTCTGGATACCTCCCATATAGGCAAACCTATGTCAATACCCTCAATTTTCTGCCTGTTGCTGTGTAATGTATGAGTATTTAGCTACAAATACGGCAGTTTTTGGCGCTAGTGCCAACGCCAATGGCGCCATGGCGTGGCGCCTACAAATGGCGCCATGGTGTGGCGCCTACAAATGGCGCCATGGTGTGGCGCCTACAAATGGCGCCAGCGCCTAGCGCTATTTCTTTAGTCTGTGAGGGAAATTTTTAGGGGGGGGGGGGGTTGAGCCCCCCCCGTTCGCCGGGCTCCGTAAACAAACAGCCCCCCGCTCCAAAATCCTGGATACGTCCCTGAGTATCTGAAATTTCTGCAAGTATCATGTGAAAAAGTAACGCATCCGACTCGACTCGAGACTCGAGATTTTTGCCTGACTCGACTCGACTTTTCACTGTCTCGCCCGACTCGACTCGCCGACTCGACCGGAAAAATTTTGGGGTTGAGACTCGAACTCGAGTTTGAAAAAAATCGAGTTTCGAGCCCTAGGCTCAAGGGCGGTCATCCCGGGCACATGTAGCCAACCCCATGGTACCCACCAATGGTATCCAAATGCTGTGCACATTCAACATTTCAAAAAATTTCCTTGCAATATTGATAACCTACAATGTATTTTGCAATTTGAGTGACTATATTCTGTTAGTTCATCGTTGTTTCTGTGAAGCATTGTTCTTACAAAATGTAACTCTCCCTTGAAATACTTGCATCTGAACAATGTGCACCTCAAGAACATAGGTAGGTATACTCCGGTTACTTTACACCCTGCATGTGTGGTTCCCGCTGGAAGTGTGCCAACGATGGTTAACATATGCGAGTTTCATCTAAAGATGACAAAATTTATTGTTGTTATAATGTTATTCATTAACATATTCACATCGAATAATTTTTTTCGTCTTTTTATGGAAATCGCCATTGTAATAATCATGGGCACGCTTCCAACATGAGACATAAATCAGTGCGAGGGCAGAGAGTATCATCCTATCATGTACGCCGAGTATACCGTATTTAGTCGAAATATCCCCCAAATTGAGTGTAAACATAACGTATAATAAATGATAATAGCGGCAGTTTGTTATCCAGGCAAGCCGAACACACGTTAAAACAATGACTGTGTAATGCCATACGTCAGACTCCATAGACTCATATATGGCGGTTATTGTTGCGTTTTTCAACGTCTGCGTACGTTACAAACAACAAATTAGTACTGGAAGTTCAAAAAAAAGAAATAATAAGCCCCCTCGAAACCCTACCCCTGCTCGTTTAACCCTCCTCAAACTTTTCTCACTCTGGAACAATCACCACCCCCCGGGGGGGTATTTCGAGGAAATACGGTATGCGTCATAAAAATGTCCCAACATTTTTTCTAAATATTTTTGCATATATATGAAGTGCATTTATTTACAAAACACTGCAGTTGTATATTTAAGTCGTTCGTTCTGTATGAATAAACATACTGAAATGCCATATTTCGTCTCACAGACAACGATGGAAAAAACACAGAAATTGAACACAGAAACTCATCGAGTTTTTGTGTTTTTGTTTTACACAGAAACACGGAAAGTCAAAATTTTTGAAAAACTCAAAACTCAAATGAGTTTTTTATTTGAGAACACGGAAACACAGAAACATGGAAACACAGAAAGGTTTTTCTGAGTTTTTTCATTGAAGTTGAGGAATTATGTGCTGTGCTGTGTTAAACTGAACAAAATAAGGAATGTAAATAAGTACATATTATATCAACAGATGCATACAAAGTGTACGTCCAAATTTAATAGCAAGTAACCAAATACAATTGGCACCATGGCACCTGGTCATTCTGACAATGATTGGAATTGTGATTGATACTGACTCAATCACAAAGACACTTGCACCCACTAGCTCACTCCACAGAGCCGAGGGCTAACCCCAAAGCATTACCTCTTGCCAGTTCCGCAAAATAAGAAGTGAGAAGTGAAATGGCAAAGGGCGAATCAAAAGCATAAAGGCAAAGTGAAATGGCAAGTGAATTGGCAAGTGTAATGGTAAAAGCAAAGAGAAATTACTTTTTATTTTCATTTTTTACGTTGCTTTTACCAATTCACTTGCCGTTTCACTTCGCCTTTGCGCTTTTACTTCACCTTTGCCATTTCACTTCTCATTTTGCCGAACTGGCCCCAGGTCACTCATAAGGTACCATTTTCAATTCAAATGGGTGAAAAGCTGAGTTAGTCAAGTAAAGCCAGTAAATTAAAATTTTATCAAAAATGCCAAATGCCCAGTTAGAAAATTTAATTTGACATTTTACATGACTGTTTACGTTTTTCAGACATATTTCAGGGTCCCTGAACATTCATAAACAAATTTGTCATGAGAAAACCACTGTTTTTGCAATGAAACGATTTATTTGGGTGAAAACTTGCAAAATCAATAAAAAAACTGCAGTTTTCACTAAAACACAGAAATAAAAACACAGTTTCCTCAAAACACAGAAAGCGTTTTTTAACAAAACTTACCCATGTTGCCTTGGCATATTTACCTACAACAGAAGGACACCTCATCAAAACTGCAGGTTTTGTACTTTTTCACCCACGAAAAATGGAATGGCAGGGCGGCAGACTCCAATAAAACGGCACCTCCAATAGAACGGCAGGTAAAATTTCACAAAAATAGGATCATTCTGATCATTTTAAGTGCTCAACCATCAAAATCGGTTGAAAATTCATGGAAACATGCACTTCGAAAGGTGAGACCACTGAGAAACTGCCCGATATTTACTTCAGAAATTCCAGCCCGGTGCGGTGCCTTTTGGTGCTAGCACCAGCAACCCGCAGGTGCCCTCCGGTGCCGGTGCCATCTTTTCCAAAAGGCACCGGTGCCGGTGCGGTGCGGTGCCATTTTCTGGCCGGTGCCCCAGGGTGCCCGGTGCCATTTTCATCCGTTGGCAAAGGTGCCAGTGCGGTGCGGTGCCATTTTTCCTGGTGCCTTTAACATCACTACCCCATGGTACCCACTAATGGTATCCAAATGCTGTGCACATTCAACATTTCAAAAAATTTCCTTGCAATATTGATAACCTACAATGTTTTTGCAATTTGAGTGACTATATTCTGTTAGTTCCAGAGTTGTACAAATACTGGTATTTTTGGAAAACGTAAACGTAAACGTAAATACCTTTTCCAAATCTAAAGTATAAATACTAAAATGTAAGGTATTTTTAAAATACCGAGGAATACGTAAAAAAAACGTAAACGTAAAAATTTTATACTCACAGTATTTGCCATTTTGCTTTGGAAAATACCATTATTTTCACCTTTATATGGGTCAATCGCTGATTTCCATACAATATATTTATGTTTTAGCACTACATGCTCACCATAATGAACAACATCGAGTCAGACAACTATAACAAATGATAATCTAGACATCAAAATTGAGCAAAAATTACATATATTTGTAATTCAGTCTGATAAATAATTTGCTCAAATGTTTCCACATCCCAAATGGATCATTTTACCAAATTTCAAAAGCCCAGCATGGGCAAATGGACACTTTACAGCCACTGTTTCAGTGCATTGCAACTTTTCAAACGGTTTGTTTAGCCTAGCCTATTTTTGAAAAATGTCTCATCAAATAGGTATACTGTGACATCTGCCATACCTATCTGAAGACGGAACCTAAAATTGTGTTGAATTTTTATCATAAATATTACATTTCTTTCATTATTTTGTTCATAATTTATTGTCAGTTTATGACAAAATACAGTGGCATTTTTATGTACAGCATTTACTCCAGTAAGTGGACAATAGTGGCTATGTATTGGAATGTATTAAATATTTGAGGTGTTGTTTGTACTCATTCTAATCATGGGACTAAAGTGATCGCCACGTCATTCTAACCATTTTAAGTGGTCAACCATCAAAATCGGTAGAGAATTCATGACAATATGCAGTTTCTTCTGAGGGTGCAGCCACTAAAAACACCTAAATATCAGAATTTTTACGTTTTCCGAAGTACCCGGGTATTTCGGTCAGGAAAACGTAACAAAACGTAATGGTATTTTTGGAAAACGTAAACGTAAACATAAATATAAATACCCGAATAACCGGGTATTTCGGGTAAACGTAAATACGTTTTTCCAACTCTGGTTAGTTCATCGTTGTTTCTGTGAAGCATTGTTCTTACAAAATGTAACTCTCCCTTGAAATACTTGCATCTGAACAATGTGCACCTCAAGAACATAGGTAGGTATACTCCGGTTACTTTACACCCTGCATGTGTGGTTCCCGCTGGAAGTGTGCCAACGATGGTCAACATGTGCGAGTTTCATCTAAAGATGACAAAATTTATAGTTGTTATAATGTTATTCATTCACATATTCACATTGAATAGTTTTTTTCGTCTTTTTATGAAAATCGCCATTTTAATAATCATTGGCACGCTTCCAACATGAGACATAAATCAGTGCTAGGGCAGAGTATCATGTACGCCGAGTATACCGTATTTACCCGAAATACCCCCCTTGAAATACCCCCCCTCGAAATATCCCCCAAATTGAGTGTAAACATAACGTAAATGATAATAGCGGCAGTTTGTGATCCAGGCAAGCCGAACACACGTTAAAACAATGACTGTGTAAATGTCATACGTCCGACTCCATAGACTCTTAGATATGGCGGTTATTGTTGCGTTTTTCTACGTCTGCGTACGTTACAAACAACCAATTAGTACTGGAAGTTCAAAAAAAAGAAATAAATAATAAGCGCCCTCGAAACCCTACCCCTCCTCGTTTAACCCTCCTCAAAATTCTCTCACTCTGGAACAATAACCCCCCCGGGGGGTATTTCGAGGAAATACGGTATACGTCATAAAAATGTCCCAACATTTTTTCTAAATATTTTTGCATATATATGAAGTGCATTTATTTACAAAACACTGCAGTTGTATATTTAAGTCGTTCGTTCTGTATGAACAAACATACTGAAATGCCATATTTTGTCTCACAGACAACGATGGAAAAAACACAGAAATTGAACACAGAAACTCATCGAGTTTTTGTGTTTTTGTTTTACACAGAAACACGGAAAGTCAAAATTTTTGAAAAATTCAAAACTCAAATGAGTTTTGTATTGGAGAACACGGAAACACAGAAACATGGAAACACAGAAAGGTTTTTCTGAGTTTTTTCATTGGAGTTGAGGAATTATGTGCTGTGCTGTGTTAAACTGAACAAAATAAGGAATGTAAATAAGTACATATTATATCAACAGATGCATACAAAGTGTACGTCCAAATTTAATAGCAAGTAACCAAATACAATTGGCACCATGGCACCTGGTCATTCTGACAATGATTGGAATTGTGATTGATACTGACTCAATCACAAAGACACTTGCACCCACTAGCTCACTCCACAGAGCCGAGGGCTAACCCCAAAGCATTACCTCTTGCCAGTTCCGCAAAATAAGAAGTGAGAAGTGAAATGGCAAAGGCGAATCAAAAGCATAAAAGCAAAGTGAAATGGCAAGTGAATTGGCAAGTGTAATGGTAAAAGCAAAGAGAAATTACTTTTTATTTTTATTTTTTACATTGCTTTTACCAATTCACTTGCCGTTTCACTTCGCCTTTGCGCTTTTACTTCACCTTTGCCATTTCACTTCTCATTTTGCCGAACTGGCCCCAGGTCACTCATAAGGTACCATTTTCAATTCAAATAGGTGAAAAGCTGAGTTAGTCAAGTAAAGCCAGTAAATTAAAATTTTATCAAAAATGCCAAATGCCCAGTTAGAAAATTTAATTTGACATTTTACATGACTGTTTACGTTTTTCAGACATATTTCAGGGTCCCTGAACATTCATAAACAAATTTGTCATGAGAAAACCACTGTTTTTGCATTGAAACGATTTATTTGGGTGAAAACTTGCAAAATCAGTAAAAAAACTGCAGTTTTCACTAAAACACAGAAATAAAAACACAGTTTCCTCAAAACACAGAAAGCGTTTTTTAACAAAACTTACCCATGTTGCCTTGGCATATTTACCTACAACAGAAGGACACCTCATCAAAACTGCAGGTTTTGTACTTTTTCACCCACGAAAAATGGAATGGCAGGGTGGCAGACTCCAATAAAACGGCACCTCCAATAGAACGGCAGGTAAAATTTCACAAAAATAGGATGGCACTCTTGTATTCAATGAAATACAGTATACTCGGCGGACATCACACTTTCACAAAATTTTCACAAAATTTTATTAATTAAATTATGGTGGGATTCTGCACATAAATACTTGGCGGTATGCCGAGTATAGTTAGATTCAATTCCTGGCGTAATTTTTTCATAAAGCCCTGTATACACGGATTTTGTGTGACGACTCGACAAAAATAAAACGTTCAATAAGTTGAGTAAAAATGTTCCATATTTATGAGAAAAAGTGGTCAATTATACATCTTACCTAGGCGAATATGCATGTCAAATTGCACAATCGTGCTTGTAGCTCATGAGTTAAAGGCGTTTGAAAACTTTTGCAGTTTTCGGACAGTTGTCGGACTGCCTCCGACAGCCAGCGACAATAGCAAACTTTTTTCGAACGTTATAAATCTTGAGCTACAAGCACGAGTATGCAATTTGGCCTGCATATTCGCTTAGGTAGAAGGTATACTTGACCACTTTCTAATGAATATGGAACCTTTTTACTCAACTTATTGAACGTTTTATTGTTGTCGAGTCGTCACAAAAAATCCGTGTAAACGGGGTCTAAGACGTGGCGCCATTTCACGACCAACGCGTTTTTCCATCACTGGCGTTCACCTAGTCAATAACGGGGACCTTTTCCGCCCCAGTTGCACGAACATTGCAAAAACAGACAAAATATGCCTGGGTTGCGCTGCCCCGGCTGGGGGTTGCATGCCTGCGTCATATTTTGTTGCGCATTTGAGACATTCTAGTTGGCTACCGTAATTCGTGCAATAAAACAGCGCTTTGACAGTTTTTTTCTCAGGTTTTCTACCCTCTAATGTTCTACCTATTCGAGGTGTTATAGTAGTCTTTTTGTATTTGTTATTGTACAAGGATTTTTAATTTGCAATATACTCCGCGACGCGGACCGCACGCTATGCAGTTTTCTGGAGGAAACACTCCATCATGACGTCATCGTAAAAAATCAAAATTGAAAATTGATTGATCCAAAAATGATTTGGTTGGTTGTGCTCGACTGATTGTGTTTTTATTTTATGAAAGTGCGTACATAAGTATCATGCTCGCGCGTTATTGACGAAGACATAAGTAATTTTGGGCGCATACTTTGAAGTCCGCGTAGTATACACGTACGAGTCAAAGATGCAGATACCGTAAATCCTCGAATAAGCCAATTCTTGCAGTTGCGGCTCATCTTTAATGTGCAATATTATTTAGCTGATTTTTGTATTCAATGTATTCTCGATTTATGAACTTTTTATAAAAATTAAAACCGAAAAATTTCCTTCCGTTGAAAAAATCCCTGGAAAAAAGTGAGGAAAAGATAACTCAAGTGGCAACCTATTCGAGGTTTTGTAGTAGTACTGTGAGGTGGAGGTATTTTTGTTGCAGTGCCGCAGGAGGCGTTTGATATTATTTTTAGGTATATTATTATAATTTTTTTTATATAGGTAACACATATTTTTATTACTATTTAGATTGTTTTTGTGCCAGCAAATAAGTTTCAAAAGCGCATTATATTTTGGTGTTTTGCTCGTTTTAAAATTTTTATCATTTCGCCAAAAAAATTTTGAGTGGTTGATTCGAAGGGGGACTCGTTCGAGGGGGGGTTTTATTTCGTGAAATTTTAAATCAATTTCCACATATTCAGACATAGCAAAATTTAACAGTAACATGTATAAACATCATAATATCTGTCCTAATAAAATACAGCTCATTCGTTGTTTATTATAAAATTGGTTCTGCATCACCAACTGCAGTGTTGTCATTTATATTTTCTCTACACTCAATTCGGGGTGTTTCGAAAGGTGATTCAAGGGTGGGATAATTCGAGTGAATACCTTATTTTTCCCAATCCACTTCAAGGGACTTATTCAAGAGTAAAAAAATGCCATATATCCATCCAAAGTCCCCCAACAAAGAAATGTTTATGTATTTACTAAAAAACAACTTTCAATTTCAATCCAAGCTAAATATTCCATTCCCATTTCTATGTCACATAAAGCGAAGCTTTTTCATTAAGTGCGGCTGTAGAAAAAGAACGCGTTCCGATGCAAATGCATGAGTATGATTCAAAGTGCAAATGGAGACATGTGGGGGTGTTCCAAAAATGACGGTATTAAGCTTTAATTTTGACACAACATTATTCCACAATGCACTGTACTTGTGATATTTACCTTATGCGATGAAAAATTCTTGTCACTTACAATTGTACTTAACATTTTACTGAAACTCTGGTGACTTTAAGCTACTTATTGTAGACTGCATACTATTCATTTTTCTGAAGGAAACACTCCATCATCATTAATAAAATCAAAATTGTTCAAAAAACCATTCCAGGAAAACAACATTCATCACTTGTACTCTGCTGGCAGATGGCCAATTCAAAGCATATGGACCACCTTTTGCAAAAAAATGTGTATACTCTGGTTACTTTACACCCTGCATGCGTGGTTCCCGCTGGAAGTGTGCCAACAATGGTTAACGCATCTGAGTTTCATAAAAAGATGACAAAATTGATTGTTGTTTAAATGTTATTCATTAACATATTCACATCAATGAATTTTTCATATTTTTACAGCAATCACATGATTTAATAATCATTGGCACACTTCCAACACGAGACATACATCAATGTGAGGGCAGAGTATTACGTACACTGAATATACATACATTGTATTGCCTACTACACATTGTTTTACCATAATCCAAAAATATTGTTGGCTTTACTGGAAAGTATTTTATGTATTTTAATACAATTACTTGCATCATTGTGCATAAAATTTACATGCTGAATCATTCAATTGAATTCTTATTAAATGGAACATCAATGGTTTTATTAGAGACCATTAAAACTGGAACTACAAACTGTATTTTGATATTTTATGTCTTGGCACATAGCCACAATTTACCATGGCAATGACATTATGCCCCAATGCCTGGCCTGTATACCTCTTGAAAAACCTCTTTAAGTCACCCACGTATATTCAACTCCGCCTTTTTCTTTTTCAAACCCATCCACCTGCCCCACCCCCACCCCACCAGTGCGCCTGTATAGTTGTAAAAAGTGTGGAACGTTTTTTATGTAAATATATGTAAACATAAAGTATTTCAAATTTACTCATCAACTTATCTGAGTGCTGAAAACATACAGCAAAAAACAAAATGATAAAAAAAGTCAGTCTAATTTTCACCCTAGAAAACGTTAAAGAAACGTAATTTCTCACCTGCAGCGTGCACTACTTTCGGAACGCCCGTGCCATGTTAAGTACAGGCATTTCTGCTATACAGTCTGGGTTGCACCTGCCGCGGCGCAAACAGCACTAGCGAACCCCTAGGCGAACACGTGCGGCAACATTCGCGTCAAATCAGTTGGACAGTCAGGCACCCTGTAAAGTGTTGGGTAGACTGTAAAATGTCATGTAAAATGTCAAGTAAATAAAAAAGAAAAGATTTTATTACAGGACTTGACACTTTGCCTTACACTTTTCATGACTCTAGACGTAACACTTTACAGGGCTAGGGGCCAAAGTAGCGAAAAGTTATTTATGTTTAAAACACCTGTTTACATTTTTAAAAATAACGCCACGCTTCGTTACGTTATCCCAGTGCAATTACATGAATACCATAGAAATGCATGCATTTTGCATGACGTTTGACACTTGACCACACATTTTACAGGCTGCGGGATTTCCGCCTGGGCTGAGAACCTGAGTTTACCTCGGAGTTCAGTTGTATTTTCAGTAGTTTGTCGAGTGACAAGTATTTTCATTTATTAATTTACTTATTAGCCCGCGAAGTTGCTTCCAGAGTTGTTAAACATCCCGAATATATGAGTACTTTTTATCCATGCACATAAAATACCGGCGTAAATTACTTTTGTTCACCATTACCTACATATCATAGTGTAAAAGTATTTAGAAGAAAGTTCAGGGGCCTTATTCGATGGGGAGTTATTATTTATATGTTTTGTTTATATTTCTTTTTTATTTCGTCAGAAATTTTCGTGATTACTTTTTTCTTAACTCGCTCAGACCTGGTGCCAGTTCCGTAAAATGAGAAGTGAGAAGTGAAAGTGCAAAGGCGAAGTGAATTAATTGGCAAGTGAAATGGCGAAAGCGAAGAGAAATTACTTTTTTTTCTTCTTTTTTACTTCGCTTTTGCCAATTCACTTGCCGTTTCACTTCGCCTTTGCCATTTCACTTCTCACTTCTCATTTTGCGGAACTGGCCACTGGGGGTATTTTGAGGGGAGGGGGTTAATTCAAGTGGAGTATTTCGAGGAAATACGGAATGTTAAAACGAAATTGAGGCGTCTACTTCTAGAAGTCGACAAGTCCACAAAATGCGATTTTGAGTAAATAGCATTTTAAGTTTCCGATCCAATTCCAGGTTCATCCTGCGTGTCCAATTTGGCTCTCTCGCGCCTACCATAAAGTTCCAAATGTTGACAATAAAGTATCAAATTTTCAGCCCCTTCTCTCAACGTATACGTGAACAATGGAGTGTCCATAAAATTCCATTTGGACAGAGCAAAACTGTTTTTGGGAGGGAAATGGACTTGTCGACTTCTTGCACTAACAAACATTTTTGTTCCTGGCCTTGATGATTCTCCCTTATGCTGCGATTACAGCTCAGACGTAAAATTCCAGCGTAAAATTCCATCGCAAAATTGATTACATGAAAGTGGATGATGATTCAGGTCTGCAATTTTTCATGGACAATATGTTTATCAATACCTTCATTGTGACCAAGGGTCATCGTCCACGGTCACTTCTATTTGATTCTGAAAATTCAAAAATTTCGATTTTACGCTGCAATTTTATGCCAGCTGACGAAAAATCAATCTATAAATCAGCTACGCCAGGTGATTGCATGCAATGACAAAGCGTGTGCTACAATTACAGCTCAACGTCAAATTCCAGCGTAAAATACCATTGCAAAGTTTACTACATGAAAGTGGATGATGATACAGGTCTGCAATTTTTTATGGACAATATGTTTATCAATACCTTCATTGTATCCAAGAGTCATCGTCCACAGTCACTGCGATTTGATTGTGAAAATTCAAAAGTTTAGATTTTACGTTAAAATTTTACGCCAGCTGAAGAATAATCAATTCTATGCTTTGTCATTGCATGTAATCATCTGGCGTAGAATTGACTTTTCTTCAGCTGGCGTAAAATTTTAACGCAAAATCAAAATTTTTGAATTTTCACAATCAAATAGCAGTGACTGTGGACGATGATCTCTAGGGCACAATGAAGGTATTGATAAACATATTGTCCATGAAAAATTGCAGACCTGTATCATCATCCACCTTCATGTAATAAATTTTGCGATGGAATTTTACGCTGGAATTTTACGTTGAGCTGTAATCGTAGCAGTAGAATTGATTTTTCTTCAGCCAGCGTAAAATTGCAGCGTAAAATCGAAATTTTTGAATTTTCAGAATCAAATAGAAGTGACTGTGGAGTGGACGATGACCCTTGGTCACAATGAAGGTATTGATATAAATGAAGGTATATTGAGATAAACATATTGTCCATGAAAATGTGCAGACCTGTATCATCATCCACTTTCATGTAATCAATTTTGCAATGGAATTTTACGTCCTAGCTGTAATCACTCCTTGGGCAATTTATGGACTTGTCGACTTTTAGAAGTAGCTGTCCATGGCGGACATATCACATTTCTTGCTATTTTTTCCCATAAAAAAGGATGAAGAGGATGGACTTGTCGACTTCTTGCTCTAAACGAAGTGGACTTGTCAACTTCTTTCTGATTTTTTTTGCATTTTTCACAAAAAATGTCAAAATTGGCACTATGCCATATGGGCATGTGAGGTCAAAAAATTTATGGAAAATGATGAAAAATGTGTGGGAGTAGCCCCAGATGACGTTTTCGGGCCTAACGCAAAGTTTTCATATTTTGGACTTGTCGACTTTTAGAAGTAGACGCCTCAATTATTTTATCCGATACGCAACGGCCCAGGATCATGTTAAAGCCATCTATGTAAACAAAAAAAGAACTGGGTGAAATATTTTTGCTACATTGCTTTTTGATGCGACATCTTGATCAAACAAATAACCATGGGATTTTTTCAGAATTTCATCACGTGCGGTTATATTTGACGGTCGGAATGCTAAAATTTATGTCTAATTAAACACTAAATGTCTATTTTAGAACTAAAATGCTTTAAATCATTGAACATCAAACGTTGACAACTAAAGTCGAAAAAGTGCCGAAATTCAATGTCTGTTCATTATACACCGCCCCCAGTGACGCCCACCACTCGACTTGTGAGTTTCATTGAATTTTTTTAAACATTTTCAAGATAAAAACTAAAAGATTTATGGAAGGCTGATTTACTTTAACGGGTACATTTTTGGTTCAATGTATAACTATTTACAAGGTGTTCAACAGTATATATCAGAAACCATTTTCGTTTTTGTATACTGCTGGAAAAGTGCCAGAAAACAAGAACGCCATACCATTGGAAAAAGTATAAGTAAATGAATATATAATTATTCTAGATCAGTCATTCCTCAATTTCTAGCTTCAGTTTTTCAGAACTATTGAAGTTTCTCAGAAATGCAACATTTTTATGGACACAACTGGTATTTATCTGTCTAGGTTTTGTCATTGTATTTACCATATTTAAATAAACATATCAAACAAACAATTTTTTGCAAGAACCTCATTCAAACCCAACAAAATTTTATTTTGCTGAACGTTTTTTAGAGATGAGATTGTATGGGGAAAAGAAAAACAGATTCAGACAACAAATGAAACACTCTGTATTATGTGAAAAATAATATGATTGACAATAATTGTAATTAATCAAAAAAGTAAAGGAAGGCACACAAGCAAAATTGCAGGGTGCATTTTTACAATTGAAGGGTGCAATTTCAAATGCCTTTGAGCAACAGTTTCACTAATAATAGGCATACACATATGCCGCAATACTTTGTATTAATTATACCCCAGCGTTGTTTATACCTTTACATTGAATTTGTGCGGACCAACGACCGTGTGCGTTGGTCAAATTTTTGACCACAAACCTTTAACCCCTCCACCCCACCCCTCGAATAACACCCCCATGAGAAAAAAAAACTCCCCAGTGTTTATATTCCAGTGAATACGGTAACATGAACGTTTCATATCGCTAGAAAAAATGCCCAGTGTTCCTTTCGACTAACTGTTGAAATAATTATTGCGCTCGCTGAACCCGTGTGCAACAGTTTTTTACATTGGCGGAAAATTTTCAAAAAAGTTTGCATGCTGTGGAACGCTTTGAAGTTTGCCGCTTGGCGCCAAAAATAAACCCCTGGGGGTATTTCGAGGAAATACTGTAGATCGAAAAACCTCACTTCAAATACCGTATTACCTCGAAATACACCCAGGGGGTTTATTTTTTCGCCAGCAAAATTTGAGGGGGGGATAATTCGAGGGGTGTTTATTCGAGAGGGGTCTGTTATTTCGTCAGAAATTTTTGGAAATTCCACATACTGTGGTATTTGTCATGTACGTTCTCTTTACATTAAATTTTAGGGGGCATTTCGAGGGGGGTTTATTCAAGGGGGGTTAATTCGAGGTAATACGGTAGCTTGTTCTTAAAAAAATATTTTTTCATTCATAAGCTAAATCGTTATAGATTGCATAAAGTTCCACCGCCCTCAAAGTAAATATATATTCAAATCAACAAAAATGTGTTTCCGCCAATGTAGTGCAAGTTACAATCACCAGTCAGTCGAATTATGTGCCTTTGGAGATCGTTTTTGTGTAAATTGCACCTGGCAATTTGCTACAGTTCATGTTGCCAGTAATCAGTAAACATTCACAAAAATTTAAGAGGCCATTTTGATGCTATATAATGTCAAACTTCGGTAAAATTGTGTCTGCTTTGTTTTTCTCTGGTAAAATAATTATCTCCATAATTATGGATATAACCAGATTTGTTTTTTTTTGTCTGTACTTTAAATTTGCTCGTTTCCATTTTATGATGATCGTGTCGAATTAAAAATAGGTACCTATATAGGTACGTAGGAAAATATTCTGCCTAGGTATTTGAACAAAAAACCTTCAATATGCTGTGCACTTAGGTATTTAAATGTTTACTAACTTTACTTTTAAACATAAAAAAATAAATACCATTACCAGAGCAGCCCAAAAAATAACATATTTATAATATCGGCAACAATGCAAGGCGGCTCCATTTCTTTGTCACAATTGTCGTTTGACAACTTTCCGTTTCCATTTTCTTTTTTTCAGAAGGAAATTTTTAAACCATTCGATTTTCTGGCTACTGAATAATTTTTACATCTCCATATTCCGGAAGCAGAATTTTTTATAAACTTTTTCACATAAACATTTTTGTACTCCCCAGTAGGATTGTGTACAAACAAAACCAGCGCCAGGTGGCAAGTTTTGGCACCTTTTTTATCATATCTATATGTATTATGCGCCAGACCAGAACCGAATGGAGAATTGTATGGCGGCACACAACTTCTACATAAAAAATCGTTATTTCCTGTGCTGGGCACCACAATTTGGTGCGCGGCGCCATTGTTTCTGGCACTTTTCCATCACAAAACCACACTCGTACCACACTAGTAATTACCACACTTGTACCAAAGTGAGTTGTGTGGCGGTCGCAGTGGCGCGCGGCGGTCGACTGGCAGCGGCGGCGAGCCGAAACCAAACAACAACAACAACAACAACAACAACAACAACGACTGGATGCCCGTGCGGAGCCGCAGCGCCAGCAGGCTAGCTGCACTAGTGCGTTCGCTTTTTAATCCACTTGAATCTTCAGTGTATATTGTGGCCACTGACAGTGTATTTGTGTGTGTGTGGGCGCTCATGTCATTATTATTGACTTTTATCAGAGCAGAGGTACAAGATTGCCCTGTAAAATGTCAAATGTCTGAAAAATGCCCTGCAAAATGTCAATTTTTTAAATATGTTGTTGACCATTTTACAGGGAATTTTACAGGGTCTGCCGGGAGTGGCAATAGATGCACATATGCGATACTTAAATCCAGAAATGTGGGATATCCACGATGGAAAAACACACATTGAACACAGAAACTCATTACACAGAAACACGAAAACTCAAATTTTTTGAAAAACTCTTAACTAAATTGGAGAACATGGAAACACAGAAAATAAAAGTTCTCTTTTGATTTTTTGTTCATTAAAATCAAAGAATACTATGCTGTGTTTAAGTGAAAAAATTGATGCACACATTAGGCTTCCAAAAAGTAACAAAATACAATTGACATCCATGGCACATGGCACATGCTCATTTTAACAAAGACTCAAAACATATGTATTCAATTTTGAAAAACTCAAAACACAGAAAGTGTTTTTTTTTAAAGAAAACTTACCCATCTGGGCATATCTCGTTTGAATGGGGGGGTGACAAAAATGGAACGTATTTAAATATTTATTTCACAATGTTTTCACATCGGATCGGACCAACAGAGAAATAATTACACGATTTGATTCTTCAAATTATGGCAGCATTTTTTGCAAAGCATATGGTCCGATATTCATATAAATACTTGAGCTGAGCCTAGTTGAAGTCAACATTGTAACATTGTTCCCAAAAGTGCCATTATAACAATAAATACTTTTTGTTGTATTCTCAATTCCTCACCCAATGATTGTACTTTGTATTCATTTATGGAAGCCTATAAAAAGTAAAAAGCACTACCGTATTTCCTCGAAATACCCCCCGGGGGGTGATTGTTTCATAGTGGTCCCAAGAGGGGGGGGGGGTTAAACGAGGGGGGTATTTCGAGGGGGGGGATGGTATTATTTCGCCAGAAATTTTTTCAAATCCTAGTACAAAATCGTCGTTTGTGATGTACATTGGGGTAGAAAAATGCATCAATAACTGACATGTATAGACAGACTCCTGTAGACTAATAGTAGTACGTAGATGGTATAAACACTGTTCTAACGTGATAACGACATTGTTTTAACGTGTGTTCTGCACTACGCAGAACACAAACTGCAGTATTTGTCATGTACGTTCTCTTTACACTCACTCTGGGGGGTATTTCGAGGGGCGGTGCACTTGTACGCACAAATGCCTGGTACGCACAAACGCCCGGTACGCACAAAATTGTGCCCGTCACGCACATCTGCCCGGTACGAAATGACATTACATTACATTTTGACCGTGTTTTTCGCTTCACACTTGTGAGTGAAGTGAAAAAAAGTTGCACAATGACATTAGTTAACTTTTTGTCACTTCACACATATTTGAACACCACTTGAAAAAGTGTCAAGTGAAAAAACGGTGGATAATGGCTATTTTTGACCGTTTTTTTTCACTTGACACTTTTTCAAGTGATTTTCAGATATCAGTGAAGTGAAAAAAGCTGTGCAATAACATTAGTGACCATCTGTCCGGTACGCAAAGATCATCAGCCATGTAAGTACCGGGCAGATGTGCGTGGCGGGCACAATTTTGTGCGTACCGGGCGTTTGTGCGTACCAGGCATTTGTGCGTAGGAGGCCTGGCCCTTTCGAGGGGGGGGTTATTGTTCCATAGTGGTCTCAAGAGGGGGGGGGGGGTCAAACGAGGGGGGGGGTATTTCGAGGAAATACGGTATTTTAATTTTTTGACTCCCCCTCTCCATAGAGAGAAATTACAGAAAAATGTAAAAACGCACCATGGATATAAATATTAGATAGCTGATGCATTAGGTATTGTTGTATCCTTGACTGGCAATAACGCTAAGTTTGGGAAAAGATACCTACCGTATTTCCTCGAAATACCCCCCCTCAAAATGGGCGCTATGTATTTGTGGGCCAGGAAATGCATAACAGACGTTCAAAACACTTACTGTGTTACGTTAGAACATCGTTTATACCATCTACCGTATTTCCTCGAAATACCCCCAGGGGGTTTATATTTTCAGAGTGGAAATTTTGAGAGAAAAACGTGAAAAATGCAACAATAACCACCATTTATAAGTTTTTACAGCCTTATATAAGGATGTAGATGGTAATAAACGATGTTCTAACGTAACACAGTAAGTGTTTTGAAGGTCTGTTATGCATTTCCCGGACCACAAATACATAGCGCCCATTTTGAGGGGGGTATTTCGAGGAAATACGGTACATCCTTATATAAGGCTGTAAAAACTTATAAATGGTGGTTTTTGTTGCATTTTTCACGTTTTTCTCTCAAAATTTTCACTTTGAAAAAATAAACCCCCGGGGGGTAATTCGAGGAAATATGGTAGTTTATAACATTTTTCTTTCACAATCAAAGCGAGAAGAATTACATAAAAACTTCTCATATACATAGGTATATTTTTTATATTTTCTCTTGCATTTTTCAGAGAGATTTTATTTTATTTTCTTCTTGACAGTTTTTCTAAGATTACGTTTAATTTTATTTTCTCCAAATCACCCACCATTCCAATGCTACATTCATTTCATAATTCATTACGACATTAGGTAAACTTTCCACCAAAAATAGGTAGACATTTCTGCCGGAGCAAATTGTTGACTCTATTGTTACGTAGAAGCATTTTTGCAACATGTCAACATCTCTTAAAATGACAAAAACACAGCTGTTCCAGCGATTGCAGATCCAATGGAAAAAAGTTTTTTTTTCCAAAAAGTCTTTATCGAATTTCAAAATTTTTCCAGAAAATAGTTTTCTCATTTTTTATTTAGTTTTCGAATTTTCGAAGTTTTCTCAAAATATACATATTTTATGTGTTTTTTCTTAAGGTGAAAAAATTCGAAAAAGTATTGAATTTTCGAATTTTTGTTTGCCATCGTTAAGCTATTCCTGGTCAGATGTAACTGGGTTCTTGATTTTTTATGTTCCTATTTTATTTTTCAGTTTCTGTATACTTAATAAAAGAGCGATGTCAAACGTTTCTGTACATTGACCATATATTTGTCTGCCATACATTTAAATTTTTAATATTCTTGTCATAAATTGTTTTCTATAATTCTGCTTCATTTGCATGCAGTTCCATCGGAATATTTATCACTATCTCTCACTCCATCTCAATTTTTTACTTTTACCAATTACATATTTGAATATTTTTAATATTATTTATGGAAATCATGAATTTAGTGAATCATGAAAAAAGTGAAGGATTTTATGACAGTGATAGGCGCCGTGCAAAAATCTTTATAAAGGTTTTTAGTGTAGGTAACCATAAATAAATGTATACAATAAATGTATAAATATAACCTCGAAATACCCCCAGGGGGGGGGGGTTATTATTCCGCCAGGGGTTTCATTTGAGGGGGTGATATTATTTTGTCTGAAATTTCCGTGATGCATCATAGCAAAGAATAGTCATTAACATACCCAAAACTGGCAATAAATGTAACAAAACAGGATATAATACCTGTATGGACATTTTTACGTTCATATCTACACAAACTAGTATATTTTAGTACTAACTACAAACTAGTACCATATTTTGATGAATAGGGAAAAGGCTTTTAATAGTGGCAAAACTTCATAAATAAATAGTAAATAAACGAAACTACCTAGTACCATATTTTGATGAATGTAGTCTCGCGATAGATTATGCAAATTGACCGATAGTCTTACTCTTGTTGTCTAATTAGTTGTGATAGATTTCACTGTAAAGTGTGCGGTCTGTAGACGATACAATGGAATGGCTATTAAATATGATCAAATAGATCATAAATCTTTTTTATCCTATTTAGAATTTTTACCGTATTTTTTCCGCGGCGAAATAGCACGAAAATGTTTCGAATTTATGCTCACATTTTCATTGTGTTCTGATGTTGGACAAAAGGCACAATAATAAATGGTTACTCATTATTACCGCACGCGCACTGAATAATGACGTTCTCTCTTTAATCAAACGCAGGTATACTAAATTTCAATGATAAAAAGATAAATATCCATGTATTTTTCAATGGAGCCCATTTGTTTTAGACCACCTATTAATTAATTCTCGACAAATGTATGCTGGCGAAGTTTAGAAAGTGCGCAATTTGTCATTCAAATTGCATCTTTTGCTTCAAATTATAGCATTTTCGAAGTTTTTCTATTGAATTTTGAATACAGATGAATAAATGTTTTACCGCGTAAAAGTGTTTTTTTACAGTTTTTACCCTGCTCTACCTGAAATTTGCATTTTTTCACTGATAAGTAAATATTTC